>VDFB02000002.1:58105164-58258665 GCA_007258455.2 Sequoia sempervirens | reverse complement strand
GAGAGATAGAGGGTAGAGGGTTAAGTGTTTAGGGTTTAGGGTTTATGGTTAAGGGTAGAGGGGAGAGAGAGAGAGACAAAGACATAGATGGAGTGGGAGATATATAGGTAGAATACACACAAGAAAATCTTTCTATTTTATAAATATTTTACAACATCCTTAATTAGAGGGCACCTATTAATTTTCTTAAACTATAATAAATAAATTTTCTCACAGTATATGGGTGTCCTTTCTCTTTCATATGAACTAGCAAGCCATAAAACTTCACAGATAAAGTTACACTACTCCTCTCCATCCACAAAGATATGTTTGACTTTCAACCTACTCACCTGCAACTAGCTACCTTTTTTAACCATGAATTCTTACTACTTCAATTTTGGGTGCGTACTAAATTTTGGGTGGGCCCACTAGCTTGCCAATTCAGTGAAATTGGAAACCTAACTTGGCCTATTTGAAAAAATGGGTCCAATAAATGGGGTATCCTAGTGATTTAAATCACCAAAATTTCTTGGACCCTTTTTTCCATACAGGCCACTACATTTCCAATTTCACTGAATTGCCAAGCTAGGGTAAAAGGTTTAAGGGTTTAGGGTTTAAGCATTAAGGGTTTAGTGTTTAGGGTTAAGGGTAGAGAGGAGATAAATAGAGGGATTTTGTGAGGGAGAGAGAGGGAGAGAGAGAGAGGGAGGGAGGGAGAGTGAGAGAGAGATAGAGGGTAGAGGGTTGGAGAGAGATGAGGGTAGAGGGGAGAGAGATGGAGTGAGAGGAGTGCAGAGAGATAGACTTGAGAGAGGAGAGGGGATAGGAGGGAGAGAATTGAGAGAGAGAGAGGGAGTGGGAGAGAGATAGAGGGTAGAGGGTTAATGGTAGAGGGTTTAAGGGTTTATGGTTTAATGGTTAAGGGTAGAGGGGAGAGAGATAGAGGGAGTGAGTGAGAGAGAGATTAGGGTTTAGGGTTTAAGTTTTAAGGGATTAGGGTTTAAGGCATAGTGTATAGGGTTGAGGGTTTAGGGAAAAGTGAGAGACCTAAATGGCTAAGGGGGATGGATGGCTAAGGAGGGAGAGAGAGAGAAAATAAACTTATAAAAAATAAATTTTCTCATAATGCGAGCGCATTTTGAAGTAGTAGATATGTATTCGTTTTCTGAGCAAGACATAACTGACTTCTGTTATAACATGAGTGTGTTTTGTCTTGCTTTAAAAATGGTAAAAGATTCAATATACCTATGATCTCTAGGCCCACATTCTACATATTATCTTGGTTATGCATGTGTTTTGATAAAAAGAATCTTTTTTATGCTTTTGTGAAGTGTGCAAGTTTTTTAGATTCCAACACCTTTTTTATGATCTTTCCACCACCTTTGCATGAAATAGTAGAGTTTTCATGTTGAAAGGCATATAATATCAATTTAGGTCGCAATTCCATTCAAGAAAGATATATAATTGATGTTTGGAGGGAAACAAGCTTTTGAAAAACTCAAATTGTTGAGGAGTTTGAAGAAAGAAGAATCAAAGGCTACACAATTTCCCATAGAACTCCTCCATTCAAATATCCAATTTTTAGGTATGTGAAGTCTTTACACATTTCCTTTATATTTTCTTTCATTCTATTTTGGCTTGCTTTGATTTTTTTATTTTACATATTCCATGTTCATCATTGTTTTTTTTCATTATAACCTTAGCTTGTCAATGCACATTTTAAATTACACGATTCTTTACACTTTCCAATTACATTTTTAAACCACATCTCTTTGAGTCATTTTGTTAAACAATTGACTTACCTTATGTATGCTTCCACATTTTATATACACATACACACACATATATATATATATATATATGACATAAGTTATAAGTATGTAAAATAGTACATCATTTCTCAATCCTTTTCTATAAATGTGCATACCCCTCTCCAAAGATTTCATTTTTCTATAGGCATGGGGGATGCTGGAAAATGTAGGTGAATGTGGTTTTACATCGAGAAATTACATATGCTTGAAATTTTCTAAAGCCTTTTCAACAAATAAATTTTGTGCATATCTTGCAATCATTCTAGTCCACGGGGACATATCTCATTGAAGTATTTTGTCAAAGAATTCTACCAAGCATCTAATTTCCTTATTTATGCTTCCAAATTGTCCATACATGTTTACCAAAGAATTTTATCAAACATCATAGACAAGGAAATCAACTTTTTAAAGAAATTCCTCTAAGAAAAGGGGTCTCATGGTAATGTGCATTTTTTCAAATAGCTAATTGCATTGTCTATGCTACCAAATTTTCCATACATTTATCTACAAAATTAGAATATATACTCCTCTCACATTGATAGATCATTGAATCTATTTTGGGTTTTATCTATATTTCTAAATTTACCTCATCACTAAACTTACCTCATCACTAATGTTGTGATATATTTTTAATATTTCCTTGATTATTCTACCTACAAGGGATGGTAACCCTTCTCTCCATTGTTTCAAGACTCTTTATTCAAGGCTAAGTTAGCAACATGGCGAAAGGTGCATCCTATCTTGCAATCATGGACTGCCACAAGACCACATTTCTTGAAGGAATTGGATCCAAAAAATCATGTGAGAATTAACAAGATAATGACTAGCTTGTCAATATAGTAGGGTTGAAAAGGTAGGGGCAACATGAAAAAATGCCTCATAGAAATGGGGTCTCACAATCATGTACTAGCTTTTCAATGCGGTAGGGTTGACAAGGTAGGGACAACATGAAAAAATGGATCATAGAAATGGGGTGTCATGTTGATGTACATCATTGTGACACCCCATTTCTATGAGGAATTTTTTCATGTAGCCCCTATCGTACATCACCATGACACCCCATTTCTATCAGCAATTTTTTCATGTAGACCCTACCTTGTCAACCCTATTGCATTGACAAGCTAGTAAACTCACTAGCTTGTCAATGTGGTAGTGTTGACAAGGTAGGGGAAGCATGGAAAAATTCCATGAGATCCCATTTGTATGAGGAATTTTTTCATGCTTCCCCTACCTTGTCAACCCTACTGCATTAACAAGCTAGTGAGCTCACTAGCTTTTCAATGCTCACATGAATTTTTGGATGGAATGCCTTAAAGAAATGTGGTCATGTGGAATGCCATGATTGCAAGATTGGCTCAAAATGGAAGCATGGACAAGCCATGTGAATTGTTTGACAATAATTTTTTGGTAGACATGTATGAAAAATGTGGTACCCATGACAAGCTAGTGAGACATCACCATGACACCCCATTTCTATGAGGCATTTATTTATACAACCCCTACCTTGGCAACCCTACTATATTGACAAGCTATTAAGCTCACTAGCTTGTCATGGGTACCACATTTTGCATACATGTCTACCAAAACATTATTGTCAAACAATTCAAATTCCTTATCCATGCTTCCATTTTGATCCTATCTTACAATCATGGCATGCCACATGACCACATTTCTTTAAGGAATTCCCATGAAAAGATAAACTAGTTGTTGAAGCATTAAGAACACTAATTGAAGAATATTTGAAGAATAACACAAGGCCACCTCTGAATCAAAGGGATGTGGTAAGAAGAAAAATCGGTAGTCAAAAATGTGATCCACATCCAAAGCATTTTTTGGATATGACTCAAACCCAATTTTTTCATAAATTTCAAGAGGATTATCCTCAAATTAAAAATTTTCAAAGGTATTTTAAAATGCTTAAACCTTTTTATGTCAAGATAAATCACCCACACTACTTGTTGTTATATATTACATATTGAATTCTCAAACCATTATGATGCTTATCATTCTATATGTTTAGATTTGCATACTAATGATGTTTTGTAGGATTGTGGCATACATGCCCCACCAACATCTTCAAGAGAGTTCTTATTAAAAAATTATGTGAAAGAGAGAATGGCCAAATATTCTATAGGAAACTATTCTTGGATGGCTCATGTCAACAATGTGGTGGCTTGTAATGTATGCTAGTATGTCAACATATGGAAAGCACACATGTGGTGGGAAAGAAACTAGTAGATTTTGGGGAGTATAAAATAGTGGCATATGTTACAAAAGATGGTAATCCAGCAAAAAGGTGTGATTTGGTTATTCAAAAGATTCCATTGTATCATTTTATGTCTACATTTCATGACATTATAATGTATGCATATGCAAGGAATCCCCATAGAGCTCAATGGTTGGAATTCAAATTCAATATATCCGAGGAAACCTTTCCAGTTGGTAGCATAGTTTGAGTGGTAAAATTTCCAAATAACTACACTCTATAGCCACAACATGAGATGCAATCACAATATTACAAATCCACCTAGGTTTCTATATTTGTTCACGTAGCATTCATCCATACAGCTAATAGTATAGAGGACAAAATTAAGGCATTGAGGGAGTAGCATTTTTATATTAGTGATGATCGTACACATTCTCTAGAGTTCATGCAAGGTTGCTTCCAGTTGTTCTACAGTGAGTTGGCTCAAAGGGACATAACATACAGTCAAAATATCATATGGTCAGATAATTGTGTAGCACAATTCAAGAACTCATGCATGTTCTACTCATTAAGCAAGATGCATGTCATTATAGTTTTTCATCATATGTGGAACCTTTGTTAGGCTATGCATGGAAAGAGGGAGCATGATGGTGCAAGAGAATGGGTCAAAAGAGCATTAGCATGAGAAGAGTTAAAGTATAAAGATAATGCAATGTTGATAGATGCAAAATCAATCGTTTAGTGGTGTAATGCTTTGATGGGTCAGGTAATGAAGGTAAGTTTTTATTTCATAGATTTTTTGGTTGATGGATGATACTAACATTGCACCATAGGAGGATTGTTGTACACTGACAGGATTGAATGAGCTACACTCTTTCCTTATCTCAAATGGAGATCCATGGAGTATCCATACATGAAAGATGGCATGCTTTTATTATTCATGTACAATGAAAGCCTAGGATGAGTGTGAGTCGAAGGAGTGGGTTGAGAAATGGTGGTTAAGTTATATTAGACCACTTCACCCTATTTGCCTATGACAACATTGGAACTAACATAGATGGAATCATTAGTTTAATTTGACCACATATTAGATCTAGTTCAACCAAGTAATATATCTACTTGCATAGTTTTTTAAATTCCTATTATTATCTTACTTTGTAGTGTATTTTTAATGTTGACTAATTTCATCTAATTTGCTACACATATCAATGTAGGGAATGTTTATGCAGTTATTGTAGATGAAGAAAATGAAGAGGGAATAGATTATTACTTATGTCATTGTTTAGAGGCCAAAAAGAAATTGGAGGCCTAAGTTATAGATGGAGAAAACATCGAATACCCTACAGGCTCAATTGTTGTTACTGGAACATGGCTTAGAAGGTACCCACATAAGAGTGTTAATGTTTGGTTGTTTCAGGACTTTGAAACACATTGAAATATTCTTCATTACTCAAACCTTGTTGTGGCATCCAATGTTTGTTTGATCAAATATGGGGTTAAACATTTGAACAAGACCTTGTGGAAGGTGCATTAGTATGACCATGAGGCAATACTTGACACAATAAAGAGTAGAGTAGACCCAAATGGTTCATTGTATTAATTTTAAGTATGCACATTGGTTCTTATTAATTTGTAAGTATGCACATTAATTTGTATGATGCCAATGCTATCATCTAATGTTTATATCATGTATGTAGGTGATTGATGAAGTTATCAAACTTCACACTTTATATTTAGAACTGTGGAAAAGGATATATAGTTTAATGGTATTGTATTTTTTCTCAAAAATATGCAAAAAAAATGATGTAGGATATTCACAATAGAATAGTAAACTAAGTGGAAGATTAAATTGCATTATTTTTATAACAGGTTACAAGTTTCCAAAAGGTTGGGAAGTAATAGTTTTATTACGTTGTATTCATGTTCATCCTCATTACTTTGAGGAACCTCTAAAGTTTAATCTTGATAGATGGTAGGTATACTTGATATTGATATAAAAATTACTTTTTAAGATATTCAATGGACTAGATTGACTAGTGATAAGTTTTAAGATATTGCATAATTGAGCACACAAGTTTTAAATTATTGAAATATCACATATTTATTTGAATTGATTATCTCATTATGTGATTATTAATATTTACAATCTATTTTCTTTATTTATGTGGGAGCTAGTAAACCCAAATAAAGTTATAAAGTATATGCGAAATCCAAGCCTAGCAGATGGTACTAAATTATTCATTTGAAATTAATGTTATCATGACCACCTATGGTGTAGACATTATAAAAGTGTGTGTGAAGCTTAGCGAGGGAATTTCAAGTTATTCATTTGAAGTTAACCTCATCATGGGCACCTATGATGTAGACATTATAAGAGCATCTCAAATGTATGAGTGACATTGTAAAAGATCTATGAGAACAAAGTACCTAAGGCATCCTTGAATCCTATTTTTGGTTATTATGAGAAAAACATATAAGCTGAGTTTGTGTGCATGAAAATGGGGCATGTTATGTTGATTTAGTATTTGATTTAAGTGGGGTGTTGAAATTCACGTAGGCTGATTTTTTTCTCATCATTTTGTATTACCACTTGATAGTTTTGAGAAAAAATTGTTCGTACAAGTACAAGCACTTGGGCGTCATATTGGTGTATGAATCATATTAGACAATTTTAGAACTTTAACATAAGAATTAGGAGAGCCAAAAAAGACTCAATTTATTGTAAACATCATATTATTAATATAGTGAGTGTAATAACCATTGATGGTCACCAATCATTCTTTTTCTTCTTTTATTATGTCCCTATTATAACTAGCACCAATTGAATAACTTATTATAAAAACTTCATTTATTAAAACAAATCAACCTAATGATTATATATAAATATCAATATAGCATACCATCTATTTAGATAAACATTTAAGAAGTTCAATTTGTAAAAAGAATTTATTCATAATGTCAGAAAATAATGTCAACATGTCATAAAAATAAACACGTTTACAAGTAATAGAAGCATGCATGACTTGTTAGATGTTCAAGTAACATGAATTAACTCAATTACCCCAAAAGTTCTTCACACATATTTTCCAACTAAAAATCCATGTCTTCCCTCAAACATTTGTAATGAGATTTACTCAAATTTTGAAATTTATTGCTGCCCTCAAAAATTTGTAATTCATGCAGCGTAATCCCTTAATAGTTCAAATTGCAAGATAGCAACAATCTTTGACGACCTATTACCCAAAGACCATGTCAGTTATGGTAATTCCATCTGAGGCATAGGGATCATGTAGGGAACCTCTACAATAGCCTCCCTTGGTTTTTGTTATCTCGGAGTCATTTTCCCATGGTGTCTAGTTTTCACTTGATAGAAAAAGTGTCAAATACATGCAGTGTAAAGTTGCAAAGTGTAAATTTCACTCTACAACTCATGTGACTAGATGGATTTTTTGAACATGTTTGGATGGGTATGTTTATTCTAGGAATGGTCCTCTTTCATATCCAAACATGTTGAATCACTTTGAGCTACGTTCAACCAGCTCGATCCCTTAAGCATCTAAATAGCAAAATGGCTATAATCTTTGATAGGCTATTACTTAGGAACCATGATGCTTACAAACTCTCCATATAAGCTTATGGGATTGCATTGGGCCCCTCTAAAATAACCTCTCTTAGTATTTGTTATCTTAGAGTCGTTTTCCTGTTGTGTCCAATTTTCACTTGATGGACTAAGTGTCAAATTCAAGCAATGTAAAGTTGCAAAGTGGTGCAAATTTCATTCTGCCACTCATGTGACCAAATGAATTGTTCCAATTCATCCAAATGTGTATGTGTGTTGTAGAAAAATGTCCCTTGTCATTTTTTATGGTCTTTTAGGCCTTGTTTCACAATGTTTGATCTATCTTGTTGTGATTTAATGTTCTAATGTGGCTTGAATATGCACATTTAAGTCCTTAAAATTCAAATTATGGCATCTTGTGAAGGTTTTGTGAAGTGTTGTAAAAAAATTCTACACTTTTATAGACTCTATTCATTACAATTCATCTAAAAATCACCTTTTTATCACTTATCAAGTCCTATTTCAAAGTGTTGTAAAGTCTTGTAACAAGATTTCATGCTTTTCTAGGCATAATTTCACTATTTATGCCTTTCTTATGTTTTATTTGACCCCTTTATGCCCTTATAAGGCTTAATTAAGTGTATTTTTTAATGAAAACTCAACAAACAACATTAAATGTGACTTAATTCCCAACAACCACTTTCAATCCTAAGGTAGAACCCATTCTCCATGGGTGGTGAATGAGTCCCCCTTGGCTCCAAATTCAAAATATTTCAAATTTTCTTTTGGGTTTGTATTCAAAAGTTCTTGATGTCGTCTTGTGATGAGGTATCAATAGGTTACTAAGGAAGAAGAATGTATAAATAAGTGTTTTTATCCTCATTTTACATCTCCTATAATCTTCTAACTCATTCAAGCATTCAACTAGCATTTGAGCACTTTGCATCCTATAATCAAGCATCAATCAAGCATTCAAGAGAAGCCATTGACATATCTTCATATTTTCTTCAACAAGGGTTTGGTATGTTAATATTTTTTGCATGTTATTTGTTTATCATTCTCTTTCATTTCATTATTTCATTAAGGGTTTGATTAACAAAGTGGGATTTGACCAATGCAAATCCCTATAGCCTAACCCTTAACCATTTTTACCCTCTTGCATGTGTGTTTTTAGACTTTTGTATGTAGATTTTACAAGCATTTACCCATTGAAAAGTGGTCAAAAAGTCAACAAAATTTTTCAAGTCAACATCTTATTTCAAACTTGGAGAACACATTCTGCCCATTTTCTATAGATTCGACTTCAACAACCCAACAAGTAGACAACCTCAGTTTGGTGCTAAAAAATTGTCCCCTAATTTCTCAAAATTTCTGGAGAGGACTAATTTTCCATCAATGGTGAGTGAGTCCCACCTTAAGGATGGAAATCTAGGTTTTGTCATATTCTGAATATTGACACTATAAAACCTATTCCTGACAATTTTCATTAGAAGCGGGACTGATTCACCATCAGTGGAAAATGAGTCCCCTTGGTGATTTTTTGTGATTTCAAACAGTAGTCAGAAGATTCTAAATTCTTCAAACTCTTCCCAGGTGCACTTTGATTCAACCCTTTTCATTTTTGTTTTGCATTTGTTCATTCATAGTTCATTGTTTGCATATCACATTATGTTTTCCAAGATTGCATAAATCTTAGGTCTTTCATACATAATCAGTCATATAAGTCATCTAATTACACTTAGTTCATTCTATTTAGTCTAAATTGCATCATAAATTGCATAACTTGAGTGAACCTATCTAGCATTTTTGGCCTACCTCTCTCCTTTTAGGTGAAAAACCCTGGAAGAGTTAGAGAGTCTTGTGGTGCCAAAAATTCTATGGTTCATTTTGGTGAACCTGCATATTGAACACTTTACACTTCTAATTTCAATTGCATATTACATCTTAAACTTCATTTGCATCAAAATTCAATTAGGGTATTGATTTTTTTTTGCATCCTAAGGTTTCTTAATTTTCATTAGTGGAAGACTCATTTAGATTTCATTTTTGCATTACCTATCATTGAAAAAATTGAAAATCTACATATGCATTCTTAATTGGAATCTAAAAAACATTAGAATCACATTAAATTTTTTCAAAAACACAAAATAAATCTCATACTGGGACCCATTTGCCACTTAGGTGAATCAGTCCACCTAAACATTTTGCATAGAGTTTTCAGAAATTTTCTAGATTTTTTCTGCATTACACATTTATGTAGTTACTTTCTATTTTAATTTCTAGAATCTCTATTTTCAGCCCTTTCTTGCATCTTAATTTAATTGCATCATGTAATTTTCTTTTAATAAGTTTTGGAATTCATTAAAATCCTTGGTAGACATGTCCAATTGTTCCTTTGGCTATGACCCTAATGACCTTGAGCTGCCTCGTGCTCTTTCAAATCCTCATGATTATCCTCCTCATGATGTAGACATCATTGGAGAATATGATGTTAGCATGCACAAGTTCTATAATGAATTCCTTGATAACCTAGAAGCTAATGCAACCTTTTATCCATCCATGAAGTCACGAGATCTTCCTACTATTGCTTCACCTGATCACTTTGCATACTTACATCCTAAAATTAATGAAGGAACTAAGATTCCTCCATCAAGTGGACCTAGTTCCTCTAAACAAACACACTCACAACTATTTTATGATCACAAAGTCACAAACACTCCCATAAAACTTGAAGAAACATATGGTAAAGGCTTTACTATCCTAAGTAATCAAGGTTGTGACACCGCACATGAAAATGATATTCACCAACTTCTTGAACAAAAACCAACAAAAGAAAACACAATAGGCTTAGGATATCAAGATCCTTCTCATCCTGATAAAGCTCCTTTTGATTATTGGAGACTTTGAGATGATGGTACAGTGATCTTTGATTCTCCTCTAGACTTAAACATTCTCCTTCCACATGAACAGCCATTACCTGATTCTAATGACACAGATGCTAGGATCCCCACAAATCCTCTTCCTCCTTCCATTCATGAAAAAGGAGAATATAGCAAACGAAAATTACCTTACAAGTTGAAGAAGCTCAAGTTTTTGACCTATCCCCCACCTGGATGTGAAAGGAGACTTCAACTAATTTTAAACAAAGGTCTCATACTTTTACCACCCACGAATAGATTGGTCATTCATCCTAAAGATTCTAACATACCATTTTGCAAATATCATCATTTTCTTGGACATTGAACTGAAGAATGTCAAACATTGAATTACATATTAAACAAGTATCACTTCACTGATACTGAGTGCTTTCCCATTATCCCCAAAAAAAAAACTCCTTTTATCATGCCCTAGTTGTATAATTTTTCATTCTCACTATTTCATGATCCTTTCACATCACCCACCTCAGCTCATTCTTTCCTTTACACTTTGTTGGGGGCAAGAGGTTGTTAAGCCTTACCCTTGTAATACAATTTTTTTTTCTCTTAACTATGTTATTCCCTTTCCTCTTAACTTCTAAGATTGAGAAACCAATAACTTAGTTAATGGTTGACTTACATTTGCATTATTAGTTCCTTTTTACATTTTCCTTTTCTTTCATTTTTCTTTTATGTGCATATCGTCTTCCCCCACATCATGTGTTTGATGTTTTCTCTCTCATCATACACTTATTCTATTCATACCTCTCTTCTATATGTCGTACATTTCCGTTTTCACTTTTTGTTTTTTTTTCCCTTTGGGGATGACCCAAAGGGTTGAGACACCCTATGTCTCTTCCATGTTGACCCATTTGATCCCTTTTCCTTTTTACTTTATCATTTCTTGAGTTTTCCTTCTAGGATGATGCAAGGCATCGAGACTGCAATGTCTCCTTCATGTTGACCAAAAATATTTTTCTTTTTCTCTTGTGTTTTCCTTTTGGGGATGATGCAAAGAATTGAGACCGCAATGTCTCTTCCATGTTGACCCAAAATGGACTTTCTTTTTCTTTTTTTTTCACTCTCTTTGTGTCAGTCTTCCAATTCTATGTGCTTTTGGAAATGATGACAATTCTAAGATCTTTTATCAAAATATTGAAGCAACGAACATACATAACAAAAATCCATAGAACCCTTATGTGTTTGGTGTGTTTGTTTCTGTGAGGCAACTACCTATTCCTTTGTTTTCATTTTCATGTACATGATGTAGCCTAACTTAGAAACATATGAATTGGCATAGGGCTTTCCAAGTTGGCTCTCACATCTTGTTTTTCTTTTGCATTCTTCCTTCTCTACTTTAAAGTGATTGCTCACAAAACAATGTGTGGAAATTCCTTTAAAGTGGGGGGCATACATTACCATATTTCATTTGCATTCTTGGTTCTTAGTGCAACCTTGTCATTTCATACGATGCATTTTTCACCTTGTGGACAACATTAGGTGTGATGTCCTTCATAAGTGTGATCTATCTTAGCATATCACATTCATCTTGGTGGCCTGATGCAACACACTGCATCCCCTAAGTTGTGAATTTTTTATTATTCGATTGGTCCTCTCTTGGAGATATTAGACACAATGTTCACTAGGTGATAGACCTTGCATGAACTTAACAAGAGTCCTTTGAACATCTTTTACATGTTACATTTTTGCATTTTTTTCACATTTTTCCACCTTGCATAATGCAACTTGCACATGCCTATGGTACCATCCTCTTTGTTCAAGAGCTCTAAGCATCTGAAGCTTTGCTTGTCTCATGAAGCACAAACCGACATTTTTTTTCTTTGTTGTGCCTTGTTAAATTTATCATGAGGTATAATTTAATATGATTGAGTGAGAAGCCCACTCAGTGGCACAACTTTCCCCATAGAAACATTTGTGTTTGTGGGTTCATACCAACTAGCGTATGCACTTCACCTTTCTGGGTCTTCTCACCTAACAGACCATCATGAGTTATGTTGCCCCAGAGTGAGTATGCATTCTCTCTTTCAAATAATAAGCCTAGATCTAATCCACAACTAGCTGGATAGACAATTGAAGCTCAATTCAATTTCTATTTCAACATGTGTGTTCCTTTGTTCTTATGTTTAGTTTTCCATGGGATCTTCATCCTGGGGGCTTGATCATCCCTCGTTATCATTTCCATTCCATCTTGCTAACATAATTGCATTGAGACCTCCTCAATATGCATGGCTACTTTAGTGTGAGTTTCAAGCAAGTTCATCCTCTCAGTAAAGTGGGGACTAAATGTGTTGTAGAAAAATGTCCCCTTGTCATTTTCATGGTCTTTTAGGCCTTTCTTCACAATGTTTGATATATCTTGTTGTGATTTAATGTTGTAATGTGGCTTGAATATGCACATTTAAGTCCTTAAATTCAAATTATGGCATCTTGTGAAGGCGTTGTGAAGTGTTGTAAAATATTTCTACACTTTTCTAGACTCTATTCATTAAAATTCATCTAAAAATCACCTTTTTATCACTTGTCAAGTCCTATTTCAAAGTGTTGTAAAGTCTTGTAACAATATTTCATGCTTTTCTAGGCATAATTTCACTGGATTTACATATTACATATGTTTATTTGACCCATTTATGCACTTATAAGGTGTAATTAAGTGTATTTTTGAATGTAAACTCGACAAACAACATTAAATGTGACATAATTCCTGATACCCACTTTCAAGCTTAAGGTGGAACCCATTTGCCATGGGTCGCGAATGAGTCCCCCCTTGCTCCAAATTCAAAATATTTCTATTTTTCTTTTTTTATTATTCAAAAGTACTTGATGTTGGCCTGTGATGAGGTATCAATGGGTTAATAAGGCACAAGAATGTATAAATAAAAGTTTTTCTCCTTATTTTACATCTCCTACAATCTTCTAACTCATTAAAGCATTCAACTAGCATTTGAGCACTTTGCATCCTATAATCAAGAATTCAAGAGCCACCATTGACATATCCTCAAATTTTCCTCAACAAGGGTTTGGTAAGTTGATAGCATTTTCATGTTATTTGTTTATCATTCTCTTTCATTTCATTATTTCATCGAGGGTTTGATTACCAAAGTGGGATTTGACGAAGGAAAATCCCTATAACCTAACCCTTAACCATTTTTTCCCTCTTGCATGTGTGTTTGGAATTTTTTTTTGTATATTTGACAAGCATTTAGGTGTTGAAAAGTGGTCAACAAAGTGTTTCAAGTCAACATCTTATTTCAATATTCGAGAAGACATTCTACCCATTTTCTGCAGATTTGACTTCGACAACCCAACAAGTAGACAACCTCAAATCTGGTGCTACAAAGTTGTCCCTTGATTTCTCTAAATTTTGGGAGAGGAATGATTCACCGTTAGTGATGAATGAGTCCCACCTTAAGGCTGGAAATATAGGTTTTGTCATATTCCAGATCTTGACACTCTGAAAGCTATTCCTGACAATTTTCATTAGAGGTAGGACTGATTCACCATCAATGGCCAATGAGTCCCCCTAGTGATTTTTTGTGATTTTAGATAGTAATCAAAAGATTCCATATTCTCCAATCTCTACCCAGGTCACTCTAATTCAACCCATTTCTTTTTTGTTTTGCATTTGTTCATTCATAGTTCATTGTTTTCATATCACATTGTGTTTTCTAACATTGCATAAATGTCAAGTCTTGCACACATAATGAGTCATATAAATCATCTAATTGCACTTAGTTCACTCCATTTAGTCTAAATAACATAATAGATTGCATAATTTGAGTGAACCTAACTAGCATTTTCGGCCTACCTCTCTCCTTTTAAGTGCAAAGGCCTAGAAGAGTGGAGTCTTGTGGTGCCAAAAATTTATAGTTCAGTATGTTTACATTGGGCATGGTCCTATTTCACACTCAAAAATGTCAAATCATTCTGAGCTATGTTCAATTGGTTTGATCCCTTAAGGGTCAAAAGTGCCAAATGACTGTAAATGTTCTATTACTTTAGGTTTAGGTACATTTAAGTGGTCCCATCGGGCATGCCAAAAAAGAAACTGTTGATCTGTCAAGATTTGACAAGCAGCAACCAAATAGGAAACTTGATTAATGGGGGGGACCAATTGTGCTAAACTAAGCGACCTTTGGGTTTTTAAAGAAGTTGGCTTGTTCTATAATTGGGGTTTTGGAATGAGAAAAGGAAGTAGATATAAAAAATAAAGATCTAAATAAGGTGATGCACCAAGATGTAGATGTAGGGATGACAAATCTATCTTTTGGATGAGATCTAAGGGCCCGTTCCACAATTTGCATGTCCAAGAATAACATAAATCAAAGATGAAAACTTGAATAATCTATCTAGAACCTAGATGGGTAATAGTACGAACTAGAACCCATCCAGTGAATGTTCTAATCCCTCCACCAGCCATGTTGCCAATTGAAAACAAAAATTATGTGGTATGGGATGCCGAAAGCCCCCTTATAGCACCAATAGCACCCGTAATTTGGGATCCTATCCTGGCCTCTACTTTAAAAGTTGTGCCAAAATTCACTAGGGAAGGCTCGAAAACACCATCCAAACACCTACAAGATGTGGCAGACGTGTGTTTGGTGCACAGAGTCACCAACCAAAATATAGCACTAAGGTTGCTCGTAGCCTCTTTCAGGGGTAAGGTGCTAGATTGGTACTGCACTCTGCAAGCTAACACTATCAGTACTTGGGATCAGCTTAGATATCCTTTCTATGAAATATTTTTGAATGATGGAGATCGGTCTTTGCTATATCATCAACTAGCGACCATAAAGTGGGCCCCATATGAAGGCATGATTGACTTCAATTCCCAGTTCTATACAACTTGGAAAAGGATCCAAGCTACTATCCACCTATAGAATAAGTTGGCATTCATGGTCTACTTGAAATCCATTAATGTTGACATATCCATGATGATCCAGTCTCTTGGTAGGACCACTCTACCGGATGCATACAACATTGTTGTCAAGGCAGAGAACAATTTGATAGATGCTAAAAAGATTCCACCTCAACCCACTATTCCTATATTCATTGAGATATCAATTCCCACCTAGGAGATGCCATCTACCAGTGCATCCACACCTCCCTAGTCTATGTACACATATCCAAATGCACCATAGAATGTTGCTTCTACATCTGACTCTTCAAAGGATGAGATGAACGACATCAAGGAGATGTTGTGGACCATCACCAAAAAAATACCTACCATCAAGTGGAACCAATCTATTCCTCCGAAGCCAACCTACCAAAATTATCAAGGTGGAAAATCTTCCTACCAGCAAAATCAATTCCAAGGAGGATTGTGCACAAACTCGTAGGCTCAAACAACTAATCAAATAGTGCCAGTACTTACTCCACTATAAAGTGCTCACCCAAGCTCAAGTAGAGAGATAACAATAGGGAAAAATAATCTTGCAATGACACCAATCCCTAGTTCTTCCCTTGTAGCGATGCACATATGCCCTAAAACTACCCGCATGACAACCTACAACAAAAGGTGGGGGAACAACACAACCAACATGTGGCATCAAACCCTGGAGGTTATGTATATGCATCTCCATGAATGGAAAATGAGGTACTCACGATGCAAATGTAGGGGATGTCCTTGGAACAAGAAATGGATACAACTCCTGACCACACGCTCTTCTCATGGATGGAAAAAGAAGGTGTAGTGTTTGTAAATGATGTGTCCACACAAAAAGGCCCGCAAGTGATGTATGATTACAACACTCACTCTAAGAGGAGACTTATGGGTGAACTAATCATTCCAAAACTCAAAAGTGCCTCTAACCAGACTCCTAGTATCTCCATAATTGCAAAAAAAATTCAACTACAAAGGGAAATTGTTATAACCAAGGCTAAGGAACAAAAGCCTTCAAATCCGCCACCATTCAATGTGGTGGAACAATTAAAAAAATTATCCTTCACTAATGTGTCCCTTTAGGATATCTTAGCTATTCTGAAGCAGAAGTCATTGTTGTAGAAGGCCTTTCAGGAAGATGCAATCATTAAGCCAATGGAGTAATCATGGTATCAGGACATAATAACTCAACCAAAATAACCCTGGACAGAATAACTCGACCAAAATAACCCAAGGAAAACTTATCTTACTAGTTGAATATACAATTACCAATAGAGGGGAAAGGTTTCTTTTTCATGACTCTAATGATGAGAATTATTTTTTAATTTTCACCACCACATAGAATTTGCAATTACTGAAAGAATCTAAAAATTGGTTTAGTGACAGTACATTTAAAACAGTGCCAAGTATTTTTCAATAGTTGTACATGATTCTTGGCTTGAAAACTGATGCAATATTTCCACTCATTTATATTCGTATGAGAAACAAAATAAGAACCACTTATACTCAAGTACTTTCATAATTAAAAAAAAATTCAACCTGATCTAAACCCAAAATCTATACTTATTGATTTTGAATTAGGTTTCATGGGAGCTATTTCTGAAAATTTTCTAAATGCCACTATTTAGGGATGTTTTTTCCATTTCTCTCAATTCTTGTGGAGGAAATTCCAAGAAGGTCTACAAACACGTTACAGTGTCGATGAAGTATTTGCATATAAGATCAAGAAACTTGTTGCCTTAGCTTTTGTGCCTTAGATAGAACTAAATGATGCATTTGAAACACTTCAACAATCTCCTTATTATATAGAACATGAGGAGACCCTACAACCCATAATTGATTATTTTGAAGACACATGGATTGGCAGACTAACCAGAAGAGGCAACATATGATCACCCAAGTTTCCAATCATAATGTGGAATTGCTATTTAGCTACTCAAGATGATCTTCCCATAACCAATAATACTATTGAGGGATGGCACAAAGGATTTAGTAAATTGCTTCAAGCATCACACAAATCAGTATGGAAATTCATCAAAGTAGTGAAAAAAGAATAGAGTCTCCAAGAGAATAGAATAGAGAAATGTATGGCTGGATACAATGGGCAACCAAGTAGGAAAAAATACCTTGAACTCAAAGAAAGGCTAAAAATATTGGTTGATGGTTATGACAACCATAACATTTTCAATTATATAAGAGGCATCACTCATAATTTGACACTTTAATTGAAATTTTGAATAATAAAGTTTTTTTAGCAACATACATGTAATTTATAAATTTTGTTTTCCTTTCTCTATATTCTTATGGGGATATTTTTTCCATGGGTTATTCTGACAATGGGTTATTTTGGCTTGGGTTATTATGACCCCTGGTTATTTTGTCCCTGGGTTATTATGACAAGGTTATTTTGTCCAGGGTTATTTTGGCCAAGTTATTATGTCCTGTAACAAGTAACCACTCAAGGAAAAGGTCATTGATCCATCACCTACAACCAATTCTCAAAAATAGTACAAAGGAAGATTCTACTGAAGTTAGAGATAAGCCAAAATGAAAGCCCTTTATCCCAACTATTATTGTGAGTAAAAAATTATTGCATAATTCCATGATTGACTCTGGTGCTATCACAACAGTCATGCCCAAATAGATAGTTGAAGCCTTAGGACTTAGATATGAAAATTTATAAAGGGGGGTTCTAAAGCTTGATGGGAAGAAGGTTGAAACCATAGGTGTCATTAAGAGCTTCCCCTTTTCTCTATTCTACTGCCTTGAAATCATAGTTCCACAAGATACTATGATCAGGACCAAGCATGGAGCTAAAATGAAAATAATATCTGAACCTCTACATTCGAAACATGTGGTCGATAAAGCCATGATAAAATTTAAGGTTTCTCATACCTCTTTCACTAAAGAGTTAATGTATTGTACTGAGCTACTAGAGGATGAAAAGGTGATTGGAGACTGAAAAAATTCAAAGGAGGTCCTCTTCAATGAATATATAGGCACTCATCCTTTTAGAAACTATCATGCCACTAGGTTGGGGACCTATGTCATCTATGATGAAGATCAAGTGATTCTAAAGGTCATGATGGAACCCAAGAGTAGTCACGCCTCAAAGCTATGGACACTGCACTTTGATGGAGTAAGATGCAAAGTTGGGGTAGGATCCAAGATATGTTTAACATCCCCATCCAATGAAAAGAAACTATGCTCCTTCTACTTCCGATTCGCTTGTTCAAAAAATGAAGTTGAATATGAAGGCTTAGTGCAAGGTCTAAGTCTTGTAGAGCAAATGGACATAAAGAAAATAATGGTGTTTGGAGACTTCAAACTAGTGGTTAATCAAGTTCGAGGGATTTTTGTAGCTAAGAATGTTTGCATGAGATCCTATAGACATAGAGTCTAGGACCTAACCAATGGCTTTGAAGCCTTCAATATCCAAATAGTTCCTAGAGAGAAAAATATAGATGTGGATCGCATGGTAGCAATCGAATCTCAATTTGATCTTGCTTCTAACCTAATTCATAACATAAACTCTATATGAGTGATCATTCGAATGGTAATCCTAGATAATGATCAGAGCTAGAAAGTGTTTGAAAGTGATGAAAAAATCCCGTCATTCATTCAAGAGTTAGGAGAGTTTCTTGATCAAGTCCAACTAAAACATTTTGAGGCCTGTGAAGGGAAAATTATTCAATTGAGCTCCAAAAAGCTCCCAAAATGATTGGTCACTCCTGAAAACCTATTCAATTATGATGATGAAAGAAATGATAAGAGGAAGTTTGTAGTAGACAAAAGTGACTATGCAAATCTTCAGATCAGAGACAGAAGGAAGCTTAAGGTCAGAAAAGACGTCCCACATCATGATAAAGAGAGACTCATCCATTTCTATGAGAAATATGAAGGAATAGTGGCCTGATTGTATGATGACCTCATGGGATACAACCCCGAAATCATCCAACATACAATAGAACTGATAGAAGGTGCAAAACCTATCTATAAAAGGCAGAGGCCAGTAAATCTGAAGAATGAAGCCTTGATGGCACAAGAGTTGACAAAGATAATTCAACCCCAGATTGTCTTCTCAATTAAGCATAGTACATGGGTATCCAACCTAGTTCTAGTCCAAAATAAGAACATAGACATTTGCCTATGTGTTGACTTTTGGGACTTGAATAGAGCATCCTTGAAGGACCATTACCCCTTGCCATCCATGGAATCTATCTTACAAACATTGGCAGGGTTAGAGATGTTTTCTCTATTGGATGGATTCTCTACTTACAACTAGATTCAGGTAAAAGAGGAGGACTGACACAAAACAACATTCACTACCAAGTGGGGAATGTTTTCATATGAAAAGATTCCTTTTGGCCTCTCAAATGTGGGAGCCACTTTCCAGTGGGCAATGGATATTGCTTTCAGGGAATCGATCAATAAAATCATCTTGATCTACCTAGATGATCTTATAGTATTCTCCAAGAATAAGGATGATCATTTTGATTATTTGGAAATGGTTTTAAAAAAATGCTAGAAGTTCGAGATATCCCTGAACCTGAAAAAATGTGTTTTTGGAGTGTCGCAAGGAAAACTATTGGGACATATATTGTCTAGAGATGGAATTACAATAGATCTAAAGCACATAAAAACAATCAGAGAGCTTCCCATATCATTAAATAAGAAGCGAATTCAATCCTTTCTAGGAAAGGTAAATTTTGTGAGAAAATTCATTTCAGATTTTCTAGGAATAATTAGGCCTATCACCCTAATGCTCGGAAAGGATCAATTGTTCAAATGGAAAAAGGAAGCTAGAGAAGCCTTTGAGAAGGTTAAGGACTCTATTTCTTTAGCTCCTGTGTTGGTAAATCCATACCTATCAAAGGAATTTATAATGTATGTATTTAGTAGAAAATATAGTATCGTTACTGTGCTAACTCAAAAAGATGATGAAGAGAAGGGAGAACATTCGATAGCATTTCATTCCTGGACCTTAAAAGATTATGATATGAACTACAAATTCATTGAAAGGAAATAATTTTCCATTATAAAGGACTCAAGAAGTTTTGAAACCTCATATCTTGCAACAAGGTGATTGTATATGTTGCACATTCTAGTGTGCATGAGTATATCATGGAAGGAGAAATCACTGAAAAGAGGGCCAATTGGATCACTAAGATCCTCAAATATGATATTGAGGTCAATCCCACAAAGACCGTCTGAGGAAGAGAACTGTGTGAGTATTTGGCACATGATAAAGAGATAGTAGCTGAAGAAGAGCAACCTGAACTTGTTATAACAAATGAACCTGAGTTCGAAGGCTACTGGCTAGTAGATAGAGTAAGATTCATGCATACTGGTAAATATTCAAGCTTTCCTTCTCAAAATAGAAGATTCTATAGATTGCAGAACAATGGATATGCACTTTTTGAAGGGGTCCTCTTCAAAAGGAACTTTAATGGCATTCTATTGTGTTGTCTCACCACAAAGAAAGCAAGGAAAATTCTTGACACTTTCCATAGTAGTCCCACATGTGGACATTTCTTTGCGAAGACCACCACTATCAAAATTATGTGTGTCAGATATTTCTAGACTACGCTATTCAATGACTTGCACTCTTTGGTTAAAGCATGCAAGGAATGCCAATTCTTCATGCCAAGGAGGAAAAACTCCACAATGCCTCTCAACCCGATAATGACTAAGGAACCTTTTGCTCAATGGGGCCTTCATTTTTTTGGGATGATTAATCCTACCTCTAGTGCTAGACACAAATGGATCCTTACAGCTATGGAATATTTTACTAGATGGACCGAGGCCATGCCCCTAAAGAATGCGATGAAGGCAATGATTGTGAACCTCCTCAAGGAACTGGTAGCAAGATTCATCCTACCAAAGACCATCATCTCTAACAATGTTAAGGATTTCCTATGTTCTAAGGTATGTCAATTCAAACTTGTGCATGTCATATTCTTAAAAATGTCATCAAATTACTACCCCTAGGGGAATGGCCTGGTTGATTCGATTAATAAAAATTTGGTCTGACTCATTAAATAATTGGGTCAGAACATCAAAAGGAGTGGCACAGGAACCTTTAGGAAGAACTCTAGGAAGACCACATAACCCTTAAATAAGTTCTCAAGACTTCATCATTCGAATTGGCATATGGGAAAGAAGCGCTATTTCCCATCTCCATGGAGACTTCTACACTACACTTGCTCAAATCTCTAGAGGTTGAATAAAATGAAGTCATGGAAGTTCGGTTGGCCAAGTTATTGGAAGTACAAGAAAAAATAGAAAAGGCCCTAAAAACCATGTCTAACCACCAACAAGTGGTTAAGAGATGGTCTGACAAGAAAACCTCAGACCAAGGTCTAAAATGAAAAGACCTAGTGCTAAAGTTCAATGAGATGGCCACAAAGCCTAGCCAAAATGGAAAATTTGATAGTTTATGGGAAGGCCCTTTTAGAATAATTCATTGCAAGAAACATAATGCATTCAAATTAGAAAATATGGAGAAAGAAGCACTGGGGATTCTAGTTAACAGAATCCACCTCAAATTGTTTAATTAAGCTTCTTTGATTATTCTACCCATGTAAATATGTAATTATTGTAAATTTTCCTTTGTGTTCTTTTTTTTCAAATGGTCTTTCCAAGCAACCCATGAAGTAGAGAAGTGAACCCATATGCAAAAAACTAAAAATGAACCAATATGCAAAAAATTGAAAATGAACCCATATGAGAAATTAAAAAGGTACTCAAAGAAACAAAGAAAAAGGGAACCTATATTGCATAATTTCAAGAAGCAAAAGAGACAAGAAATTTGATAAAATTTGTATATTCATTATATACGAAATTATATACTTCAATAATACACTTCCAAAATGGCTTTGATAGAATAATTTTAAAGTATATCTATATATTATGCAATTTTTTTTCATATATATACGTTGAAATCTTTTCTAAGGAATATATACAAAAGAAAGATTGATTCTTAAAACATATAAAAGTGTTGGGCCTTAAATAGTAGCAGAAGGAGCGTCATCGGCAACAACATATAGAACAACTTCATTAGTAGGATCAATGGGAGCAATAGGATCATGAATAGCAATAGGGGCATCAACAACAACACCAACCAATGGGGGAGGATATACCAAGTTGTTGAAGTTGATATACCACTCCATGTTGTAGAACAACACCACATTCTAGCAGCGTAGCAAGAAGTGGTAGGCATGAGTGACCCTTTGGTGATGCTCTTCATGTGTTAGAATGCATAATCCACTCAGAAATAAATTCCATGACACCACTGCATCCTCTTCAATATGGTTGTGAAGTTCGCTCATTGTCGGAATGCCCAGGCCATACACTACATTCACCACAATCTCTCCAAGGCTGCCAAGGTATTGCTTCAGGAACATTTCCAGCATCAGACCCAAAATCATTGGCTTAAGGACCTATATGTCAAGGAAAGAAGCAACAAAGTGAGAGGAAATGTTTGCATTGACTCTATACTTATCTTCATACTCTAGACAGTCCTAACCTAACACCCACTTCATTGCTATAATAGCCAATGAATGTTTTTCTTGCATCATTCACTTCAAGCACTTGTTAGAAATTTCACTTAAGAAATCCATCTGTGATTTATCGCTAACTATCCTAATTAGAGTATCCATGATGTTAGTTCTATCAAACTGCCTAATGCTAATTCTCCCTAACTTCCAAATACTAATTCTTCCCAATTGCTAAGTGTGATTTTGTTGTTGTCTTTGGGTTGATTTATAGAATTTCTGAGGTATCTACATTCCATAAGAATGATGCTAATAGAGTACTAACTCAAAAATTCCACCAAGATCCTAGTCGAATTTCCCACCCAATTGTGTCTGCCATGTACGACATGTTGTGTGTGAAGTTAAGAAGAGGTAATTAAGTAGCTAGACTAGGGGAAATCCTTGGTGGTAGTCTGCACAGCAAGGTGCTAAGGTGTCATATTGCAAGCATGTTTCAGTCTCCAAGGAAGAACTCAAATCTTTTCAAGTACTCATTGTATATTTGGCTTAAATTCTTTTTAGGATATTAACTGCCAAGCATGCAAAAGGTTTATATGCCTTCAATTGTCGGCTCAATTTCCCAATAAAATTGCACCATAGGACATGACTACTAACTATCATTATGATTTTTTTTCTTTTCAAAAGGGAAAGAAATTCATTTCGCACAAACAAAGGATTTGGTAGTACATGCCAAATTTAATGTAGAAAGGCAACCGTCATCTACCACTCTAGGCTTGGAAAAGCTAAGTGTTGCATGTAAAGGAATAAACATTGCAAAAATTTCTTGAGTATGCCATCCAATGCAAGGATTTTTGAGTGTAGAATTGTTGAAGAACACCAATAAATTGTACCAAGTTTAAGTATCGTAGAAATCCACAACAGAAGGAAAATGGCCCAAAATCCTTAGATAGAATCACAAAGCAAGGTGACCCAAAGCCTGTTTGACACCATGTGTGCGGCACCCATGGCCAATGTTTTCAGTGATACCTCTTATTCTTTGCTTGGGATACCAAAGAAGTTGAAGTGGATTCACATGTGGGCCGCAAAAAAGAAAAAAAATCATAGGGACTAGAGCTAGATAAAGGAAGAATGGGATAACATTTGTGATCCCATCCTCAGTACCAACCCTATGAGTCTTCAGGAAGCAACTTGTGAAAGAATTAAAGTGGCCACTAGTGAATGTCAGTTGGCATAAAAGAAATGGTTCTGCGGACTTCTGCAATAAATGGTCCCTTTCGTGCATTACTACCCAGAGCTAGTTCATGAGGGAATTCATCATTTCAACCCAGATACCAATGCCATTGAAGGTCAGGAACTGAGAGTGGTAATATGCGAGGATGTTATCAGATGCATGTTGTGCATCCCAAAAAGTGACTCTAGAGTAGAATAGATGGATTCATTCACTCCAAAAAAAGGGGACAAAATATGGAGAAGCAGAGATCATGCTATGGACTTTTATAACCAAGAAACCCAAAGACCTTAGGAGGATTTCCCAAAGCTGCCAAAAATTCCAATTGTGCACATCACTTTTAAACAAGATATGTAGGATGCCTTTTCTATGATAGCTTTCGTTTATGGCATGGATGAGGAAAAATGGGTGCAAGAGTTCCAAATGGGTCTAGTTTTTGAGTTAAGGAGGCAACATACCTTATTTTGGTATGACTTTGTGAAAGTGATTGTCTGAGAAATGAAGAGTCAGATCAAGGAATACAAGATGCAACATAAAAGTTTAGGTTTCCTTCTCTCCTTGCTCATATTTTTTTACATTAGAACCCTGACTTCTTCAAAAAACATGTGAGGTTATCTATTTTTGATGAAAAGGGAATAAGAAGGCCGATTTCTGTATGGACTCCTCTCCTCTTTTCAACTTATGACTATTATGCATTCTAAGATAATTTCTTGACTCTGATTCTACAATAATTGAGTGAGGATGGAAATATTTATTGGCTTTCTATCAACCAAACAAGGTGGATATAGAGTTTCACTTTGAAATATGATTGGTTTCTCAGAGAGGATTTCACATTCATTTAGATGTGTGGATTTACCGAGGAGCCGTTTTGACTTCCGGCATGCATCACAGATCGGGTGTTGGCCCTTAAGATGTTTTGGAAAGTGTCAATTATTGACTATACCTTTTACAGAGGGAAGGCCAAGAAGAAATGATTTTTCCTCTACCCACTGAGCTTTAAAATGGTGGTTATGGCAAAGAAGCAGACACATAAGCTGCTAGAGGTGAAGTTGGATCATCTGGGGCTAGTATGGATTTGCGAAAAATGGAAATATAACCTCAATAATGACTTGGTAGGCACAAACATTTGAGTAACTCATAGTCCCCAACCTTATTGGGAAAAGTGGTGGAATTCATTGGAAGATCAAGATGATCTATTGGTTGACTTGGCTCACATTCCTACAGAGGATAGGAGGTCGCCATGGCTCAAATTCTACTTCCTGAACGAAAAATTTTAATGAGAAGTTTCAAATGGGTGCAACCCTTTAAAATGACTAGGTCAAGAAGTGCACTAATGCCTTGTTACTAGACGTAGACATAGATGAAAGATTTGATACTCTAGGGAATAGAGTGCATGATGATACTGACGCAAGAGATGATGAGGATGTTGACTTGGAGGAAGCTGGAAAGTATATAGGGAAGGGGAAGGAGAAGGAAAAGGATATAAATATGGCCCTAATGCAAAAAATTAAAAAATTGGCGAAGCAACCTAGCACAACTACTCTTGAGTTGTAGATGAATATATCACATTCGGGAGCCTCACAGACATGCTCATGGGTCGTGAAAATTCCTAGAGGTCAATCCCAACAACAACCATCAAAGGTCTTAGAGATGGGCGATTCCCCACCTAACAAAAGGTAGTGCAAAAATGTAGCTTCTAGAGAGGGTTTACAAGAGCCTACAATGAGCCAAGGATCAGAATCATCTATTTCCCAAGTATCTTTCTATCTCTCCCTCTTCTTGATTCGCAATCCCTGTTTTCTTCCACTATCTCTACATCACCTGTCACTTCAAGTGTCAACCTTTCTTTCTCTACTTCTGTTGCAATGGTTGCGAGAGGTTTCTCCTATTTCTACCAAGCGGGGAAACTCACTTTTACTCCCCCATAGATTATTCCACCTTTCGTCAAATCCCAATTTACATCCACTATTGCTTCACCTTTTACATCCATTGTGTTGGATTTGACCCAACTCACTCCACAAATGGAGTTTGTTGCACCTCTGCTATTGCCACCACATTCCATGAGTCCTCCCACCACTTCATAGATCGAGCCTTGGTATATTCCTCCATTCTCCCCACAAATAGTCTCTCTTTTGAGGAATAAATCAATCAAAACAACTACTCTCTCATTCCCTTTTTCTCTTCCTCATGGTGCACCCTTCGCAAGTAGCTCATTAGGTCACCGACATAATTTTTTCAAAGGATGATGAAAAAAACAAGCATAGGCTCTTAGGATCCATAATCAAAGGGACAAGGATATTAAACACCAGCTAAGCCAAAGTTATAGACACTTTTCAATGAGGCTCAACAATCGCTACATTTTGCAACCATGCATTCAACTGTCATCAAACCACAAGGGGAGATGTGACTTGAGGACTACACCATCCCATTGGACATTGGGAACACTAAGAGAGGGGGGGCGAATCAATGTTCACTAATTTTAATTTCCAAAACAGATCTAAAACTATTAACAACAATAATTAAATTTCATATAATATTTGTAGCACATAACAAATGAAATCATGCAGTCTCGTTAATGAACACCATAGCACTAGATATCTTTACGTGGAAACCTTGCTAGGGGAAAAACCACAGTGGAGATTAATCCACAATGTTTACTCTGTTAAAAGTAAAATAGAAAGAAGAGGAATGAACTTGCATTCAGGTGAACTACCTAGAGCTCATTTCTAAATAATAAAGGCTCACTGCCTTACAAGCAAAATTAAGATTACAAAAAAGAATTTGAACTGAGACAACAACATCTACAAATGCCAAAATTTAGTTCCACTAAGGCTTTCAATCAAATTTTAGATCTCTTGATGGAATCACACTTCTGCTCTGCTTTGCACTGCTTAGCATACCAAAAGTATTCTTCCCTTAAACAACTAATCTGCTCTTTTTTCTCTTTTTTGATACTCCTTCACTACTCCATCATATCTACTACCATGACTTTCATATCATATCATACACAAAAATGATTTACCAGTCTTCTATATATACCCACTAATCAAAAATTCAATGTATGTTTGCCTCACAATGAGATATAATATTTTTGTATATGTCGGCTCAAATCTCTAATTAGAATTGATACGTACCCTCACAAGTTGGCTAGACTTTAGTAGGGACCCAAACCAAGATTTCAAACATAGGAAATAGAAAAATACATATTCCACCTATATCCATGATACACCATATGAAACATGTTGGCCACAATGGAAAATAAATCATGAATCATGCTATTGAATCTCTTAACTTGAACTCTGACTTAATACCATACCACAAAACTCATTAGAGGGTAGTGTAAATGCTAAGAAATATTTTTTAGAGATCAACACCATGAAATAATGATCCAAAAAAGTGATCAGATCAACTTTCCAATTGGATGTCCTATTCTTCATTCTTTTTGTCAGTAGATTACAGAGTCTTAGTTTCTTTGATGATATAAACAATGCTAGTACTGTGGAGCATAGTGCTAACACTAGTTTCCATCAATGACAACACAAGTAGCCAAAAATGATCTCTCAGAGCCATATGCCAACACATCCATGCTATGGGAATTGATATGAGAATAGCCCAAATACAAGATAAAGTTGAGATCATGGAGGAGACACAAAAAGTAGTGACCACTGACTTCCTTAAGTCCAGTCACTAGTTGAAGAAGAAGGAAAAAGAGCTAAAAAATGTCAAGGAGAGAATTGAAGTCCTACTGGTGAAGGATAAGGCAAGGGATGTTGAATTTATGTGCTTGTCACAACAAGTGTAGATAGAGTAGGCCAAAATATGGGAGGAACTTGTGAAGTTCCAAGCCCAAGATTCCAACTTGGTCATTGAGCTTCAACAAAAAAACCAAGAATTACAGGACCAATTGGCTTGGGTGGAGCAGGAGATGCAATGAAAGAATGAGAAGTTTCAACATCAATGTGCTCAATTAGAGCAAAGAATGCAGTGAAAGGACACAAAATTCTAAGGCCGATAGGCTCAATTTGAGAAGGAAATCTAGGAGGTGAAGCTTTCCCTCAAAAGGGAATTATCAAACAGAATCCAGGCCAAAGAAAAATGGCTTGCTAATTTGAGAACCCCGCAAGAACAACTCTTTGTTGTAGACAAGAGGATTGTGGAACTAACATAGGATGTTGGTTGAAAGGATGTGGAGATTGGTTTTTTGAAGAATCTTCACCAACCCCCTACTACCCAATCATACCTCCTTCAAGTAGCTCAATTCCTGTATATCTCATATTGGGAAAAGGTCAAGGCCTCCTACCTGACTCTTCAACTGACACTTTAGTTCATGGTGGAAGCATCAAGTTTGAGCATGGAGGTTCATAGAATGATTGAGTGATTCCCACAATTCATTGTGGAGAAGGTTCCTAAGGTGGAAAAGTTGTTAGATAAGTTGTACATAGTACCGAATGAGGACTTAGCGAGCTCGGGGATTGAGGACCGCAAGTCAGCTACCAAGACATCAAAAGAGTTCATACGTTGTTGCGTAGCTATCCTCCATGCTAGTGAGTGCACTGCCACACTAGGCTGAACTATGAATAACATGCGAGTGAAATTATCCTAGGTAACTTAGATGGGCTTGCCCTCCCCATATCTCTTTGATGATTTGATGGCCACAACAGAGTAGATTGCAATGAAGATTGAGGAAAAGCATCAAAACATATCCACTTTTTAGAACTTTAGTCAACCCCCTACTATAAAGAATATTGAGGGTGTCACCCATCAAATAGCACAGCTACTTTTTCAACTTGATTCTGAGGCCGATATATCCATGAAGCTTCCATTCAAAGAAGTGATTGAATTGCATGAAGCACAAGAGAATCTATGTGACATATCAATGCTAGATGAGGTCGACTAGTTGCCTCTACAAACTGCTCTCTCAAAGCTCTGACTCCATCAATAATGAATAAGGATCTAGTCTTAGAACTAAATTTTTTTTGGGTTCCTTGTTTTATAGACGAAATGCTCCTGGTAGTCACCAAAAGCTATGGATTTAAAAAATCCCTCGAGCTCTCTTTGGGTTGATATACTATTTTTTTGGGCTTCTGCCCATGCCCCATACATTTGAACATCCTTGGGCCCCTTTTTGAAGAGCCTCACCTGCTGTCAGCACATGTTCATTGTGCACTCCTCGTAAGGATATCCTCCTTTACTTCTCTTCCAATCCCCACCATGCTTCCATGTGTTAGCAATGCAGGCATTTGAAGCCTGCTTCCCTTCACTTCTCAACTGAGTTATGCCTGTGTGCTAGGTAGTATCGTTTTGCATACACTTTTTGGGAGACCCCAGAGTCAGCGTTAGCGATGAAGACTTCTCCTCATGTGTTCTCCACAAGGATGTCATCAAAAGGAAGGAAGGAAGAAGCAATGAGCCCTACCATATTACCACATGTCCTAACTGACTCCATGGGTAAGCGACACATGTCTGCATGAGGTTTTAATGCTATTCTGGGACCACCCCCATCATTTACAGAGGATGCATCTGGCTCGAGGGTGATTGTGTTCTATGGATTGAATATTTTTCTATTGCAACAACCTTAGGAAATCATTGTTTTGGGAATCATTGCTCATGATGAAGGAATCTTTTTTGTTACTGGCTTTTAGGTGGTGGGATTATTTTCTATATATACTACTTCTAAAAATAATTTCAAAACATACAGAAAAAATTGTGAAAGACACTAGGCCTTTTGTACCATTTTAGATTATTGTATAAGACTCATAGACTATTGCATTATCGGCCTTTCTATTTTCTTAGCTATCTGAAAAAGCATTATACTATGCCATTACTATACTAAGTAGTTTATTTGTAGAACTTCTATGATTTCAATATAAGTTTGTTGATTTAGATCATGTCTTTGACTCTTCTTTTCAGTAAATGTGTATGGGAGTTATTTTATGTTCTTGGATAATTATTCACGTTTTCATCTTTGATTTTTTTTATTCTGGGACATGTATATTGTTGAATGGGCCCTTAGATCTCATTTAAAAGATAGATTTACTATTCCTACATCTACATCTTGGTGCATCTCCTTAGTTAGATATTTATTTTTTATATCTACTTCCTTCTTCCCATTCTGAAAACTTGATTATAGAAGAAGTTGGCTTCTTTAAAAACTCAAAGGTCACTCAGTTTAGCACAATTTCTCCCCCCATTAACTGAGTTTCCCATAAGGTTGTTGCTTGTCAATTTTTGGCATCAACAAGTCAAAAGTGCAAAATGGCTACAATCTTTGATGGGTTATTCCTCAGAAACCGTGATGTTTAAAAACTCTCCATCTGAACCTATGAGATCATGTTGGGCCCATCTACAATAATCTATCTTTTTTTTTTATTATTTTAGAGTCATTTTCCCATGGTATCCAGTTTTTAGTTGATGGAAAAAGTGTCAAATGCAATTAGTGTAAAGTTGCAAAGCAGTGCAACCTTCGTTCTACAACTTGTGTAACTAAAAGAAATGTTCCAATGCATCCATTTGGGTATTTTTTATGCTAGGAATGATCCTCTTTCACACCCAAATAGGCTAAATCACTCTGAGCTATGCTCAACTAGCTCAATCCCTTAAAGGTTCAAAGTAAAAAATGGATGCAATCTTTGATGGGCTATTACTCAGAAATCATGATGCTTACAAACTATTTGTTTGAGCCTATGGGCTTGCATTGGGGACCTCTACAATAAAATCTCTCAATTTTTGTTATCTAGGAGTCATTTTTCTATGATGATGACTTTTCAGTTGATGGAAAATGTGTCAAATGCAAGCAGTGTAAAGTTGTAAAGTGGTGCAAATTTTGTTCTATAAATCATGTGACCAAAGAGATTGTTTTTAATGCATTTGGATAGGTATGTTACACAAGGAATGGTCCTATTTCATGCCCAAACATGTTGAATCACTCCAACCTACATTCAACCATCTCGATCCCTTCTGACGACATGCAAAGCAATCAAAAAGAGAAACATTCACATGACAATTGAGAAGTCTGAGTTTTCCACACCAAAAGCATATGATCATCCCCAAGTATAGCAAGGGAAATATAATTTTTAATTATCCTCCTTTCCCTTACAACAATATATAACCAGTTGAAAATGCGTACAATGGTGGAACTTGGAAACATTTAATTTTTTCCTTAATTAACAACTTTGGTTGTGAAAAATTTTGACATTTCATTTGAAATGATTTTATATGCTTGAAAATTGGAGTCTAAGAAAAATAAGTGATACTCTCACATACATTTATTATTTGGTGTGATAAATAAAGTTTGCACCCAAGTTCATTTCCTATACAGGAAATAATATTGCAAAAAGTTGACATATACATCTTTCGATGCTTTTTTATGGTGATGGATAAAGAACATAACGATTCTTTTTGTACTTTGAGGATTATGCTATGAAAATGTTTAAAGAGTATTCAAGCTAAATTTTGTATGATAATGTTTCAAGAAGTTAACTAATCATCTAATACGAATACTATTTTTTGCAAGTTTTGTGAAGATTATGTATCCTTTGCCTAATTGAGTTGTCCCAATCAAAATATTAAATATACTGGAATCTTTTTATGAAATATTTCATGGAATACTAATTGAAAATGTGTTTTTTTTCTTTTACATAAAACATTTTATGGAAATCTTTGAATTATACTAAATTGAGCTATGTATGAATAATGGAGCACTAGAAATACATTGCTCAAGGATTTTAAATAAGCCTTCTTACCAAATTTGAAAAAGCATTTTGTGTGGTCGATTTTATACGTGTTAAATATGTAAAATAAATGAATCAAACACACCAATAAGACATTATATCAAAAATATAATATCAAGACAATAGATATTGCAAAATGAGTATCATGTTATCGATGTCGTTCTATCATCCTCTATCTCTAGTATTTTCATTGATTCCAGCTGACTCTCAGATTGTATGCTAGGCTCAATGAACAATCTTCCTAGAGAATGAGATTGAATATGAAATACATGTAATGCTAAGCTAAGATATGATTATTCTAAAACATGATTGCTAAAATGAAAGATTATGATGCTATGAATAATAAAACTATAATAATAATGATAGAATGCTATAATGCTAGAATGCAATTAATCTCTAATTCATTTGTTGTGTGTTGTAACCCTTGCTTGGATTGCAAGTGCTATTTATAGCATTTTAGAAAGCTTTTGATTGGCTGATATGATCAATGATTGCGAAAATTCCTAGCAAATCAAACGATTGAAGATTGATAAGACTAAAGAAAAACATAAGAAAACAAAAAGCAAGATTTGTTTTCTTTTCTATAAAAGAGGTAAGATAAGATAATAAAGATGAATTGTAAAAATCATCTTTTTGTGAGATTATGGAAAGATTTTGAAGAAGATAAATAATGAATTATTAAATTCAATTATTCATTTAAGGGTGACACAGAGGTTTTTTTTTAAAAATAGAATATTTACCCCAGATTTGGAGAATAATGGAAAATTTTATAATTAAATAGAATATTTAATTATGATTTTGAAAAGATATGGAAGATATTCAATTAAATAAAGATATTTAATTAAAATTTTAAGAAATGGTATGTAAATAAAATTAATTAAATAAGATATTTAATTAACTATAAGAAAGATTTGAAAAGAAATATTTAAATTTGATTAAATCCAAAAGACAATTAAATTCAAAAAGTGATAATTAATTAAAATAAATAAAGTGTATTTATTTAATTAATCAAGTGGACATATGAATGTGAAATAATTAAATAAAAATCAATTTATTTAATCATGATAGAAGAATAAATTGAATGAACAATATAATTAAATTAATTAAATTTAATCATATGTAGAAGACTTTAGAGAAATTAATTAAATAATAAATATTTAATTAAATGCTAGGATTAATCAGATATGACCAATTTTATGCATCTACACATTCAATAAGCCCATGGTTGAAAATTTTGTACTGATTAAAGTGGGTACTAATTATATATTATATAGATCATAATTCTTCTTTATCTTTAAGATCTTCTAACTTTGGAAATATTTTCACCAATCAATGAAGGGTGAACTATTCTTTATTCAGTTATGCCTATGTAGGTTCATTTTCCTTATCTCCCATTGCAATTTTGGGTGGATTTTTGCTTTCAAAGTATTGGGAATGTTTTGGGTATATTTATATCCATTGATCTGATTGACATAGAAATATATCAAAGGGGTTTCTTGAAAAATTTTGGTTGAAAGTTGGGGAGTGAGCATGGAAACAAGCCATTGATTATGAAAATGTTAGTGTAGAATATTCTGCGTAAAATATTCCTTGATAAGTTTGCTAGTTGCTATATTTTTAGGATAATGATTGCTTAATTATGCAATCTTGCATGGAGTTGCATGTCTATTTTCTAGTTGGTAATTTCCATTTTAGAAGTCTCATCTCTTGATATATATATTATACTCATTCTTAAGTAATTATAAAGTTAATAATTAGTGCATTTATTTACATTTAATCTTTTCTTTTCAATTTTTGCAATTTTGTAATTTGTAACTCTACTAGTATTCCTAGAAATATTAAAGTTGCTAAGCATCAACTAGTAAAGTTTTTTAGAATTAATTAATAAATATTCAATACAAACCATGAAGGACAACAATGAGCAATGCTAGGGCTAACCAATTAACAAGTATACACATGAATGAGTCAAGCATACATGTGAATAAGTGAAGCACAAGTACTCAAATACACATAAGCCTTGAAGTATACACATGAATACATAGTATACACAAATTAATACAAAATATATGCATGAATACAAGGTATACGCATGAAAACATGTAAGTCACAAAGTATACATTGGAATATGTGTACATCACAAAGTATAAGTGTAAGTTGTAAAGTATACACTTGAATACACGTAACTCATATCTATTGAACCTTGGATTTATAATCCAAATATGGACACCATTTATAAAAAATATTTGTATTAATCAAATAGCCATGTAGGCATACATCAATATATGTCTATATAAGTATAAAATATATAAAAATAGCCATATAGGCTTACGAGAATTCCATATAGGCATACAATGTCAAATATATGCAATACAAAATATGTACAAAAATTCCATATAGGCATAAAACAAAGGGCTCTAGAATAAAAAGTCATTTCTCTCCATGCTCTGAAAATAAACTCTTGCCCTTTTCTTTTTGTCTGGATGGTGATAAGTTTGTCACTCATTTATTTTGAGGTTGAGGAGTTCTCTTGGTGCTCTTACTAGGTTTTAGTTCCTAGTCAAGCTTTATCTGTTACAATAACAAGTAAAGACATTAATATATAGAAATTACATTATAAATTTAAATGATATATTGATCAAGATAATCACTCATTTCCACTAGAGGATCACTCTCCTCAAGAGAAATATTTTCATGCCCATGTTATGGCATGTTGAAGCCCTATACAAACAATCCAAAGAGAAATTAAAGTATAAATTAATAATGGTTTGATTTTTTACTAGCAACTATAACAATGAATATAAATTGAAATTTAGTAATTTTCCTCATACCTCTATGAGAGGCATCAAGGATTCTATAGAAGAAGAAACACCAAGCTCCATTTCCCTATGAACATGTGGAGGTGTAACCACTTCCAACATCTAAAAAATAAAACAACAAATTATTCAATCACGAAAACTACAATAGTGATGCATGTCATCGCTTATAATGTATGAGATAATGAAAAAAAAATTGAGTACTTATTGAACTATATATTTATGACAATCATGCTTACTATTTTCCCTATCCATAGCTTGTTCAAAAGAACTTGTTTTAGGATTTTATCCATAGTAGCAAGGTGGTGAACTATTTGATAAAATGCTTTGGTAGACATAAATGAAAATTGTGGTAGCATAAAGAAGGCAATGAGCTATTTGAAATTCATCAAAGAAATGTAGTCTCATGGTGATGGAATTCCATTACAAACAAATGTGTCATGGCATTCACCATGAGACCACATTAATTTGAGGAATATTTTCAAATAGTTCATTGTCTTCTCTATGGTATTATGTTGGGATGGAGTGGATGGCATAGTGTGGTCTTGATTATGAGATGGAGGGCACCCATGACATGAAGGGAGAGGGGTGGGGATATGAAAACGTGGAATAAAAAGTGGAAGGATCCATGGATTGGTAAATTTAGGATGAGGATGAGGACATTGAAAATAATTTGGAGGGGAATTTTGGCTAAAGGATTGGTTTCTATTCTTTGGGAAGTGAGTTGTTTGAAAAAATGCCTCAAATAAATGTTGTCTCATGGTGATGGAATGGCATTCCATCACCATGAGACCACATTTCTTCAAGGCATTTTTTCAAACTACTCACTTCCTTTAATATGATATTGCTTACTATTATGCTTTAATATATTTTTTTCAAGCATCCATAGTTTGTTGGAAAGCACCTATCTTACGCTTTTTAGCCATAGTAGCAAGCAAGTGAGTAGTTTGATAAAATGCTTTGGTATACATGTATGGAAAATGTGGTAGCATAGAAAAGGTGGTGAGATATTTGAAAAAAATCCTTAAAGGAATGTGGTCTCATGGTGATGGAATGGCATTCCATCACCATGAGATCATATTTTTTTGAGGAATTTCTTCAAACTACTCATTACCTTTTCTATGCTATTATGTTTTGATAGATTTTTTCCAAGCATCCATAGTTTGTTGGAAAGCACCTTTTTTAGGATTTTATCCATAACAACAAGGAAATTCAAGTAGTTTGATAAAACACTTTGGTAGAAATGTATGGAAATCGTGGTAGCATAGAAAAGCTGGTGAGCTATTTGAAAAATACCTCAAAGAAATGATGTCTCATGGTGAATGAGACCACATTTCTTCAAGGAATTTTTTCAAAATACTAACTGCCTTGTTTATTTTATTGCTTACTATTATGCTTTGATATATTTTTTCCAAGCATTCATAGTTTGTTGGAAAACACCTAATTTAGGATTTTAGCCATAGTAGCAAGGAAGTGAGTAGATTGATTAAATGCTTTGGTAGAAAGGTATGGAAAATGTGGTACCATAGAAAAGGTGGTGAGCTATTTGAAAAAATACCTCAAAGAAATTATGTCTCATGGTGAATGATACCACATTTCTTCAAGGAATTTTTTCAAAATACTAACTGTCTTGTTTATTTTATTGCTTACTATTATGCTTTGATATATTTTTTCCAAGCATTCATAGTTTGTTGGAAAACACCTAATTTAGGATTTTAGCCATAGTAGCAAGGAAGTGAGTAGGTTGATTAAATGCTTTGGTAGAAAGGTATGGAAAATGTGGTACCATAGAAAAGGTGGTCAGATGTTTGAAAAATGCCTCAAGGAAATGTAGTCTCATGGTGATGGAATGGCATTCCATCACCATGAGACCAAATTTCTTTGAGACATTTTTTAAAACTACTCACTACCTTGTCTATGCTATTGCTTACTATTATGCTTTCATATATTTTTTCCAAGCATCTATAGTTTGTTGGAAAGAACCTATTTTAGGATTTTAGCCATAGAAACAACGAAGTGAGTAGATTGATTAAATGCTTTGGTAGACATGTATGGAAAATGTGGTAGCATAGAAAAGGCGATGAGCTGTTTGAAAAAATGCCTCAAAGAAATGTGGTCTCATGGTGATGGAATAGCATTCCATCACCATGAGACCACATTTCTTTGAGGAATTTTTTTGAAATACTCACTTCCTTTTCTATGTTATTTCTTACTATTATGCTTTGATAGATTTTTTTCCAAGAATCCATAGTTTGTTGCAAAGCACCCTTTTTTAGGCTTTTAGCCATAGTTGCAGGTAAGTGAACTATTTGATAAAATGCTTTGGTAGACATGTATGGAAAATGTGGTAGCATAGAAATGGTGGTGAGCTTTTTGAAAAAATTCCTCAAAGAAATTGGGTCTCATGGTGATGGACATCACCATGATGCCACATTTCTTTGAGGCATTTTCTCAAGCAACTCATTGCCTTGTCTATGCTATTGCTTGCTATTATTCTTTCATATGTTTCTTCCAAACATCCATAGCATAGAAAATGTACTGAATTATTTGAAAAAATGCCTCAATGGAATGCCATGACAATAAAATACAATTTTTAGTTGCTCCTAGTTATTACTTATACTATGTGACTTGTAATTGCATCACTACTTATGTTGACTTTCTAAAGAACTATATGGGTGATCCCACAATACTAGTTTACAATTTTTGGGAGATCTTGATTTTTGTTGAAATCACATATTTTTAGAAAATATAATGATTTAAGCCTTGAAAATTTCCATTTAAAGGATTCCAATTGAAGAGGTTTTTATTGAACTACCTTAGATCAAACCCCCTTGGATAGAACCCCATTAGTTTTAAAGCATGCCTATAATAGAGTCTCCTTTACACCTATTAAAATGTTGATAAAAAAACCTCTTTTGATTTACCTTTTGGGGGATCAAATGAATTCATTTATTTATTTATTTTAAGTATGTAGTCCATATTATAAGCTTCCCAAAAAGTATAAGTTTAAATAAATTTAATTTAATTATTATAATTATTTTTTATTACTTGTAAATGTAGGATTTTCACTAAAAAATCAAGATCTTTGTTGTGCACACGTGGAAAAAATAGCAGATTATCAAAAAAAAATGAAAAATATAAGTGCACTAGATATTTAAGTCCTTGATCTAATAAAAAAAATTGAATTTTGATACATACAAAAAAAGTTATGTTGTATACAGTCTATGCATGTTTGAATTTTAATTGGTTTGACTTTGAAACTTGATTAAGGAAAAAAAAATAGTAAAACACTATGATACCAAATGAGAGTGCTAGATATCTTAGTTAAAAATCTAAATTTGAAAAAATTAGAATTTTATCCTTCATGGAAAAAAAGTTATGTTGTATACGGTGAGAATCACTCCTTAAAAATGGTGTTTACTAAAAAAAATATTTCAAAGGAGATGGAAAAAGAAGTGCAATCTGATTCCAAAATTTTGAAAAAAAAAAATTAGAATCTATAGACAAAATTTCACAAATCACTATTTTGCATCATCTTCAAATTCCTCGCGGTTTAGCTGCTATAGGTGCTCAAAAGTGAAGTTTTAGCTAGAAAAATTAGTTCAATGTCTAGTTTGGCCAAAAATTGTAAACTAGTATTGTGGGATTACCCATATTGTAGTTGAAATTTTATCATCCATCAACATCTAGTTATTAGTTATGCAATGTGAAGTAATTCTTTGAGTTTCAAAGATGTGCAATGCAATGCAATCAACGATATGAATATAAACTACACAAATCTATTAAGTACAATTCATTAGTCAAACTCTTTATTCTATTACCTACGTGAAGGTTTGTTTAACTCCACTGGCACTGGGAGGTGTTCCCATGAAACCTCCAATATTAGCCTATTCAACATCCAAAATCAAATATTAGAATACCATTGATGTAACAATGTTATTCACATGTAATAAATTTATAATTGTTTACTAGCTATATACCTCAACAGTAGATGTAGTGGAGTAATAAACAAGTGGAGAGATGACATATCTAGTATCAACACTATGACCTTGAAATTTTATTCCAATCATAAAATTAAATTAGTTAATCTTCCATTTCAAAAAAAAATTAATAAATTAAATTCAACGAACATGCTTAGAACATTTTCCTAAGTGTCGATTCCAAAAGCCTCATTCAAAATGTTAGTTACCATCAGCATCTTTGTATCTACAAACGTATCTTGTGCACCAACCTCCTCAATTTATGTGGGGTCATATGTACATGTCAACCCACAAACCTAACAAGAATGGGGTGGAAGCCTACCACTTGAAGAATCCCATAGATGGTGCTATACTACAAGACTGGCATGATAGATGATACTTTGGTTCAAAGATCTGATAGATTGCAAAGTGTCCACCTCAATACTCTCCTTTGCGATGGAAGGGATAACGACATGCTCATGAGCCAGCCTAGTGAGAGCTCATATTTCTTTCCACTAAGGATCTAGTTGTGCACCAGGTGTATCCTATGATGACCCCCCACCTCTCCCCTGACAGTCCCTCATATCAAAATAATTAGGGATTTTGTTGAGGATGAACTCACAATAGAGTTTCCTCAAGAAATATTGGGGGACTTCGCAATTGTTGCATGGTGGATAGTCAAAAACCATGTACCACCTATTCCAAACAAAATACTAATCGCTTAGTGGTGGAACCAATGGATAGGAAACCTCTTGGCATTAAGGTCAAGATTTTGATTTGTGTGTGGGTTAGTGAATAATGAGCACAAATCATATTTTGTATTTTTTCATCTTTTACATCTTTACATGATAATTATTTACGTAAAAATTCCTAGTTGCTTGCCTCCTATCTACCCAACCACTTTATTGTTTTTTCATTTTATCTACATGTTTTAAACTTTCTTGAAGTGAACTTCCAAGTTTTCTTTCCATAGTTAAACCTACTTGATCGTTCAAGCTCATGATTAACTCCTCTATCTATTTTTTGTTGTTTTCAATTACCCTCATTAAATTTTGTTGAGTTTCAATAGAATGTTGAGGAATTGGTGGAGGAGATTGTTGTTGTGGTTGTTGATGATTTTGTTCAGGTGCTTCTTACTATGGGTTTTCAAGATTTTGAGAAGGGTTTTCAGGTTCATTAACATTTCCTACAAATTAAACAAATGAATATAAAAAACAACCCAAAACTACCAATTTAACAAGAAATTCACAACAAAAAAAAATACTTACTTGTTTGACCTCCCCGTTGATGTGGCAACATCTTGGTGAAGAAATTATAAAAAACTAATGAAGAAAATGCAAGTTAACCTCCTTCTATAATGTGAGCATGCAAAAGCAAGGTTTTTGGCCACATGCAACAAAAAACATAGTCAAAATACAAATGATTTTATTTTTCTTTTTTGTTTGGTTTTAATGAGCTATAATGCACTCGCATTATAGCGTGAGTGCATTATAACATGCTCATATTATAATGCACTTGCATTATAACACTCTCATGTTATAGCCTATCAAATGATTTTTGAAATTTTGGCCACTTTTTGGCCCTCCATCTTTTTGCACCTGCCCAATACAGCCTTCCACATGCCTTCCTTCCAAGCAACTCAAGATGGAAAACAAAATTTCAATGATACCAACTACATATATTCTCCAAAGAATGATAGAAGAGGTGTTGGAACAGTAGCAACAAGAGTTGGAACAATAGTACATACATGATAGAGCAAGCATTATCAATCATTTTTCCCCTCTCCTTGAACATATGGCTATGTGCAAGATCATCATGGAAAAAATAGGCCCTTAAGTGGAAAAAAATTAGAAAAATTAGAGTTAGGAAACTTGATGTAAAAATTTGAATAAGTTATCTATATTATTTCAAAAATATGTAAGAATAGAATCTATAGAAAATTGAATTTAGTTTCTAAACAAGTAGGTTAATTTTAAAAAGAAAAAATCTATTTGGGGAAAATTTGAAATTTCAATGCAGTAGTACTTAAATTTAGGGAAAATTTAAGAAGTAGGTATCTGTCTGACCACCCTAACCATAATAAAATGATAATATATTTTTATAAGATTTTAGATATAAGTAGAGGACTCATGTCTAGATGTGATGCATATTTTTTGTAATTTTTTTTGAATTAAATAATTAATTATGAATTTTTTATTACAACTTTAAAAAAATATAAAAACTCATGTGTTTGACCACCTTAACTTGGTCAAAACTTCATGAAATTAAATTTTTCTTTTATTAATCCTATAGTATGTGAAGCATAGAATGTGATGCATGTTTTAGATTCAAAAAATGTGATACTATTTGAAAGCTATAGATATTTCTCAATCAACATATCGATCAAGACTTTAGTCATAATTCAAATAGAAAATGAATGATAATTATTTATCAAATTCAAAATAAAGAATAATTTATATTGGTGGCAAGTTGAGAATCCCCTTTAAAAACCCTTTTCGTTTCATCAAATTTGGGTAAAAAAAAGTCATCAGCCACATACCCATAATATTGCCACTTTTTGCCCATCATGATCCTACACATACCCATATGCATCATCTTATAAAAGGATACACATCTTTGAAACCCTTCAACATTTTTGCACCATATAAGGTACAATTCAATCTAGATATCAAAAATTTCAAACCAAAAATAAAAGAAAATGCTCTAGATACCTGGCTTAATCTTCTTTGCTCCTACTTAGTGATAAATCAATTATTTGATAGATAAAAGATTACCTTCACCCTTCTAAAATTTTCCCTATTTGTGAAGGAATAGTGGCAAAACTACTATACATACCACAAGGACATAATGTCACAATATCTAGGAACCTAAAGGGGTTTTATTCAACCTCTTAAAGAGACCTACCACTCGATCAATAATTATTAGGTTTAGTGAATCAAGTTTGCACAACAAAATCAAATAAAGGGCCAATTTGTGCAAGAGTACATGACATATTTCATACTCTAGTTTCCATGCTATCCATTGAAGAGACCACATAGAATCGCATTCTCAAGTATAGGTCAGGCTTGAGAATGTACATTCAATAAGATATGAATTTCCTTCAAATATCCACTTTTGGAAAAGCCTACAAATATGAGGCCAAACCCATGGGAAAGACAAAGATAGAGTCTCACAACAAATGGAAAATGAATAACACCAATGGTTGAACTCAATAGAATTCTAATCTAAAGGAAAAGGACCTCCATGGAAGACACAAAAGAAGGATATACAATATTGTGTGCAAAAGAAACAATCCAATAATGGAAATGTTGCACCATTCACAACACTGATAATCACTCAACTGAAGAGTACCAAGATAGAAAAACATTACTTGTGTAACTGAATTTCACCATAACTACCAATGTGGCAGCTAATAATTCTAAGCAAGTCATGAATACATAGAAAACATCTTTTATGCCCTGTTATTTCTTTTGAGCCAGATAATACATTGGATGGTGGCTAGTGTTGTTATATAGAGGAAGCTTTGAAAACCATACACTTTTTTCTGCAATCCTATGATCTTTCCCTTTAGTATATCTGGTTGAACCCCAAAGAGTTGTGTATTATCAAAGAATTTTCACTATATCTCTTTGAGCAACAAGGCAACAATAAAGCAAGTGCTTGGCTATTTCTTACTCTTTAAAGCATAGAAAACGTCTTGAATGGGTCAGTGAGACTCTCTAATACTCTTCAATTTTGAGCATGAGACTTGAAAACCTAAAATTTGAGACAAAATTTCTTATTTGGATTTTAAAGAACTCATTTGGAGTAGCCAAGTTCTTTGTCGAGTTTTGGTCAAGATTTTTTTCAAATCCAAATTAGCTTGGTATATCAGTCTAGTTAGTTACTATAGTTGAAGATGCTATTTTGATTATCTAAGCAAAAAATAGTCCCTTTCCTTAACAAATTTCCATTCTTAATCTACCACTTTGGAAAAAGTAACAATATTTTATTTGTATGCATTAGGTTGGGCATATCTTCATTACTATAAGCAGCAATATTCAGAAGAAGGTATAGTTAATTTGTTGATTATTCAAGGAATTTTCTTGCTTCTCATCATCTGTATTAGATGATTAAGTAATGAGTCTATAGAGAATTGTATATCTCTTACAAATGTGAGGGTATTGTGTGGATTTATTTTAAACAAACTCCAACAAATAAATTTGAAGCTCTAAATATACGATGTCAACCTAAAAATCCATTTACATATAAAATTAGAGGAATTAAATTACTATGTGGGTGATCTGGACTCACTTTTTTCTTCCAAAATGCAACATAATGAATAGGAATTAAGAAAGATGGTGACCATTGAGATGAAAATTAAATATAGAATTGAATGTGGAGTTAAAAAAGTACTCTATATAAAGAAAATAAATTCTACTCTTGATAATAATGCCATTGCTTCCAGTTTAGTAATCAATTCGTGCACTCATGATTTCAAGAAAACATGACAGTATTCACAAGAAACTAATCTAGTTTCTTTGAAACTTGGTATATCTATTCAATTGCAATCCTTGTAACTAAAAACTGTAGACACCCAAAATTGGCCCATTTCATTATTCGAGCATTTATTGCATTTTTCATTGCATACCTTCATTTTTTCTAACACACTTATATTTCATTTTCCTCTTCATATCTTTAATTAATTAAATAATTTTTATTTAATTCATTAATGCTCATTATTCTTCTATCTTCCATCAAATATTAAATAATTTTAAATAATTTAATTATTGTATCTTTCTTCTAATAAATAAATAAAATCAATTATTTTATTTATTTATTCACCATCCACCTCAATTAAATAAATTTTATATATTTAATTTAATTTTCTTCCGTTTCTATCTTATTCTTCTAAAATGTGCAAGTGGGCCTCATTGTCTTTGAAAAATGGCAATAATCGAAATGTGGGACAATTTAATAAAAGGGAAAAAATCTATTATCTCCTCATAACTCCAACTCCAAAATAGAAAAAGTCTTCTATTTGGAGAAAGGAATCTTACCACTATCAAAGCCCACCCAAGGTTTCTAAATAGAGTGTCTTTTCATGGACACTTGGTGCATGCACATTCATTCTTGTCTCTCCTTCACTCTCATCCATTGATTCATCCTTTTCCTCCCTAACATTGATCATTCATCTTGCAAGTCTATAAATTAACCCGCAACCAAGCCATTTGCATGAATGAGCTTTCAAGTACCATTACTCTATCAAATTATCTCTACAATATTTCATCCATCATCTTTCATCTATCTATTTTCCTCTATCATCTTTATCTCAACATTGTGTTGTTGCAACAATGAGCAACCAACATTCCTCCATCAACAATCCTTCAAAATCTTGCATTCTCATCTGAGGTTGAGAATGTAAATTTTAATGATCAGATTTAATGCACATAAAATTAATTCAAAATAAGACAATAACACAGCAGATACCCTAGGAAAACCCTCCTCTTGAGGGAGAAAAACCTAGCAAGAAATATCTCTCTTCTATATATAAATAGAGGCAACAATTCTCTTTACAATGAGGCCAATCACAAGCCAATATTCTGCACCTACACAAGATGTAAAGATAGATAATAATTTGCACCTCTAAATATCTAAATCTACCCTTAAAGAAAATTCACAACCTGTTCTTGAATAAATTCGCACTTGTATCAAAATGAATCAAACTTGCTTGATGTGTAAAGGATGGAATGTGAACTTGTATTTATACATTGTATGAGAGAGGTCGCACCTCTTCAAGAGTAAAGTTGACCATAATAAAAATATAATTACAAAATAAGAGATGTGAATATGAAGGAAGGTTAGCCCTTTTAGAAATTATATTGTTTCCAAGTGAAGTGCCCCTTCACATTAAATATCTCATATAAATAAATAGCCGATAGGCTATATTTATTTATGTCTTCATTCGTAGCTGGAAGGATGAACCTGAAGCTGCCATAACATTAATGCTCCCTCTCAGCTAGAGAGAATACTTCTAGCTGTTCAAGAAAAATCACCTCAGCATGATGTCCATCACATTGGATACAACCATATGTGAAAAGAAGAATATCACCTCAACATGATATTAGATATCGCCTCAACACAATATCAACCATAATGGCTACAACCATACTATGGTAAGTACAAGTGTTCATCACTTGCATGATATTGTCACCTCAACGTGACTTTATCCATGAATCTCTCAGAGGGTGAAACACAAGTACAACATATGTCATGGAGTCACACACATGACATCCACCATGACTCAGCTCAGAGGGTGGAAACAATGGCTTTCACCTAAAATTCCTCCATCTTAGAGGAAAATGCATTAACAAGGGCTTGCACCTCAAATTCTTTCATCTCAGAGGAAAATGCATTAACAAGGGATTTCACCTCGAACTTCTCTCACAGAGAATAAATCATTAAACAAGGCCCATTGATACCAAGACTCTTTCTCAGTCAAGGCTAGATTCTCCACCATACAAAGCTTATCTCAAAAGTACACAAACTTTATCCTAGAGAGAGGCTTGGTGAGAATATCTGTCATTTGATCATCAGTGCTAATGTACCTCAACTGTACAGCCTTCTGCAGTACCATATCTCTCATGTAGTGGTACTTGATCTCAATGTGCTTGGTTCTGTCATGGAACACAGGATTGACAGAAAGCTTCACACAACTCTGATTATCACAATGAATGATAGTAGGCTCCATTGATTGTCTAAACAATCTTGCAAGGAGCTTACAAAGCCATACTACTTCCCAAGTTGCCATACAAGCTGCAATATACTCTACCTTTGTTGTACTTAATGGTACAGATGATTGCTTCCGGCTACACTAGGAAATCATAGCTGAACCCAAACTGAAGCAACAACCAAAGGTGCTCTTCCAATCTGTGACACAACCTGCCTAATCAGAATCAGTGAAACCATGTAACTCCAAGTCTACATCTGAAGAATACCTCAACCCATATCCAACTGTTCCACACAAGTATATTAGGATATATTTAGCTGCAACAAGATGTATCTGTCTCAGATCACACATAAACTGGCTAAGTGCACTCACTGCATAGCAAATGTTAGGTCTAGTGTTAACTAGATACATCAAGGATCCAATTAGCTATCTATACAAGGTAGGATCCACCAAGTCTGAATTAGTTGCAACCTCCTTCAACTTATGTAAGTTGGTCTCCATAGGTGTGGACATGGATTTGCAATCCATCATACCAAATCTCTTAACTATATCAATGGTGTAATTTTCTTGACTTAGAATCATCTCATCTGGTTTTTTCCAAACTTCTAATGCAAGGAAGTAATGCATGAGCCCAAGGTTCTTCATCTCAAATTTTGAAGTCAACTCCTTCTTACACTTAAGAATCAGGTGATCTTCTCCAGTAAGGATTAGATTGTCAACATATAAAACCAAAATTAATGCATCACCATTGATTACCTTGAAGTAGAGATTTGAATCAACATCATTCTTCAAGAAGCCTAAAATTGACAGGTACCTATCAATCCTTTCGTACCATGCATGAGGAGCCTACTTAAGACCATACAAGGCCTTCTTAAGTTTTCAAACATGTGACTCCTTCCCATGAACCTAAAATCCATCAAGTTGCTCTATATAAACCTCTTCCTCAATCACTCGATTGAGAAAGGATATCTTCATGTCCATCTATTGAATCTTCCATCCTCTAGATGCAACAATAGCAATGATGGTTTTGATAGAAGTATAGTGAACAATAGGAGAAAATTTTTCTTCATAATCACTCCCTCTTTATGAGAGAACCCACAAGCCACAAATCTTTCTTTGTACTTCTCAATGCTTCCATCTACAACATGCTTAATCTTGAATAGCCATTTAGAAGATACCACACACTTGCCCTCAGGTCTAGGAACAATGTCCCAAACAACATTCTTAAGAATTGAATGATACTCCTCTATCATAGCATCTTTCCAAACTTGATGACTAGATGCTTCCTCAACACAGGTAGGCTTAGATTCTATAATCTGACTCATCAAGGAAACATAACTGGAGAACTTATGTGGCCTTTTGCTTTCTTTGAATGTGCCTCTAGGAGCTACAAAAATTTCAGCCTCTTGCATAGTACACCTAGCCCATAGAGGTCTCTTTCTCCCAGTAACAATTTCAGTAGGCCCATCAGTAGGTTCCAAGGGTTCAATAGGATCAATATCTTCTCTTGGTTCTTAAGTCTCCCTCTAAATCTTAGGAGTATGGTCAACTTCCATATCCTAAGGAGACTCTTCATTATCAATCTCCATATGAATCCCCCTAGATCTCCTGAATGCAACATCTTCCTCGAATGTGACATCCCTACTGATCTCAATCAACTTCTGACCTGGAATGTATATTTTGTAGGCTTTTGATGTCTCATTGTAGCCCACAAATATTCCCTTCTTGCTAGAAGGCTCCAACTTGGTTCTCTTTTCCTTGGGAGCATGAATATAGACAGGACATACAAAGATCCTCAAGTGACTAACTTCAGACTTTTTTCCTGTAAAGGCTTCTTCTGGAGTCATATTTTCCAAGATCTTATGAGGACTTCTTTTTTGAACATATACAATTGTCCTAGAAACTTCTGCCCATAGGAAGGTTTGCAAATCTTGATCATGAATCATGGCCTTTGTTGCTTCCACGATTGTCCTATTCTTTCTTTCTACAACACCATTTTGTTAAGGATTATAGGGAACACAAATCTCCCTCTTAATCCCTGCATCAATACAAAAAATTTGAAAACTACTAGAGGTGTATTCTCCACCATTGTTAGATCTGAGGACCTTAATTATTTTACCAGAAATATTTTCTACCAATGCTTTAAACTCTTTAAACCTATCCAACACTTCCTTAGACTCTTTATATTTCAAAAAATAAATCCAAGTCTTCCTAGAGTGGTCATCAATAAACAAAACATAATAAAAGAATCCTGTAAAGACCCACACTTCCTTGAACCAAAAATTTCACTATTTTTTTTTAAGTAAATCCCTTAATGTCTTGGTCAATTAGTTGTATACTCAGGAAATTTTATCCATACGGGATAGGCATCTATCCATCTGGGATAGGCATCTAACCATACGGGTTAGGATAATGTCCATTCGGGACCAATATTCATCTATCCATCCAGGATAGGCATCTAACCTTTCGGGTTACGTTAATGTCCATTTGGGGACCAAGATCTCTATCTAAATAAGATAGACATCTAACCACATGGGTTAGAAAATGCTCTGGCTAGAGACTTAGACTCATCGGGACCATTTGGGTCCTGAGTCACTCTCTAAAGACTACACTCCCCTACTAGGACTACACCAAGTTCAACGTCCTTAGGAGTATGTGAGATAATAATAAAAGCTTAAGTCCCACCTCAGAATTTGGCCTAAAGCCTCGAGGAATCAAGCGAATCCATCTGGGATTCCTTCTGAGTATAACAAGTAATCTCTAACTTCAATTTTAATATTTATTTATATTCCTTTATCTTAAGGTATCTTAACAAGTCCAATAAGGTAAACACCCTTAACCAATCCTAAATCTCCACCCTGAGCGCCTACGTACTAGGGACAACTTTGTCCCTAGACTACCTATGTACACCGTTTTAGCACAGGATCAAGGCGTATAATATGTAGCTCTATTTTCTAATCTATTGTTGGATGTAAACTATTTTGTGGGTACGCGACCCTTTCTAGGACCATCTCCCCAGACAGTTTCTCTTCTATTGCTACCCACATGAGGGAGCATAAAGATTCATGGTGATCTTTTGCTTGTTTCCTAATTCATCTATGTCCTAAATTCCTATAATTCACGTCATCCTTTCCCGTTGAACAACAAATCATCAAAGATAAAAGAATTAAAAAGTCAATTTACATGCCCAAACCCTATTGGGATTTTCTATGATTTTCACTAGCGAATGTAAGTCCATTATAGAATTATATTTTTTAGATTATCAATCAGGGAGGGATTTCCCACCTCTTGGATTTTAACTCCAAAAATGTTCCTTATTACTCCCTCGCAATTTATAGGGACGATGCCACAAACGCCGTTGTTGTAGCTTTATTAGGCTATAATTGCAGTAACTCAAGCATGACGGCATTACCCATAAACGTGAGTCAGAGGCACCGTTAATACCAAACGCTGCTAGTTTTTATGTTTTCCTCCTCTTATTTAAGTTTTCTATCTAAGAAGAAATTAAATGCATTATCAAATAATAAGAAAAGTAGCTTGTGCACATAAACCAAATGGAATATAAAAACTTTATACCTTCTTGCTAAGGAAGTAAAATTAAATGAACTTACAAAAAAAAACTATTTATTCAAGTATAATTGCTAGAAAGAAGTATTACTTACATCCTATGAAAGTATAAATTTTTGTAACAATGAATTGAATAGTCAAATCCATTTATGAAATAAAAACACTTAAACATAAAGTTAAATTCTTCAAGATGGGTGATCTAATTTATAGATGGTATGAATCTAATTATTTTGAAATGTTAGTATTTTCTAGAAAGGAAAAGTTTGAATCTATTCGCATAGTCTATGTCATAGAATAAATAGTTTTGATTTAAATTGCATGACACTAATATTTTCAAGATAAATATTCATCTAAGTTAGCATAAATAATTCCAACTCAAAGAGACTTCATGGCATAATCTATTGTTTCAAGACAAAAAGTTTATTAATTTTGGTTGCATAAATAAATAAATAATCCAACTAAAAAGAGACTTGATTTAAATTGTATAAGTTATTACACTAATTTCTTAGATAGATAAACCAATACAATGTCTTAATAAGAGCCTTGATTTTTAATTGTATAAGTTATACTACTAATGCCTCAAGATTTATGATCTATCTAAAGAAGAGTTGCATTAATTTGCATAAGTTTATTCTTGATAATATTTGAATAATTACATAATTATTTATTCACTATGACCTTGTTGTAATTAAATGAGTCAACTTTGTTTTAAGAAAAAAATGAATCTACTTGTATATTGAGGGAGAAAATTAATTTAAAGAATAACTATGATATTTAAGTTTATTGTAAATATATTAAATCATAACTATGATGTGCTATAAACCTTAAATCCCAAGAAAATAAATTTATTACATGGAGAGAGAGTTACAATAAATCTAAGAGCTAAGTTTGTGGCATAACAAAAAAGAAATTTGATTAAAGATATGTTATTAATGCCTTAAGTTAGATAGTATTTTGTAAATTTAAGCTTATAATTTAATGTTAATGGTCATAATTATTATTATAGAGTTGTAATTATTATCATAAAAATATAGTATTGCCATAAGATATAAATGTTGTCATTCCTCTATTTTAAAATTTCTATAACTATGTCTATACTCATAGCTTACCATTATTTATGAAGAAAAGAGATGTATTATAAGTCCATTAATTATATTCAACATTAGCTAGTAACCAATTCCATATTTGTTCAAAGGAAATTAAATACTATCTCATAGAACCATAGTTTGGACTAAATCTTCATCAACCATCGATGTTAGTTAATTTATTGTCTTGCTAAGTTAGGATAACTTTATTAAAATTAAGAAGTTTATAGATTATTATATATTATTATATATTATTATATATATATATATATATATATATATATTTTAATGAATAAACCCACCCTTTGATAGTTAATTAGACCGAATATTATATTATTTAATCTATCCAATTGATACTCTTTTTTTTTTTAAAAAAATCTATTAATTTATTTACTTCCAAAGAACAATCTAACTTTAAAACTTATTTCGTTTAAGAATTAAATGAATATTAATTAGATATTATAAAGAACTTGAATACAAAAGCACAAATGTATTTTAACACTAATAATATAATTATTCATTTATTTATAAATTTTATTTTATAAAAAATGATTTATATTTGTAATAACATTAACCAGATTAAAGAAAAATAATTTCTTTGTAAATAAATATAAATGAGAATAAATATATTGATTTAAAGAAGAAAAAATAAAATAGGAATAATAATAGTAGAAAGATTAGTTCCATTCTATATTTAGTTGGAAAAATAAAAATAAATAAAGAATAGGTTGATTCTAGCAAATTTTCTAGATTTGATTAGTTATTCTAAAAGCAAATCAAAGTAAGGAATACCTTGATGTTGATGGAGTTGCAACAAATTTTTTCTTTGTTCCTTCTTCAACTTGATTCTTCCTCCTTCAATCCTATCCTTCTTCAAAATGATAGCATAAAAATACCATTCATGTGTTGTTGATGAGAGAAGAAATGGCCTCAATTTATAGACTTGAGAGGAGGTAAATGGAGGGTCAAGATTGGATATTGATTCAACGGCTAGGATTGTTTGAGAAGGTTGGGTTTGGATTGCTAGCCTCACTTTGTGACAAGTGCCACAAGAAGAAGGTTTTAAAAATAGGACCACATGGCATGGGGAGAGGAGCCAAGGGTGCTCATACATGTGTGAGCACACCTTGGGAGAAATGGATATGACAGGTCTCCACACCTTTCCGAAGACTATAAAATTTTTCACTTCTCTTTAAGTGACCTTTTAAGAGTTCATACTTTGCCCAAAAGGCCATATTATATTTTCAATAAGCTTCCACCCCATAGGTACTTACCCTGGGGGTTCATTTTGTAGTACCCCTCCGTTTATGCTTATGCTTTTTGTTGTTATGTTTTCACATTGTTAGACCTATGATGCTTTGTTTGGATATTTTGATTGCTGGTTTTGAGCGATAGTGGATTTATTCTGTGACATGATGATACTTTGTATGGTGATTATTGTTTTCTGATATGCTTTGACTTAGTGTAGATGTTTACTTTCAGTTGATTATTGCTATGTACTTGTTATGATGGACTAACAACTATTTATTTCGTCATTTTGTTGTGAAGTGTATTGGTGTGAAGAATAGAATCGCATCACTCGTTTGTGAGTGCACTGTGATATCTGTGATTTTCTCCGCACGGTGTGTCTGTTTAATGCTTTATATATATATTTGTATGCATGTTATTGCTTAGTTGCAGGAAATTGCAGGTTCATGACACTGACTCCACCTGAGTACTCAGGTTTGAGCGTGTCAAGACTCAACGGAAACGTTGATCAGGAGATAGTAGTTTGGTTTACCCTAGTCTAGTCTTTAACCTAGGTCTTAGTACTTTGTCTGTTTAAGTTCAGAGTCATAGGTTTGTATCGTCATTTTCTATTTGAATAAATTGTTGAAAGCAAATTTGGTTAATTTTAATGTTAAGTTTATTGTGTTTTAAATTATTGTTATTTAATTAATGTTTAAATGTGGTAGAATTTACTTTCTTGATAATTTAATTCATTAATTAGCTTATTTGGTTAAATGGTTGATCTTAAAAAGATTAAACTATTTTAATTAAATAAATAAATAAATTAAATTAAATTATTAAGTGTGTAAATTATATTGCATTTGAAAATTAGAAAATTAAAATAAATAAATAAAATGCATGCAAAATTAAAATTTGAGTTTTAAAAAATTTTAATTAAATAAATTAAATAAGGCATGCAAATTTTGAAAAGGGCAAAATTGCCAAGAAGTTGTTAAAAGATATTTGCAACTTCTCGACAAGTGTGCAAGTTTCATTTATTGAGGTTGTTGAAAATTTGTTACGGAGGATATTTTGGATCTCAGGAAAATTACAGAGGATGTCTTTTTCATTCACGGAAAATTGGTTTTGGCTCTGTAAAAAATTCTTGGTAAGTGCTTTTTGATACTCTGTTGCAAATTTGTGGAAGACCTTTGGCTTTTGGTTGATTTTGGAATTGGAAGATCTTTGGCTTTTGTCTGTTTGGAATTGTTTCTCGGGGAAGAATTGGTAGCTATAGGCAATAGAGGCTACAAGGATTTCTTCACCAGTAAGCAAAGGAAATCAGGTAATCTTCTTGTATTTATTTTATTTAGTTTTGGAAAAGAAAGCTTCTGTAGGTAATTTATTGTGTGAAATTTAATGGTTCAGAAAACCTCTGTATGATATGATCTCTAGAAATTAGATAAAGTTTCTATGAGGAAAATGTTTGTTGAAAGAGAAGATTTAACCTCTGTGTAATTTTAGAAATTGAATGGAATTATTACGGGTATTCTTTTTGAAAATCCCTATTTAAATTTGTTTAATTTCTCAATTTTCCCCATTGTTATTCTCTGTTTAAAAAGAAAACCCTTTTGAATTCTTCAGAAAACCCTGTGAATTTTATATATATATATATATATATATATCAATATATAATTGTATTTATATATATCATGTATTATATACAGATAAATTGGATTGTGAAAAACTTTTTAACTTATGTTATTAAAATTGTTTAAAAGATTCTGAAGTTATTTGTGCTGAAATTCGTACGACAAAACTTATGTAGAAATTTCTTTAAAAAAAATATATAAAATCGCATTTTTAAAACGCATTGCCTTACGGCGATAAAAAAATATATAAAAAAAAAATTATACACAGTATTGGGGAGGGCCGAAACCCTCCCCAACCCGTGCATGGTGGGCGCAGCCCTGGTGCGGGCTGCATCCTCCCTACGGGGAGGCCACAGCCAGAAACTGTGCGCCAGTGTTTGGGTTTTAACAAAATTTGAACCTGCGGAAATTTAATTGTTAAATTTCATTTCTTTTAAAACTTTTCAATGCTTTCTTCTAATACATTGTTTGTAATATGATTTTATATTTTGTTGTTTCACTATATATATATATATGTATATATATATGTTTATATATATATGTGTGTGTATATGTATGTATATGTATATGTACATGAATATATATATTTATGTGGAAAATAGAATATAATTATATAATAGTTTTTATATTTATATTTCTATATAAATATATAAAAGAAAAATTTGGTAAGATTGTGATTTATTAAGTTAAATTACAAAATCAGTTTTGTAATTTTTAAATAATATTGTATGTGAAATGTAAAGATGAGAAAATATAGAATTTATTTTAATATGAATTTGTGAAAGTTAGGAAATAATTAAATAAAACAATTTCTTAATTGTATTAGGAAAGATTTGTTTTAACTAAGTTGATTTAAACATTGCTAACTTTGGCTAAAAAGAATGAATTTAATATATATCCAAACGATAGATGCGAATTTGCTTTATATGGCTTTAATCTTTGAATGGGGCGAATTGGGAAAGTTCATAGTTTTCTTTTCAAAGACTTCCAGATCAATTGTAAATGTGGGAATTGGGATTGTTAAGTTGAATTCTTGTGTAAAAAGGTTGTTTAATTGTTCAAATGTATTTCTTAAATTGACTTGGGTTGTGAAAGAGTTAAACATGGTGTTTGATACTGTTATGGTTTATTTTTTGTTGTGAGATGTAATTTGTGCACTTGGTAAACCCTAGTCATGAAAACTTAGAAACCCTTGTTATGTTTAGGGGAGTGGCTATTCGTAAAGGCCGACACACAAAGTGGTGTCAGGGTAACTTACAAATAGTTTGTAATTCAGTGAAAACTAAAGAACACAGTAGTTAGAATAAAAACACTTAACAAGATGTACATGCCTCGCTTATGACTCTTGAGCTACTTCAGTCATGAGTATAAGTTGAGAAGGCCTGGAATGGAAAATCGGTGTCTTGTTCCTTTAAAAGACATTTGATTCCGCAACAGTATGCAATAGGGGCTAGGTTTCGTAAGAGGTTACCAGGGTAACCCAAGGATTGGGGGCTGGAACCTAGGAAGAAACACCAGGGTAACCTTTGCATCATTGTGATGACACTCCACCTAGAATAATAGTTAACCTTGTATTTGTAGTAAATTCAATTGTCAAGAATCTGGAAGCAATGTAACCAATAGATTGTTTGTACTAGTGTCTAGGGTTAGTAGATTAGGTCTAGGTAACCTTATTACTATCTGCTAGCACGGGGGGTGGACCTATGGATACCACATGGTTGGGAGGAACATGCACCTTACTCTGTTGGGTCCCCAGTTTGATCTTGGCATCGAGAGCTTCATGGATGGAGAGCTCACACTTGGATCTCATGTGTACTTCCTCATTGTAATTGTAATTTGTAAATGTAAATTATGTATTTGAAAACACACCTCTCAATGTTATGAGGTGAACATTTGTATTTGTAATTGTAATTTTTATTGTACTACCTCATCAAGATGGATGAGTATTGTAATATCCTATCAAATGCAACATATGGAACAAGTTTGTAATTTATTATATCTTGAATGGAAATTTCAATGTTATGCAATGTTTATCTTTGATGTTTATGTTAAATATTTATATTATAATTTATTATGTGCAATGCGAAATACTTAAGTCACTTATGGAAAACTCAAAGTAGTGTATCATTTAGTAACTTAATGAATGTATGCAACTAATTAACTTAATAATTAAATTTTATAAAAAAAAAAATTATTACACTATTGCAACATTCTTAGGTTATTAAGATGGGGCATTACAGATTGGTACATATACATATACATACATATACACATATATATATAAATATACATATATATACATAGACATACATATCAGAGCAAAGGTACAAAAATTAGACGCTCTGGGTAATCACGAGCCCATTAGGTTGACCTAGTATGTAGTGTCGCAACTGTTAACCTTGGTTGAATAGTATCTAAAACTCATAATTGTTATGTGTACGAACATGCCTAGGCAAGGAGGAAGAGGTCATGGTAGAGGTCAAGGTGGAGGCCGAGGGTCAATCCCTCAGGTTACTCCCCCTCCTAGCCCTCACCACAGTGATTAGGAAGATTAATTAGGTTAGAGAAATGAGGGACAAAATCCCGAATAGTCAGTAGTAGAGGGTTCTCAGATACGTCCACTTTTAGAGGAGGTCCTAGCTTGTCTTGGACCTAGAAAAGTAGATGAGCAGGAGGTTGTGAGAGAGAGGGATAGATCCCCTAGGAGAGTAGAGGACACAAGACATCAGGATGCTATCATCGCAGGTCATATGAGGGATTTACTGAGAGCACGTCCTCCTACCTTTGATGGTTTAGGAGGAGGATTAGAGGCTGAGACCTGGCTACTAGATTTGGGTAGATGCTTTTCCATGCACCCTTACGGTAGCAATACCCGTGCCAGATGCGCTATTATGCATTTGAGAGGATTTGCCTCTACTTGGTGGCGCCTAGAGGAGCAAAAGCTCCATATAGATATTGGTTTTGTGTCTTGGGAGATGTTTGTCGAGAGGTTTAGAGCTCGGTTCCTTTCCAAACACTGGAGGTAGCGTAGGGCTGATGAGTTCCATGATCTATGTCAGTTGGCTCTTTCTATAGAGCAATATGAACGTAGGTTCTATGAACTCAAGCAATATGTTGGCATTGGCAATGATGAGCCTATGCTACTACAACATTTCATTAGGGGTTTAAACACCCGCATCAGTGGTGGTGTCTGAGTCTTTGAGCCAAAGACTATGGAAGTCATGATGGAGAAGGCTCGCATAGTAGAGGAGAACCTTATTATGGCTTTAGGTGGGCACACAAGAGTGCAGATTGGTAGTGCTCCTGCAGCAGGTTTTAGTCCATGGGGTGGACAGGCATAGACAGGTGGTTCTTCCAAGAACCAACAGACACCCACAAAGGGTGGGCAGCAACAACAACAATGAACACCTCAAAAGAACAATAACCCTCAACCACAATAACAAAATAGTCCTCAAACAGGAAAGGGTCGCGACAAGCACAATAGGCAGGATCAGCCTGCACAGAGTGCTCAGTCTACTGTCAGTAGGGGTAGTTTTCAGCAGTCCAATGCACCTTCGGGTGGCAGAGGATTCGGTAGAGGCATAGGTACAGGATGTTATTCATGTGGGCAGTAGGGACACATAGCTAGGCAGTGTTCGATGAGAGGTTCTACTAGTTATGGGCCTCGACCTATAGTTTCAAAGCCTACAGTGGGTGATGCAGGATGAGCACATACAATATATGTAGCGGTTAATGACCGCCAAGTCGATCACCAGAATACGGTGGTCGAGACTTCAGGTAAGTTACATGGTGTTAGTGTTTCTATACTTTTTGATTCTGGAGCCACTGACTCCTTTATTTCACCAACCATCGTAGACCATTGTGGTCTTGTGGCGGTAAAGAAAGGTGGTAAATGGCAAGTTGAATTTGCCTCAAGGGTGAAAGTAGTAGTAGAAAACTTAGTACATAACTGTGAACTTAAAATTGGTATGTTAACTACCTTACTAGATTTATATGTTACACCCTTAGGATTGTATGATATAGTTTTAGGTATGGATTGGCTAGCATCTTATCATGCTATAATTGACTGTCAACTTAAGATAGTTAGTTGCACTGATGATTTAGGTGTGAAAGTGGAAATTGTAGGTATTCAAAGACCTATCTCTTTGCAGATGATATCCACTATGCAATTAAAGAGATGTCTTCGACAGGGATGTCAACTGTTTGCAACAACAGTTACTGATTTGGAAGAGGGTGAGAGTCGAGAGGTATCTCTTGATGATCATCCTATTATTAGGGAATTCACGGATGTGTTTCCCAATGACATTCCTGGAATGCCACCGAAGAGGGATATTGACTTTAGAGTTGATCTAGTCCCTGGAGCTGAACCTATATCTAGAGCTCCTTATAGAATGATGACTCAGGAGTTAGAGGAACTTCGTATTCAGTTAGAGGAACTATTAGAAAAGGGATTTATTCATCCAAGTGTTTCCCCTTGGGGAGCACCTATCATCTTCGTAAAGAAGAAGGACAGATCTCTTAGGTTGTGCATTGACTATCATCAACTGAACAAGGTTACGATTAAGAATCGTTATCCTTTACCTAGAATCGATGATCTTTTTTATCATATTAAGGGAGCTAATGTGTTCTCTAAAATTGATTTGAAATCCGATTACCATCAATTGCAAATAGCTGAAGTAGACATTCATAAAACTGCTTTTCGAACTCGTTATTAGCACTACGAATTCACAGTAGTACCATTTGGGTTAACGAATGCACCATTAGTATTAATGAGTTTAATGAATGATTTTTTTTTAACATACCTCGATCGCTTTGTCCTAGTCTTTCTCGATGATATATTAGTTTATTCGAGAAATATGAAGGAACATGAAGAACACTTGAGACAGGTATTGCAATGTTTAAGGGAAAATCAATTGTATGCAAACCTAAAGAAATGTGACTTCTTTCAAACTGAAATAAAATACCTTGGACATGTGATATTTGGAAAAGGTATTGTTGTGGATCCTTCAAAGATCCAAGCTATTGTAGATTGGCCCGCACCTACTAATGTAGGTGAAGTTCGTAGTTTTATGGGTCTAGTTGGCTATTATAGACGATTTGTAGAGGGATTTTCTAGAATCAGTCATCCTATTACTTCTCTTCAGAGGAAAGGGAAGAAGTTTGTTTAGACGAAACAGTGTCAGTTGGCTTTTCAGACTTTTAAAGAAAAGTTAACTAATGCGCCTATACTCATTGTTCCTGATCCTACTAAGGATTTCGTAGTTTGTGCGGATGCATCTTTAGAGGGTTTGGGTGCAGTTTTGATGCAAGATGGGCGTGTGGTTGCTTATGAGTCTCGCAAACTCAAGGACCATGAATTAAACTATCCTACTCATGACCTAGAACTAGCTACAGTAGTGCATGCATTAGTTCGATGGAGGTATTTCTTATTAGGTCATCGTTTTGAACTTCATACTGATCACCGTAGTTTGCAATATATTTTTATGCAACCTAACTTGAATGCTAGGCAAAGACGGTGGATGGAGTTCTTGTGTGAGTATGATTTTGAAGTAAAATATGTTCAAGGCAAAGAGAATGTAGTGGCTGACGCTCTTAGTCGACGCCGACATGAAATCTCTACTACTACTCTTGAAGTAGATTTGAGAGGTCAAATATTAGCTGCACTTCCTACTGATAGATTATATCAGGAAGCGAAGTCAGAGATTGAATTAGGTAGACCTTTATAAGGTCGATTTACAGGGTATGTCTTAGAATCGGATGGTATGTTACGACACTTAGGTCGTATTTATGTACCACTTGTTGAGAGTCTTCGTACATTAATTATGACTAAAGCTCATCGAGCTTCGTATTTCGCTCATCCAGGAGTTAAGAAAAAGCATGCAGATCTTCAGAAATTGTATTTCTAGCCTGGTATGAAACGTGATATTGCTAACTACATATCGAGATGTCTTGAATGCCAGTGAGTTAAAGTTGAGCATCATCATCCTGCTGGATTATTGCAGCCACATCTCATTCCTGAATGGAATGGGATATTATATCTGTTGACTTTATTGTAGGGTTACCTACGTCATCATGTCGACATGATACCATTATGGTAACTGTTGACTATTTGACTAAAGTAGCTCACTTTTCACCAGTACGTTCATCATATAATGCTTCATCCGTAGCTAGGATATTCATGGAGGATATTGTTAGATTACATGGGATTCCTCATAGGATTATATCAGATAGAGATCCTATATTTACTTCAACTTTATGGACTTCATTACAACATGCCCTAGGTACACAGTTGAACTTTAGTTCAGTGTATCATCCTCAAACCGATGGTCAAACTGAAAGAGTTAACCAAATATTAGAGGATATTCTTAGGATGTACGTAATGGACCAACAATCATGTTGGGAGGATTAATTATACTTAGTATAATTCGCTTATAACAACGGATATCAGAGTTCCATAGGTATGCCACCATTTCAGGTATTATACGGTCATCCTTGTCGAACTCCTTTGAGTTGGGATCGACTTGAGGAAAGAGTATTACTTGGGCATGAGATGCTTCGAGACATGGAGCAATAGGTTGACCGTATTAGAGAGCATTTGATAGTAGCTCAGGATAGGCAAAAGAAGTATGCCGATGCGCATAGGATTGATCGACAGTTTGCCGTTGGTGATAGAGTGTTTCTTCGAGTGCGACCGCAAAAGAGTCCAATCCATTATGGAAAAGCCTCTAAGCTTGCGCCTCATTTCATTGGACCATTTGAGATCTTAGAGAGAATTGGTCCCGTGGCGTATCGACTCGCCTTACCACCCAGTTTGTCTCGTATTCATGATGTTTTTCATGTATCAGTTCTTAGACCATATCATCCTAACATATCTCATGTACTTGATTGGAATGCGTTACAAGTAGAGGACGGGCAGCTGGCTTTGTGGCCAATGGCCATTCTACAGCACCAGATGCTCGGTCTCAGGGGTCGAGACATTGATCAGGTGAGGGTCCAATGGGATCCTAGCCATGAGGCTTCAGCTACCTGGAAGGATGTGACACGCATGAGGGAACTTTATCCCTATCTGTTCACAGGCTTTCAGGAGCAAGCCTGATCCTAGGGGGGGAGGATGTAGTACCCCTTTGTTTATGCTTATGCTTTATGTTGTTATGTTTTCACATTGTTAGACCTATGATGCTTTGTTTGGATATTTTAATCACTGGTTTTGAGCGATAGTGGATTTATTCTGTGACATGATGATACTTTGTATGGTGATTATTGTTTTCTGATATGCTTTGACTTAGTGTAGATGTTTACTTTCAGTTGATTATTGCTATGTACTTGTTATGATGGACTAACAGCTATTTATTTCGTCAATTTGTTGTGAAGTGTATTGGTGTGGAGAACGGAATCGCATCACTCACTTGCGAGTGCCCTGTGATATTTGTGATTTTCTCTGCACGGTGTGTCTGTTTAATGCTTTATATATATATTTGTAGGCATGTTATTGCTTGGTTGCAGGAAATTGCAGGTACATGACACCAACTCCACCTGGGTACTCAGGTCTGAGCGTGTCAAGACTCAATGGAAATGTTGATCAGGAGATAGTAGTTTGGTTTACCCTAGTCTAGTCTTTAACCCAGGTCTTAGTACTTTGTTTAAGTTCAGAGTCATAGGTTTGTATCGTCATTTTCTATTTGAATAAATTGTTGAAAGCAAATTTTGTTAATTTTAATGTTAAGTTTATTGTGTTTTAAATTATTGTTATTTAATTAATGTTTAAATGTGGTAGAATTTACTTGCTTGATAATTTAATTCATTAATTAGCTTATTTGGTTAAATGGTTGATCTTAAAAATATTAGACTATTTTAATTAAATAAATAAATTAAATTAAATTAAATTATTAAGTGTAAATTATATTGCATTTGAAAATTAAAAAATTAAAATAAATAAATAAAATGCATGCAAAATTAAAATTTGAGTTTTAAAAATTTTAAATTAAATAAATTAAATAAGGCATGCAAATTTTGAAAAGGGCAAAATTGCCGAGAAGTTGTTAAAAGATATTTGCAACTTCTCGACAAGTGTGTAAGTTTCATTTATTGAGGTTGTTGAAAATTTGTTACGGAGGATATTTTGGATCTCGGGAAAATTATAGAGGATGTCTTTTTCATTCACGGGAAATTGGTTTTGGCTCTGTAAAAAATTCTTGGTAAATGCTTTTTGATACTTTGTTGCAAATTTGTGGAAGACCTTTGGCTTTTGGTTGATTTTGGAATTGGAAGATCTTTGGCTTTTGTTTGTTTGGAATTGGTTCTCGGGGAAGAATTGGTAGCTATAGGCAATAGAGGCTACAAGGATTTCTTCACCAATAAGCAAAGGAAATCAGGTAATCCTCTTGTATTTATTTTATTTAGTTTTGGAAAAGAAAGCTTCTGTAGGTAATTTATTGTGTGAAATTTAATGGTTCAGAAAACCTTTGTATGATATGATCTCTAGAAATTAGATAAAGTTTCTATGAGGAAAATGTTTGTTGAAAGAGAAGATTTAACCTCTGTGTAATTTTGGAAATTGAATGGAATTATTACGGGTATTCTTTTTGAAAATCCCTATTTAAATTTGTTTAATTTCTCAATTTTCCCCGTTGTTATTCTCTATTTAAAAAGAAAACCCTTTTGAATTCTTTAGAAAACCCTATGAATTTTATATATATATACATGAATATATAATTTTATTTATATATATCATGTATTATATACAGATAAATTGGATTGTGAAAGACTTTTTTACTTATGTTATTAAAATTGTTTTAAAAGATTCTGAAGTTATTTGTACCGAAATCCGTACGGTGAAACTTATGTAGAAATTTCCTTAAAAAAAAATATAAATTGCGTTTTTAAAATGCATCGCCGTACGGTGATAAAAATATATATTAAAAAAAATTTATACATAGTATTGGGGAGGGCCATAACCCTCCCCAACCCGTACATGGTGGGCGCAACCACCATGGCTGTGCACAACAGCCACCACAGCTGCTGGGCGCGGCCCTGGTGCGGGCTGTGTCCTCCCTACGGGGAGGCCGCGGCCAAAAACTGTGCGCCAGTGTTTGGGTTTTAACAAAATTTGAACCTGCGGAAATTTAACTATTAAATTTCATTTCTTTTAAAAGTTTTCATCGCTTTCTTTTAATGCGTTGTTTGTAATATGATTTTATATTTTGTTGTTTCATTATATATATATATATGTATATATATATATTTATATATATATATATATGTATATATATATATATTTATATATATATATGTATATATATATATATATTTATATATATATATATGTATATATATATATATATATTTATATATATATATGTATATATATATATATATATATTTATATATATATGTGTGTGTATATGTATGTATATGTATATGTACATGAATATATATATTTATGTGGAAAATAGAATATAATTATATAATAGTTTTTATATTTATATTTCTATATAAATATATAAAAGAAAAATTTGGTAAGATTGTGATTTATTAAGTTATTAGAAAATCAATTCTGTAATTTTTAAATAATATTGTATGTGAAATGTAAAGATGAGAAAATATAGAATTTATTTTAATATGAATTTGGGAAAGTTAGGAAATAATTAAATAAAACAATTTCTTAATTGTATTAGGAAAGATTTGTTTTAACTAAGTTGATTTAAACATTGCTAACTTTGGCTAAAAAGAATGGATTTAATATATATCCAAACGATAGATGCGAATTTGCTTTATATGGCTTTAATCTTTGAATGGGGCGAATTGGGAAAGTTCGTAGTTTTCTTTTCAAAGACTTCCAGATCAATTGTAAATGTGGGAATTGGGATTGTTAAGTTGAATTCTTGTGTAAAAAGGTTGTTTAATTGTTCAAATGTATTTCTTAAATTGACTTGGGTTGTGCAAGAGTTAAACATGGTGTTTGATACTGTTATGGTTTATTTGCTGTTGTGAGATGTAATTTGTGCACTTGGTAAACCTTAGTCATGAAAACTTAGAAACCCTTGTTATGTTTAGGGGAGTGGCTATTCCTAAGGTCCGACACACAAAGTGGTGTCAGGGTAACTTACAAATAGTTTGTAAGTCAGTGAAAACTAAAGAACATAGTAGTTAGAATAAAAACACTTAACAAGATGTACATGCCTCGCTTATGACTCTTGAGCTACTTCAGTCATGAGTATAAGTTGAGAAGGCTTGGAATGGAAAATTGGTGTCATGTTCCTTTAAAAGACATTTGATTCCGCAACAGTATGCAATAGGGGTCGGGTTTCGTAAGAGGTTACCAGGGTAACCCAAGGATTGGGGTCGGAACCTAGGAAGAAACACCAGGGTAACCTTTGCATCGTTGTGATGACACTCCACCTAGAATAACAGTTAACCTCGTATTTGTAGTAAATTCAATTGTCAAGAATCTGGAAGCAATGTAACCAATAGATTATTTGTACTAGTGTCTAGGGTTAGTAGATTAGGTCTAGGTAACCTTATTACTATCTCCTAGCATGGGGGGTGGACCTACGGGTACCACATGGTTGGGAGGAATGTGCACCTTACTCAGTTGGGTCCCCAGTTTGATCTTGGCATCGAGAGCTTCATGGATGGAGAGCTCACACTTGGATCTCATGTGTACTTCCTCATTGTAATTGTAATTTGTAAATGTAAATTATGTATTTGAAAACACATCCCTCAATTTTATGAGGTGAACATTTGTATTTGTAATTGTAATTTTTATTGTACTACCTGATCAAGATGGATGAGTATTGTAATATCCTATCAAATGCAACGTATGGAACAAGTTTGCAATTTATTATATCTTGAATAGAAATTTCAATGTTATGCAATGTTTATCTTTGATGTTTATGTTAAATGTTTATATTATAATTTATTATGTGCAATGCGAAATACTTAAGTCACTTATGGAAAACTCAAAGTAGTGTATCGTTTAGTAACTTAATGAATGTATTTAATTAATTAACTTAATAATTAAACTTTATAAAAAATATATATATATTACACTATTGCAACATTCTTAGGTTATTAAGATGGGGCATTACACATTTTTACACTAAAGTCAATAGAACAAGCCCAAATAACTATATGAAAGAGAATTCTAATTTTAAAATACAAATTTTGATTTGTGAGCACACCTTGGGTAGATGGGATGTTGACATGTCTATGACATATAAAAGAGAGTGTGGCTTGATAATGACATGTCTATGACATGTAATGGAGGGTGGTTTGACCATGTGTGCTCACACATGTGTGAGCACACATGGGGAAGCCAAATGGCTAAAAGAGGAAAGGTCACATGTATGGTGTAACTCCCACAAAAGGGTGAGTGGGGTTGAGTTGTAAGGTGATAGTGACTTGTGCATGCAAGTTACATGTGAGTGAGATTAGAATAAATTTTTAAATTAAAAAAATATAATGAAGAATAATTAATCAATTAATTTAAGATTAACTAATTAATGGATTATGAAGGATAGTGACATCTCCCTAATCCTAATTAATTAGATTAAATTATGTATTATATTAAATTAATGTGACTTAGTAAAATGGAAAATTTTATTAATTAAGTATAATGATAGATTGTGTCAATTAATAATGCTTAGGATAGGATGGGTACACTTGTCACTTAATGAATTAGCTTTTTATTCACAATTATTTTATTCATCATTTTATTTTATTTTATTTTATTTTATTATTTTATTATTTTTATTTTTCTCTAACACTTATCTATTAATGTTGTTAACTTTTATTTGTTCCTTTTTAGGAGTGTGTATTTAATAATTTTTATTTTTATTTTTATTTTTATTTGTTTTATTTATTTATTTATTTGTCTTTTTTTATTTAATCTCTACCTTCTTCACACATAAATTAATTATATAAAAACACTTACATAATATTACCACACAAAATTATAATATTTCTAAAGTTTTAACAAAAAGAGGGTCATGACATCCTCCCCTCCTTAATTTGTGCATCGTCTCAATGCACACAATACTAAGATAAGAAGTTTCATGTTAAAAGTTTCAAAACAAGAAAGGAAATAATTGTTGCATTTCATCTGTATCTTCCAATGTAGCATTCCCCTCGTCATACTGATCCCATTGTACTTTGGATTGGTTAATCTCTCTGTTGCGCAATCGGTATTGGTGCCTCTCCAAGATTTTGTATGGGTCTATCATTATTTCCCCTGTTTCTTGGACCTGTAAGGCATTCTAATCCAAAGTATGTTTTTCATCAGGTATGTACTTTTTAAGAAGAGAGAAATGGAATACATCATGGATTTGACTCAACTGGGGAGGTAAGGCCAATCGGTAAGCAACTAGATTTATCTTTTCCAAGATTTCAAAAGGCCCAACATAGCGAGGTGCTAGTTTTGTTTTCTTCCCAAATTTTATGGAACTTTTGTGAGGTTTAACCCTTAGGAAAACTCATTCCCCCACTTCAAATTCCCTTAGAGATCTATTTTTATCTGCATAGCTCTTTTTTCTATTAGAGGCTTCTTTTAACCTTTGTCTTATTTCCTTAGTTTTTCTTTCCATTTCCTTTAACATGTCTGGACCAATTATTATTCTATCTTCAAGGCTATCCCAACTCAAAGGTGTACGACAAGGTATACCATAAAGTGCTTCAAAAGGAACCATTCCCAAAGAAGTTTGGAAGGTATTGTTGTAAGCAAACTCTACAAGTGATAGGTACTCTTCCCATTTCCTTTGTTGGTCCATACAATACATCCTTAGTAAGTCCTCTATGATTTGATTTGTCCTTTCTATTTTCCCATCAATTTCAGGATGATATGCTAAGCTAAAATTTAATTGAGTACCCAAAGCTGACTGGAGAGTTGTCCAAAACCTTGAAGTGAATCTTGTATCTCTATCTAATATGATCTTCTTAGGTATTCCATGTAACCTAAATACTTCCTTCACAAAGTATCTTGCTAAGGTAGGAGCATCATTAGTTAAATTCCCTAGTATAAAGTGGGCCACCTTGGTGAGTTTGTCAATTACCACCATTATTGCATCATGTCTATAAGGTGTCATTGGTAGCCCTTGTATAAAATCCATGCTAATAACTTGCCATTTATGGTGGGGTATATCATGTGGGTACAATAGACCTGCTGGATGGTTATGTTCTACTTTTACCCTTTGACATTCTAAACATTTTTCCATGAAATGAACAATGTCATTTTTCATCCCTTTCCAAAAATACAATTTCTTTAGATCTAAATAAAGTTTATTAACTCCAGGGTGTCCTGAATAAGGAGTGTTGTGACCCTCAATTAGAACTATATTTCTCAACCCACTTAGGTTGGGAACATATATTCTTTTATTATATCTCAATAGCCCTTCTTGACCAAGATTGTACCCTTCAACCTTAGGATTTGCTGGATCATTTTCCAAGATTAGTTTGACTTGCTCATACCACGGGTCTTGTTTTTGCTCTTCCTTTACTTGCTCCTTGAATGAAGTCTTGAAGGTAGTCATGGTTAGCAAGTGTCTCCTTCTACTTAAAGCATCTGCTACCCTATTTTCCTTTCCCTTAATATATTCTATTTCAAAGTCATATTCACTTAGAAATTGTAGCCATCTCCTTTTCCTTGCATTCAAGTTAGGTTGAGTAAAAATATATTTAAGTCCTTGATTATCCATTTTTAGTTCAAAGGGCTTCCCAAGCAAAAAGTGCCTCCATTTTTGTAAGGCATGAACAACAGCTGCTAACTCTAAATCATGGGGGGCATAGTTTACTTCATGGGTTTTCAACTTCTAGATTCATAAGCCACTACTCCTTCACCTTGCATAAGCACTCCCCCTAATCCTTCGATAGATGCATTTGTTACCACTACGAAATTTCTTTTTGGATCTGGAACCCTTAAGATAGGTGTTGTAGTTAACTTTTCCTTTAAAATTTGAAATGCTTTATCACTTTGTTCTGTCCACATAAACTTTTAATTCTTCCTTTGTAATGATGTGATAGGATTTGCAATCTTAGAGAATCCCTCTAAAAACCTTCGATAATACCTTGCTAAACCCATAAAGCTTCTCACTTCTGACACATTTTTAGGAATTTTCCATTCCACTATTGCTTTAATCTTTTATGGATTAACTGCTATTCCTTCTTTAGATATAATGTGACCAAGGTAATGGATTTTCCTTTCAAAGAAGGCACATTTTGACAATTTCCCATATAATTTATGTTCCTTCAATCTTTGCAAGACTAGTTGTAAGTGAGCTAAATGTTCTTCATTTCTAGAATAAATTAATATATCATCCAAAAATACCAAGACAAATTTGTCCAAGAAATCATGGAACACACTATTCATTAGGTTCATGAAAGCAGCTGGGGCATTAGTCACACCAAAATGTACAACCGTGAATTCGTAATGCCCATATCTTGTTCTAAAGGTTGTTTTTGGGATATCCTCCTCCTTAATTCTTAATTGATGATAGCCTGATTGTAAATCTATCTTGGAGAATACTGTTGCTCCCTTCATTTGGTCAAAAATGTCTTCAATTCAAGGTAATGGATACCTATTATTTATTGTGATCTTGTTTAGCATTCTATAATCAATACACAACCTTAGAGTTCCATCCTTCTTCTTAACAAACAAGACTAGTGCTCCCCAAGGGGACACACTTGGCCTAATTAAGCCCTACCCCAAAATTTCTTCCAATTGCATTTTAAGTTCTTGTAATTCTATAGTGTTCATTCTATAAGGTGCCCTTTACACTAGTTCAGCCCTTGGTAAGATGTCAATGGAGAAATCAAATTTCTTTTTGGGGGTAATCCTAGTAATTCTTCTAGAAATACATCCTTATATTTTTGCAAAAAGGGGAAGTTTTCAAAGGTTGGAGTATTTTTTTCTTCATTCTCATCAAAACTTACTAAGTATATTTGAGCTCCTCTTCTTCTTTCCTTCTTTAATTACATTGCTGAGATGGTTTCTGCATTTATAGGTTCAAATTTTCCTTGTATTTTGACCCTTCTTCCCTCATCATTGTAACACTCAACCACTTTATTGTAACAATCTACATTAGCATGGTGATGTGTTATCCAACTCATCCCAATAATTACATCATATACTCCTAGGGGAGCCACATAAAGGTCTACCATTGTTTCAAATTCAGGAAATTGTACCCTTGCCTTTGATAAATATTTGGTTACTTCCCTAGTTTCCTTATCCCCATATTGAACCGTCCATGATGATTCCATATGGTTAACTCTTAGTGTTAACTTCCTTACTAATTCTAGTGAAATGAAACATTCAGATGACCCAGTGTCGACAAGAATTGAAATTGGTTGGTTGAAGAGGGTACCTGTGGTTTCTACCGGAACATTCTGGAATCTTGTCCTTTGATTTCTAACTGTTGCATGAATCCTTTGTTGTGGTCCTTGTTGGGGTTGGTTGTTTCTGATTTGACCTTGCATCCTTGGGAAATCTCTAGCATAATGATTTCCTCCACACATAAGACACCCACCTGTTGGTCCTCATTTAACATGGTTCCTAGGAGGATTATTCCTTGCTTCATTGTTCCTTGGTGGATAAGCTGCCTTGTTAAAATTTGGTTGATTATTCCTGTTACAATTGTCCTTGTTATTATTGTATCCATTTCTTGGATTTTGATTTGGTGGTGGTCTTCTTTCTGATGCATTATTCCTTTGGTTTCATGTTTCCTCTTATTGTTAAATTTTTGTCTTGCTGCTGCTAGGGCTTGCACCTTCCTTTCTTGTTTAAGAGACTTTTCTAATACCTCATTCATGTTCTCAGGTCCATCCATATCAACCTCTTCCCCTATGTTGGTATTTAGTCCCAATATGAATTTCCTTGCTTGGATCTTTTCATCTTTCTGATACATTGGCACATATTTCAATAATTTGGCAAACCTATCCCAATATTGTTGAACTGTTAGGGTCCCTTGTCGAAGGTTGTGGAATTCTTCCATTTTCTCATCAAAGAATAACTGTGGTAACCACCTTTTACAGAAAATTTGAACAAATTGTTCCCATGTGATTGTGTCCATATTGTATCCATTTTGTTCCTTAGCATTGGTCCACCAACTAGCTGCCTCCCAAATGAGTTGATAAGATCCCCATAAAGCCTTAGTGGTTTCACTAAAATCCCTTAACTCAAAGTATTTTTCCATTTCATTCAACCAATTTTTTGCCCCTTCACCTATCTATTTCCCATCAAAATTTGGTGGAGTGATTTTCTTTAGATCCTTTGATACTTCCATTATGTCATTCCCCCTTCTTACTTCTACTTCATTTCCTTGATTGCTCCCAAGATTCTCCTTTCCTTGTTCTCCCCTGTTTTCAATATTGTTTTTCCTTGTCCTAAGGTCTTCTATGGATTGTTCCAAGTTGTTGATCTTATCCCTTTGTTCAGTTAGAAAATTTATTATGTCCTCCACCCCTGTTTCTTTATTTCCTTGCTCCTGCTCTTGGAAAATGCTAGCTCGGGTTACCCTTCTTCTTGCCATCTAGAATTTCCTGGAAAATTAAAATTCCTAAAATCAAAATTGGATTCAAAAATTTGTTGTAGATTTTCTATCTCAATATTATCCAACTTACTCAAAATATTCTTATGTTAATCAAGTTGTAGTGAGCTCAAGGCCTAGTCTTTGAACCTTGGCTTTGATACAACATGTAAAGACCCACACTTTCTTGAACCTTGGCTAGTTTTTATGTTTTCCTCCTCTTATTTAAGTTTTCTATCTAAGAAGAAATTAAATGCATTATCAAATAATATGAAAAGTAACTTGTGCACATAAACCAAATGGAATATAAAAAATTTATACATTCTTGCTAAGGAAGTAAAATTAAATGAACTTACTAAAAAAAAAAAAATTATTCAAGTATAATTGCTAGAAAGAAGTATTACTTACATCCTATGAAAGTATAAATTTTGTAACAATGAATTGAATAGTTAAATCCATTTATGAAATAAAAACACTTAAACATAAAGTTCAATTCTTCAAGATGGGTGATCTAATTTATAGATGGTATGAATCTAATTATTTTGAAATGTTAGTATTTTCTAGAAAGGAAAAGTTTGAATCTAATCGCATAGTCTATGTCATAGAATAAATAGTTTTGATTTAAATTGCATGAAACTAATATTTTCAAGATAAATATTCATCTAAGTTAGCATAAATAATTCCAACTCAAAGAGACTTCATGGCATAATCTATTGTTTCAAGACAAAAAGTTTATTAATTTTGGTTGCATAAATAAATAAATAATCCAACTAAAAAGAGACTTGATTTAAATTGTATAAGTTATTACACTAATTTCTTAGATAGATAAACCAATACAATGTCTTAATAAGAGCCTTGATTTTTAATTGTATAAGTTATACTACTAATGCCTCAAGATTTATGATCTATCTAAAGAAGAGTTGCATTAATTTACATAAGTTTATTCTTGATAATATTTGAATAATTACATAATTATTTATTCACTATGACCTTGTTGTAATTAAATGAGTCAACTTAGTTTTAAGAAAAAAATGAATCTACTTGTATATTGAGGGAGAAAATTAATTTAAAGAATAACTATGATATTTAAGTTTATTGTAAATATATTAAATCATAACTATGATGTGCTATAAACCTTAAATCCCAAGAAAATAAATTTATTACATGGAGAGAGAGTTACAATAAATCTAAGAGCTAAGTTTGTGGCATAACAAAAAAGAAATTTGATTAAAGATATGTTATTAATGCCTTAAGTTAGATAGTATTTTTTAAATTTAAGCTTATAATTTAATGTTTAATGGTCATAATTATTATTATAGAGTTGTAATTATTATCATAAAAATATAGTATTGCCATAAGATATAAATGTTGTCATTTCTCTATTTTAAACTTTCTATAACTAAGTCCATACTCATAGTTTATCATTATTTATGAAGAAAAGAGATATATTATAAGTCCATTGATTATATTCAACATTAGCTAGTAACCAATTCCATATTTGTTCAAAGGAAATTAAATACTATCTCATAAAATCATAGTTTGGACTAAATCTTCATCAACCATCGATGTTAGTTAATTTATTGTCTTGCTAAGTTAGGATAACTTTATTAAAATTAAAAAGTTTATTGATTATTATTAGTATTATATATATATATATATATATATATATATATTAATGAATAAACCCACCTTTTGATAGTTAATTAGACTGAATATTTTATTATTTAATCTATCCAATTGATACCCTTTTTTTAAAAAAAAATTCTATTAATTTATTTACTTCCAAAGAACAATCTAACTTTAAAACTTATTTCGTTTAAGAATTAAATGAATATTAATTAGATATTATAAAGAACTTGAATACAAAAGCACATATGTATTTTAACACTAATAAAATAATAATTCATTTATTTATAAATTTTATTTTATAAAAATTGATTTATATTTGTAATAACATTAACCGGATTAAAGAAAAATAATTTCTTTGTAAATAAACATAAATGAGAATAAATATATTGATTTAAAGAAGAAAAAATAAAATAGGAATAATAATAGTAGAAAGATTAGTTCCATTCTAGATTTAGTTGGAAAAATAAAAATAAATAAAGAATAGGTTCATTCTAGCAAATTTTCTAGATTTGATTAGTTATTCTAAAAGCAAATCAAAGTAAGGAATACCTTGATGTTGATGGAGTTGCAACAAATTTTTTCTTTGTTCCTTCTTCAACTTGATTCTTCCTCCTTCAATCCTATCCTTCTTCAAAATGATAGCATAAAAATACCATTCATGTGTTGTTGATGAGAGAAGAAATGGCCTCAATTTATAGACTTGAGAGGAGGTAAATGGAGGGTCAAGATTGGAGATTGATTCAACGGCTAGGATTGTTTGAGAAGGTGGGGTTTGGATTGATAGCCTCACTTTGTGACAAGTGTCACAAGAAGGAGGCTTTAAAAATAGGACCACATGGTATGGAGAGAGGAGCCAAGGGTGCTCACACATGTGTGAGCACACCTTGGGAGAAATGGATATGACAGATCTCCACACCTTTCCCAAGACTATAAAATTCGTCACTTCTCTTTAAGTGACCTTTTATGGGTTCATACTTTTCCCAAAAGGCCATATTATGTTTTCAATAAGCTTCCACCCCATAGGCACTTACCCTGGGGGTTCATTTTTACCCTAAAGTCAATAGAACAAGCCCAAATAACTATATGAAAGAGAATTCTAATTTAAAAATACAAATTTTGATTTTTAAGCACACCTTGGGTAGATGGGATGTTGACATGTCTATGACATATAAAAGAGAGGGTGGCTTGATAATGACATGTCTATGATATGTAATGGGGGGTGGTTTGACCATGTGTGCTCACACATGTGTGAGTACACATGGGGAAGCCAAATGGCTAAAAGAGGAAAGGTCGCGTGCATGGTGTAACTCCCACACAAGGGTGAGTGGGGGTGAGTTGTAAGGTGATAGTGACTTGTGCATGCAAGTTACATGTGAGTGAGATTAGAATAAATTTTTAAATTAAAAAAAATATAATGAAGATTAGTTAATCAATTAATTTAAGATTAACTAATTAATAGATTATGAAGGATAGTAACATCTCCCTAATTCTAATTAATTAGATTAAATGATGTATTATATTAAATTAATGTGACTTAGTAAAATAAAAAAAATTATTAATTAAGTATAATGATAGATTGTGTCAATTAATAATGATTAGGATAGGATGGGTACACTTGTCATTTAATGAATTAGCTTTTTATTCACAATTATTTTATTCATCATTTTATTTTATTATTTTATTATTTTTATTTTTCTCTAACACTTATTTATTAATGTTGTTAACTTTTATTTGTTCCTTTTTAGGAGTGTGTATTTAATAATTTTTATTTTTATTTTTATTTGTTTTATTTATTTATTTATTTGTCTTTTTTTATTTAATCTCCACCTCTTCACACATAAATTAATTATATAAAAACACTTACATAATATTACCACACAAAATTATAATATATCTAGAGTTTTAACAAAAAGAGGGTCATGACAAATCCACTTGAGGATGAAACAGACATAGGACCACATAAATCAAAATGAATAAGTTCTAAAATACACTTAGATCTATTTTCTCTACTATAAAAATGGGCTTTTATATTCTTACCCAATGCGCAGCCCTTGCAAGTACCTTTGTGCTTCTAGTTGAGCTTAGGAAGGCCCGTCACCATCTTCTCCATGATAGGTAAGGCTTGAAAGTGTAAGTGAGCCAATCTCCAATGCCAAAGATCACAAAAACTTGAAGAGTCATGAACCAAAGCTTGTAAAGAATGTGTGCAGACCTTGTAAAGGTTTTCATGTCTAACTCCAATTACTTCAGCATCCTTGAAGCTAGAGTTCTCCATCCACACTAGAACTCTTCCTTTGGAGAAGGCAACTTGATATCCTTTATCTTCCAAAGCTGATATAGAAATAAGATTGCGCTTGATTCCAGGAATATAAAGAAAATTACCCAATTGAAGTGATATGCTAAAATCCAAATGATGTGTAGAGGTCCCAATTCCTTTCATGGAGTAGCTAACATCATCTCCAATGATGGCTTGTTCAAAAGACTCCTTTTCCACCAAACTTGATAAGCACTCCTTTAAGCCGTTGATGTGTCATGAAGCACCACTGTTGATTATCCAAGTGTTGGTTTCGGAAGGTACACTGCTTGATAATGCCGAATAGAACAAATATTCACTTGAATCCTTTTGTGGAGAAGCATCATCAACATCCACAATGGTAACTTGTTACTTAGGTCTAGTTGGACAATACTTGGCAAAGTGTCCAAATTTATTGCACCTAAAGCATTGAATCTTGGACATATCCCTCTTCTTCTTGAATGGAGGTGCATCATCATTTCCCTTGTCCTGATTCCTCTTGAAGAATCCTTTCCTTCCATCTTTTCCTTTCTTCTTTGAAGCATGGGAGGCGAGAACATGAATGTCTTCATTCTTTGAACTTTGACCAATGCCTCTTGCCACCAACCTTGATTCCTCTTGAATGCAATCTGATCTTAGGTGATCAAACTTAGGAAATTTTGATCTTGCATTGATTCCCTAAATGTAAGATTCCCAAGACAAAGGTAGACTATTGAGAGAAAGTATAGTTAGGTTTTTTTAATCAACCATATGCCCTATTGTCAAGAGCTGATCTCTCAAATCTGCAATCTGCATAAAGTATGCAATCACTGATTCTCCTTTTTCCATATTCACATGAAGAAGTTGTTGCTTCAGTGCAAGCACTTGACTGGTATTTTTGATTTCATACATCTATTCCAATGTTTTGAACATGTCTCTTGTTGTCTTCAACTTAGAGATGATAGGAACAATATGATCCTTGACGGAATCAACCAATATCTTCATTGCTTTAATATCTTTCTTCACCCATTGTAACTTCGCTTCTTCCTCCTTAGGTTCAGGAATGCTGGACTCTATGAACTCACCCAAGTCATTTTCATGCAAGGTAAGCATGATCCTAAACCTTCATGATGTGAAGTTATATGCACTCTCGATTCTATCCTTGATCTTCAACCCATTCACCATCTTGACTAATGTAGATAGATGAACAACTAGGGTATTACTGATTAGGAATAATATGATCACGATCCTCTCAAACCCACTCTGATACATTGTAAATTTTAATGATCAGATTTAATGCACAAAAAATTAATTCAAAATCAGACAATAACACAGCAGATACCTTGGGAAAACCCTCCTCTTCAGGGAGAAAAACCCAGCAACAAAGATCTCTCTTCTATATATAAATAGAGGCAAAAATTCTCTTTACAATGAGGCCAATCACAAGGCCAATATTCTGCACCTACACAAGATGCAAAGACAGATAATAATCTACACCTCTAAATATCTAAATCTTCCCTTAAAGAAAATACGCAACCTGCTCTTGAATAAATTCGCACTTGTATCAAAATGAATCAAACTTGCTTGATGTGTAAAGGATGGAATGTGAACTTGTTTTTATACATTGTATGAGAGAGGTCACACCTCTTCAAGAGTAAATTCGGCCAAAATAAAAATATAATTACAAAATAAGAGATGTGAATATCAAAGAAGGTCAGCCCTTTTAGAAATTATATTGTTGCCAAGTGAAGCACCCCTTCACATTAAATATCTCATATAAATAAATAGCTGATAGGCTATATTTATTTGTCTTCATTCATGGCTGGAAGGATGAACCCAAAGCTACCATATCATTAACAGAGAAGAGAAATGGGGTATGTGCAGGATCATCATGGAAAAAATAGGCCCTTAAGTGGCAAAAATTTAAAAAAATCAAAGTTAGGTAACTTGACATAAAAAATTGAATAAGTTATCTATATTATTTCAAAAATATGTAAGAATAGAATCTATAGAAAATTGAATTTAGTTTCTAAACTACTAGGTTTTTTTTTTTTTAAATCTATTTGGTGAAAATTTGAAATTTCAATGTAGTAGTACTTAAATTTTATAGAAAAAATAAGAAGTAGGTGTCTTTCTAACCACCCTAACAATAATAAAATGATAATATTTTTTTCTAAGATTTTAGATATAAGTAGAGGACTCATGTCCCGATGTGATGCATATTTTTTGTAGTTTTTTTCCAAGTAAATAATTAATTATGATTTTTTTATTACAAATTTTAAATAATATAAAAACTCGTATGTCTGACCACCTTAACTTGGTCAAAACTTCAATAAATTCAATTGTTTTTTTAATCCTATAGTATGTGAAGCATAGAATGTGATGCATGTTTCCTATTCAAAAAATATGATACCATTTGAAAGCTATAGATGTTTTTCAATCAGCCTATCAATCATGACTTTAGTCATAATTCAAATAGAAAATGAATAATAATTATTTATGAAATTCAAACTAAAACATAATTTATATTGGTGGAAAGCTGAGAATCTCCTTTAAAAACCCTTTTCATTTACTCAATTTTGGGTAAAAAAAAGTTGCTAGCCACATACCCTACACATACCCATCATATCACCACTTTTTGGCCCATCATGATCCTACACATACCCAATGGAGATCAAGCGAGTTTAGCATGGAGATCAATTTGCATTTGAATTTATTATTTTCATTTTCATGTTATATTGTTCTTCATTGTGCATTGTTAAGGTTTCATTATAATTTTTTAATGTATTTTCCCTAAATTTTTACCATAACACATTTGGTGAACCTGACATGTCTTGATCTAATCCTACATTTTTGCAGGTTTTTCTTCTAAAAACTTGTGTTTGTCTAACCCTCATTTTTCAAGTTTTGCAAGTGGATTATTTTTTATACAGGAAAAAATAGGTTTTGAAAGGACCCGAAACCCTTTACAACCAAGAATAAAGCTACTGAAGGGACAGCCTATAGCCAGCCAAAACCCAACTCCCAAACAAGACCCTTCAAGATTTACATTTCGAACTACTCTTGTGGGAGCAGAGAGTCATGTCAAAAGAAGGCCTAGAGAGTTTTTCTTTCTTGCCCTTAACAATAATCCAACCTTCTTCCACTTGTGTTGCCTTATCATGCCAAGCCAGCTCACTATTTTCCTCAAGATGAATGCATGTAGCCAAAGTCTTAGAGATTTCATCATTATTCCTTTGTGCTGACAAAGACTTAATTGAAAATCCACCAGATATGGAAGTCGTAGCGTTATCACAAAAAATGACAGCCTGAGACCTAGTCAATTGATCAATAGGGGTAGCCATAGTTGCCCCACCATTTGAGGCATCTAGAGGGGATACCCCAAGACCCTATGATTCAGAAGCAACCACCTCAAAAAAACTCCTATGTTGATCAAATTTCTTCTCAACAGTATAATGATATTGAGACGTGCCTTTCCACCAAGTAGCCATTTTTCTATTTTTTTCAAATCTGCATTGTGCAGCAACATGTCCTATTTTAAAACATCTTCTACACTAGAAGGGAATACCTTTATAACCTAAAGATTCGACCCAAGAACTCTTAGAAGATTTAAGTAAAACCTCAGCAAGCAACCCTTTTGAAACATCAATTTCAACCACTATAGTGCAGGTTTTAAATTTTGGATCACATGTCATATTCTTCACTCTAATTTTTGAAAATAGATGGTGTTGACTGCACTGCTCTTAAAATAATGTTCTTTAACTGTTTTTCTTCATAATATTCAACTTCATAACATTCGGCTACAAATGTTCATAGAAATATTAATTTTTCTAAAGTTTAATTTTAGATTAGGTTTTTAGATTTTTCTAAGTTAGATTCTACTTTTCTAGATTAAAGCTTCTAATTTAGATTTTTACTTTTCTAGATTAAAGTTTCTAATTTATATTTTTACTTCTCTAGATTAAAGTTTCTAATTTATATTTTTACTTTACTACATTAAATTTTCTAATTTATATTTTTACTTCTCTAGATTAAAGTTTCTAATTTAGATTTTTACTTTTCTACATTAAATTTTCTAATTTGGATTTTTACTCCTCTAGATTAAAACTTCTAATTTAGATTTTAAAATTTTCTAGATTAAACTTTCTAATTTAGATTTCACTTTTTTTTAGATTAAAAATTTCTAATTTATATTTCACTTTTTTTTTTGATTAAAAATTATAATTTAGATTTTTTTTAAGATTAGATTAAAATTATAATTTATATTTACTTTTAAGATTATATTAAAATTCTAATTTTGATTTTCTTTTTAGATTAGATTGAAATTTTAATTTTAATTTTTTGTTTATGCAATTTCTTCAGTCGTATAAGGTCATCTTAATCATATTCTATCAGACTTCATCTTTTTCATATCATGCTTTTCTATGCAAGTTTACTTGTTTCCTGATTTGGTTGCTTGTAGGTGCATCTAAGGAGCTGGAACAATATTAGGATTAGTCATACCAACATATTGGAAGCAAAAATTTCAGGTGTTCTTTCTAATCTTTCATTTCTCATTAGTCTTGTTTGTCACACATTTGGATTTGGGCTCTTAAAATGAATATTGTCTTCAATCACATATCAAAATTTAGGTCTAAAATTAACCATTGTCTTTGATCACATCTTGATTTGGGATCTAAAAAGAACAAGTGCTTGAACCATTTTACACATGTTTTTTATTTTCTAAAAGGGAAATTAACAACTGCGTGTGTAAATCAAGTGCATGTGTGATTAGAAACACTTCACTTGGTTCATTTTTGTCATACCCTTCTTAGGAGGCTTACTTGGAGCACACACCTCTCAAGGGGATGACCTTAATCGAAGTGTGAATCTACAGACACACTTCTTTGGGAGTTTAAATCTTGTCACTCTTGGCTAAGCCCTAAAGAAATTTATACCTTTGGGAAGTGAAGGTGAAGGGTGGGTTATCCCTTTCTCCTAGATGTGTGATAGGATTTTTCTTTCAAATTATCCCTAGTCAACCTCATGCATCCTAGCTTGATACCTAAGTGGCCATACCCACTTGAATAGTTCTAGGACTTGTTGATGTGTCTTATTCAATTGTGTGCTTAATCATCACATTCATAATTTCAAATTAAAACTTTCTTATGTTTCTTATGTGTGTGATTCATGTGTGTACATGAGTAATCATTTGTTTGCAAATTTCCATATCAAGCTATAAACACCAATAGATAAACATATCATTCTAATCATCCTAATCATCCTCTTTCTAATCACATTCTAATAAATTTCATCCTAATCAATCAAGTTCATCCAATCTAATCATTCCACATCATCATCATCACCCTAATACTAATCAAGCACTTGCTAAAATGGTCATAATCCTTAACAATCTTAATCACAAGCCCAAGGTCATACTTCAAGGAGTCCCTTTTTTCTAATCATGAAGATAATCCAAAACTATATATCCTCCAAGGTGGGTCAAAATTTGCTCCTAGTGATGATGAGAACTTTGTAGATCCTACTGATGATGAAAATTTGTAGAAGTCTTAGGTCATATTAATGATACTATTAACAAGGGAAATACTATCACCTTAAGTTTGGAATCATACACCACTCCATCTACTATTCCTCCATCACCATCTATTAAAATTTCTATCTCAAAGCATACTAGTCCTACACCAACACCACCATCCAACTCCCCAAGCTCTAATCCATTAAACAAATAATCATTTGACAATTTCCTCCAAGACTACTAGCATGGAATAGACCATCCCCATGTCAAACACCCATTAATGAGCTTACCAAAGAACCTTTTAATGCCATACCTATTCCTCCAACTCCATCATGTTGTCCAAAACATATTGATCTTATATGTCTAAGTAAAAGTCCATCATGCCCTCATGTTGTTGATTACAAAGAGCATACCAAGCCTCTTCTAGAGCCTTCCCCTTACATTTCCACTCAAAACAAAGAGATATGTAAAAATCATTATTCTAAACATGAGGAAACATTAAATTCTCATTCTAATCAAGATCTAGGCCCTTATAATGATACCACTCATAACATACTTGGTCCTATTCATGATCAAGCTTCCCTTTATAATATAGATCCTACCTATGATCAAGAAGTCCATCATGATCCTCTTAGCCAACTCTATGCATTCCATGGTCAAGAGATTATCACTCCACCTATCCATTAGAAAGAAACCTCCATTTCTCCTATCCACCCCCTACCTCATTCTATCCATGATCCCACATTATCCTCTTGTCATGCTGAGACACATGCCTCCTAAGAAAATGTAGAAGATCAAACCAATAGTGTGGATCTAAATGAACATAATCAAGATCCTAATGATCCTTCCATATCCACTATCAACCCCATTTCAAATTCACCAACATGTCCTATTGGTCTATCCACCTTTATTCATGAATTTTCCTCCATAGGAAATCAACAACCATTATCCTACACTTTACCTTCTCCATCAAATAATGAACTCAAGTCTAGTATCCAAACTACACCTAGTCCCATTTCCATCACAATACTCCAAAACATGAACTACAAAGCTAAAGGCTTAGGCCCTCATGAACAAGGTATTTTGGAGCCAATCCATGTTAAAGTTCCTCCATGCTCATATGGATTTGGATACACACACCAAGATAAAAAATCTAAAGATGTTGGTAATTCCTCCATTCCTCCTAAGTCCACCTCATTCCATCATAAGCCCTATCATACACCCAAAACAAATGTTTCCATTCTACCTCCATCATCCTATAAATCACAAAAGCATGTGACCATAAACCTTCCACCATCTACTCTACCACCATTGTTTCAAATTCCTAATATCCCTCCATCTAATCTACCTCCACTACTCCCAACACCTAATATCCCTATCCTCCAATCCCCTTATCCATCCATCCATATAAATCTTCTAAAATTCCTAATCATGACCAATCAATGCACACATTGTCTAAACATGAAGCTTGCACTCATTCAACCATACCCATGGGATTCAAAAGAATTTTTTTTTTATTCCTCTACATATAAAGAAAAAAATATTAAGGGTCCTCATTCCTTAGGACACAAAAGAAAATAATCAAAGAAAAATCCATCTAACAAGCTATATAAACCCATACCTCCAAAAGCAAAGGCCAAAACTAAAATGGTTTGGGTCCCTAAGAAAAAGGAAATAAAGTCAAATGAGGCATCTACATCTCGAAATTCCCAACCATCCACGTCCACCCTACATTCTCATTCCATTCAAAAATCTTAAATTCCTAAATCCCACAAGCAAAATAAAACTAATAAAAATACTAAGTCTACTAAAGCATTGCATCAACCATCTCCTAAGAAAAAATTGTGATTGCTTCCTACACCACCTCCACATCAAAAGATTCAATGTTTAACATGGTGTGTGCCACCATTGGTCATGATTCTATTCCCACATACCTCCATCTCCCCATCATTCAACTACTATCCTACATATCTTCCCAATCACCTTCCTATGGTCCATGCTTTTGCATAAACCTTTCATCCATCCTTTTTTATAAGTTCTATACAATCCACATCATAATCCACTATTTCCCTACATAATCCAAATCATAATCCACCAATCCATCCATAATCAACATCATAATCCATCATCTACCTACTCCATCTCCCTTTCTTGTCATCCCTTACCAACATCTATGAGCATAATGAAATTTGACATGGTCCATGCGATGAAATCCATCTCTAGTGGGACTATTACCTTTCATGGAACTAGACACTTGAGTCCCTCCTATCCATATTCCCCTCCTCCTATCCAAAAAGAAAAAAGAAAAAGAAAAAAATGAAAAATGAAAAAAGTAAAGAGAAATCCCTTTGTCCAATGGTGAAAACTTGGTAAACAGGTGCCCTGGATAAGTACCATGATGAAAACCTAGAAAACATGCATCATGTGTAGGTTGATCTTATATGTCACTTACACTTGGAGGAATGTTGTCTCATTCTATCATATCATATCTTACTATCTCCTATCTTATCATCCTTGGCCATCATACCCATATACTTATCATATTGAGTTTGTTCATCCTCCCTTCATCCTTTTGATCTTGATGAAGCTATAGGGGAAAAAATTTGTAGCATTCTTTCGATAACTTTTGATATACCTCATTCTTTCAAACAAGCCTATCACCATCCTATTATTTTAAGCATTGTCATAAAAATCCTAAGTATTGTACCTAGAATGGGGCATGTTATTCCTATGCAACATAGTATTTGGAGATCAAATCCTTGCTCTCTTATTATGCATACATCCATTCCATACATCCATCTATCATGATCCTTTTATCCCTTATCCTATCACCCATCCTTTCATCCATCAATCCCATTTATCTCCTTGCACCTAGACTTGGTTTTCCCTTGTCATTGGTATTGAGCACAAAGGCTACCCAAATTTTCATCCATTGAAATCTCAAAACATTTCAAAAAAATCCTAAAAAAATCCAAAAAAAATAAAAACATTTCAAAAATCCAAAAAAAATCAAAACATTTCAAAAATACAAAAAAAAAAAAATCCCCAAAAATAAGAAAAAAAGGGGAAAAGGTCCTAAAAAAAGACAAAAAAATCAAATAGCCAATGAGAAACCTAAGCAATAAAATCAAATCATTTCTTCATCAATCTAATCATCAATCAATTTCACTCTTCAATCAATCAATCCTCTAATCAAACCGCTCCAACTTAAATCATTCCAAGCAACAATCCAAATGCAATTCAATCCTTAATCCATCACAACCACACTAATCAATCTTGCCAAATTATCCAATCACATCCTTTGGTCTTGATCCTAGCCTTGTTGTAAACCCAATCAATCAATCAATTAATCAATCATCCTTGTGTTGATTTAGGGATATATCATTCCCCACAATGAAAACACTATCATCATCATCAATCAATCAATTAATCAACGGTTTATAGCTTGAACGGTGAAATACCTTCCTTTTTTTTTGCATCATTTGTGCATGCTTGCTTGCTTGCTTGTGTTTGTTATCATTTTCATCTTGCATTTGCATCAAATTTTTATCACTCCTAGCTAATATTCATATCTTGTATCTAGAGAAGGTTGGATTATGCTAGGGAAAAAGACACATTGTCACCTTGGTCTTTATACCTTGGTGCATAATGGCTAGTGCTACATCAAACATATGATTGCTTATTGTATTGAAGAATAACATATCATTCCTCTCTTTGATTCACTTCCTATCTTATATCATTCACCTTATCCCTCCTTTATCGTTTCATTAATTTTGAGAGCATACCCGTGTTTGTTCAACCTACCTATCCTCTCAAGGGGGCACCATTATCCTATCTTCCCTTCATCATCCATTTTATTTTACCTGTACCTTAGCATCTTTGACATGATGTTACTCAACACAAATCCCATCATCTCAAAGAGGGCCAAAATGTAGACAACCAAAATTGGCCCATTTCATTATTTAGGCATTTATCACATTTTTCACCATATACCTTCATTTGGTCTAACACACTTATATTTCATTTTCCTCTTCATATTTGTAACTAATTAAATAAATTTTATTTAATTAATTAATGCTCATTATTCTTCTTTCTTACATCAAATTATTAAATAATTTTAAATTATTTAAATATTATATCTTTCTTCTAATAAATAAATAAAATCAATTATTTTATTTATTTATTCACCATCCACCAAAATTAAATAAATTTTATTTATTTAATTTAATTTTCTTCCATATTTATTTTATTCTTCTAAAATGTGCAAGTGGGCCCTGTTGTCTTTGAAAAATGGCAATAATCAAAATGTGGGAAAATTTAATAAAATAAAAAAACTATATTATCTCCTCATCACTCCAACTCCCAAATAGAAAAAACGTTCTATTTGGAGAAAGGAATCTTACCAATATCAAAGCCCACCCAAGGTTTCTAAATAGAGTTCCTTTTCATGGATGCTTGGCGCATGCACATTAGTTCTTGTCTCTCCTTCACTCTCATCCATTGATTCATCCTTTTTCTCCCCGCCGTGTATCATCCATCTTGCAAGTCTATAAATTGATGAGCTTTCAAGTACCCTTACTTTTTCGAATTATCTCTACAATCTTTCATCCATCATCTTTAATCTATCTATTCTCCTCTATCATCTTCATCTCAATGTTACATTGCTGCAACAATGAGCAACCAACATTCCTCCATCAACAATCCTTCAAAATATTCCATTCTCATGTCAGGTTGACAAAAGCAATGGAGATCAATCAAGTTTAGCATGGAGATTTGTTTTCATTTGAATTTATTATTTTTATTTTCATGTTATCTTGTCCTTCATTGTGCATTGTTAGGGTTTCATTATAATTCATTTATGTATTTTCCCTAAATTTTACACAAACACAAAAACTAATCTTCTTTGTTTCAGAGTTTGAGTATGTAGAAAGAACATGAAAAGTTACACATGAAATCTTTCCAAATAATAATACAATATAAATAGAACAAATGTTGTAGAAGAAAATAATATAGATTACAATTTGAGGATGTCGCTAAGGTGAAAAATAGGATGATAAGCTTGAGGATGTTTTTTTGGTATAATTATATGTTTATTATATTACAAAGCTATACAGTATAATATAACTATATTATTATATTATTATATAATTGTTATTATAACATATTGTTCTATTACTATATTTGTTTATTGTATTCATGGTATTATATTATTTTAATTATTATTATATTTTTATTAATTTGAGTTTAATTAGAGTTACTATTTAAATTAAATAAAGGCTTTTTTGAATTAGAATTATGTTTATACTTTAGTTTGGGTTACAATTTAATGTTAGGATTATGAATAAATTTGGGAGATAGGATTAAATTTATAGTATTATTAATCTCCTCCCTTCTTCTAAGAGACATTTGGCCATAGATGTTAGGCCTCTGAAAATCAAACAGATGAATCAAGTCAACTCCTCTCAGCTCCTTTACCAAAGGTCTCCCTCCAATCCATCAGCAATGGCTCAATAGATTCAAAAGAACTCTTTATTGTTTCTAGTATCATGTATGTCATTATTTGTGTTCATGGTATAATCCAAGCATGAGCAATAGGAAATAATTTATAGCTACATTTATTTAATTGCTATTTTTGGTGGAAGTATAAGTGGGTTAAAATCCCATCAATACAATGTTGATGTCATCCTAAAATACACTTTAACCTAACACTCATTGAATTTTTCCATCACATGTTCATGGATATCATTCAGTTGCAATCTAATTTCACAGCTCATGTGTAAATCCTTGGTAACATGTCAGAGTTCTAAAATAAGAATCTTAAATATTTATATCTTTACCTATAAATTTTTCCTTTCAAAATGTATTGTCCTCATTACAAGTGATGATAGGATAACTTATGGACATCCTAGGGACAATATTATTATTGCCAAAAATTTTGAGAAAAAATCATCTTGAATCTTGTGATTGTGAGATGGTTGTCAATTGTGTTTTACCAGGGGTATTTGGGACCATTTTTAAACCAATAAAGCTTCTTTATGAAGCCACAAATGATTTTCTCTCTACCTTTCACAAATAATCCTTATAGTGATGATGTAAAACTTCCTATTTTAATTGCTAGAATTCAATTATTGGTGCTAAAAAAACATGAAAATAGATTCCATAATCCACATATACAGGTAACCAATAATACCATAATAGTAGATGAATATTAAAACACAAAGACATCTTAGAAGTATTGCACAAAACACATTTGTATAAACATACTCAGGATATTACCAAATCATATATCTCTCTAGAGCCAATTTTTATCATTGATAAAATATATGTTTCTAATTGAACTTTTTCCATTAATAGGGATAGTCCATACCAATTGTTATATAAAATATTTTTTTATAAACATGGTGATATTTTCATCATGCCTCTATAATATAATATATGAATGCACATTTTTCCATCTTCTTATAGTAACAGAGCAATAGAGATAAGATTATTTGACAACTTGATTTCTATGCTAATAGAAATAAGTAATAGACCGTACATTCAAAATGAAAAGTTGAAAGGCCTGTTATGTCTAGTGTGTATTGACCTATCATAAGGCCTACTATGGATGCCAGCGTAGATGCCAAAGAGATGAGAAGACAAATGACAAGATCAATAAAGATCAATCAAGTTTAGCATGGAGATTTGTTTGCATTTGAATTTATTATTTTGATTTTCATGTTATCTTGTCCTTCATTATGCATTGTTAGGGTTTTATTATAAATTTTTTATGTATTTTCCCTAAATTTTTACCCTAACACAAAAAATAATCTTCTTTGTTTTAGAGGTTTAGAGTATGCAGAAAGAACACAAGAAGTTACACATGCAATATTTCCAAATAATAATACAATATAAATAGAACAAACGTTGTAGAAGGAAATAATATTGATTGCAATTTGAGGATGTTGCTAAGGTGAAAAAGAGGATGATAAGCTTGAGGATGTATTTTTTGTATAATTATTATATGTTTATTATATTACAAAGCTATATAGTATAATATAACTATATTATTATATTATTATATGATTGTTATTATAACATATTGTTCCATTATTATATTTGTTTATTGTATTCATGGTATTATATTATTTTAATTATTACTATATTTTTATTGATTTGAGTTTAATTAGAGTTACTTTTTAAATTAAATAAGGGTTTTTTTAATTATAATTATGTGTATACTTTAGTTTGGGTTACAATATAATGTTGGGATTATGAATAAATTTAGGAGATAGGATTAAATTTATAGTATTATTAATCTCCTCCCTTCTTCTAAGAGACATTTGGCCACATATGTCAGACCTCTAAAAATCACACAGATGGATCAGGTCAACTCCTCTCGACTTCTTTACCAAAGGTCTCCCTTAGATCCATCATCAATGGCTCAATAGATTCAAAAGAACTCTTTGTCATTTCTAGTATCATGTATGCCATTATTTTTTCTCATGGTATAATCCAAGCATGAGCAATAGGAAATAATTTATAGCTACATTTATTTACTTGCTATTGTTGGTGGAAGTATAAGTGTGTTAAAAATTCCATCAAGAAATTGTTGATGTCATCCTAAAATATGCTTTAACCTAACACTCATTGAATTTTTCCATTGCATGTTCATGGATATCGTTCGGTTGCAATCTACTTTCATAGCTCATGTGTAAATCCTTAAGAAAAATGTTATAATTCTAAAATAAGAATCTTAAATATTTATATCTTTACCTATAAATTTTTCCTTTTGAAATGTATTGTTCAAGTTACAAGTGATGATAGGATAAGTACTTATGGACATCCTAAAGACAATATTATTATTTCCAAAACTTTTGAGAAAGACTCCTCTTGAATCTTGTGATTGTGAGATGGTTGTCAATTGTGTTTTACCAAGGGTATTTGGGATCAGTTTTAAACTGATAAACCTTCTTTATGAATCCATAGATGATTTTCTCTCTACCTTTCACAAATAATCCTATAGTGATGATGTAAAATCTTCCTATTTGAATTGCGAGAATTCAATTATTGGCACTAAAAAACATGAAAATAGATTCCATAATACACATATACAGTTAACCAACAATACCATACTAGTAGATGAATATTAAAACACAAAGACATATTAGTAGTATTGCACAAAACATATCCATGTAAACATACTTAGGATATTACCAAATCATATCTCTCTAGAGCCAATTTTTATCATCGATAAAATATATGTTTCTAATTGAAAAGTTTTCATTAATAGGGACAATCCATACCAATTGTTATATAAAAATTTATTTTTATAAACATGGTGATATTTTCATCATGCCTCTATAATATAATATATGAATGCACATTTCTTCATCTTCTAATAGTAATAGAGTAATAGAGATAGGATTATTTGATAGCTTGATTTCTATGCTAATAGAAATAAGTAATAGGTCTCGTACATTCAAAATGGAAAGTTGAAAGGCCTCTTATGTCTATTGTCTATTGTCCTTTCACAATTCCTTCTATGGATGCCAAAGTAGATGCCAATGAGATGAGAAGAAAAATGAAACTAAATGCTTGCAAAAGGATCCAGTTAACTATCTAATGTTGGAATTTATTTTGTTCAATGTGCATACTCATTGGAAAGTATTTTCTACCAATGGCCAAAAATTAGTTGCAACTGAAATTCCAATAATCTAATTGAAGAATGGAAGAAAAAGAGCAATACCAGACTTCATTGAGATGACAAATGTAATTCTCCAACACAATGTAATGTCCCCTTTTTAGCTCATTCCAACTTCTTGGTAGATTAGCCTATTATTTTCCCCTCGTAGGTTAATGCAGCTAGTTATAGGGTGTTGTTTGGAAAATATTAGAGTATTTTCTTCTCCAAAGCTTTGGGTGGTTCAAGATTGTCCTTTGTTTGGTGTTTTAGGGCTTGGTTGTACACACTTACTATTTATAGTAAATCACCTCAAGGTTAAAGTCTAGTATTGCTATTTATAAAAAGGAACCTGAACATGTTGTGGATGTAGTATTCAACCCCCTAGTTTAGAAAACATAGAAAACAAATGTTTATTAAAGGAGATATGATACTTTTAATTATTATTAAAGTTAATCTTTAATAATAATTTATTATGTATTCAAAAGGTGCATCATAAAGTTATATTATAACTTTATGTCTGAAGGGGGCCATTAAATGACTTAAAGTACATCAAATGATTAAGTAAATGGGTGCCCACTTTGACAAAATATTTAATAAATTTTAAATGAAAATTTAATATTATTTTAAATGATTGAAAAGATTCTTCTAGAGGGTTGACCTAAATTTTGGAGAAGCATATAAGCTATCAAAGCAAAAGAAAAATCCATTCACTCATGATTATTGACATTTTAGCTTTGAAGAGTTTGTCGTGGAGAAGAGAAGACATAGTTTTTTCTACATTTCCTTGATAATGGAGAGCATGATATCTTCATTGATCAGCTTCCTGAGGTTGTAAAATACATTTTGAAGGTTTCTTTCTAGATTGGTTTCACCCAGTAGTGAATATGGAGCTAAATAGTGAAGCATTTAACAAGGGTATGAAGAGTTTTGATTCAAGAATATAAAGGAAAGGTTGCAGTCAGTAATATTCTATTGTGAGTCAAATCTAGGTTGTACATTCTTGTTTCCAAGGTGTACTTAGCATCCATTTCTAGGCCATACATCTTCACAAGCTAGGCGTCCTTGTCTAAGGTTGAAATTCCTAGGGAAAGTGATTGATTTAGTCATTAGTGGAGGCACCTAGACTGCCAATGATAGTTTACTACTTGTATTTTTTGGAGAAACATCACTGAGTTATTGGGAATCCAAGAATGAAAGGTTTATAAGTGAAAACCAACAATGCCTAGAATTCATAACTTCTCACTTTTTCAGCATTTTGGGTATGACTAAATTTTTGAGCTAGTAAAATAAATCTGATTTGTACATGTATTGAAATTGCAACCTTTAATAAATTAGATTTAATTAATATTAGCATTTATTTTTTGTATCTTTCATTGTATTCATAGGCTTTACTTCTAGAAATACCTAGAATTATCTAGATAATAAGACCCCGAACAAGCAAGAACATACATATTATTCTAAACCCAAACACAAAGATACAACAATTGCATAGAATTCAATACTAGGAAAACATGAGGGTTCTTATAGTGGTATTAGAGCCTTGATCCTACCAGCCTAGATGGTTAAAGTATCATATGCATCCACAAGAGGTTGGTCCACACAGGTATTATACTCATAGAAGAGCATTACAACAAGTGAATCCAATTGCAAATACACAACATCACTTAATGGGTGATAGAAGAGGTAGCAGTCCACCAATACATGAATCCAATAATGAAGAAAGAGAAGCAAGAGAAATCTTGAGAGGTCTTGGAATAGAGTAGCGACATGTAGTAGATGTTTTGTAGCAACTTACAGTAGCTATACAATAGATGAATACTTCTAGAAGAAAAAATCATGAGCAAGAAGACAATGGAAGTGTTGTTGGGACTCCAAGGGCCCAAAGAGCACCTACTCGCACCACCATAGACCTTTGCATCCTACATTTTTGAGGAATGAACTAGAAGAAGAAATTTCTAAAGAAAATGAAGATTCGTCATTCATATATAATGTCATGTCAATGCACAATAAAATGGGATATTCTACCACCACAAGTAAAGGAGCATTTGACCTTTGATGGATACATGAGTCAAAGGAGGGAGCACAACAAAACAAGGCAAGATAGGAGACCAAGGAACCAAAATAGAGACCTAAAATAGGCCACAAGTAAGCTCACACTTCCAACATTTTATGGTAGTAGGAAGATCGCAACAAGAGCATGGATTAACAAGCTAGATACCTTCTTGGCTCTTTGGCCTATGGCGGAGGATGATGCAATCAAGTATGTAACTTTTCACCTAGATGGGTTAGCTCATGATTGGTGGCACCATGGCATGGTCACCTTGAAGCATCCCCTCATCACCACTTACTAGGAATTCACTAAAAAGTTAATTGAGCACTTTGATAGGAAAGACCCAAAATTATATTTCAGAGAGCTTGCTCAACTCCAACAAGTGGGGAGTATGGAGGTGTATATTAGTGAATTTCAAAGGCTTTCAGTAATGGTCCCTAGCATGTCTGAAACATGGTTGGTCATTTTGTTTACTGAAGGCTTATCTAAACCATTGGGAGGATGGATCAAGTCTTTTGATCCACCTTCAGTACATGAGGCAATGAAGAAGGTGTGAAGCATGGAGATGGCTGCCCCAAAAAGGTAGTTTACTCCTAAAGAGATTACTTCTTCTAGCAATGAGAGTCCCCAATAATATGTTGATAGCAAAAAGAAATCAACAACCAAGGTGGATGATGAATCACAAGAGGAATTAAGGAAAAAACAATTTTGTTACTAGTGTAAAGAGCCCTATAACAAGGAGCATGATTGTCCTTTGAGGCCTAAGGGCAAGGCAAACCGTATGATGTGGGTTTATTATGAGGATTCTCATTCTAAAAATTTATATCAAAAAGTTATACCAAAGGATGATGAGGTTGGAAAATCCTCTATAGAGTTTGGACCTAATGCAAATCTATCTCTTTTGGATTTATTTTCTATTATATAAGAAGGGACTTCATTAAAAATCATGGGAATGGTTAATGGATAGTGTTGCATTGCTATGCTTGATAGTGGAGCAACACATAATTTCATCAATGATGGTTTTTTGGCCAATTGTAGACTCCAAACAAAGGACTTCACTGGGTTTAGAGTGAGAGTTGTTGATGGATATACCCTCACGTGCACTAGGCGGATATGAAATCTCACTCTATTGTTGAATGACTATGAGTTACAAGTTGACTTCTATGTGGTCAACATGGGTAAGATGAGCATAGTGTTAGGCATGAAATGGCTCTAGGATATTTGAGAATTTACTTTTGATGTACCTAAAATGGAGATGAAGTTCAAAATGAATGGTATAGGTTACGTGTTGAGGGGAATTGCAGAAGGGGGCTTGCATTCTATCTCTTTCTATAGAGACAAGAGTGGAAAGAGATAGAAGGAGGTGGTATTGGAGGAGGAGTGTGATTCATTGTAGGAGTTTGATTATACTCATAGCTCCAATAGTTTGGAGGAATTACTAATATTAGCATGGAGTAGTTGTGCACTTTGTAAATAATCCATTGTTCGATGTTGATGTTGTTGGAACATAATGATCTACTGAGAGGGGGGGTGAATTAGTAAATTCTAAAATTTATCCCTTTAAAACTTTATGCAAATTACTCCCTTAACCACCCAATGTGTAGATACTAAACATATAGAGACATAAATATGCACACACACAAAAACATCACATAACACCATATGTAAATGGAAAACCCAAGATGGGAAAAACCATAGTGACCAAGGTTGCTTGAGTCTACTACTCAAATCCAATGTCACAAAAGAAATCCCTGTTATAATGTTTTAGGGCTACAACCCAAGGAAGCATCAACTGTGTAATTTAGAAGCAACAACATCAAGGATGCAACAACACCCTAATTTATAAGCCACAACTTCAAGGAGACTACAATCCCCTGATATGAGCCACAACTCAATACAATGAGGCTACAACCTTTGAAGGATTAAAAATTCAAGTATACATAAGATTGGTTCTGCAAAACCTATGATGCATCATTACACTCAGTACTTTTTTACACTTACTGCATCTCACACTCTATTGTTGAAGTTGCACTCTCAACAACACACCTTTGCTCTACACTCTACTCTGCACATAGAGCAATCACTATTCTATCTTGCTGCACTGTACACTCTCTTCACCATGAATTCAAACACCTAGATGTTTTGTATTATAGTCTAGGGTAAATATGCATTATTTTTCTTCTACACTATCTTCTCTCTACACACTCTACCTTTATCGCATATTTAGTTGTACCTCTATCTATTCAACACTCTCTGCCCCTGCAAAATATTCACTCTTTTTCCTTTCTATGCAACAACAATGACAATTCTCTTATTGTCTTCTTTTTACTAAAACTCCACCAATCTACAATCTCTTTCTCAAGATTCTCACCATAGTCTAAATCATTTGAAACCTTTTTTTAGGGTTTCCTTTTCTTGCAACTTCACTAGAAAGCTTCCTTTTCCTCGAGCCACACACCAATATCAAACTCATCATCAAGACATTTGATAGGGTTTACCATACATCGCCATACCTTACATCAATCCGCACAACATTGATTTTGATACAGTGAATTTTTCTTCATTCTCTTTGTCAAAAGCTAAGAATGAGATATGCATTCAATGCATTCTCCTATCAATTTGATCTAATTCAATCTCAATCACCTATTAGGGTTTCCAGAAATATTCTTGATACCACCTCTTCATCCAGCCTCACAACATTTAATTTGGGTAAAGAGAAATTTCCTAATTTAGCTCTGCCAACCCTAGAATCTAGACACATTAAATGTATTCTCTTTCCAGTAAGATCAAATTGAATCTTGATCACTTCTCCAATCTATTCCACTGTCTAGCTAATTAAATCTTCACAGACATTGGTCATAGGTGTAGTTGGACCAATTAATTCCTTCATCTATGTTGGTTACTAGTCAAAACCCTTGTTCACATTGTTGTAGCCATTATAGACCTTTATCTTTCAATCTAGGTCATCAACCTCTTTCTTCGTGCCACAATCATGTGCTTTCCATTCACTGTCGCAACTTTAAATCATCATCGTCAAATCAATTACTTTTAATCATGTTCCTTTGACCTCCATTAACTACTAATCACCATTAGATCAATTGAATTTTGATCTCCATCATTGATCACATAACCATTGAGATCAAATAATACATCACAATAAGCTTAAATCATGATCATCATATCAACCTTCAATCTTGAGTGTTGGGTGAATGGTCCTTTAAATTTCCACCCCAGATCTCCTTCATACACTTCTCACCAAACATGGGGTCCACCAAGAAACACATCCAAAGTATGCTATCCTGCAAGCTTCGACAACGAGCCCACACAAACCTTGCAAGTTTTGTGGGTTGTTGTGATTTTTCATCCACATCACCTCCACACAACTCACAACAACGATGTGAGTTGGTATATCGAGCAATCACTATTTGGCACCTTTCAGCCTACATCATCATCCACTATAAGGTCCAACCATATTCATCAATGGTCATCATACATCCATTATGGATTTATCTCCACCAATCTCTGTTGACCACATGGGACATAGCCAAGATCCACCAAAAACTTAGCAGAACTAATGGGCACCCTCAAATATTCTTGATCACAATGGTTGATCATACACCATTACTCATACCCTTGATGTAGTCATTCATTTCCACCTGTCATTGTGACATTGTGTTCCACTAACTACATCTCTTGCCTCTGTAGGTCCCACAATGCATGTTGTGAGCACTATTGATCTTCAACATTTGATCACCACCATTCCCCACTAACCCCGTGGGTCTTGATCAGGCCCCACTAAAATCTTAGTAGGGTATGCAAGATAATGCCACATATACACCTTTTGATGTCACCAAACATCATTTTCCACTAACTTTGTTGAGCAGTAAGTTCGACATGTTCCTAAAAACACCACCAACCTTAAATCGTGATCTTCATAAGTTCATCAAACTAGAAAAAATACCACCAACACTACAGGGTAGGGGGTTAGCGAAACATAAAAAAACACCACCTAAGTTAGACCATGTGCCAAAAACACTGCCAAAGCTATACTTAGTCAAAAGCCTTGAAGCGGTAAGTTAGAGAAACTTAGAAAAATGCCACCCAAGATATGACTTAGCTAACGTTTTCTTTTCTTTTCTAGCACTCAATGGACTATCAAGGGGACTGAATAAACTATCCAACCAATGCACAAACGTCTCACCAGTGAGATATGTAGACACTAGCAACCTAGGCAATGGGCCCAGTCACAGCACAGAATGAATGACATCAGTTGTTACTTATGTGACCTACAACCTATAACACCAAGTCACTGATGAAATATAACTTGTTTAGACATTGTGACTGAAATTTCTACACATGTAGGATTTAACTGATAAACCCTAGACTGAGAGCATGAAAAAATTAATGCTAACATCTCCATTGACATTAGGACTTACAAAATACCTTTCTAGAAATCTCTCAAGAAACCTAGATTGAATCTACAATCAAATCCACCACTCTTACACTCATCCTTTGTCATCATGCCAACAAACTCCTTTTCCTGATTTCCCCTTTTGACATCAATGACAACATTATGTGCTTATGCACAAGATTTGCACACTTCTCCTCTTATCCTCTTTTGACATCAATGATAACATAGTCCAACAATCTCCCACTTTTTCATTGATGGAAAAATTTTAAATGCTCAATGATACCAATTAATCAATTCAACATTTGTACCAATATCATCTTTACCTTCTACTTATGTTGTTGCTTTCACCAATGCTCCTCTTTGATCATTTGCATGACTTTATCCCCCTTTGACATCAATGGAAAAGGGATCATTTTTCCTAAAAGAATTCTCCCCCTTTGAAAAGAAATGCAAATGATCTAGCTATTCTCTAATATCTTCTTTTGACATTTTGTCTCCTTTGCTCATTGTTATGAGCATTTTCACAACTTTCTCTCTTATGCTCTACTTTGAACATTATTCACTTTTTCTCCCTCATGCTCAATTCTTTTGAGCACTTTCTCATCCTTTCTCCTCTTCTTTATCTTAGGTGACTATACTACTACAACCTTCAATTCTTAGCAATACCAAGGGACTTATCTCCCCCTTTGACTAATACCAATTGAAGACAAATTTGTGCTCTCATGCCAATTGTTGCATTCAACCTTTTTATTGCAATGGAGAAACCATATGCTTCAACTATTCTATACCAATTAAAAATATTTGATGTCAGTTGAAGTGCCATTACATGCTCTTCTCCAATCAGGTCTGATACCAATTGTAGATATTTTGATTCATGGTCTATGCCAATTGAATCATATACTTGACACCAATTGGTGATATCATGCCCTGATATTGATTATCATTCTTATACCAATTGTGAATATGTTCACTTTATGCTATGTACCAGATGATATCTTGGACTGCATTGTATCAATTATAACATTGATTTGATACCAATAGTAACTCCCCCTTAAACCTTCTCCATTCCTCACTAGCTTCATTTCAGGGGCTCTGTACGAACTAACCTATTCTGAACCAATTTGCAATTCTCTGATACCAATTTTTAAAAACAATATACACAAAAAATCTCACCCTAAGATATATATCTTATCCTTGTAGGAAAGAAGCATTTCTCTTAATAGACCATCTACACCACTTTTTCTTCAATATCTGATATCAAATGTTGATATCAATTTCTATAGTTAACTATCCACTTCTCTATTGATGTTCTTACCCTTTGATGAGCATTTCAAAGAGAAATATTGTGACCATAAATCTACAACCATCAAGTTGTTAGAAATTTGTAAATTACTTGAGTTGATCTCCTTATTCCTTTCCAAGGATGGATGGAATATCAATTTAGCTCCCCTTGGACTCATGCCCTATCACTAAAAATTAGTGATGTGAGGCAGAAGCAACCATATGGAGCACTTCCTGTCATTATTTCTCTCTCTAGACCATCTTGTGCACCTTCTCTAATAAATCGACCTTCTTTTCAACAACATGTGAACCATTTTTCACTCTAGAAGATGTATCTTTCCTTGTATTCTTCCTCTTGCTCTGTACTACTATTCTTACAAGATCCAATTTGTAGTCTTTAGCTATGTTACCAAATTTTTCACACTTGTAGCATACTAAATACTTATTTCTTATAGGAGCAAATGAATTTCTATACATATGATTTGTGCTCCTTTTAGGTACAGTTCTATATTCACATGATTTATGACCAAATTGATTACATGAATAATAGTGGTCATAAAATGAGGAAAAAAATATCATACCATTTCTTTGCTCATGACACAATGATCTTCTTTGCATTGGCTTCTTCATATATCTCTTTCTTGTGAATCCATCTCTAACAACACCCTATGTATATTGCTTTCTCTTTAATTGTTAAGGGACTAGAATCTTCATTTTCTTATCTGTTGTGTACCTTTTCTTCTAAAAAACAACTGGATAATTTTTCGTCCTCTTATCTGTAGTAGGTCTCTTCTCTTCATTAAATTTATTCTTATTAGTAGCTACATGCTTCTTTCCTTCTTTAGCTTTCTTCACCTCAACAATTCCTTTATCTGGTTTTTCATTTCTAAAGGCATTTTCCTTGGTACAACTTGTGCGGGCATTATCTTCCTTTGTGCAATGTCCTTCTTTTGCTCTAAGTCTATCAAATGCTCTTGCAAAATTAGAAGATCTCTCTCCTTTCTCACAACCAAGGTCTATCTTTACTCTTGGTCTTGATCTCTTTCTTGATGGCTCTTGTGATCTGATCAACTCATCTAACATCTTAGAGCCACCTTTCAGCTTCAATCCTTTATCAATCTTCTCCTTGGCTTCTTCTAACTCCTTTCTTAATGCAATTATCTCTGTTTCTAGCTACATGCACTCATCTGATTTATACTCTAGTTCAATCTAGACTACATCTTTTGCTATTCTTTCTTCTTCCACCTTTGTAATCAAGCTAATCACCATCTAATTAGATTCTTTAAGATTATTTTTTAGTTTATTTATTTCCTCTTGTGCATTCAAATTTTTTTCTTTATTTTATTTTCTCAAATTCCTAATCTCATTCGAAGCACTAATGAGTTCACCTTCTAGGTATACTCCTTCATTATCAAAGGTTTCATCTTTATTACACCTCTCAATCTCTTCATCAAAGGTCATTGAAAATGGGTCAACCCCATAGACACTTCTATGTTCATCATCTAATATACCATTTACATCAGATGAACCACGTTCTCTTCTTGTGTCTAGATTATTCTTACCATTCTCCTTACTATCCTCTTCTTTCTTAGGATTATCCTTCTTACTATGAAAGCATTTGGTAGCTATAGGACTTATTCTACCAGACTTAAAACTTTTAGTGGGTAGCTTACCTTCGTATTTTCTAGAACCTCTTCTCAATATCCTAATGTAATCAACATCAACTTCATAAGACTCCTCTAATCTAGAAGTAGATGCTTCCTCTTCATCACTGTTGATCATCAAAGCTTGCACCTCTTTGATAGTCTTATGGGAAATTCAGTGAGTGGGGGATCAATTTGTACCTCACTAAATACCTCTAATATTTTTATAGAAATTCATCTCTTCTTTGGGGGTTTGGAATAAAGAGTAGAAATAAATGTAAATATAAAAAATGAAAAGGGTGATACACCAACACTTTAACAAAATTTGAAATCCAACCATTTCAATGATTGATATAATTAGACACAGAATTCCGCAACTCTTGATTGTTGGAAAGAGAATAGACAACAAAGGCTAACAACAAGCACAGTGTAGACTTTCAAATCTTTCTGCAGGTAGTGTTCATTAAGGTCCAATCAAACATAAAGATTTATAAGGGTATAGAAAGAACATTCTGAAATTGCATAAGCTCTCTCTCCTAATACAACATGATATTGTAAAACAACAACCCTTCAAAAAAGCATAGAATTCTAATGACATAATCCAATTTTCACAAGTTATTATTCTACCATATGAGCATACAATACGGAAATCAACTACTTAAACTATTCAGATTCAGCTTGCAAGACACAATTTTTCATTCAAAACAATAATATTAAGAAATAATTCTTGAAAAAGGCCATACATGCATAGTCTCAACAACTTCTCCTCAATAGTTCATGCTTTAAATATCAAATGAACTTTAAATCAAAGGTTGAATACCAATCTGACAATAGTTTAAACCTTAAAATATATAACATGCCAGAGATAAGTAGCTCTGCAATTGTGCTTCTAAAAATAATTATATATCCTAAGAAAACTAAAGAAACTTTCCTTAGCCAAGGAAATTGAAACTTGAAATTCCAGCCCCTCATTGTGTCATCGCCCTTCTTATATAGCTGTAGAAAAAGAAAACACCACCTCAACAAATGAGTCAATATTGCTAGGTGATTGATAGTTAATGATACATGATCCAATTGTAGATCTTTGGTTAGGTCACAATGATCTTTTCTCATCAATTCTTAGCTATCGTATTGATTTTTTTTAGATATTTAGCAAGATAGAGGCCCATAAATGATCAAATCCTAAAAAAAATAACCTAGAAAAAAGGTCTAGTTGACTAATCACATCATTCAAAGGCACTAACTCAAAGCTTCCATCCCAAAAACCAAGAAAGAAAAAGGCCAGCTAGCTCTGAAAAGCTCCCAAAAAGATATCACTCCATAGGAGATGCAATTTTTCTGCAGCAAAGAGGTGACGTGTCAATAAGGTGGAGACTTTCGAGCTCATGAATATAACTCTATTGAAAATTCTCGATGAGCCAACACAATTTCCAAACTCTCCCCTAAAATGGAGATAAAAGATGAAAGTTGCACAGCTACCATGTGGTTTATTGTGCACCTTTCTAATAACTCTACTTGAGTGCGGGCACACCCAAAACAAAAAAACATTATACAAATCAAAAATCAAAATGATTAAGGAAAAAACACTTCATAGTTCTAGTAAATCATAGGGGGTCTTTGCTTGCAGAGGCATGAACCTAAGCCTCTGTTGTTCTTGGAGTTTGATGAAAGTGGCATGATGAGCCTCCCATTCTACATTAGTTCATAGGATGAGGTTTCAAATATGCCTATATGCCATTTTGAGATTGAAAAACTCCTTAAAAGAGATGAAAATTTACCTAGAAGAAACCACTCCTAGGTGATAATAGTGTCGAGAAAGAGGATATACCTCGTGCTCAACATCATTCACCATGGGCATTGCACTTGAACCTGTGAGTTCTACAGTGGTCTGAATTTTATGTTGGATTGCATCATTGACTTGCTTGACTATCAGAGCATCTTCATCCGATGAAAGAAGAGGAGGCATCCCATAAGTAACCAAGACATCGAAGTCCTTCTTGATCTTAGCAACCCACTTATTCAACACTGTTTGGTTGTCTCTACACTTTCACGCAATCTTGTGAGATTTGATGATCTCATTGGCTTTGATGGAGGTGATCTATTGATCAGGAATTCTTGCTCTTTCTAGGACTTGGGAAATGGTGATACACAACTTGAAAGTGAAACTTTGTGAATCTTCCACTCAGGATGAGCATTTTTGCATAAAGTGATTAGCCATCAGACCAACCTTAGCATTCAATTCCCAAACATCTCTTAGAAATTGTAAAGCGGGCCCAAGAATGGAAACACCAGTTGTGATTTTCTCCCAATGCACATATATCACCTCTTTAGTATTGAGAGGGCTCCAGATGCTTGTGCAACAACTAACTCTTGGTTAAATTGGGCCTCTCTTGCCCTTTTGTTTTCTTCCATTTGATTTTTCTCTCGAAGGATGGTTTCCAACTCTAAGCTTAGTCTTTCAACTTCTTTCCTTGAGTCTTCTACTTCCACCTGGATCCTCTCAAGATCATCGGAAGTTTGAGGTTGGGCATCATCTAGCTCTGTCTTTAAATTTTTAATTTTAGCACAAAGTTGAACCTATTCACACCAAGCTTCCACAAGCAACTTAGATGCATCTCCTTGCTAGCCTTGAATCTACTTTACGCAAGCTACTTCAACTTCTCTAGCTCATATCTCATTTTATAGTCTACTTATGATTTCTTTTACATTTTCCAACTCTACCTCACACTTCATTAATTTCCTATACAACCTCTCATAATTGGCATATACCACCTTCTAAGTTTCTTTGGCTAAGACCACTTTGTTGCAGAGGTGAGTTTCATTCAAATACAAGCCTATGATGTGAATTTAGAGGTTTCCATCTGCATTTTCCCTTTGGGCTTGGCGACGAGTGACTTCATGGTAGTAATAAGCAAAGAGTTCCACTCTTCATTGAAGTAGGATTCAATCTTCTTTGCAGTAGGATTCTCAACATTCTTCAACAATATTTTCTACTTCTTGGCCTTTCAGGCTAGCTTGGTAGCATCAAAATTACCTTGAAGAGTCTAAGGGACATCAACGCTCTATGCTATAACGGATGCACCAAGGGGTGGTCTAAAAAGAGTGATGGTAGGGAAAACTTCAAATTTGTCAGTGTGAGGGGATACAAAAGGTAGCATGATCATGGAAAAGGGAAAGACACCAAATTAAGAGGGGAAAAACCAGTAGGGGTGAACACAGAAACAATTTGATGGAGAGGTGCCTTCCCAAAAGTAGATGGACTGGGAGTGATGGGTAAAGTGGTGGTATCAGCTATATAAATGGGGGCCCTTGACAGGATGATTAAAGACACAACAATGGTCGCGGTGGATGATGCTCTTCAGTGTATGAGTTGGTTTTAGTAGGTTCATATAAAATGATAGGGGGTGCATTTAGGATTACCAGTTCAGGATCTGAGGATGGAGGATTGACCAAAGATGGAGAAACAAAAAGAATAAGGGGAGTAAAACTTATCTGAGCCGTAGTGGTCGAAACGTTTTGTAGGGTGGACTCCACTTCTTGTTGGACCGATACCTCAGGGGTACATAGATCTTGAATCCTTCTTCACTTTATATGACCAAAACTAACACACTCTGACCCTCTGGAAACATATCCTTCCAAAACATGGCCTTCAACAGTGGCTGGGGACCGTCGAGTTCTTTTACCTTTACTTCGGGTGCTGGAGGTAGATGGAGTTTGTGAATCCCTTCGCCTCAAGTCTCTCTGACTATGAGACTCCCAAGGTCTAGAAACATGAGGTGGAACTTGTTCCTCATCAATCTCATGGCTTTTTTTGGGATTTTTGTTGTTAGAATAAGCTCCTTTATCATATAACTCTTTTAATTCACCATCAACTAGTTGAAAGTTACCGAACGGGGCACTTGGGAACCTCATCTCTTGTCAGAATCTCCAAAAGTTTTCCTTCTTCTTTTTTGACCATCCCTTGCACTTCAGATACATGTTGAGATATTTTCCTATTAGAAGATTCCTTGGATATTTTTCCTATTGCTCATAGAAACTTAACCATTTTGGCCACTCTTCTAGGATGCGAGCCTGGTCAATGTATATCTCCATGCTCTCCCAACCCAGGTTCCTTCTTTTGTGGAAATAATCATGAACCTCATGTCTCAAACTATAAATCTAGTTTGGATTATAATTACACTTGTCACAAATGAGGACCATGCATAAAACTACTAGTAAATTTGTGATCTCACACTATGTCTTCTACTTAGTTGGTATTACTTGAATCTTGGCAATCACAAGAGGAAGGTCGTAAATATTTTTTTTGCTCCTCCCAACACCATAAACCCTGTCGATGATGGTTACTTGATGGCATGCCTCCAGTGCAAAGACCCTATCCATTACAAATCTAGGGATTCATAATGCTTCTCTAGGAAAACCATGAAATGTGATGAATGTGAAGTCCTCACCCAAGAAATAATCCAGTGGGGTTGGAAAATATCTTATCCATTCCATAACCTCTTGAGAAAAATGGCCAATGGGGCGAGGCAACAAATCCTAGAGTACTAGCCTTAGAAAATTATCTATAAATCAATAATAATCCCTTGTCCTTGAAAGCACAAGGGTCCATATAGAAACTGGATGGAGAAAACCCCTTTCATCTAGCCTAGATACTGGTACATTCCTACCCAACCACTCAAAATTCCGATGTAAAAGAAAATGAGGTAGAACAAAAGAATACCTGAATTTGGACTCAGTATTTTAGTTCTTCAACTACTCCCTCATGTTCACAGCTATTACCTTAGCAAAATCATAATACCTCTCAAATTTTTCCCTTTTGAGTGTGAGAGCTAGGGAAAACTAGAAACGATTAAGCTCCTCATCATCATTGAGGCCAAACACCTAGGCCAACATTGAGAACACAGACTACATGTCCTTTTTAAACTTCTTGCATGAAAGAAGCCAATGAATCTACTCTCTCTATGGCCTTTCCTTGGTCTCATCTTCATATTTTTTTTTCCTAAACATTTCTTCTCTAAGGACATCCATCTATTCTTCATCAAAAAGCTCTACACCCTAGCTTGTAGGGATACACAACATATCTCGTATAGCCTTGGAAAAAATAGTAATCTTCACCCCTCGACCCTCAATGGCTTTTTTAATTTTGTTAAACTTCTTCGCACATGCGTCAATGAACTTTGGGCATGACATTTGTATAGCAGGCAACATAAACTATGGCAAGCCACAATTCTAGAGTTGAAATGCAAAACCCTCTAATGGTTCATGCTCTAGCATCCTCTGAAACAAACCTTCCCTAAGGTTTTTAGGGTTAACCGCTAACTAAGGGTCGAAAACATTATCAATGATGTCTTGCACTACCTATCTTTTGATGTGTTTATAAAATTTGACCTTTCTATAGTGCTCAAAAGGTCATTCTTCTATTGTTGGGGCATTGGTGAATGAGTTTCACCCAAAAACATTGACATAACCAGGTCTTCTATTTGAAACTATGGCTTGTCTACCAGAGGTTGATGCCTCTACTATGGTTGTACAAGAAAGTTGTAGAGAGCTTATTTAGAGATAGCGACCACTTCCCTTTTGCTTCTTTGGAGAAATCTACATTTGAGTGCAATTAATTCCCTCACTCGTACATATAGTTAATGACACGCCACTACCACTAGACCATTAAATGTTGCCACCAAGGAAATATGTGTGGGTTAGAGATCCATATCCCATTGGAATGCCAAAAACACCATGAAGATGGAATTAGTACATTCCCTCCACCATCTTTTTATCAAATAAACTTATTGCCTCAAAAAGCATGCTTTTCGCTATGTGAAATGTGTTGAGGTGATACGAGATCCTCTTGAAAAGATGTACCCATTAATTTTTCATAGATTTAGCACATTAATCCATGTCTTTTCTCATTAGTAAGTTGGTTGGCATTGATGATGGAAAAAGACACATGTTGATGATTGACATACAAGAGCATTTACTCCCAATGCCCAAATTTATTTCTCAAGGTATTATGTCAGATTCTCTGTATGATTTACCTACGTTTCTTTGTTTTTCCTTCAAGTTTTCCCATTGTCATCTGTCAAAAAATGGACTTTCCATTTGTTGAGTTTTCTATCTCACCTTTCTATATATAGATATGCCACCTTTTACAACATTCATGCAAAAACATTGTCTCTTAAGTTTAGCAAGCTTTCCACTTATCCTCATTCTTCCATCTTTCACTACTTATTAGAATTTTTGCTGGCTTAGGCACTCCCATTCAGCTCCTTCCATGGAGGCCATAATACTCCTTTGTGGGAGAGGTCACTAGTGACCGAATTAAGTGCCCGGTGAAGAAATGCGACCACCTCATCATGGCTACGTTCAAGTGGGTAGTCAACACAAACACTAGTAATGACAAAAACCAGCTCTGGAGCAAATGCAGCATGCTTTCGCACTTCATGGCCCTATTGTTGGACTTGAATGTGTCCAAGCCCATGATAATTGAGTTGTGCCACCATATTTTTGACACTTCACTAATGGAGGGGCTCGATGAGGTAGTGCAAGTGGCTATCCCCAGCGTCAGTATACCGAGTGCCATGGATCTTCATAGGAATGTGGACTTTCGAATAGATGTACCTTGGCTACCCTTTGTCTCTAACTTTTTCACTATGGAAATTTAGATGCACTACTACTCTACTCAGCCAACGGCCACTTTTCTCTTGTGGGAGTATGGAGACGAGTGCATTCTAGGGCTTGCTTGGAGGAAGCACTTCGACTTCCTGGTTCAGAGTTGCAGTGATTAGACCCTAGATCTGTGCTATTTGGCCTATGTGCATAGTGTGTTTAGCCTCTTTTTGCAACTTGAAGAAGAAGAAGAAGAACCTAATAACAAGACCTTTTTGCTTCTTTGTCCATGACTTGAGGCTTTACTTTACTATTTTTTGCTTGTTGCCTCCCTTTGCTTCTTTTTGCTTACTACCCTTTTTTGGGTTCGCTTGAGAGCCTCATGCTCAAATCTGAGCCTTGGGCCATGCATTATATTGTAAATTTTTTGATTAATATATTATAATAAAACTTTTCATTTCCTTAGTGTTCTTTTTGGATGGCTTATTCTCAAAATTAAAACATACTTACAAATAATTTACATATGGTACATAACTGTCATATTTTTTAAAGAACTACGTATTTTAATGGAATAACTTCAGAAAAATACCATTCACCGATATATCTAAATCATTTCCCTCCATGTCTTCTAGTTCATACACATTCTTTTCTTTGCATGTGCTAATTCAGAAGGGTGCCTTCCATAGTGTTTCAAATTTTGTGTGTTGCCCTAGTTTTGTAGTGTGCTCATCATACTTTAGCACTAAACTCCCTTCTTTGAATTCTAGGTTAGAAGTATTTCTGACAAACCAACGCTTCATTGTTTGTTGGTGATTTATCATGGAGTCATGGGCCTTTTCTTTGTCTTCTTCTAGCTTAAGGAGCTTCGCTAGCCATACCTCCATTCCATCGCTTTCCTCTATTTCCTAGGCTTTAGGTATTTGTAAGGAAGGGATTTCTATGGAGATATGTAGCACTACCTCATTTCTATAAACCAGTTCATAGGGGGAAGTCTTTAGAATTTTCTTGGGACTAATCTAATCTGCCCATAGAGTAGCTCACAAGTGTTTGTTCTAGTCCATTTTTTACTCTGATCTAATACACTTGATTAACCTAATTAGGTGTTTGATGTTTGATTCTACTAACCCATTCCCTTGTGGGTGGTAATTAGATGAATTCTTGAGGAAAATTCCATGTCTAATAGAAAAATATAACTTTCCTAATCCTAAAAAGGCTTGGGCATTATCAGAAATGATGGTCTTGGATGGACCAAACCTGGCTACTAGCTCTTCCAAGAAATTAATAATTTCCCCTTCTATGTCACTTTTTAGGACTACGACCTCTGTCTACCTTATGAAGTAGTTGGTTGCCATGAGGATCCACTTATGTCCAACATTGGAAATAGGATTTATCATTTTGCTAAAATCCAAACCCCATTGAGCAAAGGGTTCCTTAGTCACAATCAGACTTAGGGGCAGACATGCGTTCTTTGTTTTGCCAACAAAATATTGGCACTAGGTACACTTTTGCATCAGATGATGTGCTTTCAAAAACATATAGAGGGCTAGCAATATATCTTGCTTGCATTATTTTTATTGTAGTAGTCTTGGTGGAGAAGTTCCCACCCTCTAGATTGTGATGGAATTCATTGAAGATTCTTTCCACCTTTATCTTGTCGAGACATCGGAGTTGTATTCCATTATAATTTCTTTTAAATAGTACACCCTTAATTAATACATACCTAGTGCCTTGCAATCGGTAGTACCTTATTTTATGAAGTGGAAGACTGGTTGGGTAATATCCCTTCTACATATAATGTGTCTGATCAGCCACCCAAGACTCTTCAGACTCAAATTGGTCCAAGTAGATTTGATTGGTCCTTTTGTTAGCTTCAGGATTGGATTCCCATGCAATGTACTTACACATACCTCTTCCTTTAACCAACTTGGTTGGTTTAATGTCCACATCATATTATAGGATCTTGGTGATCCAAATTTCCCTTTTTCTATTATTTCTCCTTTTGTGATGTATTCCCACACACTAGGATGAGCTACAAGAATAGTGATATTGTTGGCCGACACTAGGTGTCAAAATTTCTTTAAACTTTTGACAATGGAAAAGGCCTGCTTCTCCTCAAAATTATACCTAGCTTCGTAATCTTTTTGGGTCATTAAATGGAAAGCGATATGATGCTCTCCATTGTCTTCGTTGCACTTCTAAGTGAGCACAAAAGCTATACTATGTTCTCCATTGTACACATAGAGTAGAAAGTATCTAGAAAAAAATGGGTTATCTAGCATTGGGGTTTCAGAAAAGGCCACCTTTAGTTGTTCAAAAGCTACTTTTCCTTCCGGAGTCCATTTGAAAAGTAAACTCTTCTTGAGCATTAGGGTGATTGCTCTTGTAGTGTTGGTGAAATCTAATATGAATCTACTAACAAAATTAATCTTCCCTATAAATTATTGCAGTCCCTTTTTGTTCACTCACAAGGGTAATTATATTATAGATCTGACCCTTTCGGGGTCTATTTCTATTCCCTCCTTTCATACTACAAAGCCAAGGAGCTTACCATGAGGTACTCTAAAAACAATTTTTTTGGGATTCAAAGAAATCCTAAACCATTTCCATTTCTTAAAAAACTTTTCCATATGATCGAAATGGTCATCTTTTGATTTTGAGAATATTGTTAGGTCATCCAAATACATGAAGATAATCTAGTTGATCAATCTTTCAAAATCAATATCCATTACTCATTGAAAAGTTGCACCAACATTGGAAAGTCTGAATGACATCTTTGAATATGCAAACATTCCCCACTTAGTGGTAAACATTGTCTTATGTTGGTCAAATTCCTTCATATGGACTTGATTATACCTTGAGAAATTGTCTAGCAAAGAAAACATCTCTGATCTAGCCACGGTCTACAAAATCTACTCAATTAGTGGTAAGGGGTAATGGTCTTTTAACGAGGCTTTATTCAAGTCCTGAAAATCAAGACAAAGTCCGATATTTCCATTCTCTTTTCGAACTAGAACTAGATTTGATACCCATGTGGAATGTTTGATAGGATATATGATCTTTGATTCGACAAACTTGGTGAGCTCCTGTGCCATCAATTTTTCTACCTTCAAGTTGATTGTCCTCTACTTCTTTCGAACATGTTTGGATCCTTCCCCCAAATCAATGGCATGTTAGATTATGCCCAAGTCATATCCTCTTAGATCACCATAGGTGTAGGTGATAACCTCATCATATTTTAAGCATAGATCCTTCAATATTTTCTTATCTTTATGAGGAACTTCCCTTTTCAAATTTAGCTTTCTGCCACTTCCGATGTTGAGCTCTTCATAATCCCTTGCATCCATAGTAAATCTTCGCTTTCCATTCCTTGCATCTTCACAATCAAAGATATTTTCAAGAGAAATTAATCCTCAAGGAAGCTTGTTCCCATTCAATTAGATGATTTGATCTTTAGGAAATTATGTCCCTAATTTATGTATGAAAGAAGTGATTTGGATGTCATCATCAAAAACTTGCCAGTTTTGATTTGGATGCAATTTTTTGAAGATTTAGAACAAGATTCCTCAAGGATTAATTTCTCTCAAAAATATCTTTAATTATGAAGATGCAAGGAATGGAAAGCAAAGATTTACTACAAATGCAAGGGATTATAAACAACTCAATGTCGGAAGCAACAAAAAGCTAAAATTCGGAAGGGAAGTTCCTCATGAAGATAAGAAAAGACTGAAGGATCTATGCTTCAACCACGATAGGGTTATCACCTAGACCTATGGTGATCTAAGAGGATATGACCCAGGCATAATCCAACATACCATTGATTTTGTAGAAGGATCCAAACCCGTTCGATAGAAGTAGATGCCAATCAAACCGAAGGTCGATGCATTGATAGCATAGGAGCTCACCAAGCTAGTTGAATCAAAGATCATATATCCTATCAAACATTCCACATGGGTATCAAATCTAGTTCTAATTCAAAAAAATAATGGGGATATCTGACTTTGTGTTGATTTTTAGAATTTGAATAAAGCCTCGTTAAAAGACTATTACCCCTTACCACTGATGGAGTAGATTTCGTAGACCGTCGCTAGATCAGAGATGTTTTTTTGGTTAGATGGTTTCTCAAGGTATAATCAAGTCTATATGAACGAATCTGACCAACATAAGACAATTTTTACCACTAAGTGGGGAATTTTTTCATATTCAAAGATGTTGTTCATACTTTCCAATGTTGGTGCAAATTTTCAATGAGCAATGGATATTGCTTTTGAAGGATTGATCAACCAGATTATCCTGATATATCTAGATTACCTAACAATCTTCTTAAAATCAAAAGATGACCATTTCGATCATCTGGAAAAGTTTTTTCAAAAATTACAATAGTTCAAGATTTCTTTGAATCCCAAATAATGTGTTTTTAGAGTACCTCGGGGTAAGCTCCTTGGATTTGTAGTGTGAAAGGAGGGAATAGCAATAGACCCATAAAGGGTCAGATCTATAATAGAATTACCCTTGTGAGTGAACCAAAAGGGACTACAATATTTTTTAGGGAAGATTAATTTTTTTAGTAGATTCATATCAAATTTTGCGGGCATTGTTAGACTAATCACCCTAATGCTCAAGAAGAACTTACTTTTCAGATGGACTCTGAAAGGAAAAGAAGCTTTCAAACAAATAAAGGTATCCCTTTCTCAAGCCCCAATGTTGGTTAACCCATATTTTTCCAAAGAATTTCTACTCTATGTGTACAATGGCCAACATAGTATAGCTTATGTGCTCACTCAGAAGTGCAATGTAGACAATGGAGAGCATCCTATCGCTTTCCACTCAAGAACCTAGAAAGATTAAGAAGTTAGGTATAATTTTGTGGAGAAGCAAGCCTTTTCCATTTTCAAAGGTTTAAAGAAATTCTGACAACTGGTGTTGGCCAACAAGATCACTATTCTTGTAGCTCATCCTAGTGTGTAGGAATACATCACAGAAGGAAAAATAGAAAAAAAAAGGAAAACTGGATCACCAAGATCCTAGAATATGATGTGGACATTAAACCAACCAAGTTAGTTTGAGGAAGAGGTCTTTGTGAGTACATTGCATGTGAATCCAATCCCAAAGCTGACAAAAAGACCGATCAAGTCTACTTGAACCAATTTGAGTCTGAAGAGTCTTGGGTGGTTGATCAAACACATTATATGCAGAAGGGATATTACCCAACTAGTCTTCTACTTCATAAAAGAAGTTACTATCTATTGCAAGGTGCCAAGTATGTATTAATTGAGGGTGTATTATTTAAAATAAATTATGATGGTGTACTACTCTGATGTCTCAACAAGCTATAGGCAGAAAGAGTCCTCAATGAATTCCATCACAGTCGAGAGGGTGGAAACTTCTCCACCAAGACTATTGGATTAAATATCATTCGATTAGGATATTACTAGCCTTGTATGTTTTTCAAAGCACATAATCGGGTGAAAATTTGTACTGAGTGCCAATATTTTGTTGGAAAAAGAAAGAATACAGCTCTTCCCCTGAGCCTGATTGTAACTGAGGAACCATTTGCTCAATGGGTTCTAGATTTTATTAAAATGATAAATCCTATTTCCAGTGCCATAAATAAGTGGATCCTCATGGCGACTGACTACTTCACAAGGTGGACAGAGGTCATAGGCCTAAAAAGTGCCATAGAAGGGGAAATTTTTAATTTCTTGGAAGAACTAGTAGCCAGGTTTGGTCCATCCAAGAACATCATATCTGAAAATGCTCGGGCCTTTGGAGGATTAGGAATGTTAGATTTTTCTATCAGTCATGGAATTTTCCTTAACACTTCATCGAATTACTACCCACAAGGGAACGGGTTAGCAGAATCAACCAACAAAAACCTAATTAGGTTAATCAAGCATATTAGGTCAGAACAAAAAAATAGACTGGCACAAACACCTCTGAGCTATTCTATGGGTGGATCAAATTACTCCCAAGAAAATTCTAAAGACTTCCCCCTATCAACTGGTGTATGGAAATGAGGTAGTGCTACCTATCTCCATAGAAATCCCTACCTTACAACTACTAAAAGCCCTAGAAATAGAGGAAAGCGGTGGAATGGAAGTACATCTAGCAGAGCTTCTCAAGATCGAAGAAGATAGAGAAAGGTCCCATGACTCCATGAGAAATCACCAAAAAATAGTGAAGTGTTGGTTTAAAGAAAAGACTTCTAACCCAAAATTCAAAGAAGGGAGCTCTTTGCTAAAGTACAACGATTGCACTACAAAACTAGAGCAACACACAAAATTTGAAATGCTATGGAAGGGACCCTTCTGAATTAGTGAGTACAAGGAAAAAAATGTGTATGAACTAGAAGACATGGAGGTAAATGCTTTAGATATACTAGTGAATAGTATTTTTCTAAAGTTACATTAAAATATGCAGTTCTTTAGAAAATTTAACAGTTATGTACCATAAGTAATTTTTTTGTAATTATGTTTTAATTTTGAGAATAAGCCATTTGAAAAGAACACTAAGGAAACAAAAAAGTTGTATTATATTATATTAATCAAAAAATTTACAATATAATGCATGCCCCAAGGATTAGAATTGAACATGAGGCTCTCTTGAGAAAACCCAAAAAAGGGTAGTAAGCAAAAAGAAGCAACAGGGAGGAAACAAGCAAAAAATAGTAAAGTAAAGCTTCCAGCCATTAACGATGAAGCAAAAAGGGCTTTTTGTCAAGTTCTTCTTCTTATTTTTCTTCAGGTTGCAAAAAGAGGCTAAACACAAGATGCACACAAACCAAACAATGCAAACGTAGGGTGTACTTGTTGTGACTATGCACCAAGAAGTCAAAGTGCTTCCTCCATGTGAGCCCTAAAATACGCTCCACTCTATACTTCCACATAAAAAAAGTGGTTGTTGGTTGAGAAGAGCAATGGTGCATCTCAATGTCCATAGTGCTAAATTCAAAGAGAAAGAGAAGCCATGGTACGTCTATTCCAAAGTCCACATGCCTGTGAAGATCCATGGCGCTTGGTATATCAACGCTAGGGATAGAAAATTGCACTACCTCGTGGAGTCCCTCCATTAGCGAAGTGTCAAACATATAGTGGCACAACTCAATTATCATGGGCTTGGACACATTCAGGTCCAATAGCGAGGCCACAAATTGGGAAAGCATGTTGTAGTTTCTCTAGAGCTAGTTTTTGTCATTAATAAAGTTTGTTCTGACTACCCACCTAAATGCAACCATGATGAGGCAGTCACATTTCTTCACCAGATGCTTAATTTGGTGACTAGTGACCTCTCTCGCAAAGTATTATTGTTGCTTCTATGGGAGGAGCTGAATGGGAGTGCCTAAGCTAGTAGACATTCTAATAAGCAGCAAAATATGATGAAATGAGGATATGCGGAGAGCTTGCTAAACTTAAGAAACATTTTTTTTAAATGAATGTTGCAAAAGGTGGCATAGCTATATATAGAAAGGTGAGTCAGAAAACTCAACAAATGGAAAGTTCATTTTTGGCCAGATGATAATGGGAAAACTTGAAGGAAAACTAGAGAGAGGTAGGTAAATTGTATGGAGAATCTGACAGAATAACTTGAGAAATAAATTTTGGTGTTGGGAGTAAATGCTCTTGTATGTTGATCATCAACATGTGTCTTTTGCCATCATCAACACCAACCAACTTACTAATGAGAATTAATACATGGATTCACATGCTAAATCTATGAAAAATTAATGGGCATGTCTTTTCAAGAGTACCTTGTATCACCTCAGCATGTTTCACATATCAAAAAGCACGCTTTTTGAGGTAATGAGATTATTTGATAAAAAGATGGCAAAGGGAATGTACTAATTCCATATTCATGGCATTTTTTAAATTCCCAAGGGATACAAATCTCCAACCCACATGTATTGCCTTGGTGGTGGCATTTAATGTTCTAGTGGTAGTGGCATAGCCTTAACTGTATGTATGAGTGAGAGAATTAATTGCACTCAAAAGTAGATTTCTCCAAAGAACCAAAAGGAAAGTGCTCGCTATCTCTAAAGAAGCTCTCTACAACTTTCTCATATAGCCATGGTGGAAGCATCGACCTTTGGTAGACAATCCATAGTTTCAAACAGAAGACTTAGTTATGCTGATGTTTTTGGGTGAAACTCATTCGCCAACTTCCCAGTGGTAGAAGAATGGCCTTTTGAGCACTATAGAAAGGTCCAACCTAAAAAAAACATCAAAAGAGAGGTGGTGCAAGACATCATTGATAATGTTTTTGACCCTTAGCTATCGTCTAACCATAAAAACCTTAGGGAAGGTACATTTCAGAGGATGCTAGAGCACAAACCATTAGAGGCTTTTGTGTTTTGACTTTGGAATTGTGGCCTACCATAGTTTATGATACTTGATATACATCCATGCCCAGAGTTGGTTTACGCATGTTCGAAGAAGTTTAAAAAAAGTATAGAGGCCATTGAAGTTCGAGAGGTCAAGATTACTATTTCTTCCAAGGCTACACATGATATGTTGTGTATCCCTACAAGTTGGGGTGTCGAGATTTTTGAAGAAGAATGGATGGATGTCCTTGGAGAAGACATGTTCAAGAATTTTTTTTTTACAAAGATGAGACCAAGGAAAGGCCACAGAGAGGGAAGATTGGTTGGCCTCTTTCATGCAAAAAGTTTAAAAAGGACACATAGTTCGTGTTCTCAATGTTGGCATGGGTTTTTGGCCTTGATGATGATGAAGAGGTTAACCCTTTCCAGTTTTCCCTAGATATCACACTCAAAAGGGAAAAATTCCAGAGGTACTATGATTTTGCTGAGGTAATAGCTGGGAACATGAGGGGGCAATTGAAGAACTACAATACTGAGTCCAAATTCGGGTATTCTTTTGTTCTGCCTCATTTTCTTTTACATCAGAATTTTTAGTGGCTAGGTAGGAATTTACTAGTATCTAGGCTAGATGAAAGGGTTTTTCTCCAACCAATTTTTGTATGGACCCCTGTGCTTTTGAGGATAGGGGATTATTATTGGTTTACAGACAATTTTCTAAGGCTAGTACTCTAGGAATTTTTTGTCTCACCCCATTGACCATTTTTCTCTAGAGGTTATGGTATGGATAAGAGATTCACCAACCCCATTAGATTATTTCTTGGGTGAGGACTTCACATTCATCAAATTTCATGGTTTTCCTGGGGAAGCATTCCAACTCCCCAAATTTGTAATGGACAAGGTCTTTGCAATGGAGGCATGTCGTTAGGTAACCATTGTCAAAAGGATTTATGGTGTTGGGAGGAACAAAACAAAGCTCTACGACCTTCATCTCATGATTACTAAGGTTCAGTTAATATTGAGTAAATAGAAGGTAGAGGATGAGATCATAAATTTACTAGTAGTTTTAGGCTTGGTCCTCATTTGTGACAAGAGGAATTATAATTAAAATAGTACTTATAGTTTGAGACATGAGGTTCAATATTATTTCCACAGAAGAAGAAACTTTGGTTGGGAGAGCGTGGAGATATACATTGATCTACCTCGCATCCCAGAAGAGTGGCCAAAATGGTTAAGTTTCTATGAACCGCAGGCATAATATCAAAGGAATCTTTTGATAGGAAAATCTCTCAATATGTAGCTGAAGTGAAGGGGATGGTCAGAAAGAAAGAAGGAAAAATTCTAGAGATTTCGATAGGAGATGAGGTGCATAGGTGCCATCTTTGGTAACTTTTAGCCACTTCATGATGAATTCAAAGAGTTATATGATAAAGAGGTTGATTCCAACAACAACAATCCCAAAACAAGCCATGATATTGATGAGGAACAAATTCCACCTCATTTTGCTAGACCTTGGGAGTCTGATAGTTGAAGAGACTCAAGGTGAGGGGATTCACAAGGTACATCTACCTCCAATGCCCAAAGTAAAGGTAAACGGACTTGAAGGTCTCCAAGAGGGTCCCCAACTGCCACTAAAGGCCAAGTTTCAAAAGGATCTGTTGCCAGAGGGTCAGAGTGTGTTAGTTTTGGTCATACAAAGCAAAGAAGAATTCAAGATCTGGGTGCCCCTAAGGTACTGTTTTGACAAGAAGAAGCAGTGGAGTCTACCCTGCAGATTGTTCTGACCACTACAACTCAGGTAAGTTTTACTCCCCTTATTCTTCCTATTTCTCCATCTTTGGTCAATCCTCTACCCCCTCCTATGGAAAGGAATACTCCATCCTCTGATCCTAAATTGGTACTCCTGACTGCACCCCCTGCCATTTTAAATCAACCTAAAATCACCTCGCTCATTGAAGGAGTGTCATCCGTCGCAACCATTGTTGTGTCTTAAATCATCTTTTCAAGGGCCCCCATTCATATAAATGATACCACTTCTTTACCTATCTCTCCTAGTTCATCTACTTCTGGGAAGGCACCTCTCCATTAGCCTATTTCTATGTTCACCCCTAAGTTAGTTTTTCCCCTACTCAATTTGGTGTCTCACCCTTTTCCATGATCACACTGCCTTTTATGTCCCCTCATACTCACACATCTGAATTTTCCCCTACCGTCACTCTTTTTAGACTACGCCCTGGTGCTTCCATTATAGCATAGGGCATTGATGTCCCTCAAACTCTTCAGGGTCATTTTGATGCTACCAAATAGGCCTGAAAGCTGAGGAAGTAGAAATATTGCTGAAGAATGATGAGAAGCCTGCTACAAAGAAGATTGAAGCTTGATTCAATGAGGAGTGGAGCTCTTTTCTTATTACTACCATGAAGCCACTCATCACTAAGCCTAAAGGGAAAATGAAGATGGAAGACTATGGCATTCATGTCGTAGGCCTGGATTTGAATGAAACTTGCTCATAGGACAAAGTGATCCTAGCCAAAGAAACTCATAACATGGTATATGCTGACTATGAGAGGTTGGATACAAAATTAATGAAGTGTGAGTTAGAGTTGGAAAATGTAAAAGAAACCGTAAGCAGGCTATAAAATGAGATCTGAGCTATAGAAGTTGAAGTATCCTTCATAAAGAAAATTCAAGGCCAACAATGAGATGCATCTAAGTCACTTGCGGAAGCTCATAGTGAATAGGTTTAGCTTCATGCTAAAATTAAAAATTTGAAGAGAGAGATAGATGATGCTAAATTCCAAACTTCCAATGATCTTCAGAGGATCCAGGTGGAAGCAGGAGAGTCCAGACAAGAAGTTGAAAGACTAAGCTCAGAGTTGGCAACTATCCTCGAAAGAAAAATCAAATGGAAGGAAAGAGAAGGGCAAGAGAGGCCAAATTTAACCGAGTTAGTTGTTGCATGAGAAGCTAGATCCCTCTCGATAATGAAGAGGTTGATATCCATGTATTGGGAGTGGATCATAGCTGATATTGTTGTTGATGGGCCCGCTTTACAATTTCTAAGAGATGTTTGAGAATTGAATGCTAAGGTTGGTCTGATGGTTGATCACTTGACGTAGAAATGTTCATCCCAAGTGGTAGATTCACAAAGTTTCATTTCAAAATTGTGTATCACCACATATCAAGTCCTAGAAAGAGCGGGAATTCCTAATCAGTAGATCACCTCCATCAAATCCAATAAGATCATCAATTGTCATAGGATTGCCACAAAGTGTAGAGATAGCCAGACAGTGCTGAATAAGTGGGTTGCTAAGATCAAGGACTTCAGTGTCTTGGTTACTTATGGGATGCCTCCTCTTCTTTCACTACATGAAGATGCACTAACAATTGAGCAAGTCATTGATGCAATCTGACACAAAATTCAGACTACTGCAGAACTCCCATGTTTGAGTGCAACACCCATGATGAATGATGTTGAGCATGAGGTCTATCCTCTTTCTCAACTCTATTATCACCTAGGAGTGGTTTCTTCTAGATGGGGTTTCATCTCTTTTAAGGATATTTTTGATCTCGAGCAGGCATACATGTAGATCTAAAACCTCGTCCTACCAATTGATGCAGACTGGGAGGCTCAATGTGCCACTTTCATTAAACTCCAAGAACAACTAGAGGCTTAGGTTCATGCCTCCACAAGCGAAGACCCCCTTATGAGTCACCAAAACTATGAAGTTTTTTTGCCTTAGTCATTTTGATTTTCAGCTTGTATAATGTTCTCATTTTTGGGTGTGCCTGTGCTAAAGTAGAGTTATCAGAAAGGTTCACAATAAGCCACATGGTGGTTGTACAGCTTTCAACTTTCATCTCCCTTTTAGGAGAGAGTTCAAAACACATGTTGGCTCATCAAGAATTTTCAAGGGAGTTATATTCATAAGCTTGAAAGTCTTTGCATTTTTCACACGTCACCTCTTCGCTACGAGCGAATTGCATCTCCTATGGAGTGATATCTTTTTGGAAGTTTGTCAAAGTCGGATAGCCTTTTTCTTTCTTGTTTTTTAGGATGGAAGCTTTGAGTCGATGCCTCTGAGTGATGTGATCGGTCAACTAGACCTTTTTTCACGCTGTCATTTTTTAGGATTTGATCATTTATGGGCCTCTATCTTTGCTAAATATTTAAAAATATCAATGCAATAGTTAAGAACTAATGAGCAACATAACCAAAGATCTACAATCAGATCATGTGTCATTAACTATCAAACACCTGCAAATATTGACTTCTTTGCTAAGGTGGTGTTTTCTTTTTTTGCAACTATATACAAAGGGCAATGACACAATGAGGGGTTGGAATTTCAAGTTTCAGTTTCCTTGGCTAAGGAAAGTTTCTTTAGTTTTCTTAGGATATAGAATTATTTTTTAGAAGCAATTGTAGAACTACTTATCTGTGGCATGTTATATCTTTTAAGGTTTAAACTATTGTAGAATTGGAATCCAACCTTTGTTTTAAAGTTCATTTGATATTTAAAGTACAAACTATTGAGGAGAAGTTGTTGAGACTATGCATGCATGGCCTTTTTCAAGCATTCTTTCTTAATATTATCATCTTGAATGAAACACTGTGTCTTGTAAGCTAAATCTGAATAGTTTAAGTAGTTGATTTCCATGTTGTATTCTTGTATGAGTAGAATAATAACATGAGGTGGATTATGTCATTTGGAATTCTTTACTTTTCTAAAGGGTTGTTGTTTACTATATTATGTTGTATCGATAGGAGAGCTTTATACAATTTGAGAATATTCTTTTGTACCCTTAGAAATCTTTATGTTTGATTGGACCTTAATGAAAACTACCTACAAAAAGATTTGAACGTCTGCAATGTGCTTTTTGTTAGCCTTTTGTGTTCATTCTCTTTCCAAAAATGAAGGGTTGTAGCATTCTATGTCTAATTATATCAATCATAGAAATGTTTGGGTTTGAAATATTGTAAAATCGTTGGCATATCACCCTTTTCATGTTTTATATTTACATTTCTTTCTACCCTTTAATCCAAACCCCTAAAGAAGAGCCAAATTTCTATAAAAATCCTAGAGGTATTTAGTGAGGTGAAAATTTATCCCACACTCATTGAATTTCCCATAAGACTGTCAGAGAGGTGCAAACTTTGATGATCAATAGTGATGAAGAGGAAGCATCTACTTTCAAATTAGAGGAGTCTGATGAAGTTGATGTTGATTACATTAGGAGATTGAGAAGATTAACTGGAAAATACAAAAGTAATATATCCACTAAAAGTTTTAAGTCTAATAGAATAAGTCCTATAGCTACTAAATGCTTTCATAGTAAAAAGGATAATCCTAAGAAAGAAGAGGACAATAAGGAGAATGGTAAGAATAATCCGCACACAAAAAGAAAAAGTGGATCATTTGATGTAAATAACAGATTAGATGATGAACATGGAAGATTCTATGGGGTTGACCCATTTCCAATGACCTCTGATGAAGAGATTGAGAGGTCTGATAAAGATGAAACCTTCTATAATGAAGGAGTAGACATAGAAGGTGAACTCATTAGTGCTTCGAATGAGATTAGGAAATTGAGAAAAGAGAATGAAGGAAAAAAATTGAATGCACAAGAGGAAATAAATAAACTGAACAAGAACTTGAAGAATCTAATTAGATGATTATTAGCTTGAAGACTAAGGTTGAAGAAGAAAGAAGAGAAAAATATGTAGTCCATATTGAACTAGAGTCTAAATTAGATGAGTGCATGAAGCTAGAAGAAGAGATAATTGCACTAAGAAAGGAGTTAGAAGAAGCCAAGGAGAAGATTGATAAAGGATTGAAGTTGAAAGGTGGCTCTAAGATGTTAGATGAGTTGATCAGATCACAAGATCCATCAAGAAAGAGATCGAGACCAAGAGTAAAGATTGACCCTAGTTGTGAGAAAGGAGAGAGATTTTCTAATTCTACAAGAGTATTTGACATACTTAAAGCAAAAGAAGGACATTGCACAAAGGAATATAATGCCTACACAAGTTGTACCAAGGAAAATGCCTCTAGAAATGAAAAACCAAATAAAGGAATTACTGAGGTGAAGAAAGCTAAAAAGGGAAAGAAGCCTACAGCTGCTAATAAGAAGAAAGTTAATGAAGAGAAGAGACCTACTGCAACTAAGAGGAAGAGAAATTATCCAATTGTTTTTCAGAAGAAGAGGCACACAATAGATAAGAAAATGAAGAGTCCATTCCCTGAACAATTGAAGAGAAAGAAATATACACAAGGTGTTGTTAGAGATGGATTCACAAGAAATAGATATATGAAGAAGCCAATGTAGAGAAGACCACCATATCGTAAGTAAAGAAATGGTATGACAAATTGTTCCTCATGTTTTTATGGATACTATTATTCATGTAATCAATTTGGTCATAAATCATGTGAATGTAGAACTCTACCTAAAAGGAGCACAAATCATATGTATATTAATTCATTTGCTCCTATAAGAAATATGTATATAGTATGCTACAAGTGTGACAACTTTGGTCACATAGCTAAAGACTGTAGATTAGATCTTGTAAGACTAGTAGTACAGAGCAAGAGGAAGAATATAAGGAAAGATACATCTTCCTGAGTGAACAATGGTTCACATGCTATTGAAAGGAAGGTTGATGTATCAAAGAAGGTACAGAAGATGGTTTGGAGAGAGAAAAAATGGAAAGAAGTGCTCCATATGGCTTCTTATGCCTTACATCACTATTTTTTAGTGATAGGGCATGAGTCCAAGGGGAGCTAAATTGATATTCCATCCATCCCTAGAAAGGAAGAAGGAGATCAACTCAAGTAATTTACAAATTTCTAATGAATTGATGGTTACAGATTTATGGTAAAAATATTGCTCTTTGAAATGCTCATTAGAGGGTAAGAACATCAACAGAGAAGTGGATAGTCAACTACAGAAATTGATATCAACATTTGATATTAGATATTGAAGAAAAAGTGGTGTAGATGCTTTATTAAGAGAAATGCTTCTTGCCTACAAGGAGAAGATATATGTCTTAGGGTGAGCTATTCTATGTATATTGTTTTTAAAAATTGGTATCAGACCATTACAAATTGGTTTAGAATAGGTTAGTTGGTATAGAGCCCCTGGAATGAAGCTAGTGAAGAATGGAGCAAGATCTAAGGGGGAGTTACTATTGGTGTCAAATCAATGTTATAATTGTTACAGTGTAGTCTAGGATATCATCTGGTACATAGCATAAAGTGAACACATTCACAATTGGTATCATAATGATAATCAGTATCAATGCATGATATCACTAATTGGTGTCAAGTATATGAGTCAATTGGCACAAAACATGAATCAAAATATCTAAAATTAGTATCAAACCTGATTGGAGAAGAGCATGTAATGGTACTTCAACTGGCATCAGATATTTTTAATTGGTATAGAGTAGTTGAAGTATATGGTTTCTCCATTGTAGTAAAAGGGTTGAATGCAACAATTAGAATGAGAGCACACATTTGTCTTCAATTGGTATTAGTCAAAGGGGGAGCTAAGTCCCTTTGGTATTGCTAAGAAGTGAAGGTTGCAGTAGTATAGTGACCTAAGATAAAGAAGAGGAGAAATGATGAGCAAGTGCTCAAAAGAATTGAGCATGAGGGAGAAAAAGTGAACAATGTTCAAAGTAGAGCATAAGAGAAAAAGTTGTGAAGATGCTCATAAGGATGAGTAAAGGAGAAGGAATGTCAAAGGAGGATATTAGAGAACAGCTAGACCATTTGCAGTACTTTTCAAAGGGGGATAATGCTTTTAGGAGGAGTGATCCCTTTTCCATTGATGTGAAAGGGGGAGAAAGTCATGCAAATGCTCAAAGAGGAGCATTGGTGAAAGCAGCAACATACATAGAAGCTAAAGATGATACTGGTAAAAATGTTGAATTAGTTAATTGGTATCATTGAGCATTTAATTTTTTTCCATCAATAACAAAGGGGGAGATTGTTGGACTATGTTTTCATTGCTGTGAAAAGGGGATTAGAGGAGAACCATGCTAATCCTGTGCAAAAGCACATAATGTTGTCATTGATTTCAAAAGGGAAAATAAGAAAAAGGAGTTTGTTGGCATGATGACAAAGGATGAGTGTGAGAGTGGTGAATCTGATGGTAGATTCGATCTGGGTTTCTTGAGATCTTTCTAGAAAGGTATTTTGTAAGTCCCAATGTCAATGGAGATGTTAGCATTCATTTTTTCATGCTCTCGGTCTAGGGTTTATCAGTTAAACCCTACATGTGCAGAAATTTGAGTCACAACATTCAAGCAAGTTCTATTTCGTCAGTGACTTGGTGTTATAGGTTGTAGGACACACAAGTAACAACTTATATCATTCATTCCATGATGTGACGTACCCCATTGCCTAGGCTGGAAATGTCTACATCTCTCACTAGAGAGACATTTGTGCTTCAATGGGATAGTTTCTTCAGTCCCCTTGATAGTCCATTGAGAACCAGAAAAGAAAAGAAAAATTCAGCAAAGTCATATCTTGGGTGGTGTTTTTCTAAGTTTCTCTAACGTACCGCTTCAAGGATTTTGACTAAGTGTAGCTCTGGCAGGTTTTTTGACACATGGTCTAACTCGGGTGGTGTTTTGCTATGTTTCACTAACTCCCTGCCCTATAACATTGGTGGTTTTTTTTCTAGTTTGATGAACATATGAAGATTGCACTTCAAGGTTGGTCGTGTTTTTGAAAACATGTCTAACTTACTGCTCAACAAAGAAAGGTGAAGTGAATGGAGTTAGCAGAAATTGATGTTTGGTGACATCAAAAGGTGTATACATTTCATTAGCCTACATACCATGGTGAGATTTTAGCGAGGCCCAATCAAGACCTGTGGGTTCAGTGTGGAACGATGGTGATCAAATGTTGAAGATCAATAATTCTCACAACATGCATTGTGGGACCTATAGAGGCAGTAGATGTAGTTAGTGGAATGTGATGTCACAATGACAAGTGGAAATGAATGATTGTAACAAGGCCATGAGTAATGATGTATGATCAACTGTTGTGATCAAGAAGATTCAAGGGTTCCCATCAGTTTTGTTGAGTTTTTGGTGGATCCAGGCTAAGTCCCATGTGGTTAGTGGAGAGCGATGGGGATTAATCCATGATCGATGCATGATGACCATCAATGAAGATGGTTGGACTAGATAGTGTATGATGATGGAGGCCGACAAGTGGCAATGTGTGATTACTCAATATACCAAATCACATCGTTGTTGTGAGTTGTGTGGAGGTGATGTGGATGACAAATGGCAACAACCCGCAAAACCCGCAAGGTTTGTGTGAGCCCAATGTCAGAACTCATAGGGATAGCGTACTTTGGATTTGTATCTTGGTGGACCCCTTGTTTGGTGAGCAGTGTATGAAGGAGATCTGGGGTGGATATTTAAAGGACCGTTCACCCAATGGTCAAGATTGAAGATTGATCTAACGATCATGATGCAAGGTTATTATGATGCAACATTTAATTGCAATGGTTATGTGATCGACGATGGAGATCAAAAGGTGATTGATCCAATAGTGATCATCAATTAGTGGAGGTCAAATAAACATGATTAAAAGTAGCTAATTTTACGGTGATGATTTAAAGTTGTGGCAGTGAATGGAAAGCGCAAGATCATGGCATGAAGAAAGAGATCAAAGATAAAGGTCTACAATGGATATAACAATTTGAACAAGGGTTTCGACTGGTAACTGACATAGAGGAAGGAATTAATTGGTCCAACTGCACTTGTGACCAATGTTGGTGAAGATTTGATTGGCTAGGTTGCAAAATAGATTGTAGAAGTAATCAAGATTCAATATAATCTTACTAGAAAGAGAATACATTTAATGTGTATAGGTTCTAGGGTTGACAAAGATCTAAATTGGGAAATTTCTCTTTACCTTCATTAAATGTTGTGAGGCTAGATGAAGAGGTGGTGTAAGGAAGATTTTTTGGAACCCTAACAGGTGATCAAGATCAAATCAAATCAAATGGATAGGAGAATGCATTGAATGCATATCTTGTTCTTAGGTTTTGATAGAGAGAATGAAGGAAAATTATATGTATCAGAATTAATGTTGTGTGGCTTGATGTAAGGTATGGCGATGTATGGTAAACCATATTATATGTCTTAATGATGAGCTAGATAGTGGTGTATGGCTCGAGGAAAAGGTAGCTTGCTGGTGAAATTTCCAAGTGAAGGAAACCCTAAATAAAGGTTTGAAATGATCTAAATGGTGGTGAGAATCTTGAGGAAGAGATTGCAGATTGGTGGAAGTTTAGTAAAAAGAAGATAATTAGAGAATTGTCATTGTTGTTGCATCCACAGAAAGGAAAAAAAGTGAATAGTATGCAAGCAAAGAGAGTGTTGAATAGATAGAAGTATAACCGAATATGCAGTAGAGGTAGAGTGTGTAGAGAGAAGATAGTGAAGTAGACAAAGAATGCATATGTATCCTAGACTATAATACAAAACATCTTGCATCCTTCTCACACCTATGCACTATGCTAGAATCAACCCATGAATTAAGGCTTCATGTAGTCAACATCATTGTTGGAGCATTAGAACTAAAAATGATAAGCTTTGATAGTCTCCAATCCTATTGGAGACACTAGTCAGGAACTCATTTTGGAGCCATCTTTACATTTGGTACCATCAAAATATAGGGTCCATAGATGATTATCATATGGATCATCAGATTCCTCCTAATCCTTCATTAGTTTTAGAAAGACCTGATCATCATCAAAAATCACATATGTGCCTAGCCCCATCGTATGGAAGTTTTTGAATGGATCAAAGTCAATGAATTTGTTGAGCAACACTTCTTCCTGAGGAGTCTGATCACTTGTATCTTCTTCATCTTCTATCATTTCTACACAATATCTCTCTTGTTGAGAGATGGAGGTATGTGATGCTTCAAAGCACAGGTTTGTGTTGTCAACAATGTCTTTAGGATGTAAAGATTTAGATAGGATCTTCATCTTTGACTTGTTCTTGGTTCTCAATATTAGGTGGGACTAGTCAAGCACCAAGTATCCAACAAGCTTTGTAGTGAAATATCTTGAAAGAAACCTTTTGAAAACTAGGGGAATGTCTATCACTACTACTTCTTGTGTGACTATTTGGTTTGGACATGAGAAGAGGGTCATAGATAGATCTTTTATCTAACCAACAGTTAGAATCATCTTCCCATCCAGTTGCATGATTCCTTTTTCAAGGGGCTCATACTTAAGTTTTGAAGCATCCACCACTAGTTTTCGCATAGTAGTCGTGGTAGCCCACAAATCAATCATATTATTATGAAAAATATTATCTCCCACAATAAGAGTTAAAAACAAAGGTGTGGGCTTTGGTTTTCTTACCTCTTTCTCTTTTGCATTTCCTACATCATTCACATAAGTTGTTGCTTTCAGAGCCTAAGGGGATGAAATGGATCCTTTGTCTCCACTTTGATTGTATGGATGAGTTACATTTGCTAGTGGGCTTTGTTCTTCTTTCTTTAATTCTTCCCAAAGCAATGTATTTTTTTTAGGAATAGATATGACGTCCCACAATGATACATTGGTCGACATCTTTTTCAATTGTTCTATTACATTGAGCGTCTTGACTAGTTGAGTCTTAGGCTTGTACAGTAGTATCTATCTTGTCTTTAGAAAGGAATGTTACATTGCGACTAGGCTTGGTGCCTTATTTCCTTCCTTCTCTGCTAGTGATAGACTATGCAACTATGGAAAAGGCCAGATGCCAGGCAATGAAGCTTACTTTTCTTGTCGGGGAGGTTGACGTGGCGATAGACATGGAAAACGTTGTTGTATTTATTCCCCCATGAGCCTTCTTTTGGACCTTGTGTTATAGACCAAATGTACTTGCGAAACACTAGTTGTTGGAGCTTCATTTGTGAACACGACATCTTCTTCTTCCATCCAAGAAAATAGAGCTTGGTCGAGTGCAATATTGAGCTCTTGTTCCAAGGAAATTCCTTGTATTTGTACTCTAAAGTGATCATTTCCCATTTTAGAAGACTCGTATTCATCTGCATTCATAAGCACACCCTTACTTCTTTGTTCCGCTATTCTCTTTTTCATATTCCCTCTTGGAAAATTTTAGGGCATATGACTATCGCTACATGGGAAGCAACATACATTCTCGTCTTCTATCAAATTATTTTGGCTTAGAATTAGATCCTTACTTGTATTTTCTTTGACCATCTGCAATGGCATGGTGACTGGAACTATCTGATTTATGGATGAAATTTGTAAACCACTTCCTCTGGAGGATCCTTGGTATGGATTTTGTTGATAAGAAGGCTTTCCTCTACCAAGTAACCAAAGTCTTGCGTAGTCTACTTCAGAGGAATCACTTGAAAAATATTGACAAGGACCAACTCGTTAGTGAAAGTCCGCATGAGATTCTTCATATCACTGTTATCTTCCGCCAATTAGGAAGAGCCTGACATGCTTGTTTGAGCGGCGGGATACACATACATAAATTGCGGAGCAGCCAACACCAACTATGCAGCAAAAGTTCTTGGAGTGGCTTCTTCCTGAGGGCATATGAGATTTCCACAAATAATGGCATCGGAGGTCGAGGGGGAAGCTTCCCAACATCAATTAGACTATTCTCCACATGTACAACCACCTCATATGCATCAGGAAAGATGTCCCCTCCCATGCAGGTTATCATAATTGCTATGTCCAAATTAAAATCCTTCAAATAGAACATGAATTCCATCGTAGCTTGGGGTTGAGTAGTCAAAGGGATCCTTTTCTAGGTCTTGTGAAATCTAGTGTTAAAGTAGATCATGGCTTCCTATGGAGCTCTCTTGATGGTAATTAGGTGCTACAACAATGAAGAGTGGTCTTCTTTCTCTGAGAAGTGTTTAATAAGTTTCTCTCCAAGCTAATCCCAAGAGATGATAGAGCCTGAGACTAAAGATGGATACAAATCTTCGGCCTTTCCCTTGAAAGAGGTAGCTGAAAACCTCAAAGGGATGTTCTCCTCTGATATTTTATGTACCCTACATACCTTTGCTATATCTTGAAGGTGTTCAGAAGGGGTTTCGAAGTCTTCTCTAAAGAATCTCATAATAGGCTTGAGGGCATTAGTTGGTATAGTAGGCCATACATTTGGGGGTGTGGGTGGTTGTAGTAGACTACCACTACCCCATGTTACAAAATTTCTAGGAGCAAGGGAAGGTATGTGATCCATAGAGAAAATATTCCTATGAATTGGGTATACAGGTATTCTTATTTGGAAGTTCAAGCCTCAATGTGGAGTAGATAAGGCTCTAAAGACTAGGCTCTCACTTCTTTCTCTATTGCTCTTTACAGATGAGATGAGACAAAACCTCTAAGTCTTCTCCTTCTAGGTGTTGAGGTAGGTAACTTAGAGTATTGGAAGTGACCTCTTGAAGGTGCTCTTGTTTGGACTTTGGGCATGAAACTTCCAATTTCCTTTCTTAGCCTGATTCAAGAAATATTTCTAACTTCTAATTAGGCATTCAGAAAACTTTGTGTCACACCAAGTGTGCTAGAAAAAGAATTGTTGATCATCAAAGCTTGCACCTCTCTAACAGTCTTATGGGAAATTCAGTGAGTGGGGGATCAATTTTCACCTCACTAAATACCTTCGGGATTTTTATAGAAAGCTAACTCTTCTTTGGGGGTTTGGAGTAAAGGGTAGAAATAAATGTAAATATAAAACATGAAAAGGGCGATACGCCAATGCTTTTACAACATTTCAAACCCAACCATTTGTATGATTGATATAATTAGACATAGAATGCCACAACCCTTCATTGTTGGAAAGAGAACAAACAACAAAGGCTAACAACAAGCATAGTGCAGTCTTTCAAATCTTTCCACAGGTAGTGTTCATTAAGGTCTGATCAAACATAAAGATTTCTAAGGGTACAGAAAGAACATTCTAAAATTGCATAAGCTCTCTCTCCTAATACAACATAATATAGTAAAAAAACTACCCTTTATAAAATAGAGAAGCCCAATGACATAATCTAATTCTCAAAAGTTACTATTCTACCATACGAGCATACAACATGGAAATAAACTACTTAAACTATTCAGATTCATCTTGCAAGACACACTGTTTCATTCAAAATTATAATATTAAGAATTAAAGCTTGAAAAAGGCCATACATGCATAGTCTCAACAATTTCTCCTTAATAGTTCATTCTTTAAATATCAAATGAACTTTAAAACAAAGGTCAGATGCCAATCCAACAATAGTTTAAACCTTAAAAGATATAACATGCCAGAGATAAGTAGCTCTGTAATTGTGCTTATGAAAATAATTCTATATCCTAAGAAAACTAAAGAAAATTTCCTTATCCAAGGAAACTGAAACTTGAAATTCCAACCCCGCATTGTGTCATCAAACTCCTTATATAGCTGCAGAAAAAGAAAACACCGCCTCAACACAAAATTCAATATTTCCAGGTGTTTGATAGTTAATGGCACACAATCTGACATAGATCTTCAGTTAGGTCACAATGATCTTTTCTCATCAATTTCCAATTGTTGTATTGATTTTTTTTTAGATATTTAGCAAAGATAGAGGCTCATAAATGATCAAATCCTAAAAAAAAAGCTTGGAAAAAAGGTCCTATTGACCAATCACATCACTTAGAGGCATAGACTCAAAGCTTCCATCCCAAAAACCAAGAAATAAAAAGGCTAGCTAGCTCTGACAAACTCCCAAAAAGATATCACTTCATAGGAGATGCAATCCATCCATAATGAAGAGGTGACATGTGAACCATATATTTTTGGGCATGATGCTTATAGGCTACTCTTACACTCTTAGGATGTTTCACCTGAAAGGAGACAGATAAACCTCACAAAAAATCAATGTCGTTCACTCAAATTAAGATGTGTATGCTACCATTTAGACTAAATGAGATGATCTAAGTGCAACTAAGCTAAGTATTTGATGGATTATAAATGCAAAACCTAAGAAACAAGTGATGTTTGAAAACACATTGTGATATGCAAGCATAAACTAAAGTATGAACAAATGCAAATAAGAAATGAAGAAGGTTGAATTAGAGTGCACTTGGGCTGAGAATGAAGAATTTGGAGTGTCCTAAATGGTGACAGAAATCACTAGAAATCACTAGTGGTACTCATTCACCACTAATGGTGAATTAGACCTACTTCTAATGAAAATTTCTAAAAAACTGGTTTCTGAGTGTTGAGATCCAGAATTTGACAAAATCTATCTTTCCAGCCTTAAGGTGGGACTCATTCACCACTAATGGTGAATCATTCCTCTCCCAAAATTCTGTGAAATCAGGGGCCAATTCTGTAGCACCAGATCTGAGCTTGTCTTCTTCTCGGGTTGATGGAGTCAAATCTGTAGAAAACAGGCTATAGGTTGTCTCAAAGCTTGAAATAGGTTTGATTTGACTTGAAACACTTTGTTGACTTGTTGACCACCTTCCAACACCTAATTTCTTGATAAATCTACATACACAAGTTTATAACACACACATGCAAAATGGGAAAAATGGTTAAGGGTTAGCTTATAGCAATTTTCCTTGGTCAAATCCCACTTTGGTAATCAAACCCTTAATGAAGAAATGGAATGAAATGAACAAGGAAAGATGAATTAATAACATGCAAATGTCCTAAACTAACCAACCTTGTTGAATAAATCTGAAGATATATCAATGGATACTCCAAGATGCTTGATTGATGCTTGATTGAATGATGCAAAGTGCTTGAGTGCTTGAATGAATCAGTGAATTAGTGAACTTGATGAATGGGGGTTAAAATGGATGTAAAAATACTTATTTATGCACACTTGTGCCTTAGTAACCTGATGATACCTCATCACAGGCTAACATAAGGCGATTTTAAATTAAAACCCAAAAGAAAATTTGAAATATTTTTAATTTTGAGCCAAGAAGGACTCATTCACCACCCATGGAAAATGGGTCCCACCTTGGACTTGAAAGTGGGTGTCAAGAATTATCTTGCATTTAATGTTTTTTTTCAGATTTACATTAAAAAACACACTTAATTAAGCCTTATGAGTGCATAAAGGGGTCGAATAAAGCATAAGAAAGGTGAAAATAGTGAAATTAAGCCTAGAAAAGTGTGAAATCTTGTTACAATACTTTACAACACTTCAAAATATGACTTGATAAGTAATGAAAAGGTGATTTTTAGGTGAATTGTAATTAATAGAGTCTAGAAAAGTGTAGAAATGTTTTACAACACTTCACAACACCTTCACAAGATGCCATAATTTGAATTTTAAGGACCTAATGTGAATGTTTAAGTCACATTGCAACATTAAATCAAAGAAAAATGGACCAAGCATCATGAAGAAATACCTAAAAGACCATAAAAATTTCAAAGGGCCATTTTTCTATGATGCATTTAGCCCCCACTTTAGTGAGAGGATGAACTTGCTTCAGGCTCACACTAAAGTAGCCATGCATATAGAGGAGGTCCAAATGCACTTATGTTAGCAAGATGGAATGACGATGATCAAGAGGGATGATCAAGCCCACGGGATGAACATCCCATGGAAAACTAAACATAAGAATGTTCAAGGGAACACACATGTGTTGAAATGAAAAAGGGGGAATTGTATTGAGCTTGAATGGTTTGTCCAACTAGTTGTGGATTAGATCTAGGATTTTTACAAGAAAAAGTGAATGCATACTCACTCTGGGGCAATAGAACTCAGGGTGGTCCACTGGGTGAGAAGACCCAAAAGGTAAGATACATAAGCTAGTTGGTATGCACTTACAAACGCAAAGGTGGCTATGGGGAAAGTCATGTCGTTGAATGGGCTTCCTGCTCAACCATATCAAAGTTACTCCTCCTGATAACTTTAACAAGGTGCCACAAGGGAAAATGTTGGTTTGTGATTCATGAGAGAAGCAAAGTTTTGTATGCTTAGAACCCATGAAAAAAGAGAAAGGTACCATAGGCATGCAAGTTGCATTATGCAAGGTGGAAAAGATGAAAAATGCAAAAATGTAACATGTAAAATGCAAAACATGTTCAAAGGAGTCTCGTTAAGTTCATGCAAGGTCTGTCACTTAGGGAACATTGTGTCTAATGTCTCCAAGAGAGGACCAATCAAATAATAGTGTATTCACAACTTAGGGGATGTAGTGCATCACATCAGGCCATTAAGAGGAGTGTAATATGCTAAGATAGATCACACTTATGAAGGACATCACACCCAATGTCATCCACAAAGTGACAAATGCATTGTATGAAGTGACATGACTACACTAGGAACCAAGAATGCAAATGAAATGATGCCAATGTATGCCCCCCACTTTAAAGGAATTTCTACACACCATTCTGTGAGAAATTACTTTAAAGTAGGAAAGGAAAAATGTAAAAAGAAAACAAGACATGAAAGACAACTTAGACAACCCCTATGACAAGTCATATGTTTCTAAGTTAGGTTGCATCATGTAAATGAAAAAGAGAATAAAAGAAAAGGAGGGTTACCCCCCAGAAAGGAACACACCAAATACATAAGGGATCTATGGATTTGGGGTTAGTACTTGTTGCTGCCAATGTTTTTATTCAGAGCTCAAAACTATCATCCATTCAGCCTATAGAACTGGAATAATGGCCTAAAAAGGAAGCGAAAGTTGTTTTGGATCAATATGAAAGGAGACATCCACCAGGTCCTCAACTCTTTATCATCAAAAAGGAAGCTCTGATGAAAAATCAAAGAGATATTGGGTCAACTTATAGAACATTCGGTCATAATGCCCACATCCTCAAAAGGACGCCGGTCGTGGATCAACATCTCCTCGACGCCAGAGGCGTCTCTTTGCCCCACATCATCACTTTCAGCTCAAGGAAAAAGGACCTTTTTAAGGGACAACATGGAAGAGACATAGAGCATCTCAATGCTTTGTGTCATCCCAAAAAGGAAAACACAAAACAAAAAGGAAAAGGTACCTTTTAGGTCAAAATGGAAGAGACATAGGGTGTCTCAACACTTCGCATCATCCCCAAAAGGAAAACAAAAAATAGAAAGGAAAAAGGCAATGTGCGACATATAGAAGAAGAGAGGCACAAATAAAGGAAGTGGACAAAGAGAGAGAACATCAAACACACGTTATGGGGGGAGAAAATATGAAAATAAAATCACGTAAAGGAGCTAGTAAAGGAAATCTAAGTCAACCATGAACAAATTTATTGGCTTCTCAATCTTAAGTAGTATAAGTGGAAGGTAAATAACATAGTTAAGGGACAAGAACAAATGCATTACTAGGATAAGGCTAACAACTTCTTGCCCACCCTACTAGATGTGAAGCAAGAATGGGCCAAGAAAGGTGATGGGAGGGATCATGCAATAGTGACAATGAAGAATTCTACAACTATGGCATGATAAAAAAAAAAATTTAAGGGATGATGGGAAAGCAGTCAGTATTGGTGAAGTGATACTTGTTCAATATGTCATTCAATGTCCAACATTCTTCAGTTCGATGTCCAAGAACTTGATGATATTTGCAATATGGTATGTTAGAATCTTTAGGATGAATGACCAACCTATTCATAGGTGGTAAGAGTATAAGGCCTTTGTTTAAAAGTAGTTGAAGTATCCTTTCACATTCAAGTGGATGATGAGTAGGAAACTTGAGCTTTTTCAATTTGTAAGGTCATTTTCGTTTGCTAGATTCTCCTTTCTAATTAATCAAAGGGGAAAGAGGACCCATGGGGATTGTAGCATCCTTATCATCAGAATTAGGTAATGGTCATTCATGTGGAAGGAGAATATTTAAGTTAGGAGGAGAATCAAAGATCACTGTACCATCATCTCGAAATTTCCAATATTTGAAAGGCGGTTTTTCAATATGAGGAGGATCTTGATATCCTAATCCTATTGTGTTTTCTTCTATTGGTTTTTGTTCAAGAAGTTTGTGAATTTTAAGCTCATGTGTTGTGTCACAACCTTGTTTACTTAGGATAGTAAAGCCTTTTCCATATGTTTTTTCAAGGTTAATGGGAGTGTTTGTGACTTTGTGATCATAAAATGGTCGAGGATGTGTTTTTTGAGAGGGACTAGATCCACTTGATGGAGGAATCTTAGGTTCCACTTGAGTTTCAAGATGTAGGTATCCAAAGTGATCAGGGGGTGCAACAGTAGGAAGATTTGATGGTTTCATGGATGGGTAAAAGGTTGCATTGGCCTCAAGGTTATCAAGAAATTCATTTAAGAACTTGTTGATGATATCATAATCTTCTCCAATGATGTCTACATCATGAGGAAAATCATGAGAAGTTGAAGGAGCATGAGGAAGCTCAAGGTCATTAGGGTCACAAACAAAGGCACAATTGGACATGTCTACCAAGGATTTTAATGAATTCCAAAACTTATTAAAATAAAATGCCATGATGACAATGAATGCAAGTAAACTAGGATGTAAGAAATAGAAGAAAATAGAGAATCTGAAAAGAAAACTAGAAAGCAACTACAAAAAATTGTAATGTAGGAAATGCCCAGAAAATGCTTGAAAATGTAGTATGAAATGTGTAGGTAGATTGATTCACCTAGGGTAGCGAATGAGTCCAAGTATGATTTTTTTTATGTTTTTAAAAAAATTAAAGTGATTTTAATGCCTTTCGTATGCAAACTAAGGATGCAAATGAATATTTTCAATTTTTGAATGATATGATATGCAAAAATGAAGTCTAAATGAGTCTTTCACTAATGCAGCTTTAAGGAACCCTGGGATGCAAAAATAATCCAAAAGACAATGCAATTAAGTCCTAGGATGCAAATATAAATGAAAATTAGAATGATATGATGTTCAATATGAAGGTTCACCAAAATAAACCATAGATTTTTGGGTGTGAGGCTTATAGGCTACTCTTGCACTCTTAGGATGTTTCACCTAAAAGAACAAAGATAAACCTCATGAAAAATCAATGTGGTTCACTCAAATTAAGATGTGTATGATGTTACTTAGACTAAATAAGATGATCTAAGTGCAACTAAGCTAAGTAATTGACTAATTATAAATGAAAACACTAAGAAACAAGTGATGTTTGAAAACACATTGTGATATGCAAGCATAAACTAAAGTATGAACAAATGCAAAACGTAAAAGAAGAAGGTTGAATCAAAGTGCACCTGGGTAGAGAATGAATAATCTAGAGTGTCTTGAATGCTAAAAAAAATCACTGAATATCACTAGTGGGACTCATTCGCCACTAATGGAGAATCAGTCCTCTCCCATAATTATGTGAAATCAAGGACCAATTATGTAGCAGCAAATCTAAGGTTGTCTTCTTGTCGGGTCGATAGAGTCAAATCTCTAGAAAATAGACTGTAGGTTGTCTCCAAGCTTGAAATAGGCTTTATTTGACTTCAAACACTTTGTTGAATTGTTGACCACCTTTCAACACCTAATTACTTGATAAATCTGCATACACGAGTCTACAAACACACATGCAAAAGGGGGAAAATGGTTTTAAGGGTTACGTTATAGGGATTTTCCTTAATCAAATCCCACTTTGGTAATCAAACCCTTAGTGAAGAAATGGAATGAAATGAACAAGGAAAGATGAATGAATAACATGCAAATGTCATAAACTCACCAACCTTGTTGAAGAAATATGAAGATATATCAATGGATGCTCCAAGATACTTGATTGATGCTTGATTGAATGATGCAAAGTGCTTGAGTGCTTGAATGAATAAGTGAATTAGTAAAATTGATGAATGGGGATTAAAATAGATGTAAAAACACTTATTTATACACACTTGTTCCTTAGTAATCTCATGATAGCTCATCACAGGCTGACATAAGGTGCTTTTAAATAAAAACCCAAAAGAAAATTTAAAATATTTTTAATTTTGAGCCAAGAGGGACTCATTTGCCACCCATGGAAAATGGGTCCCATCTTGGACTTGAAAGTGGGTGTCGGGAATTATCTTGTATTTAATGTTTTTTGTCAGGTTTACATTCAAAAACACACTTAATTAAGCCTTATGTGTGCATAAAGGGGTCAAATAAAGCATAGGAAAGGTGTAAATAATGAAATTAAGCCTAAAAAAGCATGAAATCTTATTACAAGAATTTACAACACTTCAAAATAGGACTTGATAAGTGATGAAAAGGTGATCTTTACATAAATTGTAATGAATAGAGTCTATAAAAGTGTAGAAATGTTTTACAACACTTCAAAACACCTTCACAAGATGCCATATTTTGAATTTTAAGGACTTAATGTGCATGTTTAAGCCACCTTACAAAATTAAATCAAGGAAAAATTGACCAATCATCATGAAGAAAGATCTAAAAGACCATGAAAATGTCAAAAGGCCATTTTTATATGGAACAATGTGTCAAAAAGGCAGAGACTTTCGAGCTCATGAATATAACTCCCTTGAAAATCCCTAATAAGCCAACATGTGTTCTGAACTCTCTCCCGAAAGGGAGATGAAAGATGAAAGCTACATAGCCACCATGTGGCACATTGTGTACCTTTCTGATAACTCTACTTGAGTGCAGGCACACCCAAAACTATAAAATTTATTTAAGCCGAAAATCAAAATGATTAAGGTTAAAACACTTCACAATCATGTCTAGCTACAAAATTTCTCATGGATGTATCTATCGTCTTGTCAACTTTATTCAATTTTACATTTTTAGACTCTCTTCCATATGTCTGAAACTTGGCTTGCACTAAAATCCCATCACCTCCATACATCCTTTTCAACTTATTCCACATTTCATGTGTTTTTTGATAATATATGACTTTAACAAACATAGAAATTGACAGTCCATGAAGAAGTATATCTCTTGCTATAGCATTATCCTCATATGCCTTCTTTTCAGCTTCAATTATTGGAGGTGTAGAAAACACTATATATCCATTTACAACTAGCCTCCAAACATCACATCCTATGGATCCCAAGTATCCTTCCAATAGGGAGCTCCAAAAAAGATATCTTCATCCATCAAAGATAGGTCCATCATATGCATGTAAAATTTTCTGACTAACCATTGTGTTCACTCACCCAAATATACCCAAGTTGATTAAGCTTCTCCCAGGGAACCTAGTGCTCTAATACCAATTGTTAGAACATAATGATCTATTGAGAGGGGGGTGAATCAATAGATACTAAAATTTATCCCTTTAAAAATTTATATAGATTACTCCCTTAACCACCCAATGTGTAGATACTAAACATGCAGAGACATAAATATGCATGCACACAAAAACATCACATAACACAATATGTACATGGAAAACTCAAGATGTGAAAAACCACAGTGACCAAGGTTGATTGAGTCTACTGCTAAAATCCAACATCACAAAATAAATATATATTACAATTTTTTAGGGCTACAACCCAAGGAAGAATCAACTACCTAATTTAGATGTAAAAACTTCAAGGATGCAACACCCTATTTTAGGAGCTACAACCCCGAGGATACAACAACACCATAATTTAGAAGCCACAACTTCAAGGAGACTACAATCCCCTAATTTGAAAAACTCAGTACAATGAGGCTACAACCTTTGAAGGATTACAAATTCAAGTATGCATAAGATTGGTTCTGCAAAACCTATGATGCATCATTACATTCAGTACTTTGTTGTACTTACTACAACTCACACTATTCTATTGAAGCTACACTCTCAACAACACACCTCTACTCTGCACTCTCCTCTACACAAAGAACAATCATTTTTCTATCTTGCTACATTGTACACTATCTTCACCATGAATGCAAACACCTAGAAGATGTTATGTATTACACTCTAGGATACATATGCATTCTTTTTTTGTTGCACTATCTTCTCTCTACACACTCTACCTCTACTACATATTCAGTTTTACTTCTATCTATTCAACACTCTTTGCCCTTGCAGAATATTCACTCTTTTTTCTTTCTTTAGATGCAACAACAACGAAAATTGTTTGATTTTATTTTTTTTGCTAAAATTGCACCGATTTGCAATCCTTTCCTCAAGATTCTCACCACCCTCCAGATCATTTCAAATATTCTATTAGGGTTTCCTTCACTTACAAACTTCACCAGAAAGCTACCTTTGCCTCAAGCCACACACCATTGTCCAACTCATCATAAAGACATCTAAAAAGGTTTACCATACTTCACCATACCTTGCACCAAGCCACACAACATTAATTCTAATACAAATAATTTTCCTTCATTCTCTCTATCAAACCCTAAGAATGAGATATGAATTCAATGCATTCTCCTATCCATTCGATTTGATTTGATCTCGATCACTTGTTAGGGTTTCTAGAAATCTTCCTCACACCACCTCTTTATTGATCCTCACAACATTTAATTCGGGTACAAGTTTTTTTCCAATTTAGCTCTCTATTGACCCTAGAATCTTATACACGTTAAATATATTCTCTTTCCAAAAAGATCGGATTCAATTTTGATCACTTTTGTAATCTATTCCACTACCTAGTCGGTCAAATCTTCACCCAGATTGGTCACAGGTACAGTTGGACTAATTAATTCCTTCCTCTATGTCAGTTGCTAGTTGAAACCCTCATTCACACTGTCATAGCCATTGTAGATATTTATCTTTGAATCTGGGCCATCGATTTCTTTCTTTGTGTCATGATCCTACACTTTCCATTCACTATCACAACTTTAAATCACCACCATTAGTTTAGTTACCTTTAATCATGTGCCTTAGATCTCCACTAACTAATATTCACCATTGGATCAATCGCCTTTTGATCTCCATCGTCGATCACATAAGCATTGCAATCACATAGTATATCGCAATAACCTTAAATCATGACTATCAAATTAACCTTCAATCTTGACCGTTGGATGAAGGGTCCTCTAAATATCCACCAAAAATCTACTACATACACCACTCTCCAAATGTAGGGTCCACCAAGATACATGTCCAAATTTTTCTATCCCCGCAAGCTCCAACATCAAGCCCACACAAACCTTGTGGGGTTTGCAGGTTGTTGCCATTTGTCATCCACATCACCACCACACAACTCACAACAATGATGTGAGTTGGTATATTGAGCAATCAAAATTTGCCACCTATCGGCCTCCATCATCATCCACTATCTAGTCCTACCATCTTCATCAATTTTCATCATGCATCCATCGTGGATTAATCTTCACCACTCTCTACTAAGCCCATGGGACTTAGCCAGGATCCACCAAAAACTCAACAGAACTGATGAGCACCATCAAATATTCTTGATTGCAACCGTTGATCATAACCATTACTCATGGCTTTGATATAATCATTCATTTCCACTTGTTATTGTGACATCACATTCCACTAACTACATTTTTTTCCTCTATAGGTCCCACAATGCATGTTGTGAGCACCGTTGATCTTCAACATTCGATCACCACCATTCCCCGTTGAACCCGTGAGTCTTGATTAGGCCCCACTAAAATCTCAGAGGGGTATGCAGGCTAATGCCATGTATACATCTTTTGATGTCACCAAACTTCACTATCCACTAACTTCGTTGACTTCATATTTCTTTATTGAGTGGTAAGTTAGACATGTTCCTAAAAACACCACCAAAATTAAAACATAATCTTCATAAGTTCATCAAACTAGAAAAAAAATTGCCAGCACTATAAGGTGAGGAGTTAGTGAAACATAGCAAAACACCATCCAAGTTATACCACATACCAAAAAAATACCAAAACTATACTTAGTCAAAAGCTTTGAAGCGGTAAGTTAGAGAAACTTAGAAAAACATCACCCAAGATATGAATTAGCTGAATCTTTCTTTTCTTTTTTGGTGCTTAATGGACTATTGAGGGAACCAAAGAAACTTTCCTAGTGAAGCACAAATATCTTGTTGATGAGACATGTAGACACTTCCAACCTAGGAAATGGGTCTGGTCACATCACATAATGAATGACATAATTTGTTACTTATGTGACCTGCAACCTCTAACACCAAGTCACCAATGAAATAGAACTTGCTTGAATGTTGTGACTAAAATTTTTGCACATGTAGGGTTTAATTGATAAACCCTAGACTAAGAGCATGAACAAATGAATACTAACATCTCCATTGACATCAGGGCCTGCAAAATAGCTTTCTAGAAAGCTCTTGAGAAACCCAAATTAAATCTTCCTTCAAATCCACTACTCTCACACTCATCCTTTGTCATCATGCCAACAAATCATTTGCCTAATTTTTCCTTTTGACATCAATGACAACATTATGTGCTTCTACATAGGATAAGCACACTTCTCCTTTGATCCCCTTTTGACATCAATGATAACATAGTCCAACAGATACTGGATTGGTTTATGACAATCCACTCTTGGAGCTTGATGTTGATCTTCCTCTAGGTACCAATCCAGAGTTAGGTGATCATCGTAGCATTTGGGATCCCTCTAGTGCATCAAGATTCTAGGCCAGGCTCACAGAGGATTTTAACAGTGTGTACGTAGTGAGGAGATCCTACAGTTTTATTTTTGATTCACTTGTACATGATTTGTTTCAGATGCATAGTTCTGATGCACACATGGTGGACAATTGGTATGATATCTTACCTTGCACAATTTGGGAAGCAAAATTTTATCAGCATTCTAAGTCGCTTCCCCTTGAGATTCATTCTTCTTAGACACCTGATATTGAGGTGGATGTGGTTCATAGTGATTTATCAATTGTTATGATGTTGGTGTTGTAGGATTTGGTTGCTGATATCTAAGAAATTACACAATTCTTCCCTTGGGACCTAGGTGGAGTGATCTTTTAGAGGGTTTTCTTTTGGTAGTTGAGATTTATTGGGGTCAAGCAATTTTAGAGAGGGTGGACTATAATGTCCCCATTTTAGCTCGTTCCAACTTCTTGGTAGATTAGCCTATTATTCGGCCCTTGTAGGCTAATGCAGTTGGTTATAGGGTCTTGTTTGGAAGCTATCAGAGTGTTTCTTCTCTAGAGCTTGGGGTGGTTCAAGATTTGCATTCATTTGGTGTTTTAGGGCTTGATTGTACACAATTACTATTTATAGTAAGTCACCTCAAGGTTGAAGCACAATATTGATATTTATAGAAAGACACTTGAACGTGTTGTGGATGTAGTATTTGACCCCCTAGTTCAAATGACATGGAAAATAGGTGTTTATTAAGGGAGATATGATATTTTTTATTATTATTAAAGTTAATCTTTAATAATAATTTATTATGTATTCAAAAGGTGCATTATAAAGTTATATTATAACTTTATGTCTAAAGGGGTCCATTTAATGACTTACAGTACATTAAATGATTAATTAAATAGGCACCCATTTTGAGAAAATATTTAATAAAATTTAAATGCACATTTAATATTATTTTAAATGATTGAAAAGAGTCTTCTAGAAGGTCAACCTTATTTTTGAAGAAGCATAGAAACTATCAAAGCAAAGGAAAAATTCATTCATTCATGATTATTGACATTTTAGTTTTGAAGAGTTTGTCATGGAGAAGAGAAGACCTAGGGTTTTCTGCATTTCCTTGACAATGGAGAACATGGTATCTTCATTGATCAGCTGCCTAAGGTTGTCACCCAGTAGTCAATATGGAGCTAAATAGTGAAGCATTTAACAAGGGTATGAAGAGTTTTGATTGAAGAATATAAAGGAAAAGGCTACAATCAATAATATTCTATTGTGAGTGAAATTTGGGCCGTACATTCTTGCTTCCAGGCTGTACATCTTCACAAGCTGGGCATCCTTGTCTCAAGCTGAAATGCCTAGGGAAAGTGCTTAATTTAGTTGTTAGTGGAGGTGCCTAGACTACCAATGACAGTTTGTTGTTTGTATTTTTTGGAGAAACATCACTAAGTTTTTGGGCATCCAACAATGAAGGGTTTCTAAGTGGAGACCAGCAATGCCCAAAATTCATAACTTATGGCTTTGTCATCATTTTGAGTATGAATAAATTGTTGAGCTAGTAAAGAAAATCTGATTTGCATGTGTATTGAAATTCCAACCCTTAATAAATTAAGTTTATTTAATATTAGAATTTATTTTTTGTACCTTTCATTGTATTCATATGCTTTACTTCTGGAAATACTTAGCATTACCTATAATAAGACCCCAAACAAGCAAGAACATACATATTATTCAAAACCCAAACAAAAAGATATAGCAATTACATAGCATTTAGTACTAGGAGAACATGATGGTTCTTACACATAGCCTAAATAGGTTAACATTATATAACCCAAGCATAGGAATGGGTAGACCACATTCATAATTGATGATCCTATGATTTGGAAACTTATTAAAAAACCAATCTTCAACGAAAGAAAATAGGGGTTGACAAAATACCTGCAAGAATGTAAGATGCTAATGCAATAGGATTTCATGCTTTCAATGGTCGAAGTTCAAGGCCTATAGCTATTGGAAAATGGGAGTAGATGAAAATTATAAAAAACAAAGGGTTGACAAATTCTTACTTGGTATTCCCCCACTAGCTAAACTAGAATACATATATTAGAAAAGTAAAGTAGCTATACACAATAGAATCTAGAAATCTTATTCATATAACCAAAATCTCTCAAGGCATTTCAAGGTGGCTAGGTGTGAGTGAATTGTTTGTGGCTATGTGTTGAATATGGTTGATCCACTTGGGCCCCGTTTGTTATTTGGACCCATGTGTTTGTGCTATCAACCAAAGACCATGTGAAAAACATCTAGATGCACAAGGGCTACACCTCTTGGTCCAAAGGACTAATACCAATTATTGAGATAGGTCTATGAGTATGCAACATCAAATGCAAAGATTCCATGTGTCTCCAAGCTAGCATGATGGTAGGCACAACATGTATACTCAACATCACGATGACTTTTCAAAGGAAAAAATAGTACAATATGATTTCATTGGAGTGCGGACCCCTTCCAATCAATTATTATTAAGCATTTATTTTTTTCCCACGTGATAGCTATAGTTTTGGAGCCCCCTTCAACAACAAACATGGATCATGTTGTCAAGTTCAAAAAATTTAGCTTCCTTCTTGTGCTTGTAGACTCCACAATTCAAAAGCAATAGGAACAAGGTTCTCACTCGTTGGTAGTTTCTCCAGTCATGGGTGTGTACAAGAAGCAAAAGGGAATTTAATGCTACTACAGATAGGGGTCAATGGGTTGTTTCAAAAGTACTACAACTTAATAGATACTTGAAAAGTACATTTCTATTTTTATGAACCAATTTTTTGGTTGGTGTTTAGTTTGTATGCTAAATGGGTCATACATGGTTTTTTATGCTTATTTGGGTTTCTTTAAAAGAATGTGAGATAGCATGCATTGACCAGTAGAAAATAAATTTTCCATTTACATGATTTCTTGCAGGCTTGGAAATTATGTCTCAAAATCCACAAATGCAATTTGCTTTAAATTTTTGTCTTGTTTTCTTGCAAATGTAGAACTTCACAATTTTAGAATTGGCATAGTTGGTCCTCTCCTTTGTGGCCAGATCATGCGCTATATTTGTGTAAAAATGGGGTTCAATGCACAATTAGATTGTTTTTTGAAGTAAATATTGCTAAGGACCAAATTGAAGTCATGCATGAGAGATGAGCTCATGAGATATTTCATGTGCCATGAATTTGGGGGCCAAGGCAGACACCACAGAGCTATACATATAATATTTTTAATATTTAATAAGGCGGGTTGAATTTTTTCTATTATAAATAATTAGTTTTTCCTCTAATTTAGCTAGTTCTAGATTGCCAAACGCTTGTAGTTCCAGTTCTTTTTTTTCACTCTCATGTGTTGCAAGTCAAGAAAGGGTCTTGTAATGCAAAATCCTCTAAATGGCATGGGTGTCTCCATAGCTGTTTGGAACATTTCAAGGAACAAGTATGTGTTCTGAAGGTTACATTTGATAGTCTAATTATTGTATGTGATGAATTGGCCCCCACAAGGGTTTCTAAAATCATTTCACATAAATTTAGCAAATATTTTCAATACAACATATGGGATTTTTTTATTGAGTTATAATCTATTGAAGTATACCTAGTTATGAATGTTAGGAATTTATTCTGATGATTATGAAAAAATTCTTATGATATTCCAAGTGCATGACTAGTTCTCAATAGATAAGACCTACGTATGTTTTTGTATTTGAAACCTGAAGTTTGACTATGTCACCTATGTGATCAAGGAAGTGAGGGTGACCAACAATTCCACCACATTTTAAAATATATTCAATTATAATATTACTTCTACATCTATTTAGTGTGTGTTTCAAGCCCTATCAATGTGCATGGTTTAGTTTTATGACTTTGTCAAAGCCTCAATAAGCTTATACTTGATCCATCTTTAGACAACTGTGTGTGGAAGTCCTATTGTCTTGCATAATCTTGGAATATAAAATTGTGCTAATCTTAAGGGAACATTTGACTGATATAATTTTAGTGGATTATGCATGGTGAACTCAAAATGCATATGCAGATGGCAAAGGAAGGGGATTTATTTGAGGGGGTATAACTTTGTTTTACATATTTTGGTGCATATGAAATTTTCTTTTATTTGTTTAATAGAGTTTGTAAACCTTCATATTAGTAAACCAATACATGGGAGGTATTTTGTAAATTTTTTTTGGGATTTTCTTATACATATAAACTGCAAAAATTGAACAACAAAAACACAAGAAAATTAAGTCAACAATTATAGATTAAATGAAGGTTAATAATATGCAATTGCAAAAGTGTATTCATTATATTAGAGTAACATAACATGTTAAAAAGAAAACAAAAAAAAATTGCATGCTAAGTGTCAATACTTTATTTGTTAGGTTTCTAAAGGCGGCTAGTAGAGACCGTAGTTCATTGAAATGAATGGAAATGAGAGAAATATGATACCCCTCAAGTCTAATGTCTCCAGGTTTACAAGGCCTACAATTGAATTAGAAATAGCCTATATTTTTCATACACAAATAAATTGGAAACACAAAAAAAAATAGAAACATAAACAAATCATTAAAGTATTGTGCATACATTTTATCTAATCCAAATCTACATATACAACTTCCTATGCATAAATATTAAATACCAAAACAACTAATCTTCAACTAAAAAAATATGATAAACCCTTTTGTATCCCGATGTCCATCATAAACACATTGATGCACAAGGTGATAAATAATGCCAACTTCAACAATTGGTTTGACAAAAAAGAAACACCAATTGCAATGAATCAAGTGACTGCATATGCACTACACATGTCATACACCAATCTTCAGTATATTAGTTTTAAAATTAATTTTTTTTTAAAAGATGAAACACTAATCAATCTTGGAAATACTATTCATAGCTATATATAAGTCAAGAGAGTGCTATAATGTGATAAATCTAGAGAGCTAGCTAACATTATACATTGGTAATAGCCAAGAAAGAACATTGTAGCATAAATATCCTGATTATAGAGAACGTGCTTGAGTGAAGAATCTAGAATTAGATAAAAAATACTCTTTAAAATTATTTTGATGGTGGATAGTTAATAATAATATCAATCCAAATTGTGGAAGCACTAACAAAAAAACCAATATAGTTATGTAGTTTCATCTAAACAATTTTCACAAAATATTCCAGTTAGAAATTGGAAAAAAAATCCAAAAAATTAAGATATGTCCATAATAAAATAATTTAAATAATAAAAGACAAAGAAATTACATATTAATAATATAAATACTTTGAAAAATCTATATGCTCCACTAAGATTTCTCTCGACGTTATTTCGATATATTATTGAATAAGATAACTAATATATATATCATGTGTTAATTAATTTCATAATTATTATATATATTAAATTTATAGAAATATGTTTTTTTCCTATCTAAATAGAAATTAAATACCAATGAGTAATTTGAATTGAAATGCTTATAGAGAAAATCTCTTCGAAAAATTAAAACAACTAATTGTTGAAATGTGTATTGAAGATTTCAAATTTAACTAATCAAACCACACATAAATATATGCAATTACATTAATATGGAGAAATAAAATGATAAATACCTTTGTGAACTATATGAAACAATGTGTTTGATTGTTTGTTTGTCTTTCAGTTGCTAGTTGCAAATAAATATCAAAATTTTAAGGATTATACATTTGCAAGAAACACAAAAATATAGAGAAAAATATAAAATCTAAACAATAAAAGAAATCAAATGTTGTATAAAAAGAAGATTTCAAATTTAACTAATCAATTCACATGGAAATATATGCTATTAAATCAATATGAAAAATTTAAATGTTAAATACTTTTGTAAGCTTTTTGAAACAAGTGTGTTTGATTGCTCAAGTATGTCTTTATTTCTCTAGTTAGGGGAAAAGAGTCCAAATTTCAAAAAATAGAAAAGAAATATTTTTTGGCATGAAAATAATTGATAAAATATATTTTAAGTTAATCTAGAGCTCATAAATACAAAAATTCCTAATAACTACATCATGATATTCTTATATACCTATTTTCCCCAAATGGATCTAGTGGAAAGAAATTGGGAAAACAAGTCTAGAAAATATAGAGATGGCCATAATAGATTCTTCTATTGAAGGGTTTGATCACATCAAGAACATTAAATCTCTATGGGAATTTGAAACATAACAAAACGTGGAAGACAAATAGTATTTTTAGATAGTAGATAAGACACGAGAAAAAAAATTAATGAAACTCAACAAAGAAATTAATGAAATAAGAATTCATCAAATTTGATAGCACCAATGATACGATTTGCATGAAATTGTCTTTGTCACCAAGAGTTACTATTGTGCACATTAACTACTCAATTTAACTATAGATATTATACACTAGCTAAAATAATTACAAGCGTTGAGGCGTTGATAAAAATTGGAGGGTTGAAACTCCATGATTTTTGCACCAGTCATTCATGTTCACAAATCCTTTGTATTTACCATCAAAAGCATGGGTAGTGTTAGGTCTCAAAATTACATGTTTTGAACCTTAAGATGGTGACAATCTCTTAATATGTTTTGGCTAATGAACGGGGCAAATATGGTTGATCACCTCCTGCTCAATAGGCTCTGCTAGACCTAGGTGGGTGTACCTAAATGATAAGGAAAATTTGAAAGTATAAAATGGATTCTAATTTGAGAAATCTACTCACAATGACACATGGGTGTGAAGTAGATGCAAGACTAATGACTAGTTCCTACTGTAGATGTTTTGAGAATAGAGTGTATAAGTAGAGTTTGTATAAAAATGTTCTAATCTTGACCAGTGCCTAAACCTATTGGGTGAATGAAGTTGAGGGTTGGATGGTGGTGATGGAGATAGATATGTAAAATAGGTAGATTTAATACTTAACTTAACTCTAACTATTGGGCACTTTTAGATGTTTTCACCTTGTACAAGCGTGCAAGTTAGTTGGTAATTGTACTCTTCTTTATAAATCCCAGTGTTATCATCCAAAATTATTGTGATAGCATCAAAGGATTTTTAATTCTTATCTATAGAGAAACTAATTAGAATAACCACTTCAAAAATATTTTAATCCCAAAAATAAATTACTTGAAAGGATTTTTAATTCACTCCAACGAGAACCTAATCAAAATGATCACACAACAACAACAAATGTGTCCTAAAAAATTATATAAATTTTAAGAACTTAAGAGAACCACTTTGGAGATGAAACAACAACATATAAGAATGAATATCAACACAACAATTGAACACTGGAAGTAAATCACCAATTGTAAATAGTCTTCTCCATTATATTGCTTCAAAAGATGTACATTAATAACAAAAGTCTATGAGATATGAAAATGGATGGATGGAATATTTAATACTGATGCAACCTATTTACTACTACTAGTGACGATGATAATGATCATCCTTCAAAATCAGACCTTGGTTTCCATTTTTATATGGGAAGCAACAAGCTACAGGCCTTTTACAAAATGTGACAATGTTTCAAAACTACACCTCTTCATTAATTATTTGTTTGATTAACATAATTAAAGAAATATACAAAAATTTAAGACATTCAGATGTTATGAATCCATTAATCATCATAGAAGGCTCGTGATCATTGATCTAGAAAATCCTTCATCTCCCTAGTAGATGTAAAAAATTCTCTTGTCCAAGTGACCTACTCCTCGGAAGCCAGATACTTCTCCTCCAACTGATATATTGTGAAATTTGATGGCCATTTTTATTCTTGAATCCTTGGTATATTAGTGAGATGAACTTGCCATCGACTATCTAAAAACACCTTCACATCAGTAACAAATTTCAAATACCCAACATTCAAAGCAACTAATCCATCCAGAATAAAATTAAGCCTGTGAAGATTAATGTCGCCATCCTTTTGTATGTGAGTAATACACTTATGAAAAATTTGTCCAAACTCCCTTTTCCACTCTTCAAGGTTTCTAAGTTGGTCATCATCTTTTACTATTTTTGATATATACCACTGCTTTAGGGTATGGAAAGAATCCATTCGCGTCTTAATCCTTTTTTCATCTCCCTATATATATTAAAATTCATCTATAATCATCCTAACTATTTTCTCAATTGGTTTCATTGTTGTAGGAGCATCAATACTCCTTTGTAGAAATATACACAATTTAAACAAAGTCTGGTGTATAAGTTACCACCTTTTGAACAGGGGATCCAAAAAAAGTATATGTGCTTTCATTTGATCAATAACTTGTTGAAGTAACTTGTAACCGTCATATACACTCTCCAATTTATCTACAACCAACTTCACCCTTTGTTCAATAATTTTTTTCATAGCCTCACCAATTTTTTTTTTTACTTCCTCTTGGGCTTTATTGATGGTCCTCTTCATTTCCTCCACTTACTTCTCAAGAGATCTTATTTTTTCAACTGAAATATTTTTCACATCATCTAATAGAGCACTCAAATTCCCATATAACACCATTTCCTTGCTCTGTGAGGTTCTTTCTCCTCTTAACTACTCTTTTGGTTTTACATTTTCCATGAACAACTTATTAACTTCATCATTTAGGAATTTTTTCTCCTCATACTCTCTTAGTCTATCCTCCAATCCTTTAACAGTTTCACAAGTAAACATGGTTGAATGCATAGTCATAGTGGCAACTTCCAAAGGGGTTGTGTCATGTAATTTTATTACCATGGCTTCCCATTTCATTCCTTGTATCACATCTAATAGCTTTGGATTTTGTGTATTCTCTTGCTTGATCCATATAGCTAGGCTCTCAATCTTAAGATTATATCCTGTACCACTCACTCCTTCATTAGAATTGAGCTTTGCAAATAACATAGTATCTTCTTAGGCCTATACTTGGTCAAGCAAAAAAATATTCTTCAATTCCAAAATAGGGAAAATGAGTATGTTACTTTTTAAAAATCATCTCTCTATCCTTCTAAGGGTTGATGTCAATATCATCAATTCTAAATTCCTTGAAGGTTTGTGCCACCATCTAATCATTTTGGGATTCCTCAATTCCCATTTTATTTATCTCCATTCTTTCCTCAAATTATTTCACCTTCACTTTTTTCCAAAAATCCCTAAATTTTGGAGTTTTAGTAAACTCATCATCTTCTATGAATCACCTAGCTGCAACCTCTCTTTCATCTTCATGTATTTTTGTATTTTATTTTTCATTATCATCTATCCTTTCTTCAGGCTTATGGGAATTCGTCTCATGGATTGGTTGGTTGACCTCAACATCACCCTTTAATGATTGTAACACATTGGCTACTTCTTCAATGTCTCCCACCCCTTCACTTTCTTCGTAAGGGACCAATGGTTCAGTGCTTTGTGTCTTTTGTCTTTTAGGAGGAAATTTCTCCATGGGAGATTTTGAGGTTGTCTGGGGTGTGCTTTGTAATTATTATACCAGTGTTGTATTTTTGAAGATGTGCCTTCATTTTACCATACAAGTCTTCAAATTTATCAATTGTCAAATTTATTCTTCTGATAGGGTCATTCTCTTCAACAAAATAGCCTAGGAAATCTTTGTATTTTTTCTTGCTCTCTTCCTCAATTTTCCTCATAACTTCCCATTTTTTCTTTCTATAGAATATTTTTTGAAAATTGAGGTAGTTTTTTATCACATCTTCTTCATAGTCTACTTTGTGTGCACTTGTTGACTTAGTGAGAAGGTTATGTCTTATGTGATTCATATGATTTTCAGGATAAAAAAACTCTTCCTTTTCTAGAATCCAATGAATATCTTGTCTTTAAATAATATTACAACTCCTCCAACATGTCTAAGCCTATTGACCAATCTTCACACTTGGTTAGGTTTTGCAAAAATGTGCCCTTCTTCTATTTATGCATCACATCCTTTTCCATCCACATCATTTGCCACACAAATTCTAGAAATGATAGTCTAACGGGCACAAATATTGGTAGTATGTGTGGAGCAATAGGGCATCCATAAACTCTTATTATTGTGACTTCGGGGAGGAAGAACCAATCACCAAAATTGTGTGTATGACCCTGCTCCTATTTTAGGGCTAGAGTTCTCAATAGTTATAGTATTTTAGTGGGAAATCTCGGTATTGAGAAACCAAGAACTCCTAGGATTATGTGCACAAAATCTTCATAGAATATCACAAAGCTTAAGTTTTTACACCAACTATCCCAAATATAGAACCACTTCTGAATAGGTGTAGTATTCCCTTGTTCATCAATTTTGGCCAAGTCCATTTGTTTGGTCCATTTTTCTTGATTCTAGTATAATATCAAATGACACAAAAGAGAATAGTGTCTAAAAGTAATGGGTGCTCTGTCCTCTATGACCTGTAAGAATTCTTCATTCAATGCCTTTTCAAGATATGAAGCAAAGTCATATTCTATATTAGTCTCAGGATTCTGGATTCTCATGGCCATCATCATTAGGATTATTGGCATCTTATATTGAGCATCCATCCCCATTATTTGGCATAGAGCAAGATATGTATTTACAAAATAGTATTGAAAGTCCACCAAAATGATTGGCTCAGTAATGGAGGGGGAAATGGGGATTGTTCTATTGCCAATACCATTTTTCATGTATAGGGGAAGCTCGTCACTTCTGTAATTTCTTCTCAATCTACTATACTATTCCTCACCTTTTTGTAAGTTTATCTTAGTCAAGGCCTTCTTGTTCAAGTCAAAACACTCAATGATAGTTGTCTTGGTTACCTTAACCAACACCGAACCATTCAGAAACCTCGTAGTTTTAGTAGCAGGGTGATAATGTTTAGCTAATACTTTAATAAAATCCACATCAACAAACACATTTGGGACAATTAGTTTGGCCAAGTCTAACACCTAGGGGTTTGAAATTGGAAATTTCCCATTTCTTTTATCCCACCCAGATTTAGGAATGAGGGCATCTCTACAAGCTTGTGTGGTATCTATGAGGAATTTCTTATTACCTTCCTTGGTGGACCCTGGGAGTATATCTAAAATGAACTGGTGGAGAGGCCTCTTTTCTATCTTGGGTTCTTTATCCTTAATTTTAATTTTACTTTTCTTTGCTTCTAATTTTTTCCTTTTAAGCAGCATGATTCTACCCTTTTCACTAAAACTTCAAAATGACAAAGCTTTGAAAAATATTTACACCAATCGAGCTTCTTCAAAGAGTTAATTGTGCACTTACTCAAGTGTTTCACATTTGGAGATCTCCTCCTCTAGTATCCTTAGCTCCCCCCATGATAATGTATTGCAAATGAGTGCAGTAGTCGAGCAATGCTCTTATTTTCTAATGGCACTTATATTCAATAATATTGGCATTAATACCATCATTCTACCAAATATTTTTGCAATAAGCTTATACCTTGATTTGATTATGCACCATTGGATTCGTGCATCGAGGTGACTGATGTGATCTCCTACATTTATTACCATAATTTGTAATGATGCCACTGTAGGTCTCACTGTACTACTGCTATTACTTGTCACACTTGTCACAGTATGGTGGTATTGGGGTTTATACCTTTTTATCCATGTTTTTTTTCATCTTTATGATCGCGAGATAGTGGTATACATATTTCCATGCTACAACTATATTATCCACCTTATGTGGTACTCATGTTTCTTCTTTTCTTGTTTAATACTTACCGTACTATCGCTCTACTTAAAACTTTTCATTGTGGGGTGGTAGTGCATATCGCTTGACCGTGCATGCTAATTGACCCCTTGGCGGTATGGTGGTGTATGTTTTATTTCATGAGTTAGGAACCGCCAAACTGCTCGAACTTCATTTTGTTGTTGTATTGCAGTAAAGGCATAGATTGTTTTAATAGTGATTATCTAAAAGGATGAATGGATACATACAAAGGGAATGCTAATGATTTTATGGATCTTGTTACACAAATTAATGAATTTCATGTCAAAAAAATGTAGAACCAAAGGTAGTAGATCTTTTGATGTAGGTGAAATGTGGGTGTAAAATGGAAACCGATGGATACTGAGGAAGAAATTTTTAGTTCTAATAGTGGCTCCAATTAGGGATGAATGATCATGGGGTCATTACAAGAATCCACAAGTGATCTCTAGGATGCAAACCATGGGTATATGTGATTGAATGGGATGGGAAGGGGGGAGGGAAACCTAAACTACTATGGATGGAGAATCATATTTTTTAAGAAATTAAGTGTTTCAGGAATTATCCATGCACTATAAATTCTTGATCTTCTCTTGACATATTTTGAAGATAATAAGAATCTTCACCACCTTTACCAGTAATAACAAATGGTCCTATTTAAAGAGCTTCAAAATTACCATGCTTCCCTTTTTCTTGGAATCGAGCATTCCACAATAGAACCATGTCATTTTCCTCAAAATTTCTATCTTTTCCCCTTTTTTCAAACCAGTACTTCATTTGTAACTGCATTTTTATGTTATTCTCTTGAGCCAAGCTTCTAATTTCATCTAGTTCAGCCAATTTCTCCATCGTATCTTCCATGGGTTCAGGGATATCCAAGTCTTATTGGAGCATAAACTTATATATTGGTACTCTTGTTTCTTCTTTTCTTGTTTAATACTTACCGTACTATCGCTCTACTTAAAAAATTTCATTGTGGGGTGGTGGTGTGTATCGCTTGACTGCACATGCTAATTGACCCCTTGGCGGTATGGTGATTTATGTTTTATTTCATGAGTTAGGAACCTCCAAACTGCTCATACTTCATTTTGTTGTTGTATTGCAGTAAAGGCATAGATTGTTTTAATAGTGATTATCTAAAAGGATGAATGGATACATACAAAGGGAATGCTAATGATTTTATGGATCTTGTTACACAAATTAATTCATTTCATGTCAAAAAAAATGTAGAACCAAAGGTATTAGATCTTTTGATGTAGGTGAAATGTGGGTGGAAAATGGAAACCGATGGATACTGAGGAAGAAATTTTTAGTTCTAATAGTGGCTCCAATTAGGGATGAATGATCATGGGGTCATTGCAAGAATCCAAAAGTGATCTCTGGGATGCAAACGATGGGTATATGTGATTGAATGGGATGGGAATGGGGGAGGGAAACCTAAACTACTATGGATGGAGAATCATATTTTTTAAGAAATTAAGTGTTTCAGGAATTATCCATGCACTATAAATTCTTGATCTTCTCTTGACATATTTTGAAGATAATAAGAATCTTCACCACCTTTACCAGTAATAACAAATTTTCCTATTTAAAGAGCTTCAAACTTACCATGCCTCCCTCTGTCTTGGAATCTAGCATTCCACAATAGAACCATGTCATTTACCTCAAAATTTCTATCTTTTCCCCTTTTTTCAAACAAGTAATTCATTTGTGTCTATAGTTTTATGTTATGCTCTTGAGCCAAGCTTCTAATTTCATCTAGTTCACCCAGTTGCTCCATCGTATCTTCCATGGGTTCAGGGATATCCAAGCCTTACTGGAGCATAAACTTATATATTGGTAAAAGGTTCTGGATGGGAATCCTTGCTTGTGTCCCATAAACCAACTCAAAAGGTCTATTTCCAGTGGATTTCTTTACTGTGATTCTATCTTCCAATACTACCATCCTCAATTTGGAATCCCAAGCCTTTTTGTTTTTTTCACATCCTCTTAATATGTTTTAGGATACTTTTGTTGCTTGATTCAGCCTACCTATTTGCTTGTGAATGATATGAAGATGCAGACAAAATTTTTATGCCATATGTTTCATAAAATCTTTTGAAATCTTCTGATGTAAAGCACATACCAATTTCTGTAACTATCCTTATAGGTGTTCCAAGTCTAGTTATGATATTCTCCATTAGAAAATTTATCACAACCTTACTAGTGGCTTGTTTTGTAGGGATGTCTTCTATCCATTTTGTAAATTAAATAGTTGCCACTAGAATCCATTTATGGCCTCCACTAGACTTCTCTGGTATTTCTCCAATGAAATCAATCCCCCACTGATGAAATGGAGCTTCAACTTGCATTGGTCTAAGTGGCAATGCTCCTTGATACTTCATTTTCCCAAAAAATATTTGACAAGCCTCACATTTTCATACATATGTAAAAGAGTCCTTGAAAAACTTGGGCCAGTAGTATCCAACTCTTAGAATCTTGTGGGAAGTCATTTTGGCTGAAAAATTTCCTCCATAGACTCCTTCATGCATCTCCTTTAACATAGGTTTTGCTTGTGATTCATCTAAGCATAACAATAACACTCCATCTTTGTTCTTCAAATATAGGTCTCCATCCATAAATACATACTTTGAGGCATGCAATTTTAAGGTTCTTTTTTGGCTTTCACTCAATTCTTTAGGACATTTCTGATTCTTGAGGTAATTGATTATATTAGTGTACCATGAGGTGTGCTCAATACTGGTGATCATACCTTCTTCTTCCCGTGTTTTATAGATTTGAGATGCTTCAAGATTTGATTTAACTATGAGCTTAGCCAACCCTTGTCATCTTACCAATTTGGTGATTTGGAATTAAATATCAAACTCTTAAATTTTTTTAATCCATCTACACCTTCTCCCTATAACTTTAGTTTGTACAAATACATCCTTAACTACAACATTAGGAACATATGCAATTATTTTAGCACTTACTAAATAGGGTTTGAAAGCCTTCACTACTTTGAAAAGTGCATATTATTGCTTCTCTATAATGTCATACTTTAGTTCTACTCCTTGAAGGGATTTGTTGAAGAATGATATCGGTTGTTCATACCCTTCATCATTTTTTTGCAAACATCATTGTTGCAATGGTGTGGTATGATGCAAATTAAAAGATCTAAAATGGTTTATTGAAGTCAAGGGACTTTAACAATGGGGCTTCCTAAATTTCTCTTTTTATGGATATGAATGCATCAATTTCTTCTATTGTCCAATCAATCTTGGCTCCTTTCTTCAACATCTTTGAAATAGGCTTGACAATTTCAAAAAAAATTAATATAAACCTCCTTACAAAGTTTATTTGGCCAAAGAAAGATTAAATGACTTTTACTGTCTTTAGGATAGGAATATTATCTATAGCTTCCACCCTTTTAGCTTACTCCATGTTTATATACTATGTGGCCCAATAATTTTCCTTCATTCACAACAAAATGACACTTCTTAGGGTTTAAGTAAATACCATACTCCAGAGCCTTGAGGAAGATCTTTTCTAGATGTTCAAAATGGTCTTCTAGTTTCTTAGAATATGTTGTGAGATCATATTGATACACCACCATTATTGCATTAATCAAGTTAGCAAAGGCAACATCCATAGCTCTTTGAAAGGTGGCACTAGCATTTTTGAGGAAAAATGGCATCCTTACATATACATATGTGCCCCAAGGTGTAGTAAACATTGTTTTATACTATTTTGATTCTTTTAATTTCACCTAGTTGTAACCTGAAAACCCATCCATCATGGAGAATAACTCACATCTTGTTACCCTTTGCAACATAACTTCTATGTTTGGGAGGGGATAATTTTCTTTTAAGAAAGGAGACATTCAAATTTCGAGAATCTACACACAACCTTATGTCTCCATTCTTCTTCCTAATAGGAACCAAGTTAGAAACCTAAGTGGAATGTCTAATGGGTTTAATAATGCCTCCCTCTTTGAGTTTCATGAGTTCTTCATGCATCCTGGGCTCCAAAGTAGGATTTATTGGCCTTTTTTCTATCTAAAGGGCTTTCCATTAGGTTTTAGTGGGATATCATAGTGAAATAGGTCTTCTCTGTATGCTTTATAGACATCATATGACCATGCAAAAACATTTTTATACTTTCTCAACAGTTTGATCAGCATCTTTCTAACCGTAGGGCTTATCTTCTTTCAAATGTACACCTTTTTTGGAGCCAATTCGATTCCAAGGTTAATTTATTCAATATCTTCCCTTCTCATTGGTGTTTTCTTCATAACTGCTTGGTCATTCCCATCAAACATTCTTTCTAATGCTACTAATATTTTAGGAATCTTGTTTGTTTTGAGTTGCACTACCTCTTGGCCAAACACAGTTTATTTACCATATACTTCTTCAACAAATGCATTGAAATAAATTTCTTGGTCCTCATACTGATCAATGCAATGTAAGAACTTAGTTAGATTTGTGTCATCATTGAAGACCCCCCAATTGTAAATATTGTCAGGAACTATAGGTCTTGTCTTGAGTTCCACTTGTGAGATTCCTGCCAAGGTAATGTCATCCTTTTTCAAGGCCACATTTTCCAAGAAGTTAGCCATTACTTTTTTTGATCTATCCACTCAATCAATGGAGAAGGCATAAAAGAGCTCTATAGTATTCCACATTGTATTTCTATGTTTCTTCAATCTTTTTTTCTTGTAGGGTACTTTGACCT
>VDFB02000002.1:58002601-58105064 GCA_007258455.2 Sequoia sempervirens | reverse complement strand
CTCCAAACATCACATCCTATGGATCCCAAGTATCCTTCCAATAGGGAGCTCCAAAAAAGATATCTTCATCCATCAAAGATAGGTCCATCATATGCATGTAAAATTTTCTGACTAACCATTGTGTTCACTCACCCAAATATACCCAAGTTGATTAAGCTTCTCCCAGGGAACCTAGTGCTCTAATACCAATTGTTAGAACATAATGATCTATTGAGAGGGGGGTGAATCAATAGATACTAAAATTTATCCCTTTAAAAATTTATATAGATTACTCCCTTAACCACCCAATGTGTAGATACTAAACATGCAGAGACATAAATATGCATGCACACAAAAACATCACATAACACAATATGTACATGGAAAACTCAAGATGTGAAAAACCACAGTGACCAAGGTTGATTGAGTCTACTGCTAAAATCCAACATCACAAAATAAATATATATTACAATTTTTTAGGGCTACAACCCAAGGAAGAATCAACTACCTAATTTAGATGTAAAAACTTCAAGGATGCAACACCCTATTTTAGGAGCTACAACCCCGAGGATACAACAACACCATAATTTAGAAGCCACAACTTCAAGGAGACTACAATCCCCTAATTTGAAAAACTCAGTACAATGAGGCTACAACCTTTGAAGGATTACAAATTCAAGTATGCATAAGATTGGTTCTGCAAAACCTATGATGCATCATTACATTCAGTACTTTGTTGTACTTACTACAACTCACACTATTCTATTGAAGCTACACTCTCAACAACACACCTCTACTCTGCACTCTCCTCTACACAAAGAACAATCATTTTTCTATCTTGCTACATTGTACACTATCTTCACCATGAATGCAAACACCTAGAAGATGTTATGTATTACACTCTAGGATACATATGCATTCTTTTTTTGTTGCACTATCTTCTCTCTACACACTCTACCTCTACTACATATTCAGTTTTACTTCTATCTATTCAACACTCTTTGCCCTTGCAGAATATTCACTCTTTTTTCTTTCTTTAGATGCAACAACAACGAAAATTGTTTGATTTTATTTTTTTTGCTAAAATTGCACCGATTTGCAATCCTTTCCTCAAGATTCTCACCACCCTCCAGATCATTTCAAATATTCTATTAGGGTTTCCTTCACTTACAAACTTCACCAGAAAGCTACCTTTGCCTCAAGCCACACACCATTGTCCAACTCATCATAAAGACATCTAAAAAGGTTTACCATACTTCACCATACCTTGCACCAAGCCACACAACATTAATTCTAATACAAATAATTTTCCTTCATTCTCTCTATCAAACCCTAAGAATGAGATATGAATTCAATGCATTCTCCTATCCATTCGATTTGATTTGATCTCGATCACTTGTTAGGGTTTCTAGAAATCTTCCTCACACCACCTCTTTATTGATCCTCACAACATTTAATTCGGGTACAAGTTTTTTTCCAATTTAGCTCTCTATTGACCCTAGAATCTTATACACGTTAAATATATTCTCTTTCCAAAAAGATCGGATTCAATTTTGATCACTTTTGTAATCTATTCCACTACCTAGTCGGTCAAATCTTCACCCAGATTGGTCACAGGTACAGTTGGACTAATTAATTCCTTCCTCTATGTCAGTTGCTAGTTGAAACCCTCATTCACACTGTCATAGCCATTGTAGATATTTATCTTTGAATCTGGGCCATCGATTTCTTTCTTTGTGTCATGATCCTACACTTTCCATTCACTATCACAACTTTAAATCACCACCATTAGTTTAGTTACCTTTAATCATGTGCCTTAGATCTCCACTAACTAATATTCACCATTGGATCAATCGCCTTTTGATCTCCATCGTCGATCACATAAGCATTGCAATCACATAGTATATCGCAATAACCTTAAATCATGACTATCAAATTAACCTTCAATCTTGACCGTTGGATGAAGGGTCCTCTAAATATCCACCAAAAATCTACTACATACACCACTCTCCAAATGTAGGGTCCACCAAGATACATGTCCAAATTTTTCTATCCCCGCAAGCTCCAACATCAAGCCCACACAAACCTTGTGGGGTTTGCAGGTTGTTGCCATTTGTCATCCACATCACCACCACACAACTCACAACAATGATGTGAGTTGGTATATTGAGCAATCAAAATTTGCCACCTATCGGCCTCCATCATCATCCACTATCTAGTCCTACCATCTTCATCAATTTTCATCATGCATCCATCGTGGATTAATCTTCACCACTCTCTACTAAGCCCATGGGACTTAGCCAGGATCCACCAAAAACTCAACAGAACTGATGAGCACCATCAAATATTCTTGATTGCAACCGTTGATCATAACCATTACTCATGGCTTTGATATAATCATTCATTTCCACTTGTTATTGTGACATCACATTCCACTAACTACATTTTTTTCCTCTATAGGTCCCACAATGCATGTTGTGAGCACCGTTGATCTTCAACATTCGATCACCACCATTCCCCGTTGAACCCGTGAGTCTTGATTAGGCCCCACTAAAATCTCAGAGGGGTATGCAGGCTAATGCCATGTATACATCTTTTGATGTCACCAAACTTCACTATCCACTAACTTCGTTGACTTCATATTTCTTTATTGAGTGGTAAGTTAGACATGTTCCTAAAAACACCACCAAAATTAAAACATAATCTTCATAAGTTCATCAAACTAGAAAAAAAATTGCCAGCACTATAAGGTGAGGAGTTAGTGAAACATAGCAAAACACCATCCAAGTTATACCACATACCAAAAAAATACCAAAACTATACTTAGTCAAAAGCTTTGAAGCGGTAAGTTAGAGAAACTTAGAAAAACATCACCCAAGATATGAATTAGCTGAATCTTTCTTTTCTTTTTTGGTGCTTAATGGACTATTGAGGGAACCAAAGAAACTTTCCTAGTGAAGCACAAATATCTTGTTGATGAGACATGTAGACACTTCCAACCTAGGAAATGGGTCTGGTCACATCACATAATGAATGACATAATTTGTTACTTATGTGACCTGCAACCTCTAACACCAAGTCACCAATGAAATAGAACTTGCTTGAATGTTGTGACTAAAATTTTTGCACATGTAGGGTTTAATTGATAAACCCTAGACTAAGAGCATGAACAAATGAATACTAACATCTCCATTGACATCAGGGCCTGCAAAATAGCTTTCTAGAAAGCTCTTGAGAAACCCAAATTAAATCTTCCTTCAAATCCACTACTCTCACACTCATCCTTTGTCATCATGCCAACAAATCATTTGCCTAATTTTTCCTTTTGACATCAATGACAACATTATGTGCTTCTACATAGGATAAGCACACTTCTCCTTTGATCCCCTTTTGACATCAATGATAACATAGTCCAACAGATACTGGATTGGTTTATGACAATCCACTCTTGGAGCTTGATGTTGATCTTCCTCTAGGTACCAATCCAGAGTTAGGTGATCATCGTAGCATTTGGGATCCCTCTAGTGCATCAAGATTCTAGGCCAGGCTCACAGAGGATTTTAACAGTGTGTACGTAGTGAGGAGATCCTACAGTTTTATTTTTGATTCACTTGTACATGATTTGTTTCAGATGCATAGTTCTGATGCACACATGGTGGACAATTGGTATGATATCTTACCTTGCACAATTTGGGAAGCAAAATTTTATCAGCATTCTAAGTCGCTTCCCCTTGAGATTCATTCTTCTTAGACACCTGATATTGAGGTGGATGTGGTTCATAGTGATTTATCAATTGTTATGATGTTGGTGTTGTAGGATTTGGTTGCTGATATCTAAGAAATTACACAATTCTTCCCTTGGGACCTAGGTGGAGTGATCTTTTAGAGGGTTTTCTTTTGGTAGTTGAGATTTATTGGGGTCAAGCAATTTTAGAGAGGGTGGACTATAATGTCCCCATTTTAGCTCGTTCCAACTTCTTGGTAGATTAGCCTATTATTCGGCCCTTGTAGGCTAATGCAGTTGGTTATAGGGTCTTGTTTGGAAGCTATCAGAGTGTTTCTTCTCTAGAGCTTGGGGTGGTTCAAGATTTGCATTCATTTGGTGTTTTAGGGCTTGATTGTACACAATTACTATTTATAGTAAGTCACCTCAAGGTTGAAGCACAATATTGATATTTATAGAAAGACACTTGAACGTGTTGTGGATGTAGTATTTGACCCCCTAGTTCAAATGACATGGAAAATAGGTGTTTATTAAGGGAGATATGATATTTTTTATTATTATTAAAGTTAATCTTTAATAATAATTTATTATGTATTCAAAAGGTGCATTATAAAGTTATATTATAACTTTATGTCTAAAGGGGTCCATTTAATGACTTACAGTACATTAAATGATTAATTAAATAGGCACCCATTTTGAGAAAATATTTAATAAAATTTAAATGCACATTTAATATTATTTTAAATGATTGAAAAGAGTCTTCTAGAAGGTCAACCTTATTTTTGAAGAAGCATAGAAACTATCAAAGCAAAGGAAAAATTCATTCATTCATGATTATTGACATTTTAGTTTTGAAGAGTTTGTCATGGAGAAGAGAAGACCTAGGGTTTTCTGCATTTCCTTGACAATGGAGAACATGGTATCTTCATTGATCAGCTGCCTAAGGTTGTCACCCAGTAGTCAATATGGAGCTAAATAGTGAAGCATTTAACAAGGGTATGAAGAGTTTTGATTGAAGAATATAAAGGAAAAGGCTACAATCAATAATATTCTATTGTGAGTGAAATTTGGGCCGTACATTCTTGCTTCCAGGCTGTACATCTTCACAAGCTGGGCATCCTTGTCTCAAGCTGAAATGCCTAGGGAAAGTGCTTAATTTAGTTGTTAGTGGAGGTGCCTAGACTACCAATGACAGTTTGTTGTTTGTATTTTTTGGAGAAACATCACTAAGTTTTTGGGCATCCAACAATGAAGGGTTTCTAAGTGGAGACCAGCAATGCCCAAAATTCATAACTTATGGCTTTGTCATCATTTTGAGTATGAATAAATTGTTGAGCTAGTAAAGAAAATCTGATTTGCATGTGTATTGAAATTCCAACCCTTAATAAATTAAGTTTATTTAATATTAGAATTTATTTTTTGTACCTTTCATTGTATTCATATGCTTTACTTCTGGAAATACTTAGCATTACCTATAATAAGACCCCAAACAAGCAAGAACATACATATTATTCAAAACCCAAACAAAAAGATATAGCAATTACATAGCATTTAGTACTAGGAGAACATGATGGTTCTTACACATAGCCTAAATAGGTTAACATTATATAACCCAAGCATAGGAATGGGTAGACCACATTCATAATTGATGATCCTATGATTTGGAAACTTATTAAAAAACCAATCTTCAACGAAAGAAAATAGGGGTTGACAAAATACCTGCAAGAATGTAAGATGCTAATGCAATAGGATTTCATGCTTTCAATGGTCGAAGTTCAAGGCCTATAGCTATTGGAAAATGGGAGTAGATGAAAATTATAAAAAACAAAGGGTTGACAAATTCTTACTTGGTATTCCCCCACTAGCTAAACTAGAATACATATATTAGAAAAGTAAAGTAGCTATACACAATAGAATCTAGAAATCTTATTCATATAACCAAAATCTCTCAAGGCATTTCAAGGTGGCTAGGTGTGAGTGAATTGTTTGTGGCTATGTGTTGAATATGGTTGATCCACTTGGGCCCCGTTTGTTATTTGGACCCATGTGTTTGTGCTATCAACCAAAGACCATGTGAAAAACATCTAGATGCACAAGGGCTACACCTCTTGGTCCAAAGGACTAATACCAATTATTGAGATAGGTCTATGAGTATGCAACATCAAATGCAAAGATTCCATGTGTCTCCAAGCTAGCATGATGGTAGGCACAACATGTATACTCAACATCACGATGACTTTTCAAAGGAAAAAATAGTACAATATGATTTCATTGGAGTGCGGACCCCTTCCAATCAATTATTATTAAGCATTTATTTTTTTCCCACGTGATAGCTATAGTTTTGGAGCCCCCTTCAACAACAAACATGGATCATGTTGTCAAGTTCAAAAAATTTAGCTTCCTTCTTGTGCTTGTAGACTCCACAATTCAAAAGCAATAGGAACAAGGTTCTCACTCGTTGGTAGTTTCTCCAGTCATGGGTGTGTACAAGAAGCAAAAGGGAATTTAATGCTACTACAGATAGGGGTCAATGGGTTGTTTCAAAAGTACTACAACTTAATAGATACTTGAAAAGTACATTTCTATTTTTATGAACCAATTTTTTGGTTGGTGTTTAGTTTGTATGCTAAATGGGTCATACATGGTTTTTTATGCTTATTTGGGTTTCTTTAAAAGAATGTGAGATAGCATGCATTGACCAGTAGAAAATAAATTTTCCATTTACATGATTTCTTGCAGGCTTGGAAATTATGTCTCAAAATCCACAAATGCAATTTGCTTTAAATTTTTGTCTTGTTTTCTTGCAAATGTAGAACTTCACAATTTTAGAATTGGCATAGTTGGTCCTCTCCTTTGTGGCCAGATCATGCGCTATATTTGTGTAAAAATGGGGTTCAATGCACAATTAGATTGTTTTTTGAAGTAAATATTGCTAAGGACCAAATTGAAGTCATGCATGAGAGATGAGCTCATGAGATATTTCATGTGCCATGAATTTGGGGGCCAAGGCAGACACCACAGAGCTATACATATAATATTTTTAATATTTAATAAGGCGGGTTGAATTTTTTCTATTATAAATAATTAGTTTTTCCTCTAATTTAGCTAGTTCTAGATTGCCAAACGCTTGTAGTTCCAGTTCTTTTTTTTCACTCTCATGTGTTGCAAGTCAAGAAAGGGTCTTGTAATGCAAAATCCTCTAAATGGCATGGGTGTCTCCATAGCTGTTTGGAACATTTCAAGGAACAAGTATGTGTTCTGAAGGTTACATTTGATAGTCTAATTATTGTATGTGATGAATTGGCCCCCACAAGGGTTTCTAAAATCATTTCACATAAATTTAGCAAATATTTTCAATACAACATATGGGATTTTTTTATTGAGTTATAATCTATTGAAGTATACCTAGTTATGAATGTTAGGAATTTATTCTGATGATTATGAAAAAATTCTTATGATATTCCAAGTGCATGACTAGTTCTCAATAGATAAGACCTACGTATGTTTTTGTATTTGAAACCTGAAGTTTGACTATGTCACCTATGTGATCAAGGAAGTGAGGGTGACCAACAATTCCACCACATTTTAAAATATATTCAATTATAATATTACTTCTACATCTATTTAGTGTGTGTTTCAAGCCCTATCAATGTGCATGGTTTAGTTTTATGACTTTGTCAAAGCCTCAATAAGCTTATACTTGATCCATCTTTAGACAACTGTGTGTGGAAGTCCTATTGTCTTGCATAATCTTGGAATATAAAATTGTGCTAATCTTAAGGGAACATTTGACTGATATAATTTTAGTGGATTATGCATGGTGAACTCAAAATGCATATGCAGATGGCAAAGGAAGGGGATTTATTTGAGGGGGTATAACTTTGTTTTACATATTTTGGTGCATATGAAATTTTCTTTTATTTGTTTAATAGAGTTTGTAAACCTTCATATTAGTAAACCAATACATGGGAGGTATTTTGTAAATTTTTTTTGGGATTTTCTTATACATATAAACTGCAAAAATTGAACAACAAAAACACAAGAAAATTAAGTCAACAATTATAGATTAAATGAAGGTTAATAATATGCAATTGCAAAAGTGTATTCATTATATTAGAGTAACATAACATGTTAAAAAGAAAACAAAAAAAAATTGCATGCTAAGTGTCAATACTTTATTTGTTAGGTTTCTAAAGGCGGCTAGTAGAGACCGTAGTTCATTGAAATGAATGGAAATGAGAGAAATATGATACCCCTCAAGTCTAATGTCTCCAGGTTTACAAGGCCTACAATTGAATTAGAAATAGCCTATATTTTTCATACACAAATAAATTGGAAACACAAAAAAAAATAGAAACATAAACAAATCATTAAAGTATTGTGCATACATTTTATCTAATCCAAATCTACATATACAACTTCCTATGCATAAATATTAAATACCAAAACAACTAATCTTCAACTAAAAAAATATGATAAACCCTTTTGTATCCCGATGTCCATCATAAACACATTGATGCACAAGGTGATAAATAATGCCAACTTCAACAATTGGTTTGACAAAAAAGAAACACCAATTGCAATGAATCAAGTGACTGCATATGCACTACACATGTCATACACCAATCTTCAGTATATTAGTTTTAAAATTAATTTTTTTTTAAAAGATGAAACACTAATCAATCTTGGAAATACTATTCATAGCTATATATAAGTCAAGAGAGTGCTATAATGTGATAAATCTAGAGAGCTAGCTAACATTATACATTGGTAATAGCCAAGAAAGAACATTGTAGCATAAATATCCTGATTATAGAGAACGTGCTTGAGTGAAGAATCTAGAATTAGATAAAAAATACTCTTTAAAATTATTTTGATGGTGGATAGTTAATAATAATATCAATCCAAATTGTGGAAGCACTAACAAAAAAACCAATATAGTTATGTAGTTTCATCTAAACAATTTTCACAAAATATTCCAGTTAGAAATTGGAAAAAAAATCCAAAAAATTAAGATATGTCCATAATAAAATAATTTAAATAATAAAAGACAAAGAAATTACATATTAATAATATAAATACTTTGAAAAATCTATATGCTCCACTAAGATTTCTCTCGACGTTATTTCGATATATTATTGAATAAGATAACTAATATATATATCATGTGTTAATTAATTTCATAATTATTATATATATTAAATTTATAGAAATATGTTTTTTTCCTATCTAAATAGAAATTAAATACCAATGAGTAATTTGAATTGAAATGCTTATAGAGAAAATCTCTTCGAAAAATTAAAACAACTAATTGTTGAAATGTGTATTGAAGATTTCAAATTTAACTAATCAAACCACACATAAATATATGCAATTACATTAATATGGAGAAATAAAATGATAAATACCTTTGTGAACTATATGAAACAATGTGTTTGATTGTTTGTTTGTCTTTCAGTTGCTAGTTGCAAATAAATATCAAAATTTTAAGGATTATACATTTGCAAGAAACACAAAAATATAGAGAAAAATATAAAATCTAAACAATAAAAGAAATCAAATGTTGTATAAAAAGAAGATTTCAAATTTAACTAATCAATTCACATGGAAATATATGCTATTAAATCAATATGAAAAATTTAAATGTTAAATACTTTTGTAAGCTTTTTGAAACAAGTGTGTTTGATTGCTCAAGTATGTCTTTATTTCTCTAGTTAGGGGAAAAGAGTCCAAATTTCAAAAAATAGAAAAGAAATATTTTTTGGCATGAAAATAATTGATAAAATATATTTTAAGTTAATCTAGAGCTCATAAATACAAAAATTCCTAATAACTACATCATGATATTCTTATATACCTATTTTCCCCAAATGGATCTAGTGGAAAGAAATTGGGAAAACAAGTCTAGAAAATATAGAGATGGCCATAATAGATTCTTCTATTGAAGGGTTTGATCACATCAAGAACATTAAATCTCTATGGGAATTTGAAACATAACAAAACGTGGAAGACAAATAGTATTTTTAGATAGTAGATAAGACACGAGAAAAAAAATTAATGAAACTCAACAAAGAAATTAATGAAATAAGAATTCATCAAATTTGATAGCACCAATGATACGATTTGCATGAAATTGTCTTTGTCACCAAGAGTTACTATTGTGCACATTAACTACTCAATTTAACTATAGATATTATACACTAGCTAAAATAATTACAAGCGTTGAGGCGTTGATAAAAATTGGAGGGTTGAAACTCCATGATTTTTGCACCAGTCATTCATGTTCACAAATCCTTTGTATTTACCATCAAAAGCATGGGTAGTGTTAGGTCTCAAAATTACATGTTTTGAACCTTAAGATGGTGACAATCTCTTAATATGTTTTGGCTAATGAACGGGGCAAATATGGTTGATCACCTCCTGCTCAATAGGCTCTGCTAGACCTAGGTGGGTGTACCTAAATGATAAGGAAAATTTGAAAGTATAAAATGGATTCTAATTTGAGAAATCTACTCACAATGACACATGGGTGTGAAGTAGATGCAAGACTAATGACTAGTTCCTACTGTAGATGTTTTGAGAATAGAGTGTATAAGTAGAGTTTGTATAAAAATGTTCTAATCTTGACCAGTGCCTAAACCTATTGGGTGAATGAAGTTGAGGGTTGGATGGTGGTGATGGAGATAGATATGTAAAATAGGTAGATTTAATACTTAACTTAACTCTAACTATTGGGCACTTTTAGATGTTTTCACCTTGTACAAGCGTGCAAGTTAGTTGGTAATTGTACTCTTCTTTATAAATCCCAGTGTTATCATCCAAAATTATTGTGATAGCATCAAAGGATTTTTAATTCTTATCTATAGAGAAACTAATTAGAATAACCACTTCAAAAATATTTTAATCCCAAAAATAAATTACTTGAAAGGATTTTTAATTCACTCCAACGAGAACCTAATCAAAATGATCACACAACAACAACAAATGTGTCCTAAAAAATTATATAAATTTTAAGAACTTAAGAGAACCACTTTGGAGATGAAACAACAACATATAAGAATGAATATCAACACAACAATTGAACACTGGAAGTAAATCACCAATTGTAAATAGTCTTCTCCATTATATTGCTTCAAAAGATGTACATTAATAACAAAAGTCTATGAGATATGAAAATGGATGGATGGAATATTTAATACTGATGCAACCTATTTACTACTACTAGTGACGATGATAATGATCATCCTTCAAAATCAGACCTTGGTTTCCATTTTTATATGGGAAGCAACAAGCTACAGGCCTTTTACAAAATATGACAACGTTTCAAAACTACACCTCTTCATTAACTATTTTTTTGATTAACATAATTAAAGAAATATACAAAATTTAAGACATTCAGATGTTATGACTCCATTAATCATCATAGAAGGCCCATGATCATTGATCTAAAAAAGCCTTCATCTCCCTAGTAGATGTAAAAAAATCTCTTGTCCAAGTGACCTACTCCTCGGAAGCCAGATACTTCTCCTCCAACTGATATATTGTGAAATATGATGGCCATTTGTATTCTTGAATCCTTGGTATATTTGTGAGATGAACTTGCCATCAACTATCTAAAAATGCCTTCGTATCAATAATAAATTTCAGATACCCAACATTCAAAGTAACTAATCCATCCAGAATAAAATTAAGCCTGTGAAGATTAATGTCACCATCCTTTTGTATGTGAGTAATACACTTATGAAAAATCTGTCCAAACTCCCTTTTCCACTCTTCAAGGTTTCTAAGTTGGTCATCATCTTTTACTATTTTTGGTATATACCATTTCTTTAGGGTATGGAAATAATTCACTCATTTCTTAATCCTTTTTTCCTCTCCCTATATATATTGAAATTCATTTATAATCATCCTAACTATTTGCTCAGTTGGTTTCAATGTTGTTGGAGCATCAATACTCCTTTGTACAATTTAAACAAAGTGTGGTGTATAAGTTACAAGGTTTTGAACAGGGGATCCAAAAAAAGAATATGTTCTTTCATTTGATCAATAGCTTGTTGAAGTAACTTGTAACTGTCATATACACTCTCCAATTTATCTACAACCAACTTCACCCTTTGTTCAATATTTTTTTTCATAGCCTCACCAATTTGTTTTTTTACTTCCTTTTGGGCTTTATTGATGGTCCTCTTCATTTCTTCCACTTACTTCTTGAGAGCTCTTATTTTTTCAACTGAAATATTTTACACATCATCTAATAGAGCAGTTAAATGCCCATATAACACCATTTCCTTGCTCTATGAGGTTCTTTCTCCTCTTAACTACTCTTTCGGCTTTACATTTTACATGAACAACTTATTAACTTCATCATTTAGGAATTTTTTCTCCTCATACTCTCTTAGTCTATCCTCCAATCCTTTAATAGTTTCACAAGTAAACATGGTTGGATGCATAGTCATAGTGGCAACTTCCAAAGGGGTTGTGTCGTGTAATGTTCTTACCATGGCTGCCCCTTTCATTTCTTGTATCACATCCAATAGCTTTGGATTTTGTGTATTCTCTTGCTTGATCCATATAGCTAGGGTCTCAATCTTAATATTATATCCTATACCACTCACTCCTTCATTAGAATTGAAATTTGCAACTAACATAGTATCTTCTTGGGCCTGTACTTGGTCAAGTAAAAAAATATTCTTCAATTCCAAACTAGGGAAAATGAGTATGTTACTTTTTAAAAATAATCTCTCTATCCTTCTAAGGGTATATGTCAATATCATCAATTCTGAATTCCCTGAAGGTTTGTGCCACCATCTAATCATTTTTAGATTCCTCAATTCCCATTTTATTTATCTCCATTCTTTCCTCAAATTCTTTCACCTTCACTTTTTTCCAAAAATCCATAAATATTGGAGTTTTAGTAAACTCGTCATCTTCTATGAATCACCTAGCTGCAACGTCTCGTTCATCTTCATGTATTTTTGTATTTTATTTTTTCTTTATCATCCATCCTTTCTTCAGGCTTATAGGAATTCATCTCATGGACTGGTTGGTTGACCTCAACATCACCCTTTAATTATTGTAACACATTGGCTACCTCTTCAATGTCTCCCACCCCTTCATTTTCTTTGTAAGGGACCAATGGTTTAGTGCTTTGTGTCTTTTGTCTTTTAGGAGGAAATTTGTCCATGGTAGATTATGAGGTTGTGTCTGGGGTGTGCTTTGTAAGTATTATACCACTGTTGTATTTTTTAAGATGTGCCTCCATTTTACCATATAAGTCTTCAAATTTATCAATTCTCAAATTTATTCTTCTGATTGGGTCATTCTCTTCAACAAAATAGCCTAGGAAATCTTTGTATTTTTTCTTCCTCTCTTCCTCAAGTTTCCTCATAACTTCCCATTTTTTCTTTCTATAGAATATTTTTTGAAAACTGAGATAGTTTTTTATCACATATTCTTCATAGTCTACTTGATGTGCACTTGTTGACTTACTAACAAGGTTATGCCTTATGTGATTCATATGATTTTTAGGATCAAAAACTCTTCCTTTTCCAAAATCCAATCAATATTTTGTCTTTAAATAATATTACAACTCCTCCAACATGTCTAAGCCTACTAACCAGTCTTCACACTTGGTTAGGTTTTGAAAAAATGTTCCCTCCTATTTATGCATCACATCCTTTTCCATCCACATAATTTTCCACACAAATTATAGAAATGATAGTCTAAGGGGCACAAACATTGGTAGTATGTGTGGAGCAATAGGGCATCCATAAACTCTTATTATTGTGACTTCGGGGAGGAAGAACCAATCACAAAATTGTGTGTATGACCCTACTCCTATTTTAGGGCTATAGTTCTCAATAGTTATAGTATTTTAGTGGTAAATCTTGGTATTGAGAAACCAAGAACTCCTAGGATTATGTGCACAAAATCTTCATAGAATATCACAAAGCTTAATTTTTTACACCAACTGTCCCAAATATAGCACCACTTCTGAATAGGTGTAGTATTCCCTTGTTCATCAATTTTTGCCAAGTCCATTTGTTTGGTCCATTTTTCTTGATTCTAGTATAATATCAAATGACACAAAAGAGAATAGTGTCTAAAAGTAATGGGTGCTCTGTCTTCTATGACCTGTAAGAATTCTTCATTCAATTCCTTTTCAAGATATGAAGCAAAGTCATATTTTATATTAGTCTTAGGATTCTGGATTCTCATGGCCATCATCATTAGGATTATTGGCATCTTATCTTGAGCATCCATCCCCATTATTTGGCATAGAGCAAGATATGTATTTACAAAATAGTATTGAAAGTCCACCACAGTGATTGGCTCAGTAATGGAGGGGAAAATGGGGATTGTTCTATTGCCAATTCCATTTTTCATGTATAGGGGAAGCTCGTCACTCCTGTAAGTTCTTCTCAACCTACTATACTATTCCTCACCTTTTTGTAAGTTTATCTTAGTCAAGGCCTATTTTTTCAAGTCAAAACACTCAATGATAGTTGTCTTGGTTACCTCAACCAACACCAAACCATTCAGAAACCTCATAGTTTTAGTAGCAAGGTGATAATGTTTAGCTAATAATTTGATAAACTCCACATCAAAAAACACATTTGGGACAATTAGTTTGGCCAAGTCTAACACCTAGGGGTTTGACATTGGAACTTTCCAATTTCTTTTAATGTAAAAATACCAAAATAAGTCCCACCTAGATTTAGGAATGAGGGCATCTCTACAAGCTTGTGTGGTATCTATGAGTAATTTCTTATTACCTTCCTTGGTGGACCCTGGGAGTATATCTAAAATGAACTGGTGGAGAGGCCTCTCTTCTGTCTTGGGTTCTTTATCCTTAATTTTAATTTTACTTTTCTTTGCTTTTAATTTTTTCCTTTCAGGCAGCATGATTCTACCCTTTTCGCTAAAACTTCAAAATGACAAAGCTTTGAAAAATATTTACACCAATTGATCTTCTTCAAAGAGTTATTTGTGCACTTACTCAGGTGTTTCACATTTTTAGATGTCCTCCTCTAGTATCCTTAGCTCCCCCATGACAATGTATTGCAAATGAGTGTAGTAGTCGAGTAATGCTCTTGTTTTCTAAGGGATTCAATTCAATGCAAGAGAATGCAGTACCTAAACAAGATCAGTCCATCATCCCTCAAGAGTGGCCCATTGATTCAGATGACTTACTCCTCATGGAGAGGATCAGCAAAGCAAATCCAATGCAGTTAGCTGTAGCATGTTACCGACTATAGCAAGAAAAGCTCAAACAAGAAGAGGGGCAGAAAGTAGGATAGCAGACAGTTGAAGAAGGAAAGGATGCTCAAGTTCAAATTTTTGTTTGTTTATTTGATGAGCTTCCACAATTTATAGGTGAAGATGAGCAGTGCTTGATTGAACTTACCTCAATGCCCAGTTTTGAGCTACAAAGTGATGAGCTCACAATAGATTGTCTTGTTGAACTTCCTAGTCTTGTGGGTGATGATAGAGACACCCTGCTTGAACTAACACCAGTGTTAAAGCTTGGACAACCAGAAGATGAAATTCGCTTTAATAGCTTGTTCATTCATCAAGAGGAAGATGGGGGTAGCCTAGTATTAAGAGGTGAAAGGGTTGGTACCTATCAAAACATCAATCAAGAGGGGCATGATAAACAAAAGTAGGTTTTTAAAGGTACGGGTACTCCTTTAAGTGTTCAAGGAGAAAGTTATGAGATTGATGTAGGACATGTCATGCATGAGGAAGCTAATCAGGAACTTGAAGAGGATATGTTTTCAAGCATAGTGGAGGAGTTTTTCTCAAATATTGATGCCAAGCCATCATTAACTAAATCTGGAGAGTGTGAGCAACATAACCAAGTGGAAGGAGCTGCCATAGTTTCATTTGAATCACACAAGGTAGCTCATTCCAATCATCATGGGGTTATGACTATTGAAGTAGTTGGTCAAAGTAGACCCAGTAGGATTGGCTTGGAGGCTATTCTTTCAAGAGGATGCCCGATCAGGCATCTAGCCAAAATGGAGACCAGCAAATATATTGATACCTTGCTTGCACCCAAGCATGACGATACTACTGAGGAGGAGCACACTCAAATTACCCTTCCACCTCTGAACGAGAATGTTTACATTCCATATGAAAGGGTTAGTAAGCTTGAATATGTTCTGCAAGAGATCTTGTAGCTATCTGCTGAATTGTCATGCATGGTTCATTTCTTTTTAGTTGTTCTCCAACGTAGAAAACATTGTAAATTTTTTAGAAAAGGAATTTATGTTACCCAACCTGTCAATGGGTTCGTTTGACTAGCTTCTTTGCTACTTAGAATAGGGTAAGCTAGTTTCATTTTAAATGCATCTTTTTTTTCCCTAAGTGCTTTTAAGCACAGTTAGATAGTTTGCTTCTTTTGTGTTGAGTTTTCATAAATTTCAAGGGTGTCTCTTACTACTCTGTTGAGTTATAACAATTTTTAATGTTGTTTTCAAGTGGTGTTGGTTCTCTAATGACACCATTCCCAATGGAAAATTTTAGGCTACTGGTTTTCATGTTTAGCAGGAAAACATCTAACAAAGGTTGCCATAAATGTTGTTTAATTTTAACCTACTAGCTTAATCAAGTAGGATAAATTATGTTTCATATGTTCAAGAAGGCCAAATGGGAAATTTTCATCAAGGGTTAGGTCATACATCTGATACTGTTTCACAAGGAGGTCTATTGGAAATCATGCCTAGATTAGTTCTGGCACAAAACTCATCAGAGAAGAAAGTCGGCAAGACCCTCTTGCTGTCTTGCTGACTAGTAGTGTGCTCTATTTGTTTGAATGCACCGGTTGCCAGGACATTCAGGTCACCATGAGTCTTTATGTATCTCTCTAGGTGGGATGTCTCACCGACAGTAGCTCACAAAGTTGGTGTTGGGTAGCCCTTGTTCACCATGAAGTCCTGCCGATAGACGAAAGTCACATCAAAGGTTGTTTACAAGTTGGTGACGGGGAGATGTCTCGATGACTAACAAAGGTCTCAGTGAGAAGAGATGTCAATGGGGAGAAAAGGTGGGCCTCGCTGTAATGTCTCAGTGACCGATGATGTCTCACCGAAGCAGAATGCCCTCACTAAGAAATGAAGACCTCGCTGTAAGGTCTCATCGACCAAGCGATGTCTCCCCGAAGTGAGGTATGCTCTCGATGAAATGAAGGAGTTTACCTTGATGTCTCGACAACCAAGTAGAAGTCTTAGAAAATTTTTTGAGCTTGATATGAGGTCTTGCCGACTAGGTAGGGTCTTGTCGAGATAAAGCAAGCTCGCCGAAAATTTTTGACATCGGTATATTGTCTGGCTGACAAGGTGATGTCTTGTCGACTTTACTTTCCATTGTCTTGTCTCACCAATGACTGAGCACAGTGGTATAATGATGGGGCTTTAGCATGAGGTCTTCCTGACTTGCTGGTGTCTTGCCGAAGGAGGGACGTTTGAGCATGAGGAAGGTGTTTTGTGTTCGCTATGAGGTCTCACCAAGAACAAAAGGTCCCGCTAACATTGATGACTTTGTCGTAACGTCTAGCTGTAGGAGTGATGTCCTACCGATTGTTGGAGGTCTCAAAAAAATGAAGTGAGCTTGGGGAGAAGAAAGGAGCTCGCTATGAGGTCTTTCTGAAAGAAGGGAGTCTTACCGATAGCAATCAGCTTTCCCACGAAAATGGATATCGATATGACTTTTGCAGCTCAACATGAGGTCCTGCCGATAGTCCCAAGCTATGTCGATAGCTACTATGTGATGTGCTCGCATCAGGGAGACACGATTAGTGTCTCACCCACTTTTTATTATGATGTGCGACCTCTGAATGTTTCAAAACCTATGTGGCACGAATTCAACCAATCTGAATGAGCTACAGGAGAGCCATGGTAGTTTGACCAGTGAGAGGAAGATCAACAGAATGAAAGCGACGTGGATTTTCTCTAAGCTCAAGAGCATTCAAAGCAGCTCAGTAGGGAAGTTTGAGGGTGGACACGGAGGCCATGAAATTAATACTGTGGTTGCAAAAGATCTAAAGGCTTCTCCTGGGGAATGACTCTTCACCGACATGGACACGAGGATGCAATCAAATGCAGAATTAACTTTATTAAAAGATCTAAGGGAAGATCTTTTCTAAAGGTGGATATTTTTGTAAGCCCTAGGGGCTGACATTTTTTTTGTAGATAAGGCATTTTTGCCTCTTTGTAAAGCAGTTCTCCTTATACTTTTTGAAAGTTAGTGACTTTTGCAGTCCTTTCTTAGATTAGCAAACTTTTGTAACTCATTTTGAAGCATAATATATAGAGTATACCTTGGTCACTGTTGATGTTTCAGATTACCATCTTGTTCTTGCAAAGTGTTGTGCATTTCAAGTTCATGATCAACTTATTTTGTGAATTTCTTCTATTCCGTTATGACTTTATCTTTTGTTTTCATGCCTTCCTTTGCAAAAGTATCATTATATAAATCACAAATTGTGTTTACATAATCAGATATGGATTCTAGTATGTGAAAAATATTTTCCTCTCTTGAAAAAGTGTATGAATCAAACCTATTTGTGATATATTAATGCAAAGCTTATAGAATTTGATGTGTAATCTTATGTTCATTTCCAATTTTCAAGTGTAACCTAATTATTCCATTGCTCTTATCAGTTCAGTGTATCACCATAGCATTTAGTTTTATTTTTATGCACTCCTTCTCCCTTTCTCTTTACTGAATCAGTAGTTTAGGTGACACCATACAAAGTCGGCCTTCTCCGAAGGTTGACCTCTGTCTACAAGTGACCCACAGCTTTAGAGGTCTTCCCATGTTACACTGAGGTGTTGAGCATCAAGTTCAACAAGGGTGCAATTTTAGGTGATAACATTTTTGGCATGCCCGGTGGGACCGTGAACTACTTCTCAATTCATGTTTATGCATTTTATTGTTGTTGTTTGGTGTGTGCAGCAGTAGTTTCAGAATTTTAGAGGCATTTTCTTTACATACCTGGTGACTCTAAGAGAATAACAACTAGTTTCAAGCAGATTAAGTGGTGGTATGTTCTTATTTTTAGAAAATCAGATCTAGTTTTCTTGTTTTACAAGAAATTTTAATGCATTTCCATCTTCTATGAATGCTCCAAAATGTCTACATTTTATGAAGACATGTTCTATCATCTAGCTTGTCATGAAACTACTAATCATCCCTCATTTCATGAAAATTATGCTCATATACCCAATTATCAGCCATATCAAATGAGTATGCAGTTGTTTTTAGTTCAAGTATCTTTGCTACAAGAGATTATCAATACTCCCCACAATTTTTCCACCCTCCCACCCCTACTCAGTTTGTGCATCAGCCTATATATTTCCAACAATAGTTTCAACAAAACAATCATAAGGCCAACCAACATGTTTTTTCACATGCCCAATCTCAAGGAGTTAACAACAGTTTCAACAAAACAATCATAATCTCCGATTTTCAAAGGAAAATGTGGGAGATTGAAGGATAGCACGAGATTGATTGGAAAGAAGAACAAAAATCTTACCAAGCTTAGACAAGTCAAGAGGAATGGGAGGCCAAAAAGAGGCAATTTGAAGAGAACCTTACCCAGATGCTGACTATAAAAGATGCAAAAATGAGGCAAAAATTTTCCAACCAAGAGGTTCCTAACTACAAGTTTTCCAGCTTTAGGAAAAGTCAACCTCTCAAATCCCCTAGTAAGTCTTCTCAGTTTGAAATTCCAAGCTTTAATGGATTCAATTCAATGCAAGAGAATGTCATACCTAAACAAGACTAGTCCATCATCTGTCAAGAGTGGCCCATTGATTCAGATGACTTACTCCTCATGGAGAGGATCAGCAAAGTAAATCCAATGCAATTAGTTGTAGCATGTTACTGACTACAGCAAGAAAATCCCAAACAAGAAGAGGGGAAGAAAGTAGGACAGCAGACAGTTGAAGAAGGAAAGCATGCTCAAGTTCAATATTTTGTTTATTTATTTGATTAATGAACTTCCACAATTTATAGGTGAAGACGAGTAGTGCTTGACTGAACTTACCACAATGCCCAATTTTGAGCTGCAAAGTGATGAGCTCACAATAGATTGTCTTGTTGAACTTCCTATTCTTGTGGGTGATGATAGAGACACCCTGCTTGAACTAACACCACTATTAAAGCTTGGAAAACTAGAAGATGAAATTCGCTTTAATAATTTGTTCATTCATCAAGAGGAAGATTGGGGAAGCCTGGTATTAAGAGGTGAAAGGGTTGGTACCTGTGAAAACATCAATCAAGAGGGGAATGATCAACAAAAGTAGGTTTTTAAAGGTACGGGTACTCCTTTAAGTGTTCAAGGAGAAAGTTATGAGATTGATGTAGGACATGTCATGCATGAGGAAGTTGATCAAGAACTTGAAGAGGATATGTTTTCAAGAATAGTGGAGGAGTTTTCCTCAAATCTTGATGCCAAGCCATCATTAACTAAATCAAGAGAGTGTGAGCATCATAACCAAGTGGAAGGAGTTGTCATAGTTTCATTTGAATCACACAAGGTAGCTCATTCCAATCATCATGGGGTATGACTGTGGAAGTAGCTGATCAAAGTAGACCCAGCAGGATTGGCTTGGAGGCTATTCTTTCACAAGGATACCCGATTAGGCATCTAGCAAAAATTGAGACTAGCAAAGATATTGATACCTTGCTTCCACCCAAGCAAGAGGGTACTGCTGAGGAGGAGCACACTCGAATTACCCTTCCACCTTAGAACGAGAATGTTTACATTCCATATGAAAGGGTTAGTATGATTGAATATGTTCTGCAAGAGATCTTGTAGCTATCCGATGAATTGTCATGCATGCTTCATTTATTTTTAGTTGTTCTCTAGCATAGCAAACATTGTAATTTTTTTAGAAAAGGAATTTATTTTACCCAACCTGTCAATGGGTTCATTTGACCAGCTTCTTTTCTAGTTAGAATAGGGTAGGCTAGTTTCATTTTAAATGCATCTTTTTTTTCCCTAAGTTCTTTTGAGCACAGTTATATAGTTTGCTTCTTTTGTGTTGAGTTTTCATAAATTTCAAGGATGTCTCTTGCTGCTCTATTTAGTTATAACAATTTGCAATGATGTCTTCAAATGGTGTTGGTTCTCTAATGACTCTATGCCCAATGGACTTGTTTAGGCTACTAGTTTTCATGTTTAGCAAGCAAACATCCAACAAAGGTCGACAGAAATGTTGCCCAATTTTCACCTATGGGCTCAATCAAGTAGGATAAATTATGTTTCAGATGTTCAAGAAGGCCAAATGGGACATTTGCATCAAGGTTTAGGTCATACATCTGATACTATTTCACAAGGAGGTCTATTAGAAAGCATTCCTTGATCAATTCTGGCACAAAACTCATTAGAGAAGAAAGTCGGCAAGACCCTCCTGTTGTCTTGCTGACTAGTAGTGCGCTCTATTTGTTTGAATGCACCGGTCCTCAGGACATTTGGGTCGCCATGAGTCTTTATGTATCCTTCTGCATGGAATGTCTTGTTGACAGTAGCTCAGAAAGTTGGCATCAGGGAGCCCTTGTTCACCATGAAGTCTTGTTGACAGACGAAAATCACGCCGAAGGTTGTTTACAAGTTGGCATCAGGGAGATGTCTCGGTGACTAACAAAGGTCTCGGTGAAAAGAGATATCAACAGGGAGAAAAGGTGGGCCTCGTTGTAACATCTCAGTGACTGATGATGTCTCACCGAAGCAGAATTCCCTCACTAAGAAATGAAGACCTCGTTGTAAGGTCTCATCGACCAAGCGATGTCTCCCCGAAGTGAGGTACGCTCTTGGAAAAAGGAAGGAGTTCACCATGATGTCTCAGTGACCAAGCAAAAGTATCTACAAAAGTTTTGAGCTTGATATGAGGTCTCGCTAACTAGGTAGGATCTTTATGAGATAAAGCAAGCTCGCCAAGAAAGTTTGACATCGGTATATCATCTAGCCGATAGGGCGATGTCTTGTCGAGGAGGTTGCACTCGCTGACCAAGTGACGGTTGATGTAATGTCTCACTGACTGAAGGTGGTCTTGCCAAAGTAGAATGAATTTTCCATGATGTCTCACCAACCTAATAGGGTCTTGTAGAAAGAATGTGAGCTCGATGCAAAGGAAAGTAAAGTCGCCATGATGTCTTGGTGAAAAAAGGAGGTCCTGCTGATGAATGAAGGGTCTCAGTATAGTGTTTTTCCTTTGGTATGTCATCTCGCCAACACAATGGTGTCTCGCCAATGGAGGAGTACAAAGGTATAATGATGGGGCTTCAGCATGAGGTCTTCCCAACTTGTTAGTGTCTTGCCAAAGGAGGGACGTTTGAGCCCGAGGAAGGTGGTTTGTGTTCGCTATGAGGTCTCACTGATAATGAAAGGTCCCATCGACATTGATGACATCAGCATAACGTCTGGCCATCAGAGTGATGTCCTACTGATTGTTTGAGGTCTCAGCGAAATGAAGTGAGCTCGAGGAGAAGAAAGGAGCTTGCTATAAGGTCTTGTCGAAAGAAGGGAGTCTTGCCAATAGCGATCAGCTTGCCCATGAAAATGGATATCGGTATGAATTTTGCAGCTCGACATGAGGTCCCGCTAACAGTCCCAAGCTATGTCAATAGATACTATGTAATGTGCTCGCATCGGGGAGACACGATTAGTGTCTCACCGACATGTGATTCTGATGTGTGACCTCTAAACATCTGGAAACCTATGTGGTGTGAATTCAACCAATCCAAATGAGCTATAGGAGAGCCATTGTAGTTTGACCGGTGAGAGGAAGATCAACAGAATGAAAGCGATGTGGATTTTTTCTGAGTTCAGGAGCATTCAAAGTAGCTCAGTAGGGAAGTTTGAGGGTGGACACGGAGGCCATGAATTTAATATTGTGGTTGCAAAAGATCCGAAGGCTTCTCCTAGGGAACGACTCTTCACCGACATGGACATGAGGATTCAATCAAATTCAGAATTAACTTCATTAAAAGATCTAAGGGTAGATCTTTTCTGAAGGCGGATATTTTTGTAAGCCCTAGGGGTTGACATCTTTTTGTAGATAAGGAATTTTTTCCTCTTTGTAAATCAGTTCTCCTTATGCTTTTCGAAAGTTAGTGACTTTTGTAGTCCTTTCTCAAATTAGCAAACTTCTGTAACTCATTTTGAATCATAATATGTAGAGTTTACCTTGGTCACTATTGATGTTTCAGATTACCATCTTGTTCTTGCAAAGTGTTGTGCATTTCAGGTTCATGATCAACTTATTTTGTGAATTTCTTCTATTCCTTTATGACTTTATCCTTTGTTTTCATGCCTTCCTTTGCAAAAGTATCATTATATAAATCACAAACTTTGTTTACATAATCACATATGGATTCTAGTCTGTGAAAAATCTTTTCTTCGCTTGAAAAAGTGTATGAATCAAACCTTTTTCTAATATATTAATGCAAAGCTTATAGAATTTGATGTGTAATCTTATGTTCAATTCCAATTTTCAAATGTAACCTAATTATTCCATTGCTCTTATTAGTTCGGTGTATCACCATAGCATTTATTTTTATTTTTATGCAATCCTTCTCCCTTTCCCTTTACAGAATCAGTAGTTTAGGTGACACCATAGGAATCCGGCCTTCTCCAGAGGTTGACCTCTATCTACAAGTGACCCATAGCTTTAGAGGTCTTCCCATGTTACACTGAGGTGTTGAGCATCAGGTTCAACAAGTGCAATTTCATGTGATAACAACACTATTGGATTCATGCATCGAGGTGACTAATGTGATCTCTTACATTTATTACCACAATCTATAATGATGCCACTGTAGGTCTCACTGTACTACCGCTATTACTTGTCACACTTTTCACAGTATGGTGATATTGGGGTTTATACATTTTTATCCATATCTTTTTCCATCTTTATGATCACAAGACAGTGGTATACATACTTCCATGATACAACTATATTATCCACCTTATGTGGCAGTCTTATTTCTTCTTTTATTGTTTAATACTTACCGTACTATCACTCTGCTTAAAAATTTTCATTGTGGGGTGGTGGTGCATATCGCTTGACCATGCATGCTAATTGACCCCTTGGCGGTATAGGGGTTTATGTTTTATTTCATATGTTAGGAACTGCCAAACTGCTCGGACTTCATTTTGTTTTTGTATTGTAATAAAGGCATAGATTTTTTTAATAGTGATTATCTAAAAGGATGAATGGATACATACAAAGGGAATGCTAATGATTTTATGGATCTTGCTACACAAATTAATGCATTTCATGTCAAAAAAAATGTAGAACCAAAGGTAGTAGATCTTTTGATGTAGTTGAAATGTGGGTGGAAAATGGAAACCGATGGATATTGAGAAATAAATTTTTATTTCTAATAGTGGCTCCAATTAGGGATGAATGATCATGGGGTCATTGCAAGAATCCAGAAGTGATCTTTGGGATGCAAACCATGGGTATATGTGATTGAATGGGATGGGAAGGGGGGAGGGAAACCTAAACAACAATGGATGGAGAATCATATTTTTAAAGAAATTAAGTAATTCAGGAATTATCCATGCACTGTAAATTCTTGATCTTCTCTTGACATATTTTGAAGATACTAAAAATCTTCACCACCTTTACCAGTAATAACAAATGGTCCTATTTAAAGAGTTTCAAACTTACCATGCTTCCCTTTGTCTTGGAATCTGGCATTCCACAATAGAACCATGTCATTTACCTCAAACTTTCTATCTTTTCCCCTTTTTTCAAACAAGTACTTCATTTGTGACTGCATTTTTATGTTATGCTCCTGAGCCAAGCTTCTAATTTCATTTAGTTCAGCCAATTTCTCCATCGTATCTTCAATGGATTTAGGGATATCCAAGTCTTATGGAGCATAAACTTATATATTGGTACTCTTGTTTCTTCTTTTCTTGTTTAATACTTACCGTACTATCGCTCTACTTAAAAAATTTCATTGTGGGGTGGTGGTGTGTATTGCTTGACTGCACATGCTAATTGACCCCTTGGCAGTATGGCAGTTTATGTTTTATTTCATGAGTTAGGAACCACCAAACTGCTCGGACTTCATTTTGTTGTTGTATTGCAGTAAAGGCATAGATTGTTTTAATAGTGATTATCTAAAAGGATGAATGGATACATATAAAGGGAATGCTAATGATTTTATGCATCTTGTTACACAAATTAATGCATTTCATGTCAAAAAAATGTTGAACTAAAGGTAGTAGATCTTTTGATGTAGCTGAAATGTGGGTGGAAAATGGAAACCGACGGATATTGAGAAATAAATTTTTAGTTCTAATAGTGGCTTCAATTAGGGATGAATGATCATGGGGTCATTGCAAGAATCTAGAAGTGATCTTTGGGATGCAAACCATGGGTATATGTGATTGAATGGGATGGGAAGGTGGGAGGGAAACCTAAAATACTATGGATGGAGAATCATATTTTTTAATAAATTAAGTGTTTGAGGAATTATCCATGCACTGTAAATTATAGATCTTCTCTTGACATATTTTGAAGATAATAAGAATCTTCACCACCTTTACCAGTAATAACAAATGGTCCTATTTAAAGAGCTTCAAACTTACCATGCTTCCCTTTGTCTTGGAATCTGGCATTCCACAATAGAAACATGTCATTTACCTCAAAATTTCTATTTTTCCTCTTTTTTCAAACAAGTACTTCATTTGTGACTGCATTTTTATGTTATGCTCCTGAGCCAAGCTTCTAATTTCATCTAGTTCACCCAATTGCTCCATCTTATCTTCAATGGGTTCAAGGATATCCAAGTCTTACTAGAGCATAAACTTATATATTGGTAAAAGGTTTTTGATGGGAATCCTTGCTTGTGTCCCATAAACAAACTCAAAAGGCCTTTTTCCAGTGGATCTTTATTGTGATTCTATCTTCCAATACTGCCATCCTCAATTTGGAATCCCAAGCCTTTTCTTTTTTTTCCAGCATCCTCTTAATGATTTTTAGGATACTTTTGTTGTTGTATTCAGCCTGGCTATTTTCTTGTGAATGATATGAAGATGCAAACAAAAATTTTATGCCATATGTTTCATAAAATATTTTGAAATCTTCTAATGTAAAGCACATACCAGTGTCTATAACTATCCTTACAAGTGTTCCAAGTATAGTTATGATATTCTCCATTATAAAATTTATCACAACCTTACTAGTGGCTTGTGTTTGTAGGGATGGATTCTATCCATTTTGTAAATTAAATAGTTTCCAATAAATATATTTATGGCCTCCACTAGACTTCTCTGGTATTTCTCCAATGAAATCAATCCCCCACTGATGAAATGGAGCTTCAACTTGCATTGGTCTAAGTGGCAATGCTTCTTGATACTTCATTTTCCCAAAAAATATTTGACAAGCCTCACATTTTCATACATATGTAAAAGAGTCATTGAAAACCCTGGGCCAATAGTATCCAACTCTTAGAATCTTGTGGGAAGTGGTTTTGGCTAAAAAATGTCCTCCACAGACTCCTTCACGCATCTCCTTTAACATAGGTTTTGCTTGTGATTCATCTAAGCATAACAATAACACTCCATCTCTGTTCTTCAAATATAGGTCTCCATCCATAAATACATACTTTGAGGCATGCAATTTTAAGGTTTTTTTTTGGCTTTCACTCAAGTCTTTAGGACATTTCTAATTCTTGAGGTAATTGATTATATTAGTGTACCATGAGGTGTGCTCAATATTGGTGATCATACCTTCTTCTTCCCCTATGTTATAGATTTGAGATGCTTCAAGATTTGATTTCACCATGAGCTTAGCCAACCCTTGTCCTCTTACCAATTTGATGATTTGGAATTAAATATCCAACTCTTAAATTTTTTTAATCCATCTACACCTTCTCCCTAAAACTGCAATTTGTACAAATACACTGTTAACTACAACATTAGGAACATATGCAATTATTTTAGAACTTACTAAATAGGGTTTGAAAGCCTTCACTGCTTTGACAAGTGCATATTCTTGCTTCTCTATAATTTCATACTTTAGTTCTACTCCTTGAAGGGATTTGTTGAAGAATGATATCGGTTGTTCATACCCTTCATCATTTTTTTGCAACATCATTGTTGCAATGGTGTGGTATGATGCAAATTAAAAGATCTAAAATGGTTTATTGAAGTTAGGGGATTTTAACAATGGGGCTTCCTTAATTTCTCTTTTTATGGGTATGAATGCATCAATTTATTCTATTGTCCAATCAATCTTGGCTCCTTTCTTCAACATCTTTGAAATAGGATTGACAATTTAAAAAAAAATTGATATAAACCTCCTTACAAAGTTTATCTGGCCAAAGAAAGATTGAATGACTTCTACTGTCTTCGGGATAGGAATATTATCTATAGCTTTCACCCTTTTAGCTTACTCCATGTTTATATACTATGTGTCCCAATAATTTTCCTTCATTCACAAAAAAATTACACTTCCTAGGGTTTGAGTAAATACCATACTCCAGAGCCTTGAGGAAGATCTTTTCTAGATGTTCAAAATGGTCTTCGAATTTCTTAGAATATGTTGTGAGATCATCTTGATACACCACCATTATTGAATTAATCAAGTTAGCAAAGGCAACATCCATAGCTCTTTGAGAGGTGGCACTATCATTTTTGAGGAAAAATGGCATCCTTACATATACATATGTGCCTCAAGGTGTAGTAAACATTGTCTTATACTATTTTGATTCTTTTACTTTCACCTAGTTGTAACCTGAAAACCCATCCATCATGGACAATAACTCACATCTTGTTACCCTTTGCAGCATAACTTCTATGTTTGGGAGGGGATAATTTTCTCTTAAGAGAGGAGACATTCAAATTTTGAAAATATACACACAACCTTATGTCTCCATTCTTCTTCCTAACAAGAACCAAGTTAGAAACCTAAGTGGAATGTCTAATTGGTTTAACAATGCCTCCCTCTTTGAGTTTCATGAGTTCTTAATGCATCTTGGGTTCCAAAGTAGGATTTATTGGCCTTTGTTCTATCTCAAGGGATTTCCATCAGGTTTCAGTGGGATATCATGTTGAAATAGGTCTTCTTTGTATGCTTTACGATCATCATATGACCATGCAAAAACATCCTTATACTTTCTCAATAGTTTGATCAGCATCTTTCTAATCATAGGGCTTATCTTCTTTCAAATGTACACCTTTTTTGGAGCCAACTCGATTCCAAGGTTAATTTCTTCAATATCTTCCCTTCTCATTGGTGTTTTCTTCATAACTGCTTGGTCATTCCCATCAAACAGCCTTTCTAATGCTACTAATCTTTTAGGAATATTGTTTGTTTTGAGTTGCACTACCTCTTAGCCAAACACAGTTTGTTTACCACATACTTCTTCAACAAATGCATTGAAATCAATCTATCTCTTGGTCTTCATACTGATCAATGTAGTGTAAGAACTTAGTTAGATCTGTGTCATCATTGAAGACCTACCAATTGTAAATATTTTTAGGAACTATAGGTATTGTCTTGAGTTCCACTTGTGAGATTCATGCCAAGGTAATGTCATCCTTTTTCAAGGCCACATTTTCCAAGAAGTTAGCCATTAATTTTTTTGATCTATCCACCCACTCAATGGAGAAGGCATCAAAGAGCTCTATAGTATCCCACATTGCATTTCTATGTTTCTTCAATCTTTTTTTCTTGTAGGGTACTTTGACCTCATTTGTGAAACAACCAATTCTAAGTCCCCAAAAATAGTTAACACTTTGATCCCATGCTTCGTGGCAATGTTTAAACTAGTAACCATGCTTTGTACTCTGCTATATTATTTTTGCATTCAAATGTCAGAAAAAATAAGTAATTAAATGTTGTGCCATCTGGTGAAATGAAAACAATTCTAGCCCCATTCCCCTCTTTACTATAGGCTCCATCAAATTACATCTGCCATATGCCATGTTTATTTTGAGAAACATCTCTCGCAATTCGATCTATGTTTAGCAAAATAGGATTTGAATGCTCAATTCTAAAACTTCCAAGGTCAACATAACGAAAGTAGTTCATTTGATTAGGGTCAAAGAGCTCAATGGCATGCTCTGATCTAGTTTCTTTGTATAGCTTGACTTCCTTTCCATTCACAGGTTTTGTGGCATAAGAAAAATCTAGTTGGACATTTCCACCCACTGTTGCAGTCCATTGTCTTGATAGTAACATTCCATAGTAAGGGGGAGTGTCCACCATAGTGATGTCTTTCCTATATGTCTCCTCAGGGTATGATGCCAATTTCAATTCTACATCCCATATTACTCCAACTATAGGGTTTGATCTTTTATCCATGGCCTATCACTTCCCATAGGTGGTATTCACTCACAAACCTATTTCCTTCATGACAGCTAAAGGCATGATATTGATCACCACCCTTGAGTCAATCATGTAATTTTTCACCAACTTGCTATTGATCACCAATGTGCTATAAAATAGATCCACCTAGGAGGGATTCTTTGTGAGGGTGTCTCCCAAATAGACCTTTGAGGTCTTTATAGTTTCATGCTCAATGACATTGACCTCTTTCTTCTGATCCTTTTGTTTGTGAGATGTGTTGGCAATCAATTTGAGAGTTGTGTCTCTGTACTCATCAATTTTCATCATCTCCATCAAGGGTACTATCATTTTTATCTAAGTTAATGCCTGTGCAATATCAAATGAAGGAGCAACCATCCCTTTCTTTTTTTTCTCTATTTTAGCAGCCTTTTTTCCTTCAATTTGCACTTTTTCATTGTCTAATTTTTTCTCAAACTCATCATTTGCAACCACTTTTTGAGAAAATTTTTGAGGCTTCCTTGTTTTGCCCTTCTTTTGGTCAGGTGATAGGTTCTCTTTATTCTTCTACTCTTTTATGAGCATGCCTCTAGTTGTTCCCTAGTCTTCATCTACAGGCCTACTTCTTAAGTAGCATTTCTTTCTTTTTTCTTCAACCACAACTTTTGCTGTGATGGCCCTCATCTCCTCTTCTATTGGTGTTCTTAACTAAAATTGTGGAGTTGTATTTTATGCATAGGCTACTTCTCTTGCATTTTCTTCCAAATCAGAGAACACTTCTTGATCCATATTAATATTGCTTTTTTGGTTGTTGACATCATATTCAGAACCATACTTAGAGGATGAGTATCCATCATTGTTTTGATGGGACCTCCATCTTAACATACTCATGATATGGCCATCTCTATCTAGTTCTTGTGAGAATTCATCTTCCTGGAAAGCCTGAGCCACTACACAATGTTCGGGAGTATGGGGTCTATGACAAGGTGAACACCATGGTATAGTATCCACTATGTGTGATCCATGTTTTTTCAAAGGATCTGAAGTATCTTTCCAATTTGGATTACCCATTGGTTTCCCATCCTTCCAAGTGTTATTTTAGGGCATGCCATGAAATCTTCATCTTTCATTCCTGTACTAGTTCTCTTGCCTATTTGGGTGATTGTTAGGGTTTTGTGGGACCCTAAGGTTATCTCTTTTTCCAATTATGCCATCAACTTTTCTATTGTTTTCAATGGATGTAGCAACCCTTTATGCTTCTACCAAGCTACTAGGAAATCTATTCTTGAGCTCATACCCTATTTTAGGATAAAAGGCCCTCAAATAGATGCTCAAATTTGTTGAGTCAACTAGTTCAAATCCATGTGGTATGTTGTTGCTAATCTTAGAGAACCTTTTATTTAAGTCAAAAATAGATTCATTTTTATTTTTTTGAATGCTTATTAACTCATGCAAGGAAAATTTAAGAGCACATTGATTCCTATATTGTACTAGGAATTTATTTTTGAAGTCCGCTACAAAGGTAGTTGAGGCATCTAGTAGGCTATTGAAGAAGTCCCTAGCTTCTTCAATCAAGGACATCACAAATAGCCTCATGAGGACATCTTCATTTTCCATGACTAAGTCTTGAATTAAAGCATCAAATTTTCTTACATGTTCCTTTCTCATAGCTGCATTGTTCCCTGTGAATTTGGGGACAGTATTTCTCAAGTTGCTATCAATGGGGTATGGGTATAGTGGATATCTAGTTAGGTCAAATTGTCAGCTCATACTTATAAGATTCTATGGATAAGGATTTTGAGGGGGCAGATTGGGGTAATATTGGAATCCATGTTGAGGTTGATATACATTTTGTTGGATGTTTTGGTGTGAATATACATTTTTTTGTGGCACATGGTGTTGATGGTGTGGAACATATTGTTGTTTGGGCAGTGGGTAAGATTGCGGGATGTTATTGGTATTTTGTAATTGTGAAACTCGTGGTGGCATATTATGTTGCACGTTTTTGTTTTGGTTTCCCAATTGTGTTGTAAGGTGCTTTTGAGGTACCTGGAGCACCTGTATTCTGAGATGACCCATGTGGATTGATGTTACCCCTTTCTTATGGGGAGGGAAATATTTTTATGGTTTTTTTAGGTGGATATTCATTTGGTACATTTGTTGCTTTAGTTCTTCATTTTCTTTTATCAACTTAGGTCTTGTCGCTTGATTTCCTTCATCTGTATTTTCACATGTTCTTCCAATTATTGAGTGGTCATTTTGACATAATTCTCAACAAGGGCGGAGTGATCCATGAATCCATACTGGATTTCTTCCCCTTGTTGTAATGACATCATGTGGTCATACTCATTTTTTCTTTGAATTTTTTCTACACAAGTTGGATGAAAAACTCCTTCATTTTCTAAGGGTCTTCTTTAACGTGGAAAACAAGACGACCAATTTTTTCTTGTCCCAATGGGGTATGGGGATCTCTTCATTGATCATCATTATGGTACTCTAATTCATGCAATATATCAAAGCTATTCTGCAATGTAGGAGGTTGTTCCAGGATATTCTCGCAATCAATGAATGTAGTGTCTGGTTGTTTAGATGATGTTCTATTTTTAGCACCATTAGCTTTTGGGAGAGAAGATTCACCTTTAACTATCCATTCACTAAAATTATTCTTTGGGATATCTTTATGCAAATATCTCCTTCCATTCATTTTGTAGGACTCTTTTGTGCTTTGAACTCTAGGGTTTGTTCTTTTAGAAGTGTATTTTATTTTCTCAATCATGCATTCATTCCTACAAATTTCTGATAAAGTCGCCACTCACTTTTATGAAAAGTGAGAAAAGTTTACAATCTTCTATTTTTGTTCCTAGCTAAGTCTTTTGATCACTTATACAATGAAATAGTTTTAAGTGACTCTATGATGACTTGTTCCAGGGTGCAAATCTACTCAGTTTGTTCCTAGTAGAGTCACCAATCTATTAGATCTCAAAAATGTAGGTTTTAAACCTTAAGACAGTGTTAGTCTCTTAATACATTTTTGGCTAACGAATGAGGAGAATATGGTTCATCATCCCCTACTCTCTAGGATTTTCTAGACCTAGGTAGGTGTACCTAAATGATAAGGAAAAATTGAAAGTCTAAAATGGATTATAATTTGGGCAATCTACTCACAATGGCACGTGGGTGTGAAGTAGATGCAAGGCTAATGACTAATTCCTATTGTAGATTTTTTGAGAATAGAGTGTATAGTAGAGTCTGTATAAAAATGTTCTAATCTTGACCAATTCCTAAACCTATTGGGTGAATGGAGTCGAGGGGTGGATGGTGGTGATGGAGACAGATATGTAAACTAGGTAGATTTACTCCTCAAATTAACTCTAACTGTTGGGCACTTTTAGATGTTTGTTTTGGTTCTCAAATCAATAGGTTTAATGAGCCCTAAAGAATAGACACTTTCTCATATTTAGACTCAGAGATGAATTTGGCCAATAAACAAGATTTAGTCAAAAGATTGAAATCTTCTACACTTTTGGCTCTGTTAAACTAAGGTGGGTCTCCCCAATAGTATGCTTACAGATACTTTTGTGTGCCAAAGTACCCAAAATACTATAAATGGATGATTCTCCTTTAGATGATTAATAGACACAATACTCTAAAGGCTTGGTTGACCTCTACAATAATTTCTAATTTAAACATGAGAGATATATTTCATTAAACTCCACACAAAAACAAATTGAGATTGATAAGTAAATTGATTTATATTTGTGATTTTTTGCTAAAGTAATCCTCTAAATGTAACATGAATAGCACACTTAGATCAGTGCCTCATCCACGGAACGAAGTCAATTTCAACACCTATACAACTTGATAAAATTTTAACACACAACATCATCTATTATTTGTCATTACTACATTACACTACATCAACATTTTATTCTCAACCACTACTTCTTATCATAATCCTAACACTTAATTCACATGAATCTACATCTCTATTCAAGTATTTATATTAATTCCTTGAATTAATTGGAAAGAAAAAAACTACACATCCACTGGAAACCATTGGAGATGAAAAAAACAATCATTGATTGTATTTATTCATAACTCATAAAACAAGCACATTGGAGAGAAAGTGGCTCTAAATTTTCACCATTTTGTATTACTTTGCTAGTATTGCTTATCAAAAAAACATGTGTATTGACAGACTCCAACATAAAACAAAATCTTTAAATTCTCTGTATTAACCCTACAAATGTTCACCATGAATAATTCTAAAATAGCTAACTCTTTACAATGAATCAAAAATTTTCACTTAAGGAGAAATCAACCTTAAATGCACATTAGAAGAAGACACTTGGCACACTCAGGTTCGTTGATGAATAACTTCCCACCGATTGAAGAGAAGCCCTAATCTGTACTCCAAATCATGCCTCTTGCATTTTCCATACCTACAACAGAAAAATATTCCTTTCCTTGAAGAATCATCATTACTCTTTATTGTGTAGTTGAAAAATACCTTTGTTTTGCAAAAAGATTTCACCTCTTTGTTCATTTTCTACCTGCTACATGAAAATTGGTTTTTTTCTTTTCTCTCTCATGAAAATCCCTTCTCCATATTTTACTTTTCTATAGCTGCAGAAAATAAACTTCCCGTGAGAGTCTTTTCATTCTGCTTTTTTCATCTTTATTCCCTAGCAAATTAAGTTCTCTATCTTTATAATGAAGGCTTTTAATAATATTTCTTAGGAAAAAATATTTTACCCATGCCTCACACATTACTCCACATTTTAAAATTTACCATGGAGACATTTAAAATATTTCATTGACCAACATTTTGCTCAGTTTACCCATCATGTTTGTTTTATACTAATATTTGAAAGAATTTTAATTGGTCCATCTAACTATTATAAATATATTCACCTGTGCTTTACCTTTATGGTAGTATTTTTAACTCATCGTTAAAACTAATCCTCCTTTAAACATTGCCTTCAAATGTTTGTCAATTGGCCCACCATCTACATGGCTTCAGCTCGCACACCCGGTATATTTTCATATGGCATAATGGAAACACTCAAGCTAGCGGGGAAACCTCACAATAGCAAAAATAAAACATTTTTAAGTCTCAAAAAACATTATTTGGAGAAACCAATCCCCGTGCCCCCATGCCTCTATGCTGACATCAGCCTCTACCTTCATATGCTAGCAGGGAAGACTCATTTCTCATTCTGTAGCTATCACCAGTAGACTCTTCTTGCCATTGAAACATTGAAACTAAAATAATCTACATTCCAACACTAACACAACCTAACATGTATTGAGGAGGGGCCACTGTGCTGATCCTTATGCATTTGGGCCATTTATAATGAGATGCAGGATTTGGTGCCAACACAAAACTCCTGCATTGGATTCCTTTACTCGACACAGAGCTACAAAAGAACTCGGGTTTGAATGCCCAAATAGAATTTCCTCAAACAATTTTGATACATTTTCATTGTAAGCTCATACACTTTCCTTATGTGTTGGATTGTCCCTTGCGATACCAAATCAATCTCCTTCAATTGGTTGATGGTTCCCTTTGCAAAGTAAACATGTGCTATTTTTACCCACACAACATCAAACACATATATTCTTCTAGTAGTGGCTTTATTGGAATAAACCCCCTTAAACCAACATGGTGGTGATCTAGATAGCAGTGCAACATTTTATTTCCTTTGATGCATGCTAATCCCTAAATTCAACTTCTCTAGGCTTGAGTTGTTGCAGAAAGAAGTAGATGTACATCCACATAATTTGGAAATCTTAGTCAATAAGAAATTTGTATAAAATATTTGCATCTTCAACACCAAAATGACTCCCCCCTTCATGCTTTGATGGATATTTAAAACCAACACAAGTTATCCTTAGGAAAATAATTCATGCGCTATATTTTCCCACATTGAATTCACCTCTCTCTACTTGTCACAATGATTTCCTCTAGTTGGTTTTCTTGAAGAAAAATTTGGACTTGTTGAAATATTTCCATCCCTTCCATGCATAAAGAATGCGTGTTTCCCATGTATAGAATCATCATATATGTCATTATTTTCCTAAATCCAACATGTATTTGTGAGGATGGGATCTAAGTAGACATAGGCCCCAATTTTCCCCCAATAGGCCAAGGACACCCTTGACCTCACTTGTTGATTATATCTTGGACAACCTTTAATGCTTCATCTACATTTTCAAATCATTGCAATCCAAGATAATTGATTTCTTTCCTAATCATTTTTTTGCTTCCCTAATAATATTATGTCTTTCATCTCTTGAGAGCACTTGAGGGATATTGAAGCATCACCTCCAAGTAAAGTGATACTTTGTGTCTTATTTTCCATGGAGCAAAGAAGATATAGAAATGGCATTGCAGCATCCCAATCTCTAACAGAACCATTTTCAATATCTTGTAACTATTCAAACAAACATGCCAAGATAAATAGTGTTGTAACTTTTTCCCATAAGAACTCAAATAAAACACCACCTCTTCTGCCATTTTTTGCTCCACGACACTAAAATTCTTGGATTCAATCAATCAAAAAAGTTACTTGCCTTATATTTGCTTCCACAATACACTTGGATACTTAACAGGGCACTTACAATTACAACATCAAATCCTCCATCCTTTATGCTTTGACGGATGTCCATAACAACATAAGCTATCATACAGGTTCTTTGTAACTCAGTTTTCTACTTGATGTAGGCATATGACCTTTTGAATCATTATAAATTAATTTTTGTCCTCATTTGTAACATTACAACTTCAAAACTAGGCAAAGCATGTCATGTCCCCATGTGGGCCCGACTAAAGAATTTTTCGTTTGGAAATAAAATTCATCTTTAATTGACCTTGAGGATACTCTTGAATGATCCTAAGTTGAGAAAAAGAACTGGGTAGACATCAATTTTTTCTTTTTAGGAACTTTGTATTGTAGCCACAATTGGCCAAGTAGCCTCTAGAATTTCCTTGGAAAAGTAGTCAAACAAGCTAATGGAGCCATGAAAATTCATAGGAATGTAGAAATTTGAACTGATAATGCAATGCAACAAATGGATTGACAAAAAAAGTCATGAGGGGAAAGATATTCAACATCAAAGTTGCTCAGTCAGTGTCTTCAACAACTACACTTGTTCAAAACCAATTATGGCTTAGCAAGTCACCACCTTGAAAAAATATCAAACTATCTCCTGGGTAACTACAACTAGACACACTAGGTCATTTGGGTACACTATGTATGTGTGCAAGTTTTCTTTCCTTGAATCATCATTCTTCAAAAGATATTGAGGGTCAAACTTGACCTCCTTGAAACATTTTGAAAATGTAGATGCAAAATCTGAACAAATTACATTTGCTTTTGGCCTAGTAAAAATATTAAATCTTATCATGAGGCTCTGAAACTAGACTAGGGAGCACATGAATGCAAGGAGAATAGACAGAAATAGTAATTTTTTCTTGAAAATCATCCGGTTGTGAAAAATCCACTCTAGCAGGAGGCCACTTAGTAGAACTAAAAGTTCACAAACAACAAAACTATCCCAAAACCCTCCAAATTTTCTTTTCAAAACACTGTAAAAACTCATCATGGGGAGCTAAAAACTAACATGCATGTTCACGTATGTCACATGAGTATTCCCACGAAAGGATTTGGCGTGAAAATCAACTGGCTTTGATTTATGACCCTCCAAAGTAGGTCACTTGAGTAGATTTTGCAAGTACACTTCTGAGTATGCAAATCAAATTTTTCAACATGGGCATTCAGAATTTGAAAATTTTGAAGGTTCGATCAATGGCTCGAATTGAGGATCCATGCCCCTTGTGGGCATGGCAAGATTCCAGATCTCTGGGAGAGCATACCAAGTGCCAGAATATTGGGTGACAGAGTCGATCAAATTTTCAAACCACATTTGATGGCCCCAAGCCATCAAATGAAAAGAATAACACATGTTTTCCTCTGTCAAAAACTAGCTTGTTGAAAGAAATAATCTCTCTCAATCCACACTTTCCTCTATAATACCACAATAACTTGAGTGACTGCATTCCTACAAACACAAGTGTCAGGCTACCTTTGAATTTAGCTTTAATGTCATTTGGCAAACAAATGACATAGGTTGCATCATTGCCAATCCCTTCATTTTTTATTTTGCAGCAAGTGTGAGCATATGAGGATAATGATTGATACCATATGAAAGCATAGTATTATCACATTTATCTACCCCCTCATAATGATTATGCTTAAAGAAGATATCATGTCTCAAAAATAGTGTGCAATCCTCTTGTGTGTTGAGCAGAGAATGCTCACACATTTGAAACTCCTTTAATTGAATTGCACCACATGTCGGTTTATTATTATTCGAATGAAACAACTCAGTTACATCATCACATATGTTGGGAAATTTTGATCATCTTGGAGAAACCTCCAAGAACAGTAGTGCCTTTGGTAACTTTTAATTTCATTAAATTTCCTCAAAGACACTTACAATTGTGCCACAAAGAAAAATCAGACATAGTGAATTTCCCACATTAATCCTTCTCAGAGAAGCACATGTAAATTAAATTTCAACAACTTGCATAAACAAATTTAACAAATTAAACTAGTAAATATGAAAGATGGAATAGAAGACTAGAACACACATATTTATGTGGGGAAAACCCTTTTGGGTACAAAAACCCACACTCCAAAAGCCTAGATCACCATTGTATTATTCATGCAACAAAACAGTTACAAATACAACTCAAGCACTAAGCCTTTACAAAGATTACATCATGTTTCATTCTAGAGACAAATTGGCAACAACTCTGTTCTATTTCCCTTTCTCCCCTTTTTTACATTTCCCTAATCAACCTCTCAGTCTATTACAACCTTCACACTATTACAATAATCTCATACAGTATACAGTGCAAATTAACAATGAAAGATCAATCAAGACATCCTATCAGGAGAGATTTTGACACCATAACCTTTCCTAGATCTTCCTCTCTCTTTCTTATTGCATAACATTCAATGTTTATACCATTTGTTCTCTACTTACAAGAAACATTTCAAATTCCTCTATAGATTAGTTTGTTTTCCTTCTATTGGACTAACTGTCAACTAGTCTTGGACATTGAACAGACTTCTCTAACTCATTTGTGATCCTCCAATGAACATCAACCACATCGGCGGTCAACCAAGTCAACATCCTCCATCCAACAAAATAGATTCAAATGCCCACCGCTATGTCACAACCAAGACACAACACCCTTGCGGTGTGGCAGTGACTACACTGCACCACCGCAAGCTCCTCCAAGTCCTATTGCGGTGTGGCAGTGACTACATTGCACCACTACAGGTGGTCTCCAACACAATTGTGGGGTGGCGGTAACCCTACACTACCACAACGTAGTTTGAAGGCTCCTATGGTATGACAATATACTGTGCTACCACTAGATAGTTGACAGGCTTTCGCGGTATGGCGGTATACACCACACTACCACACCTTAGCTAGAAGGCTACCATAGTATGGTGGTATACACCAAACTACTGCACCTCAACTAGAAGGCTCCCATGGTATGACAGTATACCACGCTAGCACTCCTCTCTTACAAACACCTGGCGATACAGTGGTACATGCATGAAACACTTAAACAATTCGTCCAGACTTCTCAGTGGTCACATCGACATTGCTCTCTCAGAGGTTTAGGCTAGTGGAATTGAGACACACAATTCCAACAACATGCTTTAAGGTTCTAGAAATCAGATTTACCAACACCCACAATACCTAAATCACTTTGAATGCCATCACTTTCAAGATTAACAAGATCAACAAAAACACCTTTATGTGAACTAGTAATTTCATGTGCACTATTAGTTGATAAGCATATTGACCTATGTGCCAAAGAATCATTGTTGTCTGAAATTTTTTCATTAGCACTTGAACACGCATTTTTTTTTTCCTTCACATAAATGCTTCCCTCATTGGATGAAAACATGTCCATAATCATATTGTGAAGATAAGGAACATCAAAAAATAACTCCATTTCACATTCACTAACATGAGATCCACCATTGTTTGATTCATTTGGTTGTTCTATACATAGACCAAAAAGTTATGCAGTATCAACACATTCTAAAATTTTGTTGTTAGATAAATTAGCAAGCTTCTCAATTTTATCAACTAGTAATAATGCTAATTCAAAATCCATGTGTTTGTCATGATGTACATTTTGATCATTCAATAATGAAACCCTTCTTTCATCCATGAGTACATAATCATCGTCTTCATGTATAGCTAACATCTCCTCATCTACTTCATATAAATAGTCATAAGTAGTAGGTTCATGAGCATGTTCATCAACATCATAGTTAGCATCATTGAGATCTTTATCATTTCTAACACTATGCTTAGGATCAAAATACTAAAAACACAAGTTTTCATCTTCAAAGTGATCATCATCCATTGAATCAATATGCTCCAATGATAGAAAACCCAAGCTACACTCCAAGTATTCATCATGTGAAACTTTTTTCATTTACTTGTGAACAAGTGACTTCATCATCATTTACATCACTGCATCCTTCATGTGAAGAAAACACATCTAGCTCATCATCATAGGATAATTCATAACCGTCAAAAGAATAACCAAGTTCACTATCATCATGATCTTCATCACAAGAAAACTCATCAACACATAAATTATGCTCAGAGTTTTCAAAGTGAATACTTAGATTTTCATCTTCAATATCTTGACCACTGATTTGTGATGAGAAATCAACAACACTTGCAAGTGTATCTTTATCTTCATCATTGGCATATAGATTTTCATATAAGTTTCTTGTGGGTTGATTACAATCACTATCTTCACCCATACAACATGGATCTTTATCTTTTGATATACCATTTTCACGTGTTTGCATTTTTTTTCTGATTTTTCTCTATAGGACAATTGCCATCAACATATTGAGAAATAATATTTCATGCATAGTCACACTTGGCTCCTTCTACAATCTTTATCCAATCAAGTACCTAATCAAAACTATGAGGTTTCAATTCTTTTTGCAAGGTACTCATCCCTAGCTCAAGGATTTCACAAAATGAATCAATGCATGTTGAATCATCAAGTCTGAGGTTTTTGGAGACTCCCAACAAGGCATCCAAAAATATTTAGAACAAATCATGGGGTGATTCTCCCCTATGCCTCTTCATGTTAGACAATTCTTGAACAAAATATATCTAATCAACTTTTCTCAAATTTTGTTGATTTTCAAATTGGGGTTCACTATGATTTGTGTGTTGTAGTGACGGAAAAATTGAAACAAAAGAACCATTATCATATTGAAAATAATTTCTATTGGCTGAGCCATGAATTCCATTTGCATGAGGTGTGCTAGGATAACCAACACTTCTAGCCATGTATCCTTTCATCATTAAATATTTCAGATTGTTCTCAAAATCCATGGCAACTTGATATGCCTGTTGTAATGATGTAGGATCTTTATCACTTAATAGATAACTCATTTCTTCATCAAATGCATCAAAGTATACAATCAGACATATTGAATCATTTGGTCTCAATATTTTAGGAATGTCACCTAATGTTTTTTGAAAATCTGAGATTGAAAGCTGGGACTAACTCATCTTCTTCTTTCTAGATATTATTAAGTTTTTGTCACATTGAATGTGGATTATTTATTTCTCTAAAAAAAATTATGAATGCTGCCATGAACTCATTCCATGAAGAGATAAAACATGTTGGAAAATATGAAAACCAATCTCTACCATCTTTCTTCAGAGATTGAACAAAGAACTTCATGACAAAATCTTCATGACTTATCTCAAAATATCCCATCAAATCAAAAAATTCTTGTAGATGTTGAGATGTTGATTTTGATATTTTCCCTTTTAACTTTGGCAAACGTTCCCTAACTTCATTAGGAACAGGGTTTGGGAAACCTTGAATACCATTAAAATTCAATGGTCTATATCTTTCCATAGAGAAACTTCTTTGATTACATGATAGGGGCTGCACACTCTTCATGTTTACATCAAGCACCTCACAAGGATGTACAAGTGAATGATACATTTTCTTACACCCCTTTACAAATTTCAAACATCAACTCTATAGTTGGTCACTGCCCTATTTCTTGCTTTTATCATGATCTTAAAATATTACAATGCATAACTCAAATACAACTACAACTAAGATCTCTCTAATGTCCATATTTTAAGAACAATCATACTTCTTCATTACAACATAGAAGCTTTAAATTATAGCTCAAAAGTATGAAAAAAATACAACTATCATTCCCTTTCTTAGTGCTTAATTCACTCAATAGGGAATCAACATTCTTTCAAGACCTGAATACTTCTCATAAAATACTTTCAAACATAATAATACTTTGTTTAAATTTATGAGAATACCTCAAAACTTGGAGCAGTTGCTAACCTTTCTTCTTGATTGAATTTTTTTGTAGATCTGAGATTTTCTTCAAATCTTTAGCAGGTTCTTTGGATAGAGTCACCACCTCTCTTCATAGAGGACTGAATTTCAAACAACATGAAGCTCTTTGAAGATAAATTTCTATATGGGTCTTTTCCCACAACAGAGTCACACATATTCTTTGAAATTTTGATGCAACAAACTCACTACCAGGTTTGAAAATATCTCAATATTTGAACCAGATGTTTAGATTCACCAAATTCTTGACTCTATGATGTAACAATCTACAACTGGAGATTCAAAGTTCTCCCCAACAGAGTCATCAATTTGTTGGTTCCCAAATTAACAAGTTCAATGAGTCCTAAAGAATAGCCACTTTCTCATATTCAGACTCAAAGGTGAATTTGAAAAATGAACAAGATTTAGTCAAAAGATTGAAATCTTCTGCACTTTTGCCTCTATTAAACCAAGTTAGGGTCTCCCCAACAGTATGCTTATAAATACTTTTGTGTGCCAAAGTACCCAAAATACTATAAATAGATGATTCTCCTTTAGATGCTTAATAGACACAATACTCTAAAGGGTTGGCTAACCTCTACAATAATGCCTAATTTAAACATGAGAGATATAATTCATTAAACTCCACACACAAACAAATTGAGATTGATAAGTAAATTGATTTATATTTGTGATTTTTTGTTGAATTAATCCACTAAATGTAGCATGAATAGCACACTTAGATCAATGCATAATCCATGGAATGGATTCAATTTCAACACCTATACAACTTGATAACATTTTAACACACATCATCTAAGCTTTGACATTACTGCATTACAGTACATCAACATTTTATTCTCAACCACAACTTCTTATCAAAATCCTACCACATAATTCACATGAATCTACAACTCCATTCAAGCATTTATATTAATTCCTTGAATTAATGGGAAAGAACAAAGCTACACATCCACTGGAGACTACTAGAGATGAACAAAACAATCATTGATTATATTTATTCATAACTCATAAAACAAGCACATAGGAGAGAAAATGGCTCTAAATTTTCACCATTTTGTATTACTTTACCAATATTGCTTATCAGAAATACGTGTGCATTGATAGACTCCAACCTAAAACAAAATCCTAAAACTATCTATATTCACCTTACAATTGTTCACCGTGAATAATTCCATAACAACTAACTGGGTATGTGTAGGATCATGATGGGCCAAAAGGTGGCAATATGATGGGTATGTGGCTGATGACTATTTTTTTACCCAAAATTGATGAAATGAAAAGGGTTTTTAAACAAGATTCTCAACTTTCCACTGATATAAATTATGCTTTACTTTGAATTTAATAAGTAATTATTATTCATTTTCTATTCAAATTATGACTAAATTCATGATTGATAGGCTGATTGAAAAACATCTATATCTTTCAAACAATATCACATTTTATGAATCAAAAACTTGCATCACATTCTATGCTTCGTATAATATAGGATTAAAAAAATAAAAATTGAATTTCATGAAGTTTTGACTAAGTTAAGGTGGTCAAATATACAAGTTTTTATTTTTTAAAAAATTTGTAATAAAAAAATATAATTAATTATTTACTCGGAAAAAAATTACAAAAAAATATGCATCACATCGGGGAATGAGTCCTCTACTAATATCTAAAATGTTATAAAAAAATATTATGATTTTATTGTGGTTAGGGTGGTCAAACAGACACCTACTTCTTATTTTTTCCCTGAAATTTAAGTACCACTACATTCAATTTGTTATAGATTCTATTATTACATATTTTTAAAATAATATAGATAACTTATTCAAATTTTTACATCAAGTTTCCTAACTCTGATTTTTCTGAATTTTTTGCCACTTAAGGGCCTATTTTTTCCATGATGATCCTGCACATATCCAACTCTTTACAATGAATCAAAAATTTTCACTTAAGGAGAAAGAAACCCTAAATGCACATCAGAAGAAGACACTTGGCACTCTCAGGTTTGTTGATGAATAACTACCCACTGGTTGAAGAGAAGCCCTAATTTTTAATTTGAATCACACCTCTTGCATTTTTCTTGCCTACAATAGAAAAATATTCCCTTCCCTAAAGAGTCATCATTCCTCTTTATTCTATAGTTGAAAAATAATTTTGTTTTGCAAAAAGATTTTACCTCTTTGTTCATTTTCTACCAGCTGCATGAAAATTGGTTCTATCATTGCTCTCTTGTAAAAATCCCTTCTCCATATTTTACATTTCCATAGCTAAAGAAAATAAACTTCCCATGAAAGTCTTTCTATTCTTCTCTTTTCATCTTTATTCCATAACAAATAAAGTTCTCTAACTTTATAATGAAGGCTTTTAATAACATTTCTTGGGAAAAAATATTTTACCCATGCCTCACACATTACTCCACATTTTAAAATTTACCATGGAGATATTTAAAATATTTCATCAAGTTGCATTTTTCTCAATTTACCCATGATCCTTTCATTTTAATAGTTGTCCCATCACATTTGTTTTATATTAATAGTTGAAAGCCTTTTAATTGCTCCATCTAGCTAGTAAAAATCTATTCACATGTGCTTTACCTTTACCCTAGTATCTCGCATTAAAAATAATCCTCCTTTAAATATTTCCTTCAAATGTTTCTCCATGAGCCTACCATCTATGTGGCTTCATCCCGCACACCCACTATATTTTCACATGACATAATGGAAAGATTCGAGCTGGTGAGGAAACCTCATGATAGAAAAAATAAAACATTTTTAAGTCTCAGAAAACATTATTTGGAGAAATAAATCCTTGTTCCCCTATGCCTCTGTGCTAACATTAGCCTCTTCCTTCACAAGATAGCGGGGAAGAATCATTTCTCATTTTGTAGCTATCACCAATAGAATGTTCTTTCTATTGGAACGTTGAAACTAAAATCATCTACATTGCAATGCTAACATAGCGTAACATGTATTGAGGAGGGGCCACTATGCTAATCCTTATGTGTTCAATCCATTTGTAATGAGATGCGGGCTTTGGTTCCAACAAAAAACTCCTACATTGGATTCATTTACTCGGCATAGAGCTGCAAAATAAGTTGGGTTTGAATGCCGAGATAGAATTTCCTCAAACAATTTTGACACATTTTCATTGTAAGTGCATACACCTTCCTTATGTGTTGTATTGTCCCTTGTGAGACCAAATCAATCCCCTTCAGCTAGTTGATGGCACCCTTTGCAAATTAAACATGTGCTAGGTTTACCCACACATTCTATTCAATAACAAATTTGTATAAAATATTTGCATCTTTAGCACCAAAATGACTCTCCCCTTCATGCTTCAATGGATATTTACAACCAATGCAAGTTGCCCTTAGGAAAAGAATTCATGTGCTAGATTTTCCCACATTGAATAGAAAAACTTGGACTTGTTGAAATATTTTCATTCCTTCCATGCATAAAGCATGCTTCTTTCCCATGTATAGAATCATCATATGTCATTCTTTCCCTGAATCCATAATCTAGTGATTTTTCATATTGGACATGTCGTAATGATTGCCTCTAGTGATTTTTCTTGAAGAAAAACTTGGACTTGTTGAAATATTTTCATTCCTTCCATGCATAAAGCATGCTTCTTTCCCATGTATAGAATCATCATATGTCATTCTTTCCTTGAATCCATAATCTATTCGTGAGGATGGGATCCAAGTAGACATAGGCCCCAGTCTATGCCTAGTAGGCTAGGGGGATCGTCAACCTCACTTGTTGATTATATCTTGGACAACCTTGTATGCTTCATCTACATTTTCAAGTCGTTGCAATCCAAGATGATTGATTTCATTCCTAATCCTTTTGGTGCTTCCTTAGTAATATCAGGTCTCTCATCTCTTGAGAGCACTTGAGGGATATTGAAGCATTACCTCTAGGTAAAGTGAGACTTTGTGTCTTATTTTCTATGGAGAAAAGAAGATATACAAATGGCACTAAAGCATCCCAAACTCTAATAGACCCATTTTCAATACCTTGTAACTGTTCAAACAACCATGCCAAGATAAATAGTGTTGTAACTTTATCCCATAGGAAATGAAATAAAACATCACCCCTTTTTCCCCTTTATGCTCCATGACACTGGCATTATTGGAGTCAATCGATCAAACAAGTTACTTGCCTTATATGTGCGCCCACAATCCACTTGCATACTTAATAGGGCACTTACAATTACAACATCAAATCCTCCATCCTTTATGCTTTGACGGATGTCCATAACAACATAAGCCATCATGTACAGGTGCTTTGTAATTTAGTTTGCTACTTCATGTAGGAATATGACCTTTTGAATCATTATAAATGAATTGTTGTCCTCATTTGTAACATTGCAACATTACAACTTCAAAATAGGGCAAAGCATGTTGGGTCCCCATGTGGGCCCAGCTAAAAAAAATATCATTTGGAAATAAATTTCATCTTCAATTGACCTTGAGGCTGCTCTTGAATGATCCTAAATTGATAAAATGAACTGGGTGAACATCATAATTTTCTTTTCAGGCACTTTGTACTATAGTCAAAACTAGGCAAGTGGGCTTTGGAATTGCCTTGGAAAACTAGTCAAACAAGCTCCTAGATCCATCAAAATTCATAGGGATGTAGAAATTTGAACCAAGAATGCAATGCAAAAAACTTGATAAATCAAGTCATGAGATGCAAGATATTCAACATCAAAGTTGCTTAGTCAGACTTTTCTGCAACTACATTTGTTCAAAACCAATTATGGTTCAGCAAGTCACCACCTCAAAATAATATCAAACCATCTCCTAGGGAAATACAACTGGACACACTACGTCATTTGGGTACACTGAGTATGTGTGCAAGAGGTATTTCTCTGAATCATTATTCTTCAAAAGATATTGACTCAGGTCAAACTTGACCTCCTTGAAACATTCTGAAAATGCATATGCAAAATATGAACAAATTGTTTGGCTGTGTAAAAATATCAAATCTTATCATGAGGCTCTAAAACCGGACTATGGAGCATATGAATGTAGGGAGAATGGAGAGAAACAATCCTTTTTTCTTAAAAATCATCCAGTTGTGAAATATCCACACGAACAGGAGGCCACTTCATAGAACTTAAAGTTTAGAAACAACAAAGCAATCCCAGAACCCTCCAACTTTGATTTTTAAAACACTATCAAAACTCATCATGGGGAGATGAAAACTAACATGCATGTTCACATATATCACATGAGTATACCTGCGAAAGGATTTGACATGAAAATCAACTAGCTCTAATTTATGACCCTCCAAAGTAGGTCACTTGAGCAGATTTTGTAGGTGCACTTCTGAGTATGCAAATCAAAATTTTCAACATGGGCATTCAAAATTTAAATTTTTTGAAGGTGCCATTAGTTTGCACCTTGTAAAAACATACAGGTTAGTTAGTAAAGGATTTTTAATTCTTAGCTTGAGAGAAACCAAATAGAATAACCACTTCAAAAGGATTTTAATCCCAAAAATGAATTACTTGAAAGGATTTTTAATTCACTCCAACTAGAACCCAATAAAAATGATCATATAGGAAGAGTAAATGTGTCCTGAAAAATTATATAATTTGAAGAACTTAAGAGAACCACTTTGGAACACATAAGAACAAATATCAACACAACAATTGAACACTAGAGTAAATCACCATTTGTAAATAGTCTTCTCCATTACATCGCTTAAAAATATGTACATTAATAATAGAAGTCTCTAAGATATGGAAATGGATGGATGGAATATCTAATACTGATGCAACCTATTTACTACTACCAGTGATGATGACAATGATGATCCCTCAAAAAAGGGGCTTGGTTTCCCTTTTTATATGAGAAGCAAAAAGCTATAGGCCTTTTACAAAATGAGGCAACATTTCAAAACTACACCTCTCCATTAACTATTTGTTTGATTAACATAATTAAAGAAATATACAAAATATAAGACATTTAGATGTTATGAATCCATTAATTATTATAGAAGGCCCATGATCATTGATTTGGAAAAGCCTTCATCTCCCTGATATATGTCAAAATTCTCTCATATCAGTGACCTACTCCTCATAAGCCAAATACTTCTCCTCCCATTGATATATTGTGAAATTTGATGGCCATTTTTTATTCTTGAATCCTTGGTATATTTGTAAGATGAATCTTCCATCGAATATCTAACAATGCCTTCACATCAGTAAAAAATTCAGATACCCAGCATGATTGAAATCAACTAATCCATCCAAAATCAAAGTAATCCTATGAAGATTAATGTCACCATCCTTCTATATGAGAGTACTACACTTATGAATAATCTATCCAAACCCGCTTTTCCACTCTTCAAGGTTTCTAAGTTGGTCACCATCTTTTAATATTTATGGTATATACCATTTCTTTAGGGTATGGAAAGAATCCATTTGTGTCTTAATCCTTTTTTCCTCTCCCTATATATAATGAAATTCATCTATAATCATCTTGACCATTTTATCAGTTGGTTTCAATGCTGCAGGAGCATCAATACTCCTTTGTAGAACTTTGTACAATTTGAAAAAAGGGTGGTGTATAGGTTGACACTTTTTGAATAGGCAATCCAAAAAAAGCATATGTGCTTTCATTTGATCAGTAGCTTGTTGAAGTAACTTGTAGTTCTGTCATATACACTCTCCAATTTATCTACAACCAACTTCACCCTATGTTCAATAATTTTTTCTATCTAGCCTCACAAATTTTCTTTTTTACTTCTTCTTGGGCTTTACTATTGGTCCTCTTCATTTCTTCCACTTCCTTCTTGAGAGATCCTATTTCTTCAGCAAAAATATTTTGTACATCATCTATTGGAGCACTTGGAGGCCCATATAACACCATTTCCTTGCTTTGTGAGGTTCCTACTCTTAACTACTCTTTTAGTTTTACATTTTTCATGAACTTATTAACTTCATCATTTAGGAATTTTTTCTCCTCATACTCTATTAGTCTATCTTCAAATCCTTTAACAATTGAACAAGTAAATATGGTTGAATGCATAGTCATAGTGGTGGCTTCCAAAGGGGTTGTTTCATGTAATGTTCTTACCATGGCTGCCCCTTTCATTCCTTGTATCAAATCCAATAGCTTTGGCTTTTGTGTATTCTTTTACTTGATCCATATAGCTAGGGTCTCAATATTAGGATTATATCATGTACCACTCACTCCTTCATCAGAATCGAACTCTGTAACTAACATAGGATCTTCTTGGGCCCGTACTTCGTCAAGCAAAAACATCTTTAGTTCAAAACTAGGGAAAATGAGCTTGTTACTTTTTAAAACCATCTCTCTAGCTTTCTAAGGACTAATGTCAATATCATCAATTCTCAATTCCCTAAAGGATTGTTCCACCAATTGGTCATTTTGGGATTCCTTAATTCCCATTTTATTTATCTCCATTCTTTCCTCAAATTCTTTCAACTTTCATTTTTGTACAAAAATCCATAAATTCTAGAGTTTTAATAAACTCATCATCTTTTATGAATTGCCTACCTACAACCTCTCTTTCATCTTCATTTATTTATGTATTTTTTTCTTTATCATCCATTCTTTCTTCAGGCTTATGGGAATTGGTCTCATGGATTGGTTGTTCGACCTCAACATCACCCTTTAATAATTGTAACACATTGGCTACTTCTTCAATGTCTTCCACCACTTCACTTTCTTCATAAGGGACCACTAGTTAATTGCTTTGTGTCTTTTATCTTTTTGGAGGAAATTGCTCTATGGGAGATTCTGAGGTTGTGTCTAGGGTGTGCTCTACAATTACCATACCATTGTATTCTTGAAGATGTCCCTGAGCCATTTTACCATATAAGTCTTCAAGTTTATCAATTATCAAATTTATTCTTTTGATAGGGTCATTATCTTCAACAAAACAACCTAGGAAATCTTTTTATTTTTTCTTCCTGTCTTCCTCAAGTTTCCTCATAACTCCCCATTTTTTATTTCTGTAGAATATTTATTGAAACATGAGTTAGTTTCTTATCACATCTTCTTCATATTCTACTTGGTGTGCAATTCTTGACTTGGTGAGAAGGTTATGTCTTATGTGATTCATATGATTTTCAAGATAAAAAAACTCTTCCTTTTCGAGAATCTAATGAATATCTTGTCTTTAAATAATATTGCAACTCCTCCAATGTGTCTGAGCATACTAACAAGTCTTTACATTTGGTTAGGTTTGGAAAAAATGTGCCCTTTTTCTATTTATGCATCACATCCTTTTCCATCCACATCACTTGCCACATAAAATCTAGAAATGCTAGTCTAACAAACTTTGGTAGTATGTGCACAATGCAATAGGGCATCCATAGACTCTTATTATTGTGTCTTCAGGGAGGAAGAATTAATCACCAAAATTGTGTGTATGACCTTGCTCCTATTTTAGGGCTAGAGGTCTCAATAGTTGTAACTTATTTTAGTGAGAAATATTGGTATTGAGTGACCAAGAACTCCCAAGATTTTGTGCACAAAATCTTCATAGAATATCACAAAGCTTGAGTTTTTACACTAACTGTCCCAAATATAGCACCACTTCTAAATAGGTGTAAGATTCCCTTGTTCATCAATTCTGGCCAAGTCCATTTGTTTGGTCCATTTGTCTTGATTTTGGTCTAATATCAAATGACACAAAAGAGAATAGTGTCTAAATGTAATGGGTGCTCTGTCTTCTATGACTTGTAAGAATTCTTCATTCAATTCCTTTTCAAGTTATAAAGAAAAGTTGTATTCTATATATTAGTCTCAGGATTTAGGATTCTCATGGCCATCATCATTAGGCTTATTGGCATCTTATCTTCAACATCTATCCTGAGTATTTGGCATAGAGAGAGCAAGATACGTATTTACAAAATAATATTGAAATTCTACCATAGTGATTGGCTTAGTAATGGAGCGTGAAATGGGGATTGTTCTATTACCAATAACTTTTTTCATGTATAGGGGAAGCTCGTCACTCCTATAAGTTCTCAAGTTGAAACACTCAGTGAAGTATCTATCCTGGTTACCTCAACCAACATTGAACCATTCAGAAACCTCACAGTTTTAGTAGCAGGGTGATAATGTTTAGCTAATACTCTGATAAACTCCACATCAACAAACACATTTGGGATAGTCAGTTTGGACAAGTCTAACACCTAGGGGTTTGACATTGGAAATTTCCCATTTCTTTTACTATAAAAATACCAAAATAAGTCCCACCCATATTTAGGAATGAGGGAATCTCTACAATCTTGTGTGGTATCTATGAGGAATTTATTATTACCTTCCTTGGTGGACCCTAGGAGTATATCTAAAATGGATTGGTGGAGATGCCTCTTTTTTGTCTTGGGTTCTTCATCCTTAATTTCAGTTTTACTTTTCCTTTCCTCTGATTGTTTCCTTTTAGGCAGCATGATCCTACCCTTTTCGCTAAAACTTCAAAATGACAGAGCTTTGAAAAATATTTACACCAATCAAATTTCTTTAGAGAGTTATTTGTGCACTTACCAGGGTGTTTGACATTTGTAGATATCATCCTCTAGTATCCTCAGCTCCCTCCATGACAATGTATTGAAAATGAGTGCAGTAGTTGGGAAATGCTTTTACTTTTTAATGGCACTTACATTTAGTCATATTGGCATTAATACCATCCTTCTGCCAAATATTTTTGCAATATGATTATATGTTAGATTTGATTATGCACCACTCGAATTATGCATCGATGTGAATGATGTGATCTATAACATTTATTACTGTAATATGTAATGATGCCACAACATGTCTGACCATACTACCGTTGTTACTTGTCACACTTGTTGCAGTATCGCAGTACTGGGTTTTATGCCTTTTTATCTATGTTGTTTTATATCTTTATGATCATGGGATAGTGGTATACATATCACCATGTAGCTATATTATCCACCTTATGTGGTAGTGTGGTGTCTCATTTTTTTGTTTAATACTTATTGCACTATCGCTCTACTTAAAACTTCTCATTGCTAGGTGGTGGTGCGTACCACTTGACCATTCATGCTAATTGACCCCTTGGCAGTATGGTGATTTATGTTTTATTTTATGAGTTAGGAACCGCCAACCTGCTTGGACTTCATTTTGTTGTTGCGGTATTGCGGTAAAGGTATAGATTATTTTATTAGTGATTATCTAAAAGGATGAATGGATACATACAAAGGGAATGTCAATGATTTTATGGATTGTGTCACACAAGTTGTATTTCATGTCAAACACAATGTAGAACCAAAGGTAGTAGACCTTTTGATGTAAGTGAAATGTGGATGGAAAATGGAGACTGGTGGATACTGAGGAAGAATTTTTTAGTTCTAACAAGTAGTTTCAATAAATAATATATGTTAGAAAAATTAACCACAGAATAACCAACCACATATTACCATTTTATATTATATAAATTATTAAATATGATATAATAGATAATGAATATATATAATATATATTTTTCTATTTTTTTTATTTTAGTATTATATTTTAGACAATATAATATAAATTTTTAAATAATATTTTATTATAAAATTTATATCATAAAGAAAAATTTGATAGCACTAATTTAACTATAGATATACACCAGCTGAGATGGCTAGAAATTATGAGGGGCTATAAAAAAACTGTAAGGTTGAAGCTCCATGATTCTTGCACTAGTTATTCATGTCAATGAATACTTTACGGTATTTACCATCCAAAGTGTGGGAAATTTTAATAAATAAGATATGTGAGAAAAATTAACCATATAATAACCAACTACATATTACCATTTTACCATTTTTATATTTACTATTTACTATTATATAAATTATTACATTTAATGAATATATATAGTATATATTTTTCTATTATAGTATTTATTTTAGTATTATAGTTTAGACAATATAATATAAATTAGTTCATGAGACCATGAGGTAGGGAAGGTGTATGAGTTTTTCTAGGGTTTTTTATTTTATGCGGTCACCCTTGGCCCCTCTTGCATCATATTGCGCATCATGTGTAGGAAACCCCTCTTTTCTTGTGTGTACGACTGTATTTACTGCATTTTTTTTGTTTTAATATGCCTTCAACCAGCTCTAATCGAGTAGTTCTTGCTGGTGTTAGTAGTTCAACAGTGATTCTCAATGGCTCCTCCTCTGAACAAATGTCCTCGTAAATTTGTTTTGAAAGTATTTCACGAGGTAAGTGTTCTAATTCACCAGCTGATGTGGTTTTTCCTTTACTAGATTTTGATACTTCTTGTCAATGGCTTGAGCAACACACCCTTGTCAGGTATTTTGTTGGTAGAACTCCCCCTAAAAGTGTGCTTAAACAATGGGTTAACAAGGCTTGGGTCCCTCATGGGGTCCGCCTTGATATGGTCAAAAATTTAACCAAGGGTTTTTTTTATTCTGCTTTGTGGAAGTTAATCATGTGTGGGCTATCTTAGCCCATGGGACCTAGTATGTTTGGTCTTCTTTGTTAGTTTTCTAGGTGTGGACCTAAGACTTTGTTGTCTCAGATGACACCAAGTTGCGGGTCCTGGTTTGGATTGAATTTCTTGGTTTACCCTTGCCTTGTGTGCATTTTTTGAATCATATAACTTCCTCATTGGGGAGGGTTATTTTCATTGAGCCAGATAGGTTCTTTCAAGCCCAACCCCAGAAGAGGGTTTGTGTGGAAGTGGACCTTTCCAAAGATTTGAAAGACTCCATTGATATCCAAATTGGAGCTCTTTAACACACCCAAAAGGTCACATATTTTAATCTTCCCAACATGTGTTATAAGTGTCAGTCCGTAGACCACAAGATTAAGGAATGCCCTTTGGCAGTGCCTCATACACCTTCTCCACCATGAGAGGTTGAAAAGTCTCATTTGGTGGATGCCTCTGCTACCAAACTTGATGCGAAATGGACTACGATTATGAACCACAAGAATAAGTCCACTAGTTCTGGGTCAGCCCCCAAGACCTCTGAACCAGTGAAAGATGTTTCAAACCCTTCTTTGAAGGGGAAAGAAGCTCTGGTTGGAGCTGATTATGTTCCATAGTAGCTTAGGCCAAAGGCTACACCTAAGCCTGTTGTTGTCATGTTAACGCAACTGAATGCTTCTGTAAGACCCCGCCTCGTAGGTACTTAATACGACTCTAATTTGTTAAATGTTTTTCTTGAATTGATGATTAGATATATTATGGATGAAAAATAAGGTGATCTTTTGGTGATATTCTTGCATTTAATTTTGACATTATGTTTATTGTCACTACCATGAAGGTGGAATGTACTCACATATTGTGAAAAGCAAATTGAAATTTTAAATGGATTATAATATAACTAAAGTATAAAATATTCAATTAACATTTTTATGTAATATCCAATTGTTACTTATGATTGTGTTGATATTGCGCAGGAAGGAAACGGTGATAGCATGGAAGGGTGAACCATCGAGAGAAAATAAAAATACTTTTCTTGAGGGAAAATGGAGTGTCAATACGAGAAGGGAAAATCTTTGGGTAGACCGAAATACATCTCCTTGTGATCATGAATTGGACCTCCCTTCTGGGGCTTAGAACAAGTAAAGTTAATATGATGGTATGTTATGGTGGTGTGGGTTGTTATTAAAGGGATGACTAATTATGTGAATGTAAGTGGGCCTAAAGTTTGGGAACCCTTATCCAAGTGTGAAACTCGGATGGAATCTTAAATGGGTCATTAAAGTGGGTTGTTGGTTATTTTCCTTGGTTGAGATGCAAAAATAAACCCCCTAGGGTCTATACCATAGTGGTAGGGGTCAAGTAGGCATAAAATAGTGTCCTTAGGACATGATTTGACTCCTCAAAAGTCCTCATAATGAAGAGTGACGAATTTTAAGGAGATGATGGGGTGAAAATATTGAAAGGTTGTCCAAGTGCATGTTCCCATCATTAATGAGGAAAAGACCTCTCTTGATGGAGGGAGGTAGACTCCAAACCTTCCAATCCAAGGGTTGCAATTTGAAACTCCTATATATTTTGGGGAGGAAGGATGTTTAGGTGGTTACCCACTTCTCCTCTTGGAGAAATTGAGTGAAGATGGAAGAAAGAATGTGAGGAGGAGAGGAGTCTAGCTCTTGGAGAGGAAAGATGGATAAAGGAGCTCAATCCCTTCACCTAACATAAAAGAGATAAGTTCTTCCTTTTTTTTCTTCCACCCTTGGTTATTGGTTTAAAATGGTAACATATTGTATGGATTATGGTTGAAGCTAGAAAGTAGAGAACCTATATGCATAGGATTTGTGTTATATTAGTTTTATTTCTTTGTGAAATTGAGAAAAGACTCCATTTATCTCCATGGAGCTACAAAATCACTTGCTCGGGGGTATGGCTAGAGCCCATGAGGCTCCATGACGCCATTATGGTAGGGTGGAGAGCAAGCCCTTGTCATTTGTATGTTAGTCACTTCGTTTTATGAAATTTTTGTAATAAGAAGAGTTCCAAGTAAGTTAGTTTTTTTTGTATCCTTGAGCAATGGAAGAAAGTGTATAATCTATGAGTTGTACAAAGGCATCAAAAGGATCTTATGGTTCATGTGTGGGATGATCTATTAGAGAAAATTGAGATTTCTTTATGACATAACCTTTTTTTTTGGTTGAGTAAAATATATATACGTATTAAAAGTGTTGTCAATATGAAGTTGTACTTAAGAGTTGTGTTAGGATGTTACAAAGTGTGCAGTGGTACTGGTAAAGAGATCTGTGCTATTCTAATTAGGAGTTAGGAAATATGCTATTTGGAATGTGAATAAGTGGTCTCATTGTAAATGTAGAATGTGTTCCATTCAATAAATTTCATGCTTATATTGATTTACTATGTTGTTGAATATTTTTGTTTTTGTTAAGAAAAGATGAACCAGAAAATTTGTAAACGTAAAAGTAAAATCTACCTTCTCTCCACTTATTTTTTTTTTATATATATAACCTCTAATGTTGGTTCAAGCAACGATCCCATTTTAAGTGAATGGATTCTCAACTTTTGATTTATAGTAGACATTCATCATGGATAAAACCTATATATGAAAATAAAACAAAAAAAAGAAATAGAAAAAATGAGGAGATTTAAACTACGTTGCATTCACTTACTATGTTTTGGCTATATTACTGCTCTAAACCAGAACACAACAATTAGTGAAAGAAAAACAAAATCTAGGTAGAAATAGCTGTGTAAATAAATACAATAGTAACGCAATGTACTTCTTCTTCCATTCCTCTTCGCACTTCAGGGATCACTGAATTTCCAACCATTGTAACCAATGTGAAGACTGGGATAGGAACTCCACACCCTCAGTTTGGAGCGCACTTGTAGACCATGTCTATGTAGAAGGGCTACCACCTCTTTCTGTATTTTGTAGGGCTGAAGAAGATGTGCGCTAATAAGAATATAAGGCTTAATATGCAATGTTTACTCGTAAGAATTAGGGCGCCGGGAAGTACCATATTGCTAATTACCTATCTTCATGTGGCCTTTTGATTTTCTTATTTTATGGAAACTTTACCCCTATTCGTGTGTGTTGAGTTGCATCCTTTTGATCGCTATCTTAGGTGTCGGTAGCACGTCTGAAACTAGGTAAGTTTCCAGTAATTTCATGCATTAAACTTGGGCAGTCATGGATATCCACCACGTGAAGCAGGGTCGGCCTACTAACCCCCTCCTCATGCCTCCACCTAACTATTAATTGGATATCGTCCTTGAGGTGATGGAGTATCTCTTTGCTGCCAACGAGATCTTGCACTACTTCAGTGAGAGTTTTAGCTTGCATCGTAGCTGTTAAGCACCATAAATGTTGGCTTAATAATTGCCTTCAGCCGCCAAGTCTGATCCACCAATATACTTCGACTATTGCTGCTATAGAGATTGTGGCTTGAACTACTCATGTTGGCATTCATCCTCACACTTGTATTTTAATAATTTTTGCACACAACAGAATTAATTATCTGTGAGTAGATTGTCCCCCACTCAACCCAATGACATTGTCCCGTCACCTTACTATTTCATTCACATTGAAATTTAATTGGTGGTGATCAACTTTTGTGCAATATACGTATTCACTGATAGGATTTCATTTAAGTGGTTGATCTAATATATCTGGTGTCAGTTTGTACTCACGCTACAATGGTTATGTATTTAACTTGGTTGGTGTGGCACTGGTAAGGGTTTAGCAAGAGTATTAAATGCTTAGTTGAATGCTCTGCTGGAGGGTCATATTAGGATACCAACATTAAAACCAAGGATAATAATAATATTGTTGTGATCAATGATAAAGGTAAATTTAATGATAGCTGTTGGCAACACGAAAAAAAGACTGTAGAAAAAGAAAAAGACGTCTCATCGAACTCTCTTCCCTCCAAATGCAAGATAGTCCCATCACCCCTTGAATGATGAATGCTAGCATACTAACTCTTGTGTCATGAATTCTACACAGCCCTATTTAGAATAATATATTGTATATAAATATTTCGAGAAACATTAGAGTTAAAGATGAAAGGAAATAATATTGATAACACTGTATAAGATAACCAGTTCGCTATACCATTTGTATATAAATGGAACTAATCTTCGTAGCTCTAAAAACACCTCAATGCATATATGCAACCCAATCTAACGTCTCCTCTTGTGCTTGTATCTATTCTTCCGCACCACCATTAATCGCCTCTGTTCCAATCTGCAATGTGAAGAAAGGTTAACATAGCAGTTAGGTTTTCTCTCGCCGTCATTAATTGTATTCTATTTATCCTCTTGTGAGCTCTCTTGTCTTCTATCTATTTTTTTTTTTTTTTCCCAGGCGCTTAGTTGGTTTCAAAATGGACGTGACTTATAAATTCAATGCAACTAAATTTATAATACGGTGAATAATATTCATGTGACTTTTAATTAAACCCCACTTTACACATCATGCGGGCAAAGTCCTTGTGGAAGAAAAAATAAAGGCATTAGTAAGAGCGCTCACCTTGAAAGCCACCTGTTAAATTGTATATCGTGATATGAATTTTAGTAGGGGAAGCACTTCCACGAATAAATTTTAAATTAAACTATTAATAATGGAGGAGGTCTTGTAGTTCTCACGTTTCTCTTATGAAAGTCTAAATTGGAATATAATCACCTTATCCAATATTCTTTTTATTCACATTCTTTAAGAACAGAATGATTCTTGCTTTTTCCCCCTTTTGGAGGGGTAAAATATTAACTTAAGATTTTATTAATTTAAAATGTAAAGAAAAGAAATAAAGTTAAAGGCAAAAAGGGGGGAGGAAAAATAAAATGAAATATATATTTGTTTAAAAATGGAAAGAAACCAAAATAATGGTTATCAAGAGGTTTCTTTAAATATTTATTTTTGTTTTCTTTAAATTTGATTTTTTATAAAATAAATATGTATAAATAAGTATATATTCATATTTAGAGATCAAAAACAATTTACATAATTATTCATAAATAGAAAATAAAATAAAATAAAATAAAAAGAGTAATAGTTAATTAAGTAAATAAATACCTTATATAGGTAAGAGACATTATTTATTCTTTTTGGAAAAATATTAGTTTACTAATAATAAGGTTATTTGTGGATAAGTGTTATTATCAATAATTGCTAACAACATATTATTATTGATAACAATATATCGTTACAGATAATTAGAGATTAAGTAATGCCATTAATGTGTTATTATAACGATAATAATATCCTTGATATAAATTCAAGATTAAATAATAATAGTATTAGTTATAATGAAAGTAGTATTATATTGCAAATTGAGTTTTGAAAAAGAAAAAAAAAAATTGACTAAGGCTAACCAATATCTAATTAAACCGATTTGACCAAGTCAAGATAATACGTCATCTTGGTAAGATACGTCCATAGATATAAACTCAATGATATGTTTACTTGTAGTAATGCTAGTAATCAATTACAGTGTAAATCAATTTAATGCTTGATTTTAAAACAAAAAAAAATTATGTGAGTTTTCTTGGTGAAAATTCCAGGCATGACAGCTTCTTCTCCAGTGACGGGAGCTCAAAGGAAGTCTTGCAACCCTTCTCCTCCTAGTGAAGAAAGGGAATATGTTCATGAAAAGTGAAGGATTTCCTCTCCTTCCATCTAGATTGGGGTAGTCCCACTAGAATTTTTGCAGAATTGTTTCTCTTCTATGAATGAAGAGGAATCAAATTTCAAAAATATGGAGTTCCATTCATGAATTTCCTCTCATGGAATGTTCGAGGTATGACAGATCTCTCCAGGAAGCATTCTGTTAGGGATGCCTTGTGTAAGTATTCTAGTGTTAAAGTGCTTTGTCTCCAAGAAGTTAAAAATTTTGGATTTTTGCTTGTTGCGGCTTGTCGCTCTATTTGGCCAACGAGTAAATTTTTTTGTACTACTCATGATGTTGGGTGGGGAAGATTTGTCACTCTTTTGGACCCATGATGGCACTCTTGTGTGGTTGACCACGGGTTTGATCCCACTCATCGGCTTGTCTGGATCCTTCTCAACATTGATAATCATTCCTTTGGGATTATTAATGTCTATGCTTCTAATGATGCTATGGAACACTCTTTTCTCTAGTGTTGGATTGTTGATTCATTTCCAGTTGCCACCTGGTTACTATGTGGGGACTTCAATATGGTATAGATGGCATCTGACAAAGATGGCACCTTGCCATTCAGATGGACAGCTAGTGAAAGGGAGGAATGATTTTACATGCACAATAAATTGGGGCTTTTTTATCCCAATATTGGCTGCCACCATTCTTATCCTCTCTGGCACACTTGGTGTAATTACAGAGCTAGTTCTGATAGAATACTTAAGTGCCTCAATCATCCACGATCTCGACACAATATTTTTTCTCTTTTGACAACTCTTCTTTTTTGGTTAAGCCATTAGTGGATGTGACCTTTTCTGACCACTTCCTCATTTCTTTTCGCATTGAATGGGAGACTGGATAGTATCAGATGTGTAAAACTCATTTTTTTCTAAATACGTCTTTACTCTACCACAAGCCTACCCTAGCCCACATTCACAGAATCTATAATTTGGAGTGCAGACCAGCTCATCATATAGGCTATATTAATTGGTGGAATGATGCTATCATTCGTACAACTAGATTTATGTGCATTTATGGGTGCTAGCTGGCTATGTTTCGCTGATGATCTTATGAGGTTACCACCACTGACCTCCACTAAGCTTCTAAGGCTTTAGCGGCTGACCATTTTTCTCCATCATTGCAAGTCAGGGTGGTAGAATTAAGGCACAAGAAACAAGTTGTAGACTGCTATGCTACTAGAGGTGCACAAATCAAATCCCAATTACATTGGCTAAAAGTTGGTGATCATGCCTACAAAGAGTTTTTTTTGGATTTTCATGCTAGGCACTCATCCTTGGGCATTAAAAAAATTAAAGATAGCATTCAGGTGCTTTATGAGCTTCCTAACATTCTCCAAGCCTTTGTACATCATTATTAGCAAGTCTTCACTGCATAGGAATCCACGCCTATGTGATAGCAAACCCTTCAGGATTGTCTTGTTGTAGTGCCAAATAAGATTTCTTCAACTCAGAATTTTTTTTGTGATCAATTATTAATAGTTAATGATCTCAAAGAGGTTTTCCATTCCATGGCTAATGACAAAGGCTTAGGAATTGATGGGTTCCCTTGTGAAATCTACAAGGCCCTATGGGACTGTATTGGGCACAATTTGCATCATGTTTACTTAGAGGCTTTTCATTCTAATTCTCTAGGTAACTTAATTAACAAAGGTAATATAAAATTCATACCTAAGACTGGTGACCCGGAATACATCTACAACTAGCGACCCATCACGCTTCTCAATGTCTCCTACAAGATTATTGCTAAGGCTTTGGCTCTAAAAATCTTCCATGTTCTACCTTAGATTGTGTGCCCAAAGAAAACTGGGTTTATCAAATCTAGATTTATTTTGGATAATATTATTGTTGTTTGGGAAGGAATGGAATAAACAAGACACTCAAACTAGAAATCCATGTTCATTAAAATTGACTTTTCCAAGGCCTATGACCGCATTGAATGGCCATTTATTTTGCTATACTGCAAACTTTGGATTTCAGGCCCAACTTCATTCAATCAGTTTGAATGATCTTTGTGGATGCCTCGGCTTGCATCGCCATCAATGGCCATCAATCCTCTACCTTTGGGATCATTTGTTCCATTCGGAAAAGGTGTCTACTTTCCCCCTTTTTGTATGTGCTTGCTGGATTTGGCTACCTCTTGGCCAACGTGGTTTCCTAGCAATGTGTCATGGGAATTTCTCTTCCCAACTCTCATGCTCAGTTGGTTAATGGCCATTTTGTTGATGACTCATTCCTCACTCTTCTAGAGGAAGAAGATTCCATTACGATGGCTCTTGAGTGCCTTAATATCTTCTGTCTTGCTTTTGGCTCTACCATTCAGTGGCATAAAACTTTGTGCTACCAACAGTCTATCTTGCCTTCTTTGCCTTGGTTGCAGCAGTATGGTTGGAAGTGGATTGGGCCAAGAGAAATTTTTTGGTTTTTGGGCATTCCTTTTTCCTTTCAGGCATCCCCGACTGAGATTTGGCAATCCATGCTCTCCAAGGTCAAGCAAAAGCTTGCTTAATGGATTACCAAGCCCCTCTTTTTGGCAGGGAAATTTCAGGTGTGTTCCAAAGTTCTGGCAGCCACCCATGTTTATTACTATTCTTGTTGGGCCCCTTCCAAAGCTGCTTATGGAAAGCTTGATAAATTTCTTAGAGACTTTCTTTGGGCCTCCTCTGAGTCTCACAGAGGATTTCACTGTGTGGGTTGGGAATTTTGTTTCCTTCCCAGAGACTTGGGGGGTCTTGGGTTGTTGTACATTCAACTGTTAGGGAATTCTCTGTGTGTTAAATGGATTATTAGTACCCTTACTAGGGACGAGGCCTATAAAATTATTCTTAGGCATGGTATTCAATCCAACTTCCCTATCCATAGACCTACTTGGAAGGGGATTGGCTTTCAAAACCTTATGATCATGGAAAAACCTATCCAAATTGTTGGGACATTTGTGGCCAAAAGTATCTGGTGAGCCTTGGAGGCTGTCAAACCTTGGCTCCATTGGGTTGGCTCTGGTTTTCAAGATGGGCTCTCTCTTAACCAGCATAATATTTGGTCATCACCTCTTTTTACTTATAATTTTCAGTCGTTGGCTAAGTCGCCTTGGCTTAATAACAAGTACAACTGCCCATTGTTCTATGAACAATTATTGAAACCCACACATGCATATGGTGTGGCATACTTGTTCAACCTTGCTATCATGGAGAACACCAAACTATGGATAATAACAATGGAGAAACTCCCACTTCCCTTAGAGAGAAATGACAAATAATAAATTGTTACATATAAAACAATACTTTAGCTATCAGTTTCAATCGAATAGCCATAAAAATGGTTATTAAATCACACATGCAAGAGATAAGAGAATAGTGGGTGATTGTGTATATAACATATAGTGCCTAGACATGGTTGGATTTCATGTTGATAGGGAGAGTATCCTCAATTCTTGTGCATGCAAGAGATGGTCGATAAGGCCATTTCAACAATACTGCGAACATTATCACATTCATACAAAGACTTTTAGGCATAGAACAAAATACACTTGCAACTAAATGGTCATCTATTGGCTTATCCCCATTTCAAATTAAATCGACAATATGAAATGAAATGCATTTTTGTGAATAGACTGTACTAGAAAATAAAACAAAATACTAAATCCATCAATTTACCTCTAATTTGCGAGATTTTTTCTCGTCTTTTTCCTCCTTCATAGTTGGGTTGATCCTCTTGCTCCTCTTTTTCCTTAATCTTTGTCACTGCCATCAATCCACTACCTGATTCCTTGTAAGTAATTCATACTACCAAAATGGAAACCATGTTCTCCCTTACATGTTTTCTCCATTAAAGGGTTCATTTCACTTCATAATTATCATTGATTGGCTACCCACTACTGCATTTGAATATCTTGGCCTTTAATTTGAATGCAAACCACTCATCCACAATGTCTTCTTTTAGATATTATTTGAACTCAACAATAATGTTTCATAAATTTGATCCTATATTCTTGTATAAGGAATATGTATATGTTTATATATATGTGTGCATATATATATATGTATATTTATCACTATTTTATTTTATAAAAGTATACTGTTTAATTAGTTTTAAATAAAGAATGAAGTTTTATTTCTACTCAAACAATAGCTTCTAAATGAAGTTGCTTTCTTATCCTTTAAGCATGCCTTTTAAATACATGCATAAGTGTTTAACCATGTTATCATTTCCTTTTAAATTTTGAAGACACGAGATCAAAATAGACACTTTGGATAAGAATCATATGTATAACATTCCACTAGCCTATTTTTTTTTTAGTTGAATTGAATCATTTCGAATTAGATCATTATAATATTCTATATGAAGGTTTAAATGTAGATATCATGTCGTTTAGTGGTGTGTGCGCCCAGATTCCATCAAGCTTACTGTTCAATCCAACAAAATGATCCTACCTCAACCGTGTTCTCATCCTTCAACCTATTTTCCTACATTTGCACACAATTGCACTTACATAGTTCATCTATAAAATTCAATCATGATAAAGTATAAGATAATTCAAAAGATCACATAGTCAAAATACAATCAACTTCTTTCAAACATTTCAAAATATCAAATTTATCTTTCAACATATTGAATTTCCTTAATTGCTCAATTTAATACATTTAATTTAAATGTAATATAAATTGGGATATGACATGCTTGGTAGCCTTGATACATGCAATAGGATATTCAAAGGGGTTTTTTCTTAATTCATGAAGGTCCCACCTTAGGGAACATCATGCCTAATATTTCCAAGAGAGGACTAGTCGAAGATAAAATATTCACAACTTAGGTAATGCAATCCATAGCATCACCACTAAGAGGAATACCATATGCTCAGAAAGGTCATAATCTTGATGTTAGATATTTGAATTTAGATATTTCACATAATATTAGATATGGGAAAGTTTTGAATTATGTTTCTTTATTTTTAAATTTTATCATTGGAGTTAAACCATCATCATATGCTCTCACATCATCATCATGGATCTTGGTGATAAAAAAATTGGGTTCAATCAAATGATTATTAGATGATTTCCTTATTTGATGTTAGATATTTGAATTTAGATATTTCGCCTAATATTAGATATGGGAAAGTTGTGATTTATGTAACTTTATTCTTAAATTTTATCATTGGAGTTAAACCATTGTCATCTACTCTCACCTCACCATCATGGATCTTGGTGATCAGAAAACAAGGTTTAATCCAAGGCTTTAGTGTTGAATATATGCCTCAATTATATCACCAATTTATAAATTTTTGGCTCTTCCCTAGATTAAAAAGTAATATAATTGAATAAATACTAACAAATTCAAATTACAATTTATAAAACTACACATTAACCAAACTAGAAATCAACATACAAATTTTTATAAAGGCACTAATTCTCACTAGAGAAATTATTTCTAGGGAAGATAACTCTAGGAAGAGTACAATCTCTTGCCTCATGTCACTAAATCAATGAATTTACATGCATTAAATATCACCACTCAATTACAAAGGAATAAGAACACAACATTCAACTACTCCTTCATGCCTACTCTACATCCATTCTATGAAAATGCTTCCCTTCAAAATTATGGCTATTAAATGTCAAAATTCATCCAAATAAAGTTTTTGAATTTTAAGTTGTCTATATTTTGGTTCTTACAATATTAATACATAAGTTTTCTAGTTTTTATACTCCATTTATTTTGGTTCTTATTGTGATGAAGAATAATATTTGGTTACATGTAGAACCTATTCGTTGATCCTTAGAAGGTATAATCTTTAATGGGTTCATTGATAGGGATCTATAAAAACACAAAATTTAATGCTAGTCAAATCCATTTCTTGTCAGATTGAAATCATGCTTCGTAAAAATGATTTAAGGCCTAAATCTTCATTGTAAATTGTATAATTAAATTTGATATATTTTTTCTTTATGTGACTTGTTTTGGTTATCTCTAATATTTGCTTGTGCAAGGACCAATAGTATTGAAAAATATCTTGAGGATATTGCCATATTGTAAGGGTTGTGTACTTAATTTGATTTGGCTTCATAGTTATTGAAGAATACCAAAGAAAATAATTAGGCATGTAAGTGTCCTAGATGAGTTTGATGCAAGCTTGGATTCCTTTAAGTGCTCCAAATAGAATATTCCTAAAATATTTTTTTGTTCACTACATAGTATTTTTTTAATGGTTTCTAGGTGATCAATTTATGTTTAATCAAATGTCTTCAAATACAAGACAGCAAATTATCATTTGAAGATATAACAAATTGTCACACAAACATGTAGCACATTGGCTTCCAATGGCTAATGTAAGAGAAAATGAGCTAACAATTCTAACTTTAAAAGTTTTCAATTTTGAGTGATATTGGAACTTGCAAGATCAACTGATACATTGAAAAAATGACTTCAGATGGAAAATGCTAGATCTCAAAATTAAATATAAATATATAAGAATATAGACTAATCAATAAGGCAAAATATATGAAAATAAATGAAAAAAATTAGATTTAAGAAAGTGTAATAATAATTTAAAAAATAAAAAATAAAAATAAAAATACTCATATATTAAAAATTAATTATAGTAAGGCATTCTAAAAATAAAACTAAAATTAAATCGGAATTGATTTAAACCTCCAAAACAACCATTCAATACTGAGTAGCGTTACTTTACATGCAAAAGTTAAAAATATTTATTTGTGTGGGGTCGGAATTAGTGGTCCCCAGCACTTGAACGTTTACGCTAGGTTTATGCTGGACGACCCTTCGGCGCTGTAAATGGAAGCCAGGTGCCTCATTCTATACACCACTCGAATGCTCTAGAATAACCTAATCCATTTGTAACGGCCAGCGGTAGCCATAGACCGCTAGAATACTCTGGCGATTTCGGAAACATCTAGAACTACCCTACCTTTGCCAGAGTCTTCTTATGGCTGTAACCTCTTAGAATTATATATATGCGCAATCTAGAAGTGGCTAAACATTAAGCATTTTAAGCATCAATTTTGAGTTGCAGAGGTTTTAGTGTGAAGTGTTTACAAATGTCTATCATTCCAAGTCTTTGGGGCAGGAGAACCTCTCCTGTGTATGATCCATTTTCACTGGATGTGTGGGATCCATTTCAGGCTTTTGATTCCTCAACTTTCAGGGATTTTGCGAAACCCTCGACGGATTTCGCAAGGGATGCTGTCACTGTGGCCAATACACAGATCGATTGGAAAGAAACCCCTGATGCACACGTTTTCAAAGCTGACCTTCCCGGTATTTATTACGTTTCTATTTTCAACAACAATTAGGTTTTCCTTATGGAAATTCTCTGTTTTTTGAAAAGAGACTAAAATGGAATGTGTGTTTTACTTTCAGGAATGAAGAAAGAGGAGGTTAAAATAGAAGTGGAAGACGGCCGTATTCTTCAGATAAGTGGAGAACGCAGCAAAGAAGAGGAGCAGAAGAACGAAAAATATCACCGTATTGAACGCTCGCGAGGTAGATTTCTGAGGCGTTTCAGGCTGCCTGAGAATGCGAAGGTGGATGAGGTGAAAGCTAGCATGGAAAATGGAGTGCTCTCTGTGAGAGTGCCGAAGCAGCCTCAATCTCGGCCTGAAGTCAAATCGATTGAAATCTCTGGCTAATTAGATAAAGCGATCTTAAATTGTCATCAAATTTAATTTCAGCTTGTGAGAATTTTCGCTTTGACTTCTTATTTTGTAATTTTGTGTGAGGTGTTTTCGAGGTTTTCACGTACAGGACTGGGTGATTGTGTTGTGTTGCTGTTGGCAGTTTTAATTTCTCAGGGGTTTTAGCGAATGGAGTTTCTGAAATAAATCTAATGTAATAATTGCAAAAATATATTAATATAAAAATATATTTAATGTAATTGTCTTTCTTCTTGTTCTTACGATATAGGCGTGCAAGAGGTCTTTGAGAAAATACCCTTAAGAGGGTAAGATGTTTGATGATGTCACATTAACGCAAAATATTAGTTTGTTAATTTTTAATTTATGATTTATTGTGGGCTGTATCTTTTTATTTGACTGAGTTTTTAAGTAGGGAGATTTTCAACCTCAATGGAAGTGGTTTTACAGGTAAAGATGGAAATATTTTTTTGTAGGCTCTCTTTCTTGCCTTTAAAAGTGGCCAATGGGCTATGTTTTTTAACCATGTATTTGCCACCTCCACGCAACACACAAGGAGGAACTTTCGGAAGCTTTTGTGTATTGGGAGATGATCTTCGACGAGGAAAATTTGTGGGCAAATTAATTGTGGGTCGGTTAGGTTGGTGGACGTTATTAAACCTTTATTCTGTCCTTTGTGCTTTACTGAATGTGCATGCCTTGTTCTAAAGCTACAATTTGTTACAGAATGTTTAAACTCCAGCCACAAACAAAGCTCATTTTTTATTTTACAATGCTTAAAATCTAAAGCACAACCAATTATCTTAATTGTTTGTAAGGATTATGCACGATGTTATGAAGATGTATGTTGGTTACTTCAATTATATTTGATATTTATTTATTTTACAAAATATTCACTTTCTAATTTACACATTTTATAAAAAAAATTATATTTATGGTTTCTTGCAATCTTAGAATCTTCTATTCTGCAATTTGTAAGAGAATGCTATAGAATATACAATCATTTTTTGTTTATAGATTTTTTGTCAATAATTGTCATGTTGACTCCCTTTCTCTTTTTAACTATGTGGATTGAAGTAGAGGATTAGAAACCACCATGTTAGAGGGAATAAAGAGTGGTTATGAAGTGAAGGGAAACTTTGTGATTAAAGAGTTTTTTCATAGTAGGTCTTTGGGTAGTGTCTTGTAGGCTTTCTATACTAGGATGGACTAAAAATGAGTTGCGAAAAAAATTAAAAAATTTCTCATTTTTCTTATTAATCCTTTTCATTATAATGTTGGGTGATTAGTTTATGTAGTTAATAAGGAGTGAGTTAGAAAAAATAAAATAAAAAAATCTCATTTCTTCTATTAATCCTTTTCATTATAATGTTGGGTGATTAGTTTATGTAGTTAATAGGGAGTGAGCAACTATTCTAGTGGTGTTGGTTCATAGCATTTCTATGCACAAGTTGACATAGAGATATGACCATAATTAGAGGTAAAGAGAGATAAAACATTTCTATCCACAAGAGTTATAAAAAGATTCCATTTTCATCCAATTAATGATATGCAATGTCCCTATGTTAGCATCTTTTTAATCACTCTCAACTATTGGTCTTAAAATCAAATTTTAACCCTTGATCCTTCATTTTGAAAATCTATAAATCAAACTATTCTAAATTCAAAGTCAACAAGCTTGTCTAATGTAAATTCATACTATTAGAATAGAGAGCAACCATATCATAAATTAAGAGCACAACCATACATTCTTGTTTGTGCAATGAGAGATGATGAATCTCTTAAGAAATTTCTCAACCTTGAGTGCACATTCTATCGTAGCTTAGTCAAAGGTATGTGAAGATGGAATTCTTATGCATTTTTATCATATGTATTGTGGCACATCTAATGGGGACTTGATAACAACTCTTATCTTTTTAAAGGAGTCTTTTTTTTTGTTATGATTTTTTATAAGTTATTTACTTAGATATTTTTTAGGTTTGTGGTGATTCTACTCTATGTCATAACATTTGCACAAACACTTAATTTTACTTTTCAATGTGACAACATGTTGTATGGTTTTTATGCAATTTTCTTTTATTCCTATTCATTATGTGACTTCCTTGTAGGCTTTTGGTCTTTTAAGATTTACTAATTTTATTATTTTAAGTTTTTAGGCCTTTCGTGCAAGGTAGTTTTTATTTTATGACCATTTTAAATATTTCAATTAGGATTTTATAAACTTCCTTTTGTAACATTTCACAATTATTTACTTTTTATTTTCATTATTAATAACCTTGTTTTGGTTATGTTTTTATTCTATATATCCTTCTTCACCCCTATTTTACAGGATTGGGTAGTTTTAAGAGCTAATTTTTTGTTTTATAGGTTGGTGTCATGTTCAATATAAATAACACATAGTTATGGCTTATATGCATGTCCTTGGCACCTATGCCTTTGGTGTAGCACTTGTGCTTGTGTTGTAATCTATTTAAATCTATTTTTGGCATCTATGTAATGTTCTTAGCAAATGTGTTATAATTTGTAGCATTTTTGCATCTTTTTTAGTCTATATGCCTATCTTGTGACGTATGGGCCATGCATACTAGTGGATGTGTCATTTTTAAAAAATTCAACACTAATTTTGGTTATTTTATCTTTCTTATTTTGGTCATGTGGATTAAATTTATTTGAATTTTTTTACTAACTTGATGAATCATTTGACATTACTTAGATTATCACAACTACTAACATGGGGTTTCTAGAATTGTTTAAAAGTGGCTTCATTTTATCAAATCTGTTTTTTTATGTATATTTTATTTGTGTGCTTAGTCAAGCATTAAATTTTTGGCTTAAAATTAACTTGTCATTATTATCTTAGAGTAATATTTGTGTATGTCAGTCTCACACTTTAGGGTGATCAGAGGGATAAAAAATAAGCATTACTTAACTTTTTTTTATCTTTCTATGGGGTTGTCAAGGGAATGACCTCAACCATGCATCTTGGTGGGATATAATAATGGGGAAAGTGAAATTTGTACCTCAAGTAGTCACATCATGTGTGGCACAATATTGACATTTGTTTTCATGAATATTCAAAGTGAATTGAACTTCACTTACACTTGTTTCACATACTTAGAGATTGGATCTTGTTTATGAGACCATTGGCATTAATGCCAACTTTCAATTGCTCATCAATTATAAATGATTTGAAAGATCCTACACCATCCATATTGCATAAATTATGCTTTTGGTTGTTGCACTAGGTGCCCCATTCATGGCTTAGTCAAGTACCCAAGATGAGAAGACCAAAATGCGAATTTTTTTTGGAGTTCCAAAGTTTCATTGGCATTCATGTCATCATACTTTTCTTATCATCTCGACTCATTTCCTTGAACCTTGTAAAAATTTCTCAAGTAATATTCCTTTTGATAATTTTGTCATGTCCTTGACTCCCTTACTCATGCATCTATGAGAATGCATTCCCTATTCATTTTGATCCCTGAAGTTTAGACTCTTTAAGTGTTTTTATCATTATTTTCAAAGATTTTCATCCACTTATACCATATTTTCCTATCTCTTAAGGTTTCCTCAATCTTGGAAGCTTGAGATTTATCCCATCAGACTTTCAAAATTTCCCTTGCTAGCATGCCATCCCTTCTCTCTCTAATTCCCTAAAAATTCAATTTTCCTCTAATGATATTATGTTGATGTTATTAATCCTTTCATAGTTTCAAAGATCCTCTTCCTCCCTTTTCTCAATGGAAATAATTATCATCATGGATGCCTAAAACCTAATGTTTAATTGATCAAAGCCTTGTTGAGGCATTAGATATGGATGTGCAAACATCCCAAATATAATAGATATGTGATCCAGTGGAAGAATTATGGCTCAATCGTCCAACAAGATAAAAGTGGTATATTTTTGTTGGGTCATCGTAAGTTGTAATGCTTCCCTCTAATAGAATGAAAGTAATATTGAGATTGATACTTCATTGAGGGTGTTTAACATGACCAAAAATGCCATTAATGCTCACTAATGTCTGCAACCAACAAATTGTCAATCCAAGGAAGCTCCAAAAGGGATTTTAATATGTTCATGCACCAAAAGGAAGAGGAAAATTATCCCATTGGATTTTCTCCTTTTATCCATTTATGAGAGGTTCCATTTGTACAAGGGTACCTAATATGGCCTAGTATTTGAGCTCCGCCATGTTTGCATCATCTATGAATATTTGCATTCTTACCTTTTTTACTTCTCCCTAAGTTGCATCTAAGGGGGTTGTTGGTATGAACAAGGGTATTTCCCATTCTATTTCTCTTTTGTAGTATGAACAAGGTAGATTATCTAGCTAGTAACTAGTTAGGACTTTTTCACACATTTTAAATTTATTTGGGGCTTTATGAATCTTTCTAGAAGTATCTAGGACATGTGATCTTATCCTCTACTTGTTACATGTCATAGGATTAAGACACTTGTCACAATATTGTCTTGGCCTAACTCATGACTTTGTCTATATAAGCAAGGTCTCTCATTGTATATTTTGTAGGATATATCATAATCCATTTTACACCATAATCAAAAAATATTTCTCGTTACTTTCTTGTGAATAGTAATATCTGGTCTTACATGTGATATTGGGAGTTTGATTCCATGGGCGACTCTTACACGGTTTATGAAAATTACAATAGATCTAACATTTAATATAGAGTCAATTTATTTTTTAACAAAAAGATATTATTTTTGTTATTGAGGGATTTAATCACAATAAGAAGTTTTGGCTAAAGGATTTAATTAAAAGGAAATATTTGATCTATAAGCTAAATTATACAATGAACCCAATGGACTTTTGGATATGAAATTTTAGGTGGGTACTCTACCTTAGGGTAAGTACACAAAGTTGTGACACAAAAATGGCTCTTAAGATGCCACTTATTTTTTGAAATTAGAAAAGTCTAATGTTCATGAGAAAATCAAGATAGTTACACTCAAAATTTTAAGATGGAACAAGAACAAGAGTCATAGTGATATGAAATATACTTTATAAGCTACTATTTTTTTAAAAAATAATTAATTTGAAGGGTTTCAAAAAGGGGGACCACCAAAATTGGTATTGTTTTTACAGAAAATATAATAGCATCTATTGTGGCCTACCTAAAAAGTTAATTTTTTTTAGAATTTCAAAAATATGATCTATGAGAAATTAGCTAATACCATGTAGTTTATCCTAGTTCTTTCAATTAATTTTTTAATAAATATATAATATTGTACAAATTTTTCAAGTAGATACATCTTGAAAAGTTGCAATTTGAACATGCTTCCCCCTAATTTTTCTGAAAACTAATCAAAAATTAATTTACTTTTTTCATTACATGTAGAATGGAGTCTAGTTTATAAAAATGTTTTTTTTTTAAATTCAATGAACAACTAAAAATCTATACCAAAACTAGGACATGTTGGTTTTTGACAAAAAATAGAGGCAATAAAAAGAGAAGTTATATATGAAAACCTTAAAACATAATCAAAATGTTAAAAAAATTATATGGTTAGATAGGTAAGAGTGAGCCTAATGTCATCAAAATCTTTATATAAACTTGCATTGGAAGATGTGCAAACCTAATGGTTAGCACAACCAAAAAAGTTTAAAATTTTGTTACACTTTCACAAAATTTGTCCTTGGCATGAAATGGTCATCCAAACCTTTGGGTTGGTATTTCACAAAGCAATCAATTTGGCACTTTTCAAATGTAATGCAACATTTGATGAGTGCCAAATTTGGTGGTCACAAAATTAATTGCATTGATAAAAATCAAAACTCACTTTCACTTTGTCTCTCTCCCCGACTTTGATAAGGCTTAGAGTTTATGTTTTATGATTGATGATGGATAGTTTAGGCTTTACCATTCACTCCCTCTCTACCTCCTTCCCTCTTAACCAATACTTGTACCCTATTCTCTCTCAACCCTCTCTAGGTATCTCCCACCCTCTTTGCCTTGCCTTCCCTCAACCCCATCTCCAAGTCTTTCCCTCCCTACCCCTCTCTTCTTCTATCTCTCTTTATTAGTATTTCTCAAACATCTCTCTCATTTATCTTGATCACTACCTCTTTCTCCCAACCTCTCTCCCTATCTCCAAGTCTCTCCCTCGTCTCATTACCCACCTCTCTTCCCCCTCTATCTCTCACCTCTTTCTTCTCTCTCTCATCCTCTCTCCCTCCCATTTCTAGGGCATCACTTCTTTATCACTTTCCTATATCTCTCATTCCCTCCATGTGTACCTCTCCCTTTGTCCCTTGTTACTCCTCTACAGATACTTCCCTTTCTCTCCCTATTTAGGTCTCTCCCACTGTTTCCCTATCTCCTTGTCACAACCCCTATTTTTATTGTTCATATTTTACAATGTTTTATTAAATAAATTTATAATAAAATAAAAATGCAAAGGAATAAAAGAATTAATTATATTTTAATTAGAGAATTTATTTTGCAAATAAATGATAATGAGCTGTTATTTAGAATAATTATTTTTAATTACAAATTAAATGTTACATCCTTGCTAATTATTTTGAACAAATATTTAAATTACAAATAAAAGATATTTCATTATTATTTACTTGGAATAGATATAAAATTTGCAATTGAAATGGTGTTATTTATCATTTACAGAGGATAAATATGTTGCATAATATATATATCTTATTTTTTATTATTTCCGAGATTCGGTTATTGGAAAACTGAAAAAGAAATATTTAAAAGAAGGTTAAAGAATAATGGAAAGAGACAACAAACTTTCATAGCTTTTTTCAGTAATGCTCTGCAAGGAATAACTGAAAAGTGGATGGGGGGAAGAGAGTTTTCTGAAGCATAGTAAAATAAGAATGGGGGAAAGAAGAGGGAATTTCTTCCACAGTTTTGGAGGAAAGAGGAAATGAAAGAAGAATGACTAGAAAGCACATAGAGACTTCGACATCAGCTTCTGATAAAAGCCTTTCAATACAAGAATTTAAGGTGAGTAGTGGAGAAATGGTGTTAGTTACAAGGATTTAGGAACGAGTAATCTAGGTATGTTATTCGATAACATTCGTAGTAGTAATGCATTCTTCTATGAAACTCTGTAATCTTATTGTCTTTGTGTGCACATTCTTTGAAAAATAGAAAGGTCTTGTAGTAAAGTATATTAACATGGAATATAGTAACTCATGTTTGTAATTTTCTGTAAGTGATAATTTGGTGTTCTGCTGATATGTCTTCTTTCATTGCAAATAGATGAGATGTATCCAAGAAAGTTTTGTAGAAGGGATCTTGGAACTATGTTCTTCTAATATATATTGTCCTCTTTCTTTTTGACTATGTGTTTTCTTTTGGGTATGTGCAGGATCATGATGGGACAAAAAGTGGCGATATGATGGGTATGTGTAGGGTATGTGGTCACAAGTATCAAAATTGATGAAACAAAAAGGGTTTTTTAAGTAGATTATCAACTTTTCACCAATATATAAATTATGCTTTACTTTGAATTTAATAAATAATTATTATTCATTTCTTATTTGAATTACGACTAAAGTCCCGATTAATAGGCTAAGTGAAAAACATCTATAGCTTTCAAATGGTATCATATTTTTTAAAAATCGAACATGTAACACATCTCTAAGCTTTTGCATACTATAGGATTAAAAAAATAAGATTGCACTTCTCATGAAGTTTTGACCAAGCAAAGTGGTCGTGACATTACCTAGAAGTTTTTTATATTTTTAAAAGTTGTAATAAAAAAATCATAATTAATTATTTACTTGGAAAAAAATTACAAAAAAATATGCATCACATCGTGACATGAGTCCTCTACTTATATCTAAAATATTATAAAAAAATATTATCATTTTATTGTGGTTAGGGTGGTCAGACAAACACCTACTTCTTATTTTTTCCCTGAAATTTAAGTACTACCACATTGAAATTTCAAATTTCACTAAATAAATTAAAACCCAGTAGTTTAGAAACTACATTCAACTTGCTACAGATACTATTCTTAAATATTTTTGAAATAATATAGATAATTTATTCAATTTTTTATGTCAAGTTGCCTAACTCTAATTTTTCTGAATTTTTTGCCACTTATGGGCCTATTTTTTCCATGATGATCTTGCACATACCCTTTTACATACATATCTACCTGATCAAGGACACAACTACAACTTCAACACTTCAAGTAGACTCAATGATGGGACGACTTGAGGAATTTAGATTTTCATTTGCTTGAAAGCTTTAAATACCTTTCAATAAATCCATTTTGAGCATATTCTACAAATATTGCATTTCTTGAGATTCTTGCAATATTTTTTCAGCAATAGGCATGCCTTGTCTATGCTTCCTTCATTCCACATACATGTCTAGCAACACATTTGAAAAATCCTCTTATATGGTTCTCACTCCTCCAAACTCTTTCTCCCTGGTATTGACCTTTCACTTTCCCAATTTGACGAGTTGTAGCCTCAAAATAAGTTTTCCATGATGGTTATAGATTATGTTTATTAAAATGAAAATTACTAGCAAGATCCTAACAATGAGCACATTTAGATTTTAACATTATTGCATCCTTTACCCTATGAAGTTAAGTATTTGTCAGCATAATCAATATATAAAGTGTATTTTATATAACCTCATGTAAAACATTGGCTTAAATTGTGTGTCGACAACAATTACATGGGTTTGGGTTGTCCATTAAATCTAGACTGCCTTTAAAGAGGAAATATTTATCTGGGCTTCACTATTACTTGTTCATTAGCCTCTCTCCTTAAAAAAATTCGTTATAGTAGGTATAGTGGCCTTTGATCAAATTATAGTTAGGAATCTTTTAAATTCCTTTATCCTTCCTAGGTAAGAACATAAATTTCCACTAAGAAAATCCACCAAGAATCTGCCTACCATTATGCTTGATGGATGACCGTATCCTGAACCAAAGCTTCCAAATTTAGTTGTGGTAGGGAATATATAGGTAGCAGTTGAGGAATCGGCTTATATTAGCCATTTCATTGCTTTGAAGGTTTCATGAGCCCTTTTAGTAATCTATGTCCTTCACAAACTTGTCTTGGGGATTTTTTCCAAAATTATCTCATGTTGTGTGCATGCTTCCATGTTATAGTTGAAGCTACCTTCGATATGATTTTTATATTTTTTATGTTTTATTCTAAGACACAATTGAGTCTCATAGTCTTGTAATGAAGAATCAAGCACTTAAATAGCTCATATTATCTTACCATAACAAAGATCTCTACAATAGATCAGCCGATGGTACAAAAAATTAGGAGATGGTGGAAATAATGTAATATAAGGAAACACCATAATTCGTTATTCCATATGCCTCTTGGACCTACTTCATAATCATGGCTATGTCACTGAAAACACTAAAAATTTTGAATTGATGATCCTGAATTTAAATAATAGTTACGCATCTTCATACCTGAGGGTATTACACGGGGTGTAGTTACTAGTAAATTTGATCATCTATGGAATCATTAGAAATCAGGTACTTGAAAGTCAAAAGAAGATAAATCTAATTCATTCTCCTAAGGAATGCTATATTAGCAGGCTAATAGGAATCATTTGTGGAGAAAGTGAGATCATGGCATGGGAACTTAAATTAGAAAATTCATTACTCACTTTTCTATATATAAATATATGCAAAGAAGCTGTAAGAGATGTGTAATGCCCTACCGTGTGAACCCCAAAGAACAACAAACACCATACAATGTTTTTTTTAAAAGTGAAACATTGCAGAACATTGCATATGATGAATGTGTGCACACATTACATGAAAAGCAATTATGCATTTACTAAATCTTTCACGTCCTCTGGAGTACATGAAACGGTCATTACGAATCATAAAATTTTATCAAATGGAAGATACTAAACAACCAAGAACACATAGTGATGACACATTACTATTAATGATCACAAGCATGGAAAACGATACATCATTTCATTGCAATTCAAGTCACAGTTCCATAATACAACTGCAGAGCATATTTCCAAATTTTTCAATATTTTTTTTTTTAAATTTTTTTTTGTTTACTTATAAGACAACAACAACACGATTCACTACTTATAGCTATATTCAATGATCACACAAGCTACAAGAAAAGATAGAAGTGATTTACTAACTCTGGCAATAGAGTCTACTTACTTAGGTCAGCTTAACATACCTCTTACATTCTATTTATCGACATGTCCTTGCTCCCAATGCCTATACCTGCAAGGTCTACATGACTTGACACACCCATAAGATCAAAGATAGTTAGCACAAGATTACTAAGAGAAGCTATATAAATCAATGGTAGTTTTTATGTTATCGAGAATAAACGAAAAGTCTCAAACAAGACTTAGAAGAACAGTCCTAGGGCTTGACCTAATGCCTCGGGAGCTCATCACTTGATGGCATTTCCTACGTATATAATTCGCAGAGGCACCGTAGTTCGACAACTTGAGCTGCTCCAACTCATTGACTGACCAACCAAGGGTTCACTCATAAGACTTTCAAGGAGGAATCTACCCCAACACAAAAGTAACACAACACCATAAATACACACTAACCTCAATCCTCTATGCATAAGCATTATGTGACCCATACAAAATTACATACTAGAGGAGTGGGTATGCAACCCTTTCTAGGGTCCATCACCCCAGACAGTTTCTTAGGCGGCTGCCACCCACTTAGGTGAAGCCGAAGACTAATGAACTAGGTAAGCATATTCTTGCAAAAATAAAATAAAAATAGCCTACTCAAATGTTTATTCATACTTGCACAAGAAAGGTCACAAGGCATAACAACATTCCCTTTTAGCTAGATAGCTCACGATAAAACATATACTTATATTTATTATAGTTGTCCACCGTAAAAGAAAATAGTGATTTCACATCATTCTTGGTTAACAAACAAATAGTTAGTATAGGTAGACTTACAATAGATATCAAATCCTTATCACTAGTCAAATACTACTCAATAAACTAATACCTAAAACTTAACATTCAACAATATCAATTTATAATATACAAATTGATTATTAATATATGAAAATATTTCAAAGGTCATTCAAAATGAGAATTCAACAATATAATATCAATATTTGAATTATGTGATAGTACCATTTACAATTATAATCAAGATAGTAATCTACACTTGAACTATATTATCCTTTACTATTTCTTAGCTCTTATTCACTAACATTCCCTTAAACATATCAAATCAATCATCTTTAGAAACCATGTATAGCTAATAAATTGGACTAACATAATATATGCAATTAATAAAATTGAATCTTAAATCTATCTAAAACTATAGTCCATCAGTTATTGTTCCAATATTAATAATTGCAATGAATAAATATGAATTCATAGATAGTCTAAATGGTATAAGTATATCAAGTAATGGTAATGGATAATAAGCTAGGTTTATCACATCATAACCTAAACGATGAATTTTCTAAACCAACAATAAATGAGTATCACACAGGCCTATTATAAAAAAACCAAATAACCAATAATATACTGATTTTAATTTAATAAACCATACCTGCTAAGTCCACATAAGGAAGAATATAAAATGATCTCTATTTTATCAAGATCTTTCTTAGCTAGGCAATTCTAAATCCTCAAGTGAAATCATTTAAGAATTCTCACTAAAACCAAAGACCCAAGAATTAAATTGATATGATCATTAAAAGATTCCAAACTCCAATATAACCAATTACAATTGTCTCGATATAATCCACAACCAACGAAATAAAACAAATTTTATGTTTAAATTATTTATTCAACCACATCAAATAATAAAATAATGCCTTCAAAATATAAGTACCTATATATAAACATTACTTAACATTTTAAATAAAATATACAAAATTACATTTTTAAAGAAATATAATAACTTATTATTAAAATTAAATACTTACAATTACCTTTTTTTTTAAAATAATATTAAATAATATATATATATATAATAAAAACGAAATAAAATTAAATAAAATTAACTTTAAATTAAATAAAATTAAAAAAATTAAAAAAAAAAACAAATTACCTGTCGTCGCAGTCCTTGCAATGATTGTTCGCAGAACTTTCGCAGCAGGGATCACAAGCATACCATGATCAAGCAGGGCGTTCTCAAGTCATGAGTTAGGGGGTAATGCCAATCCGGCCCCTCCCCAAAGTGCTTCCTTTTAATTTTTTTTTTTCTTAAAAAGCCAAAAATTTCATTTTATAATAAATATAAAAATTTCCGTCCTGAACAGGTACAGATGCTGACACAGTTCGGCACGATTTCTTAAAATAATTTTTTTTTTTTGACATATTTAAATATATAAGTATATATATCATATAATATCCACTTCTCTTTCGGAAGTAAATCCGCAGCACAACAATATATATATAAATATATCTTTTATAAAGCAATAAAACAATTAGGCTATAATTTCTGTAACTTTCTTTGTACTATATCTAAGTTCAATTTATAATATTTTTATATAAGAATATGTATATATATATATATACCAGAAATGTATGTATATATATATATATACTCAAATTAATCTATTTATTAAAAGAACAATGTCATTTATAAAAAAATTATAAAAGGAACTAAGAATATTTCAGAGATCATAGAAGTTCTTTCATGATAGTTTTCTATTTATCAACTATGAAAATTTCTAACAAAGATCCTCCTTTCAAACGTATTTATTCATTTACTAATTTATATATATATATTTTTTTGAGTCAAAAGACTAAAGGAGAAAACAAGTGGAACCTGGAGTCCTGCTGGTAGAATCCGACGATGCCTGCTTAATTCGATGACTTAATAACGGCTTCCGCTCTTGCTTGAATCCGTCTCTCCAGAATTCTATGCCCGAACTCGAATCCAATGCTTTATACTAAAACCCTTCCCAATTTAATGCAAGAGAATGAAAGAACTATTTTTTCCCAAAAACTCCAGAACCATTTACTTGTGCAACTTTGTCTCCCTAAAACCTCTATGTGTGAAAAACTTACAAAATTTTCAATTAAATAAAAGATATTCCACTTTTCCAAAGCTCACCAAAATCACACAAATAAAAGAAATTATATTTTTTAAAAGCAAGCTTTTAGTTAGATCTACATTCTAATTCATCCTCACAACTTTTTCTATATTCTTTTATTTATTTTTTTGTTTTAATGTTCTAATTCGTTCTCACACTTTTTCATTCTTTTATTTATTTATTTTTGTTTTAATTTCTATTTTTACATCTTTACTTGCAAAGCACATTATCTAATTAATTTAATAATTTATTCTAACAATTATCCTCAACAAGATAATTAATTAAAATAATAAACACAATTTAATATTTAATTAACATTTAATAAACTCATGACTTTTTAAAAATAAATTAAAAATTTAAATATTTAAATACAATTTAATCTAACATTATAATAACAATATTACCCTTATTTAATTAATTCAATCACCACTTATAAAATACCAACATAGAATCTCTTGTCCCATCTTCCTCTTCTGATTCCTTAGCCAGACTACCTGCACATCCCAGGTGAGAATGGAGGGGTACTACATCCTCCCCCCCTAAAACTCGACTTACTCCTGGAAGTCACATGGCTCAAAATGGAAACATAACCACATTAGTACCAAAATTTCTCTAATCTATAATTGATGTACACCCTCTTTCTGAATCATTACAATTAGAATCACTATCCGGCTTCACATTTGAAAATAATATCTTCTTAACTACTTTTATTTATAAATCCTTACATCTCTTACAATAACATACTTGGTTTCAGCACTAATAACAAAGCAAGTACTCCTATTAACTCAATTTTCCATTTACACAACAAACATCTTCAAAATATCATAGAAGGAAAACACATCAAATGATTACTTGAAATTAACAAAAATACACACCATATCATGTTTCAGTAACATATTTTAAGTCACAATTTATGATTCTCAATAATATCCAATCTATTTTATACCACAGAGTCACAATACATTCACATTTAACATAGCATGGTTATCCCTCTTTTACATCAATAAGCAACAACACATAAGAAATATACATCTAACACATACATACACAATCACATCACCAGGAAAAGCACATCACAAGGCTACACAAGGGTCCATCTGGACACCGAAAAGCAGCATACTAATCCATGATACATAATCCATGAGCCAAGAGCCAATATCCATCTCACATAATCCATACCTCACACTCAGTGGCTTGATGGTGTTAGGCCACACACACATGGCGAGACCATCCAAACAAGACCACTATGACCCATCTCTTGTTGTACAAGGTGGTTAGCCTCCAAGAGATAGTCATCACACATAGGTGGGTAGTGGGTCCTAGCTATAAAATATCCTCACATACCCCCATCCTCAAGGTTCCCTACGTCTACTTCCTCGTATACACTCACCAAGTCCGCCTCATACGTCCTTGGAGAGGAATCACAATACAACACATAGCTGACCTCGAAAACAATAAGGATAAATTAGTTTAGCCACCAAAGTCATAATTAAAAGAAAACAAAAATTCAATTTCAACAATAAAAAGATAAATGTGCACAATTTCAACACTAAATCAAATGTAACCACAAGGGCTACGAGCAAATAATATCACAAGGTGTGGCTAAACCATCACAATCAAATATAACAAGGTGTCGGCTTTCACAATCACTAGAAAATCATCAATAATTATAAAGAAAGTTCACAATCTTAGAAATTGCACTATATAACACTCCGTGACTAGATACTAGCCACCAAACGAGGAAGGAGGGAACAACGTCCAGCTATACAATAGCCCCCATGTGATGTGGAGTGAGTACGCCATCCACATGACCCAGAGTGTGCTCCTCGGCTACACTCTGCCTCGCGTCGTCACGCAACATGGACTAACCAAGTGGCCCACGCACTCCTTGGTTGCCCGCATAGGATGTGCACCTCGGCCTCCATCTTGCATCGCATCTCAGTGCGGCATGGTCATACACCAGCCGAAGAAGGCATGCATTGGTCATATGCCACATGGCAGTGTGTCCATGGCTCCGCGGAAGTAGGCACGCGCTAGACACACCCCGCATAGCGATACTTCATGGAAAAGGCACACACAGGTACTCGCCATCGCCAGAGGTATACATGGCTAGGACCTACCCATATGTTAATTGACCCAAACACTGTTGAAAGCAAACATGAGTATCCCTCTACAAATGTGTGAGGTCCCATTACACTCATCACACAAGTAGGCTATCATAGCACATCTCATAGTGCACCTTCATGTGTCTAAGCACGTGGCATTGTGTCCTTGAGCCCAACTCGCTACTATCAACAACATGACATCATCACCAGCACTGTGTCGGAACATCAGTGGGGTGTGGCATCGTATCCATTGCATTATGTCAGAACATGTGCAGATACAGTGTATGCAATACATAGATGGGCATATCAATATGGGGCTACTCGAGCTTCACCTCTCATACAGACAAGGTTGACTCGCTAATGCCAACTCAACGTCCCTATGGACGGCTAGGCATGCACTAACAAACCAATGTTGCTATACTCAAAACTGTGGGGATTAGGCTCACATATATGGATCAAATACCTTGATCCATCATAAGGGGAAGTAGTGAGTACGTTTCCTCGGAATCGGTTGAGCTAAGAATACTCTGCGTCGCAATATGCATACGCTACACACTCCGCCCAAGGAACTTTATGTCTACTACTACCCCTTCACAGATTGAGGGACTAGAGAACCAAAAGAAAAGAATCCATGAACTAGCTTTTGACTACTCTTATATGTATAGATTTTTAACCACACGTGGGTTGGCCCTCAATTAGGTAATAAACATACAAGCCCACATAATGGTATGGTTAATTCCACACCAACAAATACAATATAGTCTCCATGAATGGGTACACATTATCACCATCCCATGGGCACACAAAGCAAGCACGGGTTTAACACAACACATAAACATTGCACAAATACTGGTTTCCACAAAACAAGGAGTACATTCATACCTACTATTATAGAAAACAAATTTTCTTTATTCTCATATGCACATACATGATTGATGCCACATATCAAAAACAAGTACTCCCAACATCCTCCATACTTTCCTTCTGAAATTATAAACTCTTTAATCACTTTTACAATTCCTTACATATCAACATTATCCTCTTCCTCAAGTTCAAAAATTAGTTTTATCAACTCCCTTAAAGCTAGAATTAATACCATAAGCCTAAACAATTCTCACCTGCTTCCTCCTAGACAAACATACTCTCCCTTTTTTTTATCACATAATAATCTTCTTGATTCACAAAAAAAATATTTTTATCACCATTTATTACATCATACACTTTACCAGAGATAAACATCAATGCCTTTCAATTATAGAATTTCTATTTGCTTCCATCATTCATAATAATACACACGTAAATAAACTTTTATTTTCATGTCATGAAACAACATTTTAACCAAGTTATATCATTTACATTTGTAGGGGAGAGTGCACTTAACATAGAAACACATCATATACATGTCATAATGCATTGTCTTTCAACACAAAACATTACCATTTATTTACATACTAGATTCAATAATAATTAAGAAAAATCGTCAATCAATCACACACCACAACATATCAATTTTGTATTTATTCAAGATTTCATAAAATGAACATACATCATCACATTTTCTCCTAAGGTAAAACATTTATTTGATTGACACAAGGCCCTTAAACACCATCCAAGTACAAAAAATTTATAAAATCAAAATATTTAATAATTTTTTATTTTTTATTTCTTCATGAAAATACCTAGGAGATAGAAGAAGTGTTCTTTGCAAGGCACACACTAATAATAAGTTTGTTAAATTAATTTCGAAGATTCACCCTAACAATATTTCATACATGTTACATGATCAAGTCACTCACTTGCACCAATCGTAAAGGAACCATCATAACTATTTTAACGGATCACTACTTGACAGTATGATTATACTATACTACATTCCTTTTATGCTTATATAGTATAATTCAATAAAAATACATGCAATCTGAATCTAGGATAACACTAAAGTCATTCTTTTATCCATTTCTACTTCTACCCTTCATTAAGTATCATAATGAATTTTTAGCATATAGCCTTAAAATTACATAGAATACAATCAACGCCCACATACATCAAAAGAGGTAGAATGAAGAAAAAACATAATTCACATAATATAAGGTCAACAAACATACACGCAAAGAGAAGATACACGAAGATAAGACAATATGACTAATTTCAAAGTTACCTTGACCTCACTCAAACTCAAAGTTAAGAGCACACACAAGAGGATGTTGAACAACATAACTCTCACCCTCAACAAGTTAAGACTCAACTTGCTCATCTACAGCTAACTGACACAAGGGTAGAACTATATTCGTATTAACACAATGACTCACCACAACTAAACATGGTAGCAACATTACCCAAAGATCACAGTACTACAACCTGGCTCTGATACCAAGTTGTAATGCCCTGCCGTGTGAACCCCAAAGAACAACAAACACCGTACAATTTTTTTTTAAAAAGTGAAACACTGCAGAACATTGCATATGATGAATGTGTGCACACATTACATGAAAAGCAATTATGTATTTACTAAATCTTTCACGTCCTTTGGAGTACACGAAACGGTCATTACGAATCATAAACTTTTATCAAATGGAAGAGACTAAACAACCAAGAACACATAGTGATGACACACTACTATTAATGATCACAAGCATGGAAAACGATACATCATTTCATTGCAATTCAAGTCACAGTTCCATAATACAACTGCAGAGCATATTTCCAAATTTTTCAATAATTTTATTTTATTTTAATTTTTTTTTTGTTTACTTATAAGACAACAACAACATGATTCACTACTTATAGCTATATTCAATGATCACACAAGCTACAAGAAAAGATAGAAGTGATTTACTAACTATGGCAATAGAGTCTACTTACTTAGGTCATCTTAACATACCTCTTACATTCTATTTATCGACATGTCCTTGCTCCCAATGCCTATACCTACAAGGTCTACATGACTTGGCACACCCATAAGATCAAAGATAGTTAGCACAAGATTACTAAGAGAAGCTATATAAATCAATAGTAGTTTTTATGTTATCGAGAATAAATGACAAATCTCAAACAAGACTCAGAAGAATAGTCCTAGGGCCTCACCTAATGCCTCGGGAGCTCATCACTTGATGGCCTTGCCTACGTATATAATTCGCAGAGGCACCGTAGTTTGACAACTTGAGCTGCTCCAACTCATTGACTGACCAACCAAGAGTTCACTCATAAGACTTTCAAGGAGGAATCTACCCCAACACAAAAGAACACAACACCACAAATACACACTAACCTCAATCCTCTATGCATAAGCATTATGTGACCCATACAAAATTACATACTAGAGGAGTGGGTATGCAACCCTTTCTAGGGTCCATCACCCCAGACAGTTTCTTAGGCGGTTGCCACCCACTTAGGTGAAGCCGAAGATTGATGAACTAGGTAAGCATATTATTACAAAAATAAAATAAAAATAGCCTACTCAAATGTTTATTCATACTTGCACAAGAAAGGTCACAAGGCATAACAACATTCCCTTTTAGCTAGATAGCTCACGATAAAACATATACTTATATTTATTATAGCTGTCCACCGTGAAAGAAAATAGTGATTTCACATCATTCTTGGTTAACAAACAAATAGTTAGTATAGGTAAACTTACAATAGATATCAAATCCTTATCACTAGTCAAATACTACTCAATAAACTAATACCTAAAACTTAACATTCAACAATATCAATTTATAATATACAAATTGATTATTAATGTATGAAAACATTTCAAGGGTCATTCAAAATGAGAATTCAACAATATAATATCAATATTTGAATTATGTGATAGTACCATTTACAATTATAATCAAGATAGTAATCTACACTTGAATTATGTTATCCTTTACTATTTCTTAGCTCTTATTCACTAACATTCCCTTAAACATATCAAATCAATCATCTTTAGAACCCATGTATAGCTAATAAATTGGACTAACATAATATATGCAATTAATAAAATTGAATCTTAAAGCTATCTAAAACTATAGTCCATAAGTTATTGTTCCAATATTAATAATTGCAATGAATAAATATGAATTCATAGATAGTCTAAATGGTATAAGTATATCAAGTAATGGTAATGGATAATAAGCTAGGTTTATCACATCATAACCTAAACGATGAATTTTCTAAACAACCAATAAATGAGTATCACACAGGCCTATTATAAAAAATCCAAGTAACCAATAATATACTGATTTTAATTTAATAAACCATACCTGCTAAGTCCACATAAGGAAGAATATAAAATGATCTCTATTTTATCAAGATCTTTCTTAGCTGGGCAATTCTAAATCCTTAAGTGAAATCATTTAAGAATTCTCACTAAAACCAAAGACCCAAGAATTAAATTGATATGATCATTAAGAGATTCCAAACTCCAATATAACCAATTACAATTGTCTCGATATAATCCACAACCAACGAAATAAAACAAATTTTATGTTTAAATTATTTGTTCAACCACATCAAATAATAAAATAATGCCTTCAAAATATAAGTACCTATATATAAACATTACTTAACATTTTAAATAAAATATACAAAAATTACATTTTTTTAAAAATATAATAACTTATTATTAAAATTAAATACTTACAATTACCTTTTTTTTAAAAATAATATTAAATAAAAAATATATATATATAATAAAATGAAATAAAATTAAATAAAATTAAAAATTAAAACAAATTATCAGCACGGGAAGTAGTCTTAAAGCCACCAGCGGGGCTACGGCCAATCCGTCCCTCCCCAAAGCTCCTTTTAATTTTAATTTTTTCTTTTTTTAATAAAAATCTTTGTTTTTCAAAAATTTCATTTTATAATAAATATAAAAAAATCTCCGTCCTGAACAGGTACGAACGTCGACATAGTTCGGCACGATTTCTTAAAATAATTTATTTTGACATATTTAAATATATAAGTATATAAAACATATAATATCCACTTCTCTTTCAGAAGTAAATCTGCAGCACAACAAAAAATATATATAAATATATCTTTTATCCATCAATAAAATAATTAGGCTATAATTTCCGTAACTTTCTCTGTACTATATCTAAGTTCAATTTATAATATTTTTATATAAGAATATGTATATATATATATATATATATATATATATATACCAGAAATGTATGTATATATATATACTCAAATTAATGTATTTATTAAAAGAACAATGTCATTTATAAACAATTTATAAAAGGAATTGAGAATATTTTCAGAGATCATAGAAGTTCTTTCATGATAGTTTTCTATTTATCAACTATGAAAATTTCTAACAAAGATCCTCCTTTCAAACGTATTTATTCATTTACTAATATATATATATATATATATATATATATATATATATATATATTTTTTTTTTTTTTTTTTTTTTGAGTCAAAAGATTAAAGGAGAAAATGAGTGGAACCTGGAGTCCTGCATTTTTGAGAATCTGACGATGCCTGTTTGATTCTGATGACCTCTACAACGAGCTTCCAGTTCCTGCTTGAATATGTCTCTCCAGAATTTTGTGCCCGAATTCGAATCTAATCCTTTATTCTGAAATCCTTCCCAATTTAATGCAAGAGAATGAAAGAACTCTTTTTCCCAAAAAACTCCAGAACAATTTACTTGTGCAACTCCATCTCCATAAAACCTCTATGTAAAAAAAAAAACTTACAAAAAATTCAATTAAATAAAAGATATTCCAATTTCTTCCAAAAGCTCACCAAAATCACAAATAAAAGAAATATTTTTTTAAAAGAAAGCTTTTCAGTCAGATCTGCATTCTAATTCATCCTCATGACTTTTTCATTCTTTTTATTTATTTATTTTGTTTTAATTTCCGTTTTTACATCTTTACTTGCACAACACATTATCTAATTAATTTAAATAATTTATTCTAACAATTATCCTCAACAAGATAATTAATTAAAATAATAAACACAATTTAATATTTAATTAACATTTAATAAACTCATGACTTTTTCTAAAAATAAATTAAATAATTAAATATTTAAATACAATTTAATCTAACATTATAATAAACAATATTGCCCTTATTTAATTAATTCAATCACCACTTATAAAATACCAACATAAATAATGTACTATCATACTCACAAAATACCATTAGAAGCTCTTGTCCCATCTTCCTCTTTTGATTCCTTAGCCAGACTACCTACACATCCCAGGTGAGAATGGAGGGTTACTACAAGATGTAAGAAAACAACGAGATTGTAACTTTAGCAATAGTTCATCCTATTTAATTAATAGGAGTAAAATCTAATGATATGTGGTAAAATTCTTAACGTTGATGATTTTCTTAATCCTCTAGAGGGGTGGGCTAACATTAGTTTACCCTCTTGTTGAGTAATTATTGAGGTTATGACCATTAAGGTCCTAAATCACAATATCATGGGTATGAACTTACACTTCCATTAAGACATTCTTGTAAACAAAGAATTTTCTTGATAAAAGATGTTCATGAATTAGAAATATTCTCAAACCTTAGATATAAATCATTTCGATGGAAAGTATTTATATTCTAAGTTGCTTATAAGATAGAAATCATAGCAATCATCATTCATGTATCATATTTATATTCAAGATAACATTTGTGATGAGGATTTCATGATTCAAGAAGCAATCTAGTGAAGATATATCATGATCAAGCAAGTGCTTAATGCTACAAGATTCAGTAAGTTGCAAAATCATATTGTGATCATTCTTCATTCATGTATCTTATTTCATTTCATTTCAAGGTTTGATTACCAAAACAGGGTTTGACCAAGTTAAACCCCTATTCACTAACATTTTCTTGCAGGTCTAGGTGGTTGACACATGGATGGCCAAGCCTTTCTTGTGTTTGCATCATTAGGTTAGTTAAATATGATGTACCTGTAAGTTATTTACTTTGAATAAAGATGATTCTTATTTATACTAAAAAATCATTTATCTTGTTTGATATACCTTGATTCATTGATGTGCATGTTATTCCCTTTTTATAAGTGATTTAAATTATATAATTATTCCTCTTAATTCTCACCATTATATAATTATTTGGTTCTATTAAATTATTTTGGAAATTGAGGATTATAATTACTAAGTGAGAATTTTTTTTTTGAACCCTTACATTTTGGTATTAGAGCACTCAATTTCAACACTCAGACCTTGAGTCTTCTATGCTTAGGTTGCATTATGGTATGTGAAATTTCGTATTGAATGGAGAATCCTAGTTATGGATTAAGATTATGTTGATGAGTTGGTGATTTTAAGATGGTTAGTTGGAATCGATTAGAAGTATATTATGAAGAGAGATATCTCTGATGATGGAAAGGATCAATGTGTTGATAAGATACAAGGAGAAGAAGAAAAGAAGAACTTTTTGATGAGAGGAAGAATGGAGAACACATGTGAAGTGATAATAATGGATAAGAAGGTAGGAGACCTAAGATGGATGTTTTAAAGGAAATAATTTTTGTATCAGTACTAGGGGGCAAGTTGATTGTTGAGCAACGTCTTATTCTTATAGGATTTGGGATCTAGTTAAATCCACAAGATCTTGTGAAAGCACAAGATTCTAATGTCTTGAGAATCTTAATTGGTAATTCATGATAGAATTTGTTTTGATAAAAAACTTGATCTGTCTATTAGACAAGGCATAAGTGATTGAGGTGATGAATCTTATATGCTTGATTGTTTTAGTGAAAGTACTTGTACATGTATGTACTATATGAGAATGATACCACTACAATAATGCACTTTTCATGCTCTGTGTGAATGAAACCTCTATATGAATGATTGTATGCATGTCATAGAAAAATTGTTGCTTAATCAAAATTGTACTAATGTGAGTGATGCATATTTCATATTATTGTTATTCTTGTGTGAGTGATGCACTAGAGTAAGTTCTTAATTTCTTTGTGTGGATAAAGTAGTTGAGTAATTATTGCATTTTGTATTTGTGTGTGAGATATAATTTTAATACTCATTGTGTTTATTGGATCAAGTAATAATCATTATAATTGCACTACTGTAATTTATGCATATTTCACCTTTTGTGTGAGGAATGAACTTGTACAAGAGATGCACTTACCATATTCATTGTATGAAAACTTGAATGAGTAATGCACGTTGTATACATGACATGTTCCATATTTGTGTGAGGCACTATAAGTAAATTATTTATTCTTACTCCGTGCGAGTTAGGCACCAAGGGTTTATGTATTCTTGTTTGTTAAATATTCACTCTATGTGCACTTGAGCATGTTATGCACTATTATATCATGTTTGGTCCTTATCTTATGCAATTTGATATAGATTATTCTTTTTGAATGTGTTGTGTGTGATAAGCTTTAAATATTTCGAATGTGGGCTAATAGAGAAGGTGATCTTTTCCAAGATCAACCAAATTTTGTATATATGATTTGGCCAAAGCGAGTTGTACTGGATTGAAATGGATGGATAATGAATGCCTAGAATTTTTATATGTTTCTCTGCCACATCTTGTATGCAAGAAATATGTTCATTCTAGTATATGAATTCATATAAGGTATCAGGCATGCATCGAGTGTTTCCCTCCTACCCTATTATTATTAGTCTTTAGGCACCTCATGTAGGGCTAGGTGTTCTTCAAGTTAGGAAGAACCCGGGGAAGTGTTATGCTTCATGGTTGGGTGGGAAAAGTACCTTAACGATGCTCTTGACCTTCAGTTTGTAGAAGACCACTAGGTTATGGCAACTAAAGATTGATTAAATGTGTTATTTTCTTTATGTAATTTAGAAACTGGATATGTATCATTGCATGGATCATTGTATCGCTTGTTTAGTCAATTAATGTAATCCACTTTTCTTGAATGAAGTGTTGTTGTATTTATAACAGGTAAAGGATTATGCATATCATACATTTGTGAATATCCTTGTTAGTAGAAATTTACCTTTTCCAATTATAGAGTGAGATTTACTTTTTGTTGTGAAATTTAGTAACTAGTTGAATTAGTATTGATCTCTTGATTATCTTCCCAACATCTAGTATTCTAGGATTGCTATTGTAATCAACTTGAATCTTTTTTTTAGTAGGTGACCTTCTTATCTTTGATGTTTCTAATGATGTTGATGATCTTTTGTACCTCGTTGATCTTCTTATCTTTTATTTGTAGACCAAGATAAGAACCTTGTTGTAATTGTTTGACATTGTTGAGACTTTTCTTTTGTTATTACTCTAATTCGCTAATGATGATAACAAGTAGTATGGGATGCTTGTTTATCATCATAAAGGAAATTATTTTAACATCTCATATGAGTAGGAATGTTGACCAAAATGAACATAACTATTTTCTTTCTATTGGTAAATATCTCAGAATATGAAAAAAAATTGAATAGGATATAGAAAATTATATGAAAGAAATGGACTAGTTGCATAATTTTATTAGATAAGGTAAATAGAGTGAATTGATGAATCCATGATGTGCTAACAAGGTGTGAAAGTGTTTGGATGCCAACCACAGGAAAATTTGTTGTTATGAACATATAGGTGTTTGAATTAAGCGATATCTTTATGAGGTAGGCTGCTTTTGACATTAAAGTAACACATAATTAAAGAGGTATGATGTCTTTATCCTTAGTCAAGTTGATTATCGGGACGACGATTCTTTAAGGTAGGAAGGATATCACGACCCCTATTTTTATTGTTCGTATTTTATAATGTTTTATTAAATTAATTTATAATAAAATAAAAATGGAAAGGAATAAAAGAATTAATTATATTTTAATTAGAGAATGTATTTTGCAAATAAATGATAATGAGTTGTTATTTAGAATAATTATTTTTAATTACAAATTAAATGTTACCTCCTTGCTAATTATTTCAATGAACAAATATTTAAATTGCAAATAAAATATACTTTGTTATTATTTACTTGGAATAGATATTCAATTTGCAATTAAAATGGTGTTATTTATCATTTATGGAGGATAAATATTTGCATACTATATATATATATATCTTATTTTTTATTATTTCCAAGATTCGGTTATTGGAAAACTAAAAAGAAATATTTAAAAGAAGGTAAAAGAATAATGGAAAGACACAAAAAAATTTCACAGTCCTTTCCAATAATGCTCTGCAAGGAATAATTGAAAAGTGGATGCGGGGAAGAGAGTTTTCTAAAGCATAGTAAAATAAGAATGGGGGAAAGAAGAGGGGATTTCTTCCATAGTTTTGGAGGAAAGAGGAAAGGAAAGAGGAATGAATGGAAAGCACAGAGAGACTTTGACATCAGCTTCTGATAATATCCTTTCAATACAAGAATTTAAGGTGAGTAGTGGAGAAATGGTGCCAGTTACAAGGATTTAGGAATGAGTAATCTAGGTATGATATTTGATAACATTCATAGTAGAAATCTATTCTTCTATGAAACTCTATAATATATTATTTTCTTCGCATGCACATTCTTTGAAAAATAGAAAGGTCCTGTAGTAAAGTATATTGACATGGAATATAGTAACTTGTGTTTGTAATTTCCTATAAGTGATAATTTGGGGTTCTTCTGACATGTCTTCTTTCATTTCAAATAGTTTAGATGTATCCAAGCAAGTTTTGTAGAAGGGATCTTGGAACCATGCCTTTCTAATCTATATTGTCCTCTTTCTCTTTGACTATGCATTTGCTTTTACATAGATATCTACCTAGTCAAGCACACAACTACAACTTCAACACTTCAAGCAGCATCCATGCTGGGAATGAATGAGGAATTTAGATTTGCATTTTCTTGAAAGCTTTAAAGCCCTTCCAAAAAAATCATTTTGAGCATATTTTGCAAATATTGCATTTCATGAGATTCTTGCAGTATTTTGTTAGCAATAGGTGTGCCTTGTCTATGCTTCCTTCATTCCGCATACATGTCTAGCAGTGCATTTTCAAAATCCTTTGATATTGTTCTCACTCCTCCAAAATCTTTCTCCTTGGTACTGACCTTTCACTTTCCATATTTGGCGAGTTGTAGCCTCAAAATAAGTTTCCCATGATGGTTATAGAGTATGCTTATTAAAATGAAAATTACCAGCAAGATCCTAACAATGAGCACATTCAGGCTTTAACATTATCACATCTTTTACCCTACAAAGTTAAGTATCTATCAGCATAGTCAATATATAATTTTTATTTTATATAACCTCATGCAAAACATTGGCTTTGATTGTGTGCCAACAACAATTACATGGGTTTGGGTTGTCCATTAAATCTAAACTTCCTTTAAAGAGGAAATACTTATTTGGGCTTCACTATTACTTGGTATTTAGCTTCTCTCCTAATTTTTTTTTGTCAAAGTAGGTATAGTGGCCTTCGATCTGATTATAGCTAGGAATCTTTTAAATTCTTTTATCCTTCCTGGGTAAGAACATAAATTTCCACTAAGAAAATTTCCTGAGAATTTGCCTACAATTATGCTTGATGGATGACCATACCCTAGACCAAAGCTTCCAAATTTAGTGTGGTAAGGAATACACAGGTAGTGGCTGAGGAATCAACTTATATTAGCCATTTCATTGCTTTGAAGGTTTTGTGAGCCCTTTGAATAATCTATGTACCTCACGAACTTGTCTTGGGGCTTTTGCAAAAAGTATCTCATGTTGTGTACATCCTTCCATGTTATAGTTGAGACTACCTTCAATATGATTTTTATATTTATTATGTTTTCTTCTAAGATATAATTGAGCCTCATAGTCTTGTAGTGAAGAATCAAGCACTTAAATAGCTCATATTAGCTTACCATAACAAAGATCTATGCAAGCACACCTAGAAAAATGGAGGCACACAAGTGCAGGCACGGGTGGGAAAAAGAGGGATTTAGAAAATTCAAGCGATGGAAATGAAGGCAGAGCAAGATCAGAGAAATCGTAGGTGAATCAAGAGTTGATTTTGAGTAAGAATCAAGGTTAGGATGATCAGGATGAGGTGGAATCTGAAAATAAAATCTAGGTGGAACCGGAAGGAGAGGATATTCTGGCGATTAATCCTGCAGATTCCCCTATCAGTCAAAAAAATGAAAAAGCTAAAGAGGTGATGGGGGCCACTGGTGGCATTGGAGGTAATCGCAAACCCTAGACTTCTCTATTTGGGGTAAAACCTAATGGAAAATCTTCTTTCCCTCTAGTGCAAAATATCTCGTCCTCAGAAAAAGGTAAGTTTGCAATTTTTGTGCCAAATTTGTTAATTGATTATAATATTGCTTTAATGGAAAGAACACTGGTTGGGAAGTTTATGGGCCATAGACCAAACATTGAAGTTGTTAGGGAGTTTGTTAAAAATAAATGGAGAACAAATGGAAAAGTTTGAGTTGCTGCTCTTCCAAAGGGTTTTTTTATGTTTGAAATCACTTGCAAAGAGGACATCTTGGTTGTTAGAAGTGGGGGTCCTTGGGTTATAGGGAAATCTTCCCTGGCTCTAAAGAAGTGGTCATCTAATTTGGAACTTTTGGACTCCATTTTTGAGAATGTCCCAGTATGGGTCAGACTTCCTGGCCTTCCCCTGGAATATCTGAATGAGGACATCTTTTTATGGAATTACGAGCTCCTTTGGTGAGCTCCTTTCTATTGATTCAATGACAGCTGCTAGAAAGAGATTGGTATTTGGAAGAATATGTGTAGGGGTCTCTCAGAATGCTAACCTTCCCTCATCGATCGAGATCTAGTCAAAATTGGGTTCTTGGGCACAGGATATAGAGTTTGAAACCATCCCATTTACTTGTTTCAAATGTAGAAAATCTGGGCACTGGGCTAAGAAATGCCCCTTAAATGCTACCAAAGAGAAAGAGAAACCAGCTGGTTCTTTGAAATTGGTATGGTGAAATAAATCAATAGGAGATAGCCTTGAAAATAAAGACTCTAATGGTTAGAGTACCTCTAATGAGGCTAATGTGGTCATGGAAAATAATGGAGATGCTCTGCTGGAACCCCAACATATGGATCTTGAGAAGACTTTACCTACTAAGGAAAATGAATCCAATGAGGATCAGTTGGCGAGGGAAGAAAATTTGAACCAAGATGCTAATCCCTTCTCCCATGAACTAATCCCAACAGTGAAAAATGATGAGACCCTAGGCTTGGAGGATATTCCTATTCAGGGGCTATCCTTAGAGTTGAACATCCCTCTCCCTCTCCATTCCTCTGATGGTCTTTTTCCTCTAGGAGTAGAGAACTTTACGGATCGTAACTCCTTTGATGTGGTTAAGGATTCCCTCAAAAACTTGGACCATTCAACTAAACTTTCTAGCAACTTCCCATCTTCTCATTTGAATGGTATCATGGAAACATTACCCTAGGAACAAAGGTTCTTAACTGATAAGGAATGGGAATCTATTAAATAGACAAATAGCCAAAAAGAGACTAATAAAGAAGAGTTCTTATCAAAGAAAAAGAAAAATAAAAACAATGGAAGACTCCAAGTGGTATTTCTACCAGATCAAAAGCAAAGGCAGACTGTGGAGCATCAAAAAACTCTCGAGGGAAAAAATCTATTAAATGGAAAAGAGAGCATAACAATTTTCAGGATATTATAGAGGGGTCTCAGAAAACCATCCTAGAATGCCTAAAATCCCCTGGTAATTCATGAAGATTATGTCTTGGAATATAAGGGGACTCAATAGCCCCCACAAGCAGGATGTTCTAAGCAATTTTGTTAGAGACCACAAGCTTGATATTCTTTTTATTCATGAGATGAAAATGTCAAAGGAAAAAGTAGAAAAGATGAAACTTTTCCAGCACTGTAGTACTCATGGAAATAATTCGAATGGTGCTTCTGGAGGTATTGCTACCTTCTGGAATAATCACATAATCAAAGGGGATCTGATTTTGGAAGGCACGAACCATACTACTACTAGATTCACACATATCAGGGATAGTTTCAGTTGGATCCAACTGAATATCTATGCCCCCAATGGAAAAGGACTAAGAAAATCCTTTTGGATGGAGCTAACCGCTTTTAGGAGGATTTTTTATAGAGAGCATTGGATTGTTATGGGTGACTTCAACACGCCCTTAATGAATGGAGAAAAAATTGGAGGTTCCCAGATCAATGAGGAGAGCAAAGAGGATCTTCATAGTTTCATTGATAACCAGGGGCTGATTGGTCTGGATTTACATGGAGCTTCCTATACTTGGTCGAATTGCAGAAAGGGGATGGAGCTTATACAGGTTAGATTAGATAGATCTTTAGTTTCCAATCACTGGTTTTTTGAGTATTACTATTCTCTTAAAGCTCTCTCTAGGATTGGTTTCGATCATTTCCCTATTAGTTTTGTTGCGGATCCTATAAAAAAGAAGAAAAATATCCCTTTTAGAGTGGAAAAATGTGGCTTTCTCATCCTTCTTTTAAAGAGGAAATTAGGAAATTGTGGAATATAAGTATTTTTGGTACTGCTATGTTTAGAATAGCTAAAAAACTAAGGGAAGTGAAATGTAACTTGAAAAAATGGAAAAAGAGTCCTTTGGAAACATCTTTAAGATCAAATCTGACCTTCAGATGAAACTGGGGGAGATTGAATATAAAATCCAGAAGGAGGGATATTTGAATGACACAAAAGAAAAAGAGAATGAGCTACTTATTAAAATGCATGACATTATTGGAAAGGAGGAGGAGTTCTGGAAGCAAAGATCTAGAGCTTTATGGTTATCTGCAGGTGACAAAAATACTAGGTATTTTCATCTATTAGCCTCAAAACACAAAGCTATCAATAGAATATCTCAAATTGAAGTGGATGGTACTAAGTATGAGGAGGAGGAGGATATTAGAAAGCATGCTATCTCATTCTTTAAAAACCTTCTTTCTAAGAATGAAAAAATTAACCAAAATGATTAGGACCATTTAATAGATGCTATACCGAAAGTGATCAACTAGGAAAATAACTCAATGTTGTCTGCTATCCCTACTAGTGAGGAAGTCAAGTAGGTTGTTTTCTCCTTTGATGGGAGTAAAGCTCCAGGTTCAGATGGTTTCCCTTTTTTTTTCTTCCAATGGTTCTGGGAGACTGTTGTGGATGATGTGGTGAATGTTGTAAAAGATTTTTTTGGATCCAGAAGTCTCCTAAAAGAATTGAATGCCACCTTCCTGGTTCTAATCCCTAAGAATCCTGGAGCGATAAAATTTGAGGCCTTCAGACCCATAAGCCTCTGTAATTCGATCTATGAAATCATCTCTAAGGTTTTGACTTCTAGACTCTTAATTCTTTTTCCTTCTTTGATCTCACCTCAACACAATGGATTCATTCCTAGTAGATAAATCCTTGACTCTATTGTTACTATGCATGAGAACATCCATTCTTTGGTGGAATCTAAGACCGAAGGTTTTTTGTTAAAGCTTGATATATCTAAAGCTTGTGACAAAATTGACTGGATTTTCTTATTTAATATTTTAAAGGCTTTTGGATTTTGCAATAGGGTTCTTCAAATGGTGGAACAACTTGTGTCTACTACTTCTATTTATGTTATGGTTAATGGATCCCCAACTACTTTCTTCCAAAGTACCACAGGTCTAAGACAGGGTGATCCTATTTCTCCTATTTTATTCACTATCATGGATGAGAGCCTTGGAAGCAACTTGAAAAATTTGATTGACAACAAATCCCTTTATGGTCTCAACCCTTCCTCAAGTAACATGGTTTGTTCTCATCAACAATTTGTTGATGATACTATGCTGTTGGGTAAAGCCTCGGTCTCAGAAGGTAAAAATTTAAAATCTTTGCTCGATAAATATGGGAGTGTCTGGATAGCTGATTAATAATCAAAAAAGTTCTCTATTCTTCTTCAACACCTCAACTCACAAACAGACTAAAATTGCTAGAATCCTTGGTTGTAGGGTGGATTCCTTTCCTGCCACCTATCTTGGCTTACCCTTGAGCCTTAAACCTCCTAAATCCTTTTGGGTTTTGTTGGTTGAGAGGTTTAGCAAAAAGCTTGTTGGCTAGAATGGAGCTCTGCTAAGTCAAGCAGGAAAACTTCAACTCCTCAAAGCTTCCCTGCAGAATTTGCCAATCTATGCTCTGAGCCTTTTCAATATTCTAGCTAAGTTTACAGATAAAGATTCAAAAAATATTCCCCTGGTCAGGTGTCAAAGAAAATAAAAGACTTCCTTTAATTGGATGGGTTCTGGTGTGCAGACTAAAAAAGACCAGAGGATTAGGTCTTAGAAGAATTAGAATGGTAAGATCCTTCTAGCAAAAAAAATATGGATAATTTTCTTATCTTCAGGGGAATGGACTGATATCCTAGCTAGTAAATGTTTAGAGAACAATTGTTCTCTTATTATTCTAAAGGATTCCCATCTTCTTCCTAGAGGTTCAACCTACTGGAATAATCTGATCATTGGGAAAAATATTGTGGACTCAGGAACTAGATGGCAAGTGAGAAGTGGAAACCAAACTAGATTTTGGGAGGACAAATGGTTGTTCAAGGAGCCCCTTATAAAAAATGATTCTTTTAGTGGGTGGGCTGAAAATTGCAAAGCTCATTTCGGATCTTATGTGAAAGATTATAGAGTGAATGGAAAATGGGTGGATCTTTGTCATATCAGTCAGGCTCTTGCTCCTATTCAGTCATCTTTATTGGCTGTTAGACTCTACTCTGATCAATTGGAAGATTGTCTTGTCTATATTGATGAACCCTCGGGCAACTATTCTATTTCGTCTACCTTTGCTAGGATTACTTCTTCCTAGGGCTCTCCTCCCTTTTGGTCGAAGGCTTTGTTCAAACATTTGGTCCCTAAAATCAACATTTTTTTTTGGATCCTTCTCCAAAATAAGGTGCTTATGATTGATAACCTATGTAAATGCGGCTTTCAAATACCTAATAGATGTTTTCTTTGTAAGAGGGAAGTAGGGTCAGTGCGTCATATGTTCCTTCATTATCCTTTTGCTACCTCAATCTGGGAAAAAATTATCAACTTTTGGCATCTCTCTTGGGTTTTTCCTTCGTCTGTTGAAGACTTTTTCCTCCAATGGAAAGCTTTGACTCATAATCCTGTTCTCAGGTTTTTATGGGACTTCTCTTTCCCTCATGTTGCTTGGGGTCTTTGGAAAGAATGCAACAATAGAATTTATAGAGATAAATAAGCTCTAGTGGATATTGTTTTTGATAAAATTATTAGATTCTTGAAAGAGAATGTTAATGCTATCCCACAGAAGGTTAGTAATTCTAAGAAAGTAGCCCAATCGTCTTATGACCTTATAGTTGCCAAGGAATGGAATATTAGTCTTGATTTGCCTTGCGCCCCTAAAAAAGCCAAGAAGGATAGAGAGGATGTTCACTGGTCTTTTCTGCCTAATGGATGGGGCAAAGCTAAATTTGATGGTGTGGCTAAAGGTAATCCGGGGGTGGCGGGCTGTGGTGGAGTCATAAGGGATTCCTTTGGAAACTTTCTTGGTGTAACAACCACTCCTCTTGGGTCCCAAACCAATCACTTGGCTGAGGCTGCTAACGCTTTTCACATTATAAATTTAGAACATAGTCTTAACCTTAAAAATCTTTGGCTTGAAGGTGATTCCAAAAATATTATTGACTGTCTTTGTGGCAAGTCCCCCCCCTCGTGGACAATTAAATCATGGATTGATGATGCCACCTCGACTCTTGCTAGGTTCAACAAAATTAAAATCTCACATGCCTATAGAGAAGCTAATGCCATGCTGGATTTTTTTGCTAATGAAGGGGTTAGGAGTAATGATCAGAGCACTTGGTTAAACTTTAATGATCTAAGTGTTAATGTCCACTCTTTATTGAATTATTATAAATCACATGGACAAGAGGCATGTCATCTCTTTAATGAGGACATGATGGAGTTGTCACATCAAAATCATTAGATTGTATGGGATCGAGCTTATTTGCTTAGTCTGCAAGGTGGATTGACATGCTTTGTGGGTTCTTAGATTTAGTGGGCCAGTTCTAGTAAAGATCTCATGCCTGTGTGCCCCACTGTGTTTGCTAAGATGGGTGGAGAGAGGAAAAGAATTGAGCCAGACAACTATTTGATGCACACAAGAAATGTTAAGGCTTGGAATAAAGTTAAAAGCAAGGGGTTACTTCCATTCCTGGAGAAGCTCCATGGTTCCAGTCAAGAGGCTATAGATCTTTTTGAGAAAAATTGGGATAATGGGAATCTTACCCTTTTTGGTAGGAAAGTTGAGCTCAACGAAAACCTGATAGCTGAAGTGATGGGAATGTCAACTGATGGGAAATTTTTTTTCAAGGATAGGGTTTTTTCTGATGATGTCATCGTCGGATTTCCTAAAAAAGAGAAAGAAAAACTGAAACTGGTAAAAATTGCTAATAGCTTCTTTGATGCTGACACCATAAAATCCCTATGGAGAAAGGTCCTACATATCATCATGGAGTACATAACTGTGGATGGCCATTTCACCAGGGTCTAAAATTATCACTTTTCCTTGCTCAACCATGTCCACTACAAGGTAAGGGTTTCTTTCCCCTACTATCTTTTCTGCTCTTTGAGGAAAAGTTTGGATGACCACAAAAAAACCCTAGAAGATTCCCTATTTTGCATACTAGTCTAATTAGATTAATTGTGGAGAATTACCAAAAAATTCCCATCCCTGCTAATCTTGAAGCCTCCCTTGACTCTGAGGATGATGACACTGAACCCAACTGCTCAGGGTTTTTTCCCAATTTAAGTCTAGCTAGAACTGTCCTTAGTCTGCCTGCTGTCCATTCGGGCAAGAAAAAACCTAACCCTCTTACTGTTAAAGGTTGTGTTGTGCCTGAACCAGGAAGATCCTCCCTTAAAACCATTTTTGTCGATAAGAATCCCAAGGCTAAAAAACTTGTTTCATACTCTGAAGATTCCCCTAACTCTGAGGCATCTAGAGCTAATAATAATGAGCCCTATGCTGACCCGTCAGTAGATAGAATTGCTAGAACTAGGTCCCCTGTTACTCCTGTCCCTGCTAATACTTGTCTCAACACTGATAGGGATCCCTCTATGGATGTTTTGAATTTAGCTAGAAATAATGTTGATACCCATTTCAAACTTTTGAAATGGACTTTCAATGAAATTAATGAGCTAAAGATAAAAAAATTGGGCCCTACAATGTAAGTTGGAAGAGTTGGGAGCCAAGGTAGTGGCGATTGAAAAAATAGAGGTGAGATGAAGAGATCACGGTCTCAACAACGACACTCATAACCAAGTTGGAAAAAATAGAAATATTGAAATTAAGATGGAAAAAATGAAAAATACTATCAAAATCATTGGTGAGCAAAACAATCGTATGGCTAGACACAACGCCATAATCATCAATGCCATGACCGAGAAATTGGACAAAGCCCAACATGGATCTCTGGTGGTTGATCTGGAGGAAACCAATGAAAGAAACTAGGAGGAGGATGCTGGCATCTCTAAGAGAACCAAGGCCAATTTGAAGAGGAAGGCTCCCCCCACTCCGCAAATGATTCAAATGTTTAAGAAGGGTGTTCATGAGATGCAGAATTTGGAGGTAGAGATAGAGTCTATCTTGAAGATTCTAGGTTAGTCGCGGTCGGTTTTTGTTGGCTCTTCTGCTGGCTTTTTTTAACCTTCCCGGTCTTTTGTGGGTGGATGCTGCTTGTTCTATTTTTTACCTTTTGTGCAGCTGGTTATTTTTTTTGGACTTTTCTTTCCTATCTTTTATGTTGTAAACTTTCTAGTTTCAAGTCCTTGTAAAACCTCTTTTACCCTTTATCAAAAACAAAGATCTCTACAATAGATCAGCTGATGGTACAAAAAATTAGGTGATGATGGAAACAACGCAATATAAGGCAACACCATAATTCGTTATTCCATATGACTCTCGGACCTACTTAGTAATCATGGCTATGTCACTAAAAACATTAAAAATTGGTGAAGTTATGATCCTGACTTTAAATAATAGTTATGCATCTTCATACCTGAGGGTAGTACATGGGGTGTAGTTACTAATAAATTTGATCATCTATGGAACCATTAGAAATCGGGTACTTGAATGTCAAAAGATGATAAATCTAATTCGTTCTCCTATGGAATGCTATATTAGCACACTAATAGGAATCATTTGTGGAGAAAGTGATCACAACATGGGAACTTAAATTAGAAAATTCATTACTCACTTTCCTATATATAAATATATGCAAAGAAGTTCTAAGAGATGTAAGAAAACAATGAGACTCGAACTTTAGCAATAGTTCATCCTATTTAAGTAATATGAGAAAATTCTAATGATATGTGGTAAAATTCTTAATGTTGATGATTTTCTTAATCCTCTAGAGGGGTGGGATAACATTAGTTTACCCAATTGTTGAGTAATTATCGAGGTTACGACCATTAAGGTCCTAAATCAAAATATCATGGACATGAACTTACACTTCCATTAAAACATTCTTCTAAACAAAGAATTTTCTTGATAAAAGATGTTTATGAATTAGAAATATTCTTGAACCTTAGATATAAATCATTTCGATGGAAATTATTTAGATTCTAAGTTGCTCATAAGATAGAAATTGTACTAATCATCATTCATGTATCATGTTTATATTCGAGCTAACATTTGTGATGAAGATTTCATGATTCAAGAAGCATTCTAGTCAAGATCTATCACAATGAAGCAAGTGCTTAATGCTAGAAGATTTGGTGAGTTGAAACATCATAATGTGATCATTCTTCATTCATGTATCTTATTTCATTTCATTTCAAGGTTTGATTACCAAAATGGGGCTTGACCAAGGTAGACCCCTATTCACTAACATTTTCTTGTAGGTCTAGGTGGTCGACACATGGATGGGTAAGAATTTCTTGTGTTTGCATCATTAGGTTGGTTAAATATGATGTACCTATAAGTTATTTACTTTGAATAAAGATGATTCTTATTTATGCTGACAAATCATTTATCTTGTTTGATATACCTTAATTCATTGATGTGCATGTTATTCCATTTTTATAAGTGATGTAAATTATATAATTATTCCTTTTAATTCTCACCATTATATAATTATTTGGTTCTATTGAATTATTTTGGGAATTGAGGATTATAATT
>VDFB02000002.1:57942538-58002501 GCA_007258455.2 Sequoia sempervirens | reverse complement strand
TCTGAAGGCTCTCTAGTTATTTCCCTCACTCTCCACCCCTCTCCCTTATCCTTACCCATCTTTCCCTCTTAGTGAACACATCTCATTTTCTTCTCTCTCCCATCACCTCTCTAAATCTCCCTCTCTAAGTATTTGATTCACTCCTTTCTAGCCTCTCTATCCATCCCTATTCATCTCTTTCTCTTCATTCTTCTCTCTTGTCTTCTATGTCCTTCCCCTCTCTATGTCATCACCTCTCTAACTCTTTCCCTATGACTCTCACTCCCTCCATGTATTCCTCTCCCTCCATCCCTTCTTACTATACCAATACTTCCCTTTCCCTCTCCCTCTCTTCTATCTCTCACCTCTCTACCTCTCCCCTGTCTAGGTCTGTCAGTTTCTCCTTCTATACTTCTCCATCCCTCCTTAGCCATATCTACATCACTCACTCCTTTTCTCATTACTACTCCTTTAGGTCTCTCCAACTCTTATCTCTTAGCCTCTTCATTATCAATAAAACTCATTAAAACTCTCCCTCCATCCCTTGCTACTCTGCTAGGTCTCTCCCACTCTTCTCCCTCCCATCTATTGGTCTTTATGTCGGGTCGAGGCCTTGATAATTATAAACTCTCTATAGAGCAATTTTGGCACTCGCTAAATTGTGAAGCTTCCAAACAACACATTTGGTGCTCACCAAATTGCAAGGGATTTTTGTAGCACATTTGGAAAGTGCCAAATGGCCTTTGCCAAAAATAGTAGAAAAGGGAGTTTACTTGTGATACAAACCCACAATTCTCTGCCTTGTCTAGTTCTACTCTTTGTTTGATGAGAAAATACTTTTTTATGCAATTGACTTATTGTAGTACCATATTATGCTTCCTCCATCACCTTTTGAGCACAAATTTATTTGTTAGAAAATGTAGAAGAAGATAATTTGAATTTTCTACATTAAATTTGATTATCTCAGGTAATATATTCATTTTTGTTGAATTGAAATTTTTATGTTGAGTTTTATTGTTTAATTTTAACAATATAGACCATTATTTTAATAACTTTATTAATCATAATAGTTTATACATAGTTCAACATTGAATTGCATGGAAGTTGTATAAAAAGTTAACTTTTATGAGTTTGAAGAAAAAAATTTGAAAAACATGGCATAACTTAGATGAATTCATGTAAACTTATATAGGGGATTTCAAGTTAACAAAAAAATGCTTATGTATTCCATTTGCATTACTTATAATAGTCCATTTCCATCATGGTTAGTGAATTTACTCTTTTTCATTGTACCTAGATGAATTTTGTGTAAAGGATCTAGTAATATATAATTATTCTTTATAGGTTTTGTTTGAATTTTATTACATGATGCATATTTGGTCAATTCGTATGGGTGTTTTACTTGGTTACAAAGAAATCCCAAGATATGGCTTGTATTCTTGTCGATGTATCATGGTTGATTCTTATGCTTCATGATGACATGTGAAGGATATGAGTATTATGTGTTTTGTATGAGATGTGTGTAGCTAATTTACCCATAACCATTATAGAGTGTTTGGTTTTCTTGTTCATTAGAACTAGTTAGCATGATTTTTCCATAACCTTGTTCACCCTCTATTAAAGCTACACTAAATGAGATTTTATTTGGGTGCACCTTCTATAAAATATTCTTTCTAATGCACATCAATGAAGATCCAATCCAAGGGTCTATTATTTCTACCACTAACACCCCTTTGTCACCACATCCACTATCAATAGGTCATTATAACCCTTTTCTTGCTAATGTGTTCTTATAAATTCACTATACCTCCACACCTTGACATGTACTTCTCTAGCATCTAATTACGTGAGAGTGATGTCATATGATCTTCAAATTAACTAGCTAATAGTGATTAGGTAAAAATCAAATCATCTGTATCATCCAAATAAGATAATTTTATTCAACTTGAATACACTTATATGAAGTAGATCCTACCTAATTTTATTCTACTCCTAAAATTATGTGCAATCATTATTCACCATTAAAATTATTATCCCCATCTTCATGTCATTGGCCAATAAGAGTCATTTTTGTGATTTTTTCATTATGTTCTCTACTATTTGCTTAAATTCATTTTAGTTATGAACTATTAGTGCAAGTTAATTAAACCCTTTAGGGAAAGTTTCCAAGAGTTGTAATTGAATATCTAGCTTAAGATAATTTATGATTAATGTATCTCTAGGGTTATAATCAATGAGTGTACAAATGATTGGATACATTGTACCCCTTGTTCCATTTAATAAGACCATGGCTATGGATATGATCTTCCCCTTGCTTCCTTAGCTACATATTTTCCTTTGCTTCTCACATTGATAAAAAAAAATTCATTTTATTTTTAGCAATTGATAAAAAAAATTAAACTGATTCACTCTACATTAGCTAGAATATAGGTGGATTTGGATATCTCAAAAGGATAAAGAACACTATATATATCCTAGAAACCACCTCTATAATTAATCATTAAGAACACTATATTTATCCTAAAAACCCTCTAAAGAGAGAAAATATAGATTGTGGCAATGGGAAAAATAGATTGTGGTAGTTGCAATTCCTACTACCTATATTATGTATCAAATTGACATATTCAATGAGTGTAAAAATGATTGGATACAATCTGCCCCTTTTTATATTCATTAAGACATTGGCTATGGGTGCAATCTATGCCTTGTTCCATTAGTTATATATTTTCTTCTGCTTCTCACATAGATCATTTTCTTTTCACTTTCTTTGCTTTTCAATTGAAATTGCCTACTACCTATATTATGTAGAAAATTGTCATATTCAATGAGTGTATATATGATTAGATAAAATTTTCCCCTTATTCCATTCAATAAGACCTTGGATATGGATGTAACTACCCCTTGCTACATTGTCTACATATGTCCCTTTGCTTCTCGCAGAGATCGATTTCTTTTCATTTGATTTTTCATAATTGATCTAAAAACAAACAAATTGATTCACTCTACATTGGCTAGAATATAGGTGGATTTGGATATCTCAAAAAAATTCAAAAGACTATATTTATCCTCAAAACCCTCTTAAGAGAGAAAATATATACTATGGGTATGTGTAGGATCATGATGGACCAAAAAGTTGTGATATGATGGGTATGTGTAGGGTATGTACCTGATGACTTTTTTTAACCCAAAATTGATGAAATGAAAAGGGTTTTTAAAGGAGATTCTCAGCTTCCACCAATATAAATTATGCTTTAATTTGAATTTAATAAATAATTATTATTCATTTTCTATTTGAATTATGACTAAAGTCCTGATCGATAGGTTGATTGTAAAACATCTATAGCTTTCAAACAGTATCACATTTTTTGAATATGATAATGTGTCACATTTTATGCTTCACATACTATAGGATTAAAAAAAAAAAGAATTTCATGAAGTTTTGACCAAGTTAAGGTGGTCAGACATACAATTTTTTATATTTTTTAAAAGTTGTAATAAAAAATTCATATTTAATTATTTATTTGGAAAAAAATTACAAAAACATATGTATCACATCGGGACATGAGTCCTCTACTTATATCTAAAATATTATAAAAAAATGTTATCATTTTATTGTGGTTAGGGTGGTCAGACATACACCTACCTCTATTTTTTCCTTGAAATTTAAGTACTATTGTATTGAAATTTCAAATTTTCACCAAATGCATTTTTTCTTTTTTAAATAAACCTAGTAGTTTAGAAACTACATTCAATTTTCTATAGATTCTATTCTTATATATTTTTGAAATAATATAGATAACTTATTCAAAATTTTATGTCAAGTTTCCTAACTATGATTTTTCTAGATTTCATCGCCACTTAAGGGCCTATTTTTTGCATGATGATCCTGCACATACCCCTATGGTAGTGGAAAAAATAGACTATTGCAGTTGTAATTTCCTTCTACCTATACTATGTAACAAATTGTCATATTCAATGAGTGTACAAATTATTGGTTGCAATTTTCCCCTTGTTCTATTCAATAAGACCTTCGCTATGGATGTAATTTTCCCCTTGCTCTATTAGTTGAATATTTTCCTTTACTTCTCACATAGATTATTTGCTTTTTAGTTGTAATTGCCTACTACCTATATTATGTAACAAATTGTCATGTCCCCTATCTTAATTTACCCTAGACTTTGCTAATTGTTTGCAAATTAGGTTTAGGGTTTCACCCTCTCAAAAAATAATGTTTCCTCTAATGAACTAATTTTGGATTGGAGCCTGCATTCCACATGAACAAAAATACAACATACACACATATAGTGTTAGCATTAACATCATGGCATCATATTCATTGATTGATCACAAATGTAACTATTATATAGTAAGAAAACACTTCACCTACTAGAGGAAGCCAATAGAGCTTATAAGCGGTCTAGTTCTACCACCCCTCCATGGCCCATCCCTTCCTTGGTTCAAGCGAACTTGAGTGGGACCCTAAGCCAACCACTACTCCATGGCCCATTCCTTTGTTTGTACGAGTGGACTTGAGTGGAACCTCTACTCATCCATGGCCCCTCCTTTCCTTTGGATGGGGTGGATCTTAAGTGAGGCCTCTAGGTTGTACCAATTTTCTTAGGCCATTCCTCTGAGTAGGTTTCCAAACACTTAGACAATCTTTAGGAAATCAACATATACTAGCATATATCCTTATCTCTTCAATTCAACATCCAAATCTATTCCTAGAATGATAATGAGAATACTATGAAGATCATCTTACTTATAATCCAATGGTACATACATTCATAAATAAGAGAGAAGCTTTCACACATGAATATCATTAGCCTTATTAAAATTCCTTATTGTTGTTAATCAAATGACACAGGTTAGAAATGCATTTACTGGTAAGAAAATAATAATAAATAGATAGATACATTTGTTGAATGCAATTAGAAAGATTTAGTAATCCGTACTAGAAGTGGTTAGATTGCATCTATGCAAGTATATTGCTATGTCAGGTTGTTTTTTAGAGAGTGATGATGAATGATGCCTACTTATTCTAGTTTTGGCTATTATGTCAGATCATGTATCACGTGGGAGTATAGAAAATAGGCAGAGACATATCAGTTTGCATAAATACAAATAAATCACTATAAGAAACCATGAATACATAAGTAATCTAGCATGTTACACTCCTCATGATGTCTAATGTCTTAATTGAATCAATGAACCTAAATATAGGTGTTAATGCTAAGTGAAATATCACCTGATCGTGGTGTTTCTATTCCTCCTCCAATAGTCTTTGTCGAATTCCTAATTTTCTTGTTTCTCCATTTCTATCCCCCCTAATTATCCCCTTATATAATTTTAAGGGTAGTGAGGAGTCATGTATTTTTTCCATGTCCCTTGTACCTATCATTAATTACCACTTTTGATGATTAATCATAGTTTCTTTATAGTTATCGCTCCATGCTCTCGTCATGTGTAGATAAAAAATGATTGTGATAAGAAGAGTCTAAGGATACTATTTAAATATCATCTTAGGGCTCGATGAAAGTCAAATAATAGAGGCATCAATTTATTTGGTTGAAGCGATAGATAATAGAGGTGGCTAGTGTCTTCATTTGCTATATCATTATGTTATCTTTGATTGATAGTATTAATTGTTTATTATAATTTTTTTATGGTAATCTATTATCTATGTTAATTAAATTAGTATTTTAAATTGCAATACCTATATTCATATCTTGATGTTTAATTGAATTTAGTTGCTAATTATCATATCCTATAAAAATGATAATAATAATGTTAATTTATTTGACATTATAATTATAATATTATCTCGGATAATTATAATTATGATAGTAATATTGAGATTATCTATATTTTAATATTAGTTTGATCTTATTATTTGTATTTCAATATGTTATAATTTAGGGGATATGACATAAATTGTCATATTTAATGAGTGTATAAATGATTGGATACAATCTACCCCTTGTTCCATTCAATAAGACCTTATCTATGGATTTAATTTGCCCCTTGCTCCATTACCTACATATTTTCATTTGCTTCTCACATGGATCAATTAATTTTCATTGGATTTTTAGCAATTGATTTGAAAACAAAAAATTGATTCATTCTACATTGGCTAGAATATATGTGGATTTAGATATCTCAAATGGATTAAGAACACTATATTTATCCTAGAACCACCACTATAATGAAGAATTAGTTAGAACACTATAATTATCTTGGAAACCATCTTAAGAGAGAAAGTATAGACTGTGGTAGTGGAAAAAATAGATTGTGGTAGTTATAATTTCCTACTACCTAGATTATGTAGCAAATTTTCATATTCGATGAGTGTACAAATGATTGGCTACAATCTTCCCCTTGTTCCATTCAATAAAAACTTACCGATGGATTTAATCTCCCCTTTGTTCCATTAGCTTCATATTTACCTTTTCTTCTCACATAGATCATTTTCTTTTCATTTTCCTTTGTTGTTTAGTTGCAATTGCCTACTATGTATATATTATGTAGAAAATTTTCATATTCAATGAGTGTACAATTGATTGGATACAATCTGCCCCTTGTTCTATTCAATAAGACCTTGTTTATGTATGTAACCTACCCCTTGCTCCATTAGTTGCATGTTTTCCTTTGCTTCTCACATAGATCAATTGCTTTATATTTGATTTTTAGCAATTGACCTAAAAACAAAAAAAATGGTTCACTCTACATTAGCTAGAATATAGGTGGATTTGGATATCTCAAAAGGACTAGGAACACTATATTTATCATAGAAACCATCACTATAATGAATAATGAACACTATATTTATCCTAGAAACCATGTTAAGAGATAAAATAGAGATTGTGGTAGTGGAAAAAATAGACTATGTTAGTTGCAATTGCCTACTAACTATATTATGTACAAATTGTCACATTCAATGAGTGTATAAATGATTGGCTACAATATGCCCCTTGTTCCATTCAATAAGACCTCAGCTATGGATGTAATGTAACCCTTGTTCCATTAGCTACATATTTTCCTTTACTTCTCAAATAGATCATTTTATTTTCATTTTCCTTTTCTTTTTAGTTGCAATTACCTACTACCCATATTGTGTAGCAAATTGTCATATTCAATGAGAGTCAAAATGATTGGCTACAATCTTCCACTTGTTCCATTCAATAAGAGCTTGGATATGGATGTAAGCCACCCCTTGCTCCATTCAATAAGAGCTTGTATATGGATGTAAGCTGCCCCATGCTCCATTAGCTATATATTTTCCTATGCTTCTCACATAGATCAATTTATTTTCATTTTCCTTTGCTTTTGAGTTGCAATTGCCTAGTACCTATATTATGTAGCAAATTTTCATATTCAATGAGTGTACAAATGATTGGATACAACCATCCCCTTGTTCTATTCAATAAAACCTTGGCTACTGATGTAATCTACCCCTTGCTCCATTAGCTGCATATTTGTGTTTGCTGATGTGCTAGACTTTCCTTTTCCCCCCATCTCTTTGAAATAATACATAAAATTATTCTACTTAATTCTTAAAGAAGAAGATGCAACATTAAATTGTTCTCTCTTTCATTAATATGAGAAGAAACAATATGAAAATTTATAGATTCCTATGTACTACAAGGTTCTCATAGGCCCAAGAAGAAATTCCATCAAGTCAAGAAGCTGAAACAATGTCTATTTAGTTCGAAATCCAAATTCTAGCATATGTATTATCCAAGGATGCAACTGCACATGTGGTATAGTTCCTTACAAACCTAATATTACAAGTAGGTAGTGGACTAGGGGTATGAGATCTATGGCTGTACGAGAGGATGTTGGTGAAATCCATTATAAAAGAATAGAGGAATATGTAATGAGTGCTTCCTATTCAATAGATAAGACAAATTAGATAGACATCTTCATGCAAGTATTGATTGAGATGTTTGGAGTTCTTAAGTATGAGGAAGAAGTTGAGTGGATAAATATTGAACTAGAACAAGAATATACATCTACCCAAATCATGTTTAAGGCTAAGTGAATAATATAATACAATCATATGATAAAGAGGCTAAGTGAAAGAGTATTATTATTGCCCTTGGTGAAAAAGTATTACTATTTCCCTCGGTGAAAGAGCATTAGTGTTTCTCTCTATATTTAGACCTATGTTTGAGAAGGTAGAGAAGGTATGTTTTCTACCCTTACTAGCTCAGTAGTTGTCCTCTTTGATAGTCCACTTTAATGATCTTTGTTCTCTTAATGGTTCTTCATGATTTCCAACAGAGCCATTTAGGATATCCTCTTTAAAGAAGATTTTGATTCTCCTATTTTAATGATAAGTACTATTATTTTTATCTTTATCTCTCATTGTTTAGATTTACTCATAATTAGTTATTTATAGTGACAAGGTCTTCTATGAGTTTTCAAAGTGAATACTATTCCTATACACTGTCTTGTTGTGGTTGATATTCATGCTTGTATAATGTGTTTAATACCGTAAGGGAAAAAATACTCCATAAGGTGGTTAAGAATGTATAATGTTTAGTTGAGATCCCAAGAGTTTTCCCAAAGTAATGGTAGAAATCAACGAAGCACCAATGAGATATGAGATAATTTGACAAGTTTTTGTATTATTTGAGGAGAACCAATGATGACCCATGGACATGTTTAATATTTATGTCATATGAAATAATAATTTGTTGTTCTTTATTATGCTTCCATATGAGATGGAATGTTGATTTACTAGGCTTTAAAGGATTGAAAATGTTGTTAAAGTCCTTAGAAGGTTGTAGATTAATTGTAATATAGATTTTAATGTGCAATTGTGAATGCCTAGTGTGGTTGGGGCTATCCAAAAGTTGGGAAAATAATAATAGGGCCTTATAAGGCTATTTTAAAGGTAAAACAATAGTTACAAATGTGTTTGAGGCTACAAATATTGTAGGGAAGTGAGTTGCAATAATTTTGAGGGCTGTAAAGATTATTTCTAATATAGTGAGGTATGCGTCTCTCTTGTGTACCTCAATGTAGAAATTTTGAGAAATGATAGAAAATGTAAGTTTTAAATAGGTAGAATAATGTTAATGTTGGATCTAGCACAACCATTGAAGCATTGGTGCATCCATCAAAATATAGTGTGCTTCCATGAAATTGGGAAAAAATAACCAAAACAAACCTAAATGAAAAAAACCACTAAAAATAAAATAATTAATTATTAGACTAGGGATGTGGGTCCCATGTCATGTCCCATTTTTGGAAAGACAATTATAGAATGGAATATAGGAATCATTCTACATTCCTCTATAGGAGAAAATTGTAGAGCTTACAATATAGAATGTAACATCTAAAACAATAAGCACACATCATATCTAGAGCCCATGGGAAAAGGGTCATATACCAAGAAGATATCACCATCAAAAAATCACTAATGGAATCCCTCTACATTTCCTAATAAGAGCACATTCAACCTTGTGAGTTGGAACATAATATCCATGATGATACCTAGACATCAAATACAAATCTTAAGTGAAATGGATCAGGTACCAAAAATATATCTTTATCAAAGAAGATTGTGCTGGGAAAATGACATCTATTTTACTAGGCATAGTGGATAAGACACCTTCGACTCATGAAACATCAATTGTGAAGTTTCAAGGAGGGAGGGGTGAGGTAAGCATATGGATAGGTCCATAGGGTGGTACACTAACTCTAGAAGAATCTACTTTCACCTTAAGGCCAACCTAGTGTAGCATGTGAAATTCAAATAATTTATTTTGAATGATCCTGGACTAATTTTGGTTGCAAAAACTATACAAGAATTATCACAACATAGTCCTAGTTAGCCAGTCAATCTAAAATATATTTTAAAAAATAGAGAATATTTAGCAAAAATGACAAAATAGTATACTTAACACAACAACCAAAGAATAAAGTATATTAGATAATTTGTAAAAAAAATTGTTAATTCCCCAAATTTATGTTTTTGTTGCTTTACAAAGAACCTTTGTTGATTTGTCTAATGATTCAACAAAATATATGTAATTTTGAACCTCTATCAAAAACCTCAATGTAGAAATTTTGAAAAATGATGGAAAATGTAAGTTTTAAATAGGTAGAACAATGTTAATATTGGATCTAATACAACCATTGAAGCATTGGTACATCCATCAAAATATAGTGTGCTTCCATGAAATTGGGACAAAATCACCGAAACAAACCTCCAATGACAAAACCCACTAAAAATAAAATAATTAATTACTTGACTAGGGATGTGGGTCCCATGTAATGTCCCTTTTTTGGAAAGAAAATTATAGAATGGAATATAGGAATGCTACTGCATTCCTCTATAGGAGAATATCGTAGAGCTTACAATTTAGAATGTAACATCTGCAACAACAAGCACACATCATATCTAGAGCCCATGGGAAAAGGGTCATATACCAAGAAGATACCACCATAAAAAAATCACCAATGGAATCCCTCTACATTTCTTAATAATAACACATTCAACCTTGTGGGAACTTGGAACATAATATCCACGATGATACCTAGATATCACATACAAATCTTAAGGGAAATAGATTAAAGGTACCAAAAATATATTATCATCAAAAGAAGATTGTGCTAGGAAAATGACATCTATTTTAGTAGGCATATTGGATAAGACACCTTCGAATCATGCAACATCAATTGTGAAGTTTCAAGAAGGAGGAAGGGGTGAGGTAGGCATGTGAATAGGTCCATAGGGTGGTACACTAACTCCAGAAGAATCTACTTTCACCTTAAGGCCAACCTAGTGTAGCATGTGAAATTCAATTTTTTGGGCTTTGGTGCCATTTTGGTTGAAGGCTAACTTGTTCCTGAAGGGAATTTGTTAGCATATAAATGCAAGAATTGAAATCATGTAAGGGGAATCAAATTATTATATCAATTTTTTATAGTTTAGGACATTTATGTCCTAAACTCTTCTGTGGACAAAATCCCATAGGATCTTGTGGTCATTGGATGAAAACCTAAGGATCACTAGGATTAGAGGGAAAAACCCCTTTGCTTCCTAGGGGAATTCTCATTTATGGATTGAATTTAAGATTCATTAATTCTATAAGGAAGTTAGTAATATTATTGTTGATCTATGGTAACCTAGTACATCATTCTAGATTATTTTTGTGAGTTGTAATCAATCTCTCATTTATGTTAATGGTATTATGAAGTTTATCAATATATTAGAGTACCATGTTTGTGTCCATATGTTTATGTAACTACAAATTGAAATCTATTTTTAAAATTATATGTTAGAGATTTTTGAACAAGACAATTAAGAGGGGGGTGAATCAATTGTCATAGATTTAATCTTTTAATCTAATCTCTGGAACTAATTCTTAACACTGCTTAAATGATTAATAATCAAATGCTAAAGAGAAAACTTAAATCCAACACATAAGCACAATAACACCAAATTTACATGGAAAATCCAATAAGGGAAAAACCATGGTGAGGATTAACTCACACTATAGAGAATATCAAAACCAACTACAAGAGGCTCACTGCCTAAGAAACAAGGCTCATTGCCAAAACAAGGACTCATTGGACCAATAGGGCTATCAACCTAGCAAACTCACTCCCACGAAGATACAAAGAAGAAAAAGAAGACTTGTTACAAAGAGAAGATGATCTTGTAGTGTAAAAAAATGGGTCCCTTGACATTTTCACACTCGTTTGGGTCCTCCTTGTGGATTTTGGCTTAATGTTGCCTTGATTTAGTTTTTTAATGTGGATAATGATGAGCCTAGTTTTGGGTCCAATTTTGGGTAGAATCTATAGTTTATTTGCTGGAAGTGTCATGGAATTTGATGCTAAATGTTGATATTTTAATAATGTTTCCCTCAAACCATAGACATTGGGCTTAATCCTATTTATGCAAGTTTTAATGACACTGGAATATTATGTGGATTATCTATATTGATTTTGCATGTAGTTAATGAATGTTCCTTAAGGTGGTTATAGATATATAGTTATTGTGCATATTGAAATTTCCATGCAGATTTAATTTGAGGATGCGAAGTTGAGGAAGACATTGCCAGCTGGGCATGCACTGTAACGTCCAACGAAGGAATCGCTCAAAAGTAAAAGGAGGTCAACAACAAAAGATTCCTCATGCAAACTCAATGTAACCACCTTGAAGTGGAATTTAATGTTGGTCGAGTAGATACAGGCATTACTGTTGTGCTAAATCTACATTTGGACCTATATGTCTGACCAGATTCCATGCATGCGTAATCACCACCACTCCACTTTCTCTATTTTCCCTAAATGGTGTCCTCCCAATCATGGAGTTAACTACCTTATTTAGTTGATAGTATAAATAAATATTTGATGCTCCTTCTTAAGGATGGCACGATTTGATATTGTACTTGTACTCTCAAGTTCTTAGTAATACATATACATTCCTCTTTTGTACTCATGATTTATAGTGAATAAAATAAAGTTTTGAGTTCGAGCATTTGAGTTCCCATTAGTTTTAGAGGATACTTATCTAAGGGGGCCCAATTGGTGAGTAATGCATCCTCTTAGTTTAGTATTAGTTTAGTATTACTTGTTGTTTAGTAATTAGTTAGAAATTTGGCACCGATTGTTCCTGTAGCCACTAGAATTCCATTATGTGACTATTCTTGTAGCCAAAGCAGATAGAGTAGTGCCCTATTTGTTTCTTGGATTTTCATTTTTGTTATTCATTTTAGTTTGATGTAGTTGTTGATTGATGATTGGAATTTATGGTATTCCCTTCTAAGCAATTTACTTTCAGTATTGTGAGTTCCTTAGTTGTAGAATGAAAATGGTTACTTCAGGTTCCTAGTGCACTTATTGTGCTGACCCTTTTCAAGTTCATGTCCCTGGGTTGGAAAGTTAAATTCACCTTCATGATGATTGAAATAGCTATTCAGGTTAGACGTCCAATCTCTGAATCATGGTTGTAAGGGCTTAATTATTAAATCATTGTAGGAGGCCAACATTTTTTGGCCCCATTGTCAGGGATGGTGTCAAACTAGGAAGTTCTTTAGAGTCATTGGTAGTTTTTCTTGTTGTAGTGTTTCTGAAGGTTGTTCTTAGTATACCATCATTTAGGAAGTAATTACCCCCCTTATTCTTTACCAATTCATTGTGTGAGCTGGTTGATAGTGAGTGATAATGCATGCATAGAGGAAGAAGGGATGCTTATGGGAGATTCCTTCCTAACAATCCTAATCCATTCAAGCAAGTTGAATATTAGAACCTTCCAAGAGAAGAAGAAGAAAAATATCTACACCCCTTTTTTGATGCATTTCCTGATCTGACTAGCTCTGAAGTCTCCTTTGAGGACCAAAATTAGCTTGAGAACCCCTTTTCTTTGGAACTATATCAAGAAAGAATGGGTGATGCAAATAGGAATAGGCCTAACCAACCAACTTTTCCTTTCTACATTTCCCATTAGAATGAAGTTGACAACATCAAGAAAATCCCTGCTTCAACACTCCCTAAGAATTATGGACTTGTCATAGGAGATTCTGATACCTTTTTATTTGAGTTTGACATATTCTGCAAGAGTTATGATTATACAACTAATGCCCATAGGCTTAAGCTATTTCCTACCACTCTAAAAGAGGCTGCATTAAGATGGTTCATGAGCCTAGGTAGAGATGCTGTGGAAACTTGGGAAGACATGAAAAAAAAATTCCTTGAGAAATACAAGGAATATTGCAGGGGCAGCAACATGAGAGGAGGTGCCATTTTCAAGATGCAGCAAAAGGAAGATGAGAGATTGAGAGATTATATTGCAAGGTTTTTATTTTTCCTACAAAAATATCCATAGCATACACTCAATCAAGACTCATAAAAGTTGTTTTTCATGAGGAATCAATGAGAGTTGCACTGATTCCTTAGACCTCGTGGGAGGAGGAGATATCTCCCAAGTTCCTTAGGAAGATATCAAGAAAATATGCTAGAACTACTATAGGGAAGCTTCAAAAAAGGGAGATCTTACCAATCTTCCATGGGTAAGTCAACTACTGGTGGAGTTTCAAGAATGGAGATTACTCATTTGCTAGTAAACTTCAAGTAAGAAATTATAAATAATCTAGCCACTCAGCTAGATACACTTTAGGCCAAGAAGAAGCAAGAGGAGATAGAGGCAATGTTGATAGAGTATTGCCCCCACTACAAACAAAAGAAGAGGGACTATAGATGCAAGATGGTAGCTAATATTGAAAGCAACCAGATTCCACCTAAGTTCAAACCAATCCAAATTCAACAAGACCAAGTCTACTATGTTGCACAAAGGAAGCCTTGGGCTCCAAGACAAGGTATGCCACTGGATCCACTATCTTATGTTGGGCCATATTTTAATTCCTATTCAAATGGTAACCAATGGAAGCCCCCATATCCATCCAACTATGGAGGATATCCACCATAGCCTTGGAGTAACCATCCAAATGCTTGGTCTAATCATCAAAACTCTCCACCCCAGTGGAAACAACCTTAGGGGAATAGCAGCAATTTCAAGGGCATTGGTAGCCACCTCCAAGAAATTGGAAACAAACAAATCAATGGAGGAGAGGACAATAATGGCTTACCCAGACAATCAGTTATAAGCAGGAAACTTCTTAGCCCTAGTAGCTTGCTATAATTCCTCAACCTACTAATCCAAGCTCAAATGCACCTAACCCTACTCAGCTACTAGCTCAACCCACACCCAATCCAAATAACAAACCACAACAGTAGCCTGCATACTTGGCTGATTCAAATCAATTCCCTACATATGTTGTGAGTGTAAGTGACATCTACTTGGATTTAGGAACTATTCTACCAACCCCTTCCAAGCCCATTATCATTGAGCTTCCTATGGAAGAGGAGGAGGAACCTCTGAATGATCCCATTCAGCCAAGTGTACCTAAAAAACTTGAACCAGTCCAAGTCAAGCAGATTGAACAAGAACCACCATTTCCTTAGAGATTGGAAGTTTCCAAGAAGAAGGAAGAAAAGGAGGATACAAATTTTGACATCTTGGATCAGATGAATCATATATGTGTCTAGGTACCTCTATTTCAGGCCATAAAGGATGTTCCAATCTATGAAAAGGAAATCAAGGAAGCATGCCTCAAGAAGCCGAGTAGGAAAAAGAAAGACCCAACTACTGTTCATGTGGTGGGCCAACTAGCTGACATCATGCTTGGAAAAGTAACTATTGCCAAGTATAATGACCCAGGTAGTCCTATGGTAGTAGTCATTATAAACAAAATCCAAATAAGGAATGCTCTGTTTGATTTAGGGGCAACAATAAATGTAATGACCAAGGACATCCCATAGTAACTAAATGTTGCAAGCATGAGATCCAATCCTACTATCCTGCAGCTTGTTAATAAATTTATTGTTAAGCTTGATGGTGTAGTGGAGGATCTTGTGGTAGTTTTAGACTCCTGGGAGTACCTAGTAGACTATATGATTCTTTCTCCTAAAGCTACACTAGGTGAGCATCCCATTATTCTTGGAAGGCCATGGTTAGCAATTGTAGATGTATACATTGGATGTTGGTAAGGTGACATGACCATTTCATATGGGAAGAGAATGATTTTTTTTGTTCTTTATCCTCCCACTTAGCCATCTCATGATGAAGATAATCACGTATGGCCACATGTTGGTGAAGAGGTTGAGGAAGTTAATTCTGTGACACAACTTATGATAGGAAAAATATCTTTTATGCAGCTCCAAGATGGGGATGAATTATTGGATAACATCATTCAGAACCATTGTGAAGTGGAGGAAGCATCATCTTCTCATTCTGCTACTACAATCGAGACACTTCTGCCTACTCTTCCTGCAACCACTATTCCTGTAGACATTCTTCCTACAACCAGTAGATAGACTTCCTATAGCAACAATTATGTCCCATACATTTTTTCCATATGAACTAAAGGTACCATGTGTTAATGAAGCAACCATGATAGAGCTAACTACACAAGTACAGTTGTCAGAAGGAAAATATCTGAATGTTAACAGTAAATTAAGTGAGGAACAACAATTATTGTTGGAAAACTTATTAAGGACCCATTATCATGCATTTGCATGGGATTATCATAATATAAAGGGATTGGACCCTAAAATTTGTACACACAAAATTTACATAAGAGATTATTGCACCTCGGTAAGATAGCCACAAAGAAGAATTAACCATGTACTAAGAGAAATTGTAAAAGGAGAACTGCAAAAATTACTAGATACAAGATTTATCTACCCCATTTTAGATAGTCACTGGGTGTATCCATTAGTTATTGTTCCCAAGAAAGGAGGGAAATGGTGAGTTTGTGTTGATTACAGGAACTGAATACTTCCACCAAGGACCACTTTCCCTTACCCTTCATTGATTAAGTTTTGGAAACACTTGTAGGAAAGCAATACCTTTCTTTTCTAGATGGATTCAGTGGCTACAACCAGATCCAGATTGCACTAGAGGACTAGGAGAAGACCACATTTACCTATCCATCGGGGACATATGCCTACTTGTTACTCCCATTTGGCTTATAAAATGCACTTGCAACCTTTGAGAGAGTAGTCATTAGCATATTCTCAAACATTTCTCATGATTGCATGGAAATTTATATGGATGAATTTACCACCTATGGTGTTGATTTTAATCAAGGATTGGAAAATATTAGGAGATTCCTACAGAGATGTGAAGACAAAAACTTGTCCTTAAATAGTGAAAAGTGCTTCATGATGATGCAAGAAGGTGTAGTTCTTGGCCACTGTATCTCCCACAAGGGAATTCAAGTAGATCCTACACAGATTGAGGTAATAAAAAATATTCCCACACCTACAAAAGATAAGGATGTTAGGAGTTTCTTGTATCATACAGGATATTATAGGAATTTCATTAAGTATTTCAGAAAGGTTGCAACACCATTGTATACTCTTCTCACTAAAGATGTTGAATTCCAGTGGATTGAAGCTTCTAACAAGGCATTTTCTGACTTGAAGGCAACTTTGACTTATGCTCTTGTACTCAAAGGGCCTAGTTGGGAACTTCCTTTCCACATCAGTATTGATGCATCAGATTATGCCATAGGAGCAGCCTTAAGATAGAAAGGAGCTATTGAAAATTCCATTTACTTTGTCAGCAAAAATTTACAAGGAGCTGAATTCAATTATACAGTGATAGAGAAAGAAATGCTGGTAGTGATCTATGCACTGAACAAATTCAGACATTACATAATAGATTACCAAATATTTGTGCACATTGATCATGAAACCATTAGATATCTCATGAATAAACCTTTTATCACAGGTAGACTACGAAGATGGTTATTGTTAATGTAGGAGTTTGATATAACCATTGTGGATAAGCCAGGGAAGGCCAATTTTGTTGCAGATTTTCTTTTAAAGCTGACTACATCAGAAGACAATCAAGCCATAGATGACTCTTTTCCTTATGGGAATCTATTCTCCCTCAATATACAAACACCCTAGTATGCTGACATAGCCAATTATTTGGTCACAGGTAGAGTTCCTTCTCACTTCTCTCCAAAAGAGAAAAGGGCACTCATTGAAAAATATTTTCCTTTCTCTTGGATTGTTGAATGTTTGTTTTATACTGGACCAGACCATGTCATGAGGAAATGTCTAAGAGAAGATGAGACATATGACATTTTGCATGCATGCCACAATGAACCATGTGGAGGATATTTTGTAGCCAAGAGGACAACAATGAATATTTTGAACATAGGATATTATTGGGCAACACTCCACAAGGATGCAAAAAGGTATACCAGAAAATGTGATAGATGTCAAAGAATGGGTAGACCAACTAGATCTGATGAGATGCCACTTTTCCCTCAGGTAGTAAACACCCCTTTTGGCAAGTGGGGATTGGATTTTGTAGGACCCATTGACCCTCCATCAAATGGTATGTCTTATATCTTGGTACCCACTGATTATGTGTCAAAGTGGGTAGAAGCTAAGACCATGAAGCATTGAAGAGATGACAAGGTTGCAAAATTTATTTATGAGGAGATTTTCACAAGATATGGAGTTCCAAGAGAAGTAGTGACTGATCAAGGGGCTAAATTCACATCAACCCTTGTTGCAACACTAGTCAATGAATACAACATAAGGCACAAGAAGTCCACTCCTTATCACCCCCAGGCTAATGAACAACTTGAGGTGACCACTAGAGAAATTGAAGCCACTCTGACCAAAATGGTAGCTATTCATAGAAAGGATTGGGAAAAAAGATTACTTGAAGCTGTTTGGGCCTATCAGACAACCTAGAAAACAAATACATGCTTCATCCATTTGAGTTGTTGGATGAAAAGACAACCATGATGCCCATTGAATTTGAATATAATACTCTTAGGACTGGAGTAGATTTGGGGATGGATATTTCTAAGGAACAAAGAGAAAGAATCATGCAACTAAATGCTTTGGATGAGATAAGAAGATCAACCTTGCATCATACAAAGGTACTGAAGAATTAGAGAATCAAGTGGCATGATAGATTTATCAAGGTAAAAAAATTCCAACTAGGATATTAGGCCCTACTCTATGACTCAAGATATCAAGACAATGCAAGAAAATTGTAGAGAAGGTGGCTAGGACCATATGAAGTCACTGAGGTCTTTCCTAATGGAGTTGTCCAGCTTACTACCATTGACATTGTCAGATTCAATTTACTTTTCAATGGTCATCACCTTAGATTATATCACAAGCCAGCTTCCAAAGAAGAGTTCCTACAATAATTCACCCAACATTCAACACCTGAGCTTCCTGTAGCCGAATGAAGTGGACCTAGTGTCCCTCCTTCTAGCTAATTAAGATACATACTTGTCATAATAAAGACTTCTTCTCTTGTGGAAGTCCATTTCTTCACCCATTTTCCCATTCACCCATCCATCACAACCTTTATCTCCCTACCATCACTTTATTTCACCTCACCTCATTCCACATCATTTTCATTAATTGCTCAATTTATTCCCTAAAAAGGAAAATGATACTTTCTCTACAATCTTTGCAACAAATCCTCCACACATTCAAGTATGTGCACATTAATTGCTATCTTTTAATCATCTTTCAAGTGCATTCATTTAATCACTATGCGTTAGTATAGACATTCACATAACATGTCATTATTCCCTATCAAATCACCACTCCCATCTTGCATGTATGTACAAATGTTAAAATTTAGGTTGGGGGGAAAGAGAAAGATGTGAATATATTGCCCATGTGTCAATTCATTTTAGGCTATGCCAAAAAATTTAAAATGAGCCAATTTGAAATTTGAGTGAGAGGACGGATCGCATGTGTGAAGTGACACTAACTGCAGTTTCCATTTCTTCCCATCATAATTCTCCTTTATCACTCCTTTTCTTGCCATTATTGCCCTTGTCGTACTCCTAAGTTGCAAACAAAAAGGTAAAACAAAAGAAAGGGAAAATTTAGTAATTGGCACTAGAAATTTAGCAGGTATTGCAGGAAGATGTTTGACTTTCAAATAGGAATTGCAAGAAGGAAATTTTACAGAGTGATATTTGATTGCAGACAATGGGAGGGCTAGTTCAAAATTAGCCCTTGGTTCATGATGTTTTATTGTGGGATGCACAATGCTTGGATGAATTTAGAAATTATGGATGGTTAGATTACTTCCTGAAGCTATATGGCTTTGATGAAAGCATTGCACTAGAATTCACCTAGACATTTTCTGAAGGAAAAGCCATAGTAAAAGGGTTCAAGGTTGTGGAAACTCAGGAAAAAATTATAGAGGTTAAAGGGTTACAGGTCTACTGATGGCGAACATTACCCTACCTCCAAAGATGCTAGGTCAGCTAGGGCTAGATTTATAATACATGGTGATGCTCCAATCAGCATGGATAAACAGGGTGCAAAAAGAACCTCTCTGTCCAAACCATGGAAATAGGCAACCATCTACATTATAAGGTATCTCACCTGTGAAGGTCGCCTTTCGAACTTGCGTTCAGTACATTTCAAACTCTTGAGTCACATGAGGCATGGGAGGAGGATGAATGTGCCTAACATGCTATACAATCTTCTCTCAATCATGGCATTCGAGACCCAAAAAGGTAGGGACAATTTTGTTTCCCAACATTGTCTAATTAAATTACTAGTTGAAAATTCTCTACATGATGTGTTTGGAATGACCTGGGAAGAATTTATAAATGTTGATCAAATTAGACCTGAGCACTTGCAACCTAGGGTTTTTCCTCAACCTCGTAGGTCTAGTAGGAGATTGAGCACGGATGAAGCAACTTTTGGTGCTTCAACCTTCGGCGCAGGCCCTAGTGTAAACCATTTGTAGTAGAATAAATAATAGAAATTAGTTCTTTTGGAACAGAGCACTCAGAAAAAGAAAACTTCTTCTTAGATTCTAATGATGACATTCCACTTTGCACCCTAATGAAAACTAGGGAACAAAAGAGAGAAGTAAAAATGAGAAAATGAAAGGCCAAAAGGTAGTTGATAGAAAAAGAGGTGCCAAGTTCTATAAAGAGGAAGGCTAACATTGTTCATCTTGTAGCCAAAGAAAAATGTGAGAGCCCTCCTAAGAAATCAAGACTAGTTGGGCCAGCATTTGGTATGCCTCCACAAGAAATCCCTAAGTCTAGAGAAATACCACATGAGGACATAGAAGCTCCAATGGGGTAGGAGAATGTCAAGGAGGAAGATATATTTAAGGTATCAAAAAAAATAACAGTGGATGACCTTGCCAATATTGCAGAACAAGTTGAAAATCAAGAGTTTGAGGAAAATTAGGATATCCTGTAGCATGAGCAAGAAGTCCTGTAGAAGGAGTTCTTGCAGCCACAACAAGAACAAGAACAAGAGACCTTGTAGCAAGAAGTGGGAGAACAAACAATACCCCCACAACCAAAGACAACTAGACAACCTAAGTCCATGCAGATAGTACTATATGGAGAGCAACCATCAACAAAAATACTGGTAGGAATTCATAATCCTCCTAATTTTTCAGTACATATGAAAATTTTGAGTTTATGGAAAGAAATACAAAGGAGGGAGGAAGATTGGAAGAAAGGAAAAACAAAAATTGAAAAAGGAAATTCGAAAGAGGGATGAAGTCATTGAAGAAAATAATGAGGAAATCACTACTCTGAAGAAGAAAGTGGACAACATTGTGACCTTGGTACCACAGATCTTAGAATGCAAAACCCCTCCATGGGTCTATGCTTTGCACTTGAAAGAGAAATATCTCTCTTTTAAGCTACCAAGGACTATCTTAGGTTTGAATCCTTCTATTGGCACTCCTAATAAATTTTTTAATGCTTATAGGATTGCCTCCCCTGAAATGAAGAATTTTAGATGTGATTTTTACTTGCATAACTATGTTGTAACTAAAGACCATGATTGGAATCCACTATTGTATGTTGGGGATTTCCAATTAAGGGAATTTATGTCTTGGGTACAAAATAATATTAGTTGGGGACAAAAATATGGGGCTTATAAGTAATTGGAGTCTACATCCCTCTACCCATTAGGGCTGAATCAAGCAACCCAAAGGATATTTACAGAGAATGGTACAAAATGATTTTCAGACCTAGTTATGGCAACATGATTATGCCTTAGATTGAGGCAGTTTACAGTGAGTATGAGGTAAAGGTAGCAACAAAAGGAGGAAATTATGAGAGGATACCTATCACAATGATGGAATAGCTTAACTGATGAGCTGAAAAAGGCTAAACCTCATTCCATCCACAATTATGCTACAACACTAAAAAGGATTGTAGGTATATTTAGATTGGGAGAACGAAGGGGGGATTTTGGCTTCCCCTAACTTTCCAGCCACCCATTCTCATGTGGCCCATGCCAAACTTCAGGTTCTAGTAGTATGACATTGCTGCAAAAAATAGAGATGGAGCGGATTTGACATGTTAGGAGGATTCTATTGGGACCTTGATTAATGCTCAACAAACACTAATGTTGGAAAACTATTAGTTGCAAATTTCAGAGCTTTAACCAAGCAGAAGAACAACCCTTCCACTACTAGAGGACCAACAAAACGTTAGGTTGGGGGGAGTGATGAGCCTATTTTTTGGTCCAATTTTGGGTAGAATCTATAGTTTATATGTTGGCAGTTGTCATGGAATTTGATGCTAAATGTTGATATTTTCATAATGTTTCCCTCAAACCATAGACATTGGGCTTAATCCTATTTCTGCAAGTGTTAATGAGATTGTCATATTATGTGGATTATATATATATTGATTTTGCATGTGGTTAATCAATGTTCCTTAAGGTGGTTATATATATGTAGTTATTGTGTGTATTGACATTTCCATGCATATTTAATTTGAGGATGCTAAGTTGAGGACGACACTGCCAGCTAGGCATGCACTGTAATGTCTAGCAAAGGAATTGCTCAAAGGTCAAAAGTGTTCGATGACAAAAGATTCCTCATGCAAACCAAATGTAACTACCTTGAAGTGGACTTTAATGTTGGTTGAGCAAATGTGGGCATTACTGTTGTGTTAAATCCGCGTTTGGACCTGTATGTCTACCCAGATTCCATGCATGCATAACCATTGCCACTCCACTTTCTTTATTTTACCTAAATGGCATCCTCCTAGTTGTGGAGTTGACTACCTTGTTTAGTTGATAGTATAAATAAATATCTGATGCTCCTTCTTAAGTATGGCACAATTTTATATTGTACTTGCACTCTCAAGTTTTCAGTAATACAAATACATTACTCTTTTGTACTCATGATTTACAGTGAATAAAATAAAGTTTTGAGTTCAAGCATCTAAGTTCCCATTAGTTTTAGAGGATACTTATCCGAGGGGTCCCACTTGGTGAGTAATCCATCCTCTTAGTTTAGTATTAGTTTAGTATTACTTGATTTTTAGTAATTTGTTAGAAATTTGGCACCAACTATTCCTGCATCCACTAGAATTCCATTATGTGATTGTTCCTATAGCCAAAGTAGACAGAGTAGTGCCCTATTTGTTGCTTAGATTTTCATTTTTGTTATGCATTTTAGTTTGATGTAGTTATTTATTGATGATTGGAATTTATGGTATTGCCTTCTAAATAATTTACTTTTAGTATTGTGAGTTCCTTAGCTATAGAATGAAAATAGCTACTTCGGGTTCCTAGTGCACATACTGTGTTGACCCATTTCAAGTTCACATCCCTGGGTTGACAAGTTAAATGCACCTTCGTGATAATTGAAATAGCTATTTAGGTTAGATGCCCAATCTTTGAATCATGGTTGTAAGGGCTTAGTTATTAAATCATTGTAGGAGGCCAACAGATAACACATTCACATTAGGTCTTGGGCCCTTGTGAACTAAGGGAATTTAATGGTTCCTTGCTAAAGTGTTGTAACATACTTTCACACTTTTCTAGGGTATTAACTAAGCATAATTAATATAATTTTAATCATAATCAACATTAATCTTGCCTTATTTAGAGTGTTGTAATGTTTTGTAACACACTTTCACATTCCTCTAGGTTTGTCATTAATAATTGGGCTTTCTTATGCTTTAATTGGCGCTATTTTGTATCCACAAGCCTCATTTATTGCATTTTTCAAGGATAATCATGACACCAATCACTAACCAATCATAATTCAGGTGTTCCTGGCTTGTGTGGTCCAAATTTAGTGTCTAGGACTCATTCTCCGCCTTTTCCCACCTAGGTATTTTTGGCCCTGATGTAGGTTTCGCACATTTCTAAGCACTTTTCATTTTTGGTCCCATACATTATGTCTGATGGGACTCATTCGCCACCTTCTATGAATGAGTCCTATGTGATCAAAATGCAAATTTAAATCAAATTTCTGGTGGGATTTTATTCTCCTAGATTATATGTTGGCCTATAGTGTTATAATTTTTGGAATTCTTGCATAATCAAGTATAAATACAAGGTTCTTTCACTCATTTTATCATAACAAGAAATCAAGTGATCTTAGCATTCAAGAGTTCACAAGAGCATTTAAACACTCACAAGAGAATTCAAGACATTTCATGGGAAAATTATCAAGCATTTTAGGGAATTCTTCAAGTGTCAATCATGATGTCAAAGATTGCATTCTTTAGGTTTGTTATTGTGCTAAAATTTGTGATATAGAGTTGATGATTCAAGCAAGCATTTCAAGAAAGATCAACATCATTCAAGCTTTATTCAAGAACCACATCCATTGCAACCATTTCAAGCATTATTGTAGTGCCTTATTTCAAGGGTTTAGTGAGTTGAAACATTGTCTTTTGTTCATTCATCATCCTCTTTCATATTTTCTTTGAATTCAAAGTTAATTACCAACAAGGGGTTTGACCAAGGAAAAACCCTATTCACTAACCCCCACCAAATTTTTCCCTCTTCTTGTGTGTGATTTAAAAGGCTAGGTTATAGATTTGTAAAGAAGAAAAGTTTGATAAAAGTTGTCAGTAAACCTTGGACAAGCTTGGGGAAGGTCTACATGGGGAAATTTGTAGTTTCAGATCCAAAAACCACTCAAAAAGAAAATCAACATACCGAGAAGCAAAAAATTCAATTCAAAATTTCTAGAAAAGTAGAAGTGTATTTATTCACAACTATTGGTGAATGAGTCCCATTGTATAAGGTTGACAAATATTTTTACAGATCTGGGTACCCTTTTTGCTGAAACCCATTCTCGCACATTTTCTTGGAAATTGGATTAATTCACCCAACTTGGTGAATGAGTCCTAGTCAACATTAGTAGCATATTGTTTAGTGATCTAGACCTCCTTATGTTTTCTTTATTCTTCCAAATGCACACTTTCAGTTTCATATCTTTTCATTGCATTTTGTTCATCTTTCTAGGTCATTTAGAGTTAGTTTGTACTCAATTAGGGTTTTACATTGTGTTTTGCATTTCATTGTCTTTTCCAAGTTTACACTTGGTGTTGAACCCCTCATTAGATATATTTTAGCATCTAGGACAACTCTTTGCAATATTTCAATCTCCTTTGCATTGAAATCTCAAGGTTTTTTTCTTGAGTGAAAAGTAAGGAAATTGCCTCTCCTTTTAGGTCCAAAACCCTAGAAGTGAAAGAGAGAATACAATTTTTGTCCTTTCAAATCTCAATGCAAGAAAGGGATTCCACCACAATCGCTTGTAAACATGAATGAATGATAGAGTTCACCTTCTACTCATTGCATCCAAAAACTCAACATTTAGGCTTCGCACTGATCTGCCACACTCACCTCACGCACTCACTTAATAGCATCAATTTTGCATCAATTTGCTCTTTTTCTTTTCAATTATCTCTCTTCTTTTCTCTTGTATATTTTTTTGCCACTAACTCATCCTATATTTATACCATATTCAACTTTAAAACATATCCAAAATTGGCCTTCCAAATTCAAATTCAAATTAGGTAGATGCCAAAACATCCTAGGGTCAAACTAGAATGAGGGAAACCCAAACACATGTTTCATAGGGACCCAAATAGATCCAACACACTTCATAAACTTCAAAAGTAGTGTTTTACACAAGGTTAGACAAACCAGTGTAAAACACATATGACCATTAAGCACAAACCTTTGAGGTACCAAAATTATCTTCAACACAATCAAGGAAACTCAACTCTAGAACCACAAGTCATAAGACTTCATCAAAGAGAAATTCATACCAACAACATTTATCCTAGACCTAAACTAGAAACACAAAAAACCATAGTTCACAAATGGTGAACATAACTTGCATTGTACACTAAATCAACAGCTAAAAATCTTGATATAGCATCTTCCAACAACCATGATCAACATATCTGAACTGCATAAACAGAGGAGAAAATCCAAAGCAAAACTCGGAGTAACCACTCAACATATCTTCATTAAAGTTTTCTCAATATCCTTGACACATACAACCAACAACCTGTATCCATGATACTAATGACAACATCAATCAATTGATAACCGATTGACCAGTTGAAATCAATGAAAACATCTTCAATCTTTCCATTCTTGCAACAATCTTCCACTTTTTCATTGATGGAAACACATGATGTGAAAAACCATCAAAGACACCATACTAGCTCTAAATACACTTCTCAATATTTTTCTTTTTGTTTCTTCCTCTTTTTATTCACATGCTTCCTTTCCTTTTTCACATGCATCCCCTCCCCCTTTGAAATCAATGGCAAAGGAAAAATATATTTTACAATGATTTCTCTTTTGACATGAAAAACATAATACTCACGATGAAAACACCTAACACTACCTACTCCCCCTGAGAGGTAGCCGCCAAAAATTTAGTCTAGAAGAAAGATAGATCCATAGATCCACCAGACTAATGCATATCCATATGCATCTAGTTAAATAAAAGAGGGAAAATGACCCCTAACTTCTCCTAGAGATACTCAAAAGTATCTTTAGGAAGATCCTTCATGAAAATATCAGTCACTCGATCCTTTGTTAGAACATACCCAAGCTTTATTTCATTCTCCATGACTTCTCTCAAGAAATGATATCTGATAGATATATGTTTCATCCTCAAGTGCATCACATGATTCTTCAAAATGTTAATTTCACTTGTATTATCACATAAAATAGATTTAGGATCATTATGCACCACTATGATATCTTGAAATGTTTGTTTCATCCATAGAACTTGTGTACAACAAGATTGAACAACAATATACTTAGCTTCTATAGTAGACAAAGAGACTGAATCTTTCTTTTTACTCAACCATGCCACTAATCTGCATCCAAGAAAGAATGCACCACCACTTGTACTCTTTTCTTCATCTACACATCTATCCCAATATGCATTTGTATAAGCACTAAGTGTAAATTCTGTATCTCTAGGATACCATATTCCATAATCTAGAGTGTCATTCAAATATCTAAAAATTCTTTTAACAGAAGCAACATGTGTTTCCTTACAATCTTCTTGAAATCTAACCACAAGATAGACAACATGCATAATATCTGGTCCAATCCCAATCAAATATAATAGTCCACCAATCATAGATCTATACTTGCTCTAATCAGCCTTAGGTGAATCATCATCTTTACCCAATTTGCAACTAGTTACCATAGGAGTACATACTGGTTTGGAACTGTCCATCCCAAACTTCTTCAACATCTCTCTCACATACTTAGACTCTAAAATAAAAATTTCTTTCTGTATTTGATTAATTTTTAGCCCAAGAAATAAATTCATCTCTCCAAACATAGACATTTCAAATTATTTTTGTATCTCTTTTGCAAACATCTTGCACATATTTTCATTTCCTCTAAAGATAATGTCATCAACATACACAAATACAATCAATATTTTGTCATTTTCAATCTTAAAATATAGATTACGATCTATCATACCTTTTTTGAAACCTTGCTAAATCAAGTACCTATCCACCCTTGCATATCAAGCTCTAGGAGCTTGCTTCAGTCCATATAAATCTTTCTTTAACTTGCACACCATATCTAGTTGATCTATCAACTGAAATCCTTCTGGTTATTCCATGTAGACTTCTTCTTCTAGCTCACCATTCAAAAATGTTGACTTGACATCCATATGATGGAGCTTAGAATCTTTATGACAAAAAAATGCTAAGAACATCCTTATAGCTTCCATTCTTTCCATTGAAGAAAATTTTTCATGAAAATATATGCCTTCTACTTGTGAGTAACCTTCACACAAAAGCCTTACTTTGTTTCTAACCACTTCTCTGTTCTCATTCAACTTATTTCTAAACACCCACTTCGATGCAATAATGTTTTTATCTGCTGGTGTTGGGGCCAATTCCCAAGTTTTATTCTTCTCAATCTACATAAGTTCTTTCACTTCAACAACAACTCTGCTTCTAGTGTGATCCCACAAAGCTAGTTTACAATTTCTAGGAGATTTTGACTTTTGCTGAAATCACATATTTTTAGAAATTATAATGATTTAATCCTTAAAAATTTTCATTTAAAGCATTCCAATTGAATAGGGTTCGATCAAACTACCTTAGACCAAACCCCTTTGGATAAAACCCGGCTAGTTTTAAACCATACATATAACAAAGTTTCCTTTACACTATCAAAATGCTGACAGAAAACCACTTTTGATTTACCTTTTGGGGGATCAAATGAATTCATTTAAAATTTATTTTTTGTAAGTATGTAGTCCTTATTATAAACTTCCCAAAAAGTATAGTTTTAAATAAATTTAATTCTATTATTATATTTATTTTTTATTTCTTGTGAATGTAGGTTTTTCACCAAAAAGCAAGCTCTTTGTTTTGCACATGTGGAAAAATAGAAGATTATCAAAACATTTTTGAAAAATATGAGTGCACCAAATATTGAAGTCCTTGATCCAACAAAAAAAATAATTTCGATACATACAAAATAAATTATGTGTTATGCAATTCACCTATGTTTAAATTGTAATTGGTTTGACTTCAAAACTTGATTATGGAAAAAGAAATGAATAAAACACTATGAAACCAATTGGAAGCACTAGATATTGTAGTTACAAATATAAATTAAAAAAAAAATTTATCCTTCATGGAAAAGAAGTTATGTGTTATATGGTGAGCATCACTCCTTAAAGATGGTGTTTACTGAAAAAAACTAGTTTTTGAAGGAGATGGAAAAATAAGTGCAATCTGATTCCAAAATTTTTGAAAAAAATATATTTAGAATCTACAGACAAAATTTTATAAACCACTAGTTTGTATCATCTTCAAATTCTCATGGTTTAGCCACTATAGGTGCTCAAAAGTGAAGATTTAGTTAGAAAAAATTAGTTCAATGTCCAGTTTGGCCAAAAATTGGAAACCAGTCTTGTGGGATCACCCTCTAGTTAATACACATTTTTTCTTGTCACCAATAATCTAAATTTTTGAATGATTCTTCTATAAATATCTAGGTGTCTTAGGTGACACCACTAGAGCTTCTTCTTCTCTTTAATTTTGTTCACCATGCTTTGCTTGCTCATCCTTTTCCTCTTCTTCAATCTCTTCTATTCTTACATAATTAGGTTCATCAGATACATATCCATCAACATCAACAAAATTATTCATTGTCTCATCAACCTTAACATTTGAACTCTCTAAATTCTGTCTCAGTCTTTTATTGAAACATCTGTATGATTTTCTATTAGTAGAATATCCAGGAAAAACGCCTTCATCACTTCTTGCATGAAAATTTCCCAAAGTTTCTTCATCTCTTTTGATATAACTTTTGCATTCGAATACCTTGAAATATTTAATAGTAGGAATTCTTCCATGCCATAAATCATAGGGAGTCTTTGTATTTTTTTCTCTTGCTTGAACTTGATTGAATATATAAACAATAATATGAATAGCTTCTTTCTAGTAAAATTCCAGTAAACCAACCTTAGTAATCATTAATCTAGTAGCCCCTTGAACCATTTTATTTTTCCTTTCAACAACTCCATTTTGCTGAGGATTTCTTGGGGTAGATAACATTCTCTTTATTCCATTTCTCTTCACAAAACATATTAAACTAATGGGAGGTGAATTCTCCACCTCTGTCAAACCTTAACCATTTTATCTTCAAGTTTGCTTCATTTTCAACCATAGCTTTGAATGTCTTGAATCTATCTAATGCATCTAATTTCTCTCTAAGAAATGTAACCCATGTATATCTAGAATAATTATTAATTAAAAGCATAAAGTGATTTTCACCAATTAGACTTCTCACTCTTGTAGGAACACAGAGATCTGTATGAATTAAATCTAGTAGTTTCATAGTAGATTGTTCCTTTGATCTGTAATGATTTCTTGCTTGCTTTCCAAAATGACAATTCCTGCACATAGCATTGACCTGGGCTTTGTAATTCTTGGTAACTCTCTCACGGCCTAAACAAAACTAATCCTTACCAAGTTATCCAAATATATGTGATAAATTCTCTGATTCCATAACCAACTTTCATTAATATGATTCATAAAGCATCATCCATCAACACCCTTAAATTGATAGATATTTCCTTCATATTTCTTTCCTACAACAATCAATATTAAAGATCCTTCTCAGATCTCACATATTTCATCCCTGAACACAAGATCATATTCCTTACTTCACATCTAACCAACACTCAAGAGATTATTCCTTAAACCCTTAACATAGTAGACATCATCAATATGATTCTTTCCATCAAAACTTACTTAACGTATCCTACAAATTTTAGCACCAGTACCATCTCCAAACGTCAACAAGCCTCCATCATATTTCTCAAGCTTAATAAACTTACTTTTATTACCAATCATATGATGTGAACAAACACTATCAACTACCCATTAATTCTTTTCTTGTTTAGCATGTAGGGCATAGATAAGCTTACCTTATTTTTTCTCCTTTTTCAAAGGGCTTTCGTTTACCTGTTTTTCAGAATTAGTAGAAGTAGGTTCATACTTAATTTCAAAGAAAAACCATTCATTTTCATTAGGATCTTTGTATTTAGAGTTGAACCAACAAATTTGTGGTTGGCTATTGGCTTCTCTTGCACTCTTAGGATCTTTCACCTAAAAGGAGAGAGATAGAACCCCAAAATTGAAGTTGTTCACTCAAATAGAGAATGGTATGATGTGAATATGACTAAATTCAATGTTGTAAATGTAATTAAATGATGAAATTGATTGAATATTGATGCAAAACCTAGAAAGTATGCAATTTTTGAAAACACTGTGAGGTTTACAAAAATCTTTAAAAGATTAGCAAAAATGCAAATGAAACTAAATAAAAAGTTGTTTTTTAGAATGTGTGCACCCGCAGAGCTAAAGATGACTAGAAAGCACTCTAGAAATCTAGAAAATATAACTTTTATGTTGATTACGACTCATTTGCCACCCTGGGTGAATTAGTCCCTGGATAGGGTTTTTTTCCTAGAAAGTAATTTCTACAAACTAGGTATCAGGATCTACATCTAAGTCAAAAAGTCACCTCAGGAGCGAAACATTTGACATCCATGGTGAAGCATTCCACTTTGAAATTTCTACAAATTAGATCTTTTTTCTACACCTTGACACCTATACAACACTATCTTTAATAGAAACCTGAGTTGGGATCTCAAAAAATTCCTACAAAATAGCTTAAACTTGGTTTACTAATGGGGGGTTCTCCTTGGTCAAACCCCTATATGGGTAATCAAACCTTGAATGGACAAAAATCTGCATAAAACCCTAGCCTTAAGTGTGTTAAAGACTAGGAAAGTATGAAGTATGATAAAACCCTATTCTATTGTGCTAGAATAAGATATGAAAATGTGATTTGAATAATGCAAGACATCAACCCTAGAAATCGTACAACACATCAAAAATGGATGCCAAAGACATGAAAATGGAATGTAAATGAAATGAAAACCTTAATATGAAGATAGAGAGAAAATGGAAGATAGAATCACTTTGAAAACAAGTCTTTAGGTGTGATTTGAAGGCTATTTGCATCTCCTCAACCTATATTTCTCCATGATTCACCATAGGCATCCATCATCAAATCTTTGAAATGTTGAATCTTGAATGAAGAGTGAGCTTCAAGACCTGCAAAAACCCTATTTTGTTGGCCTAAACTTCAACTTTGCTAATGGAACTTGTTGTGGAAGACTTGACTTTATAATTGCTTTATAAATGACTAAGAGATGTGAAAAATGGCTTAAAATGTGTATTTATAAGCATCAACACCTAATTTTCCCATTATTTAGACCTTAGAGGCCATCATCTACTAAAAAATTAAGTTGAATTAATTTAATTACCGCTCAAAATTTAAATTTCCATAAAAAAGGATTCATTCACCACCCTTGGTGAATGGGTCCCACCATAGGGGACTCATTCGCCCAAGGTGGCAAATGGGTCCGACTAGTGGTTTTTGATGGTGATTTTTTGGAATATGAATGAATTAAGTGATATTTGTTTGGATTTAAGTGATTTCTCAAGTGAAACGGGCCTCTAGATAAAAGATAATGGGTCTTAGGGGCCTATTATAAATATTGTTTTGAAGGATGAATAATGAAGGGGTACTCAAAAGTAGGTCTAATTAAGCATGAAGTTGTCTCTTTTCTCAAGAGTGTCCTATTTTATATGCCAAACTTAGCCCCCACTTTAGCACCCATATGAATCTACATGCATATGTAAGCTAAAGGACTCTAAACAGTGCATTTTATTAAATAAAAGGATACTCATTCAAAAGATAGGAGGATGAAGACCCCAGTGTAGTTATATGCAAAACCACAACATTAGGAACCACATCCTATAACAAAAAATCATTAATTGTCCAAAAATCCTTTTATCTAACTCCTAGGAATCCAATTCGAGGGTAGATGTATGCTCCCCCTTGATTCTGCTTGCTTTACAGAGGTGGAATCAAGGTAGCAATCTAGCCATGTCGAATAAGGAACATCATATCATAGGGAATTTCCAAGTACCATGCCACATAATGATAGATGATTGATGATGTTGGGTGTAGAATCACAATTCTAATGCATCAAACAACATTGAAAATAGAGTGCGCTAGCTCCCGTTATGTTGTTTTCAAGAAAAGATGTTTTATTAACTCTTAAGATAAAATAACCTTAATTTAATGCATAAGAGTAAGAGTAATGAAAATAGGTGAAAAGAGGTAAAGGAAAGTAATTTTTCACTTACCATTGCATTTTACCTTCATGTAGCTTGAGAGTGATGAGTGAGACGAGAAGATGTCGAATATATGGGAATATACGCCTTCACGATTGGATGAACTTCGAGAGCAAGTGGCATGCAGCGAGTTATACTATGAGGTGAGTCAATTCTACAACTTTCACTTTGTGATTTTGTAATAATTTAATGATTTTTAATGCATGGATAGGTTAATTTAGGATTTTGGAAAAAAGTTTGCAAAGTTTCCCCTTTTTTGCAAAGTGTCCCATTTGTTTGCAAAGTGTCCGTTTTGTTCACAAAGTGTCCTTTTTCTTTGCAAAGTGTCCTAAAAGGGTTCTAAAGTGTCTAGGGCCATTATAAAAGCACACTAGATAAAATTTATCACACTTGCATGATGAATAATGTGAAAATTGAAGATATTAGATGAATTTTTAGAGGATATTGTTATGATTTTGATAGTTTCTAGCTTGGTCGCGACAATGGCTAGGAGGGAGACATATTAGCTTTCTTAGACATTTAGCCCCAACACTATCAGCAATAGAGAGAGAGGATTTATAGGTAGTAGGTATCTATTGGGAATATTTGATGCCACCCATGAGATACCATGACATCATGCTTATGGCCCTATGCGAGCGTTGGGGCGTCGATACTTGTAGGTTTCATCTTCCTACCAGGGAGATGACCATCACTCTCAAGGATGTACACCATATTCTTTGAGTTTTTATTTAGGGAGAATGGGTATATTTACGAGGGGATTGATCATTCCATGAAAAGAAGGTGGAGATGCAGTACTGCTTGGATGGACCTGTTCATGATGAGCACATGAGAGCACAAATCAAGCTTTCCATGATTCTATATTCTCGAGGCCCTGTTGTGTGATGGATTATGATGTATACATTGGATCTTGTTCTCAATCCTAATGGAAAAGTGACACACTTGGACAAAAGATTGGTACACTTGATTCGAGGGATGTATGATCATAGGATAGTCTATGATTGGGGACACTACATCCTAGCACACCTTTATTATGATCTTGGATGATTTGTGCTTCAAGAGATTGATAGTATGGTGCACTGCACGCTTCTATAGGTGTGGTGCATCCAGCATATTACATGCACTAGGCCTATCGGGTTCCCTTGTGCTATAGTTGTAGGATATCCATGAGCATTCGACTATCCTCTACAACACTTATGGTAGTACAAAGATCTACATTTTTGGAGGGTGAGATTTGACTGGTTGGAGGAGGATGAGATCCTATGGAGACCTTATCTAATCATTCTATAGTGGCCAGACCCCACAAGACAACTTAGGAGGATGCAGATGGACAAGTTTTTTGTTGGACAACATGACTATGTTGTACGACCTTTCTATTATGGGTGAGTCATGTGCTAGTTTGGGCAGGTGCAGACACCACTAACGGCGTGGCCCTTCATTAGATGATTAGTGTGAAGTGCTTGGAGGCTAGGTGATACTGTTCAACTTACTATAGATCATGTTCATGAGAGTGATTCTGATGATTCAAATCATGACCGAAAACCAACGTTTGACACTAATGATGTTGGCAACACAGATGAGGATGAGGAGTGGTGGTCAGTGACACGACCAGCTCCTATATTTCCCATGGATTCCCTTATAGGTGATGCAGGGCCAACACCAAATAAGGGATATGAGCCAGAGGATAGGACCGAGGATGTATGATATAGGCTAGTAGATATATTTACTGATGTGATCGATGATGGGTATGATTTGGAGGCTGATCCTAGCTATGAGGGCCAAGATGGAGGAGAGGAGGATGATTATTATGAGGAGCCACCCTTGAGTGAGGGTGATGAGGTAGTGACCGAGGATCAACATGAGCATGGAGATATTTCTTACACTCGTAGGACCAGATCCCATGTAGTAGCTACATCAGACATCAACGACCACAACTAGAGAGAGGCTAGCATGTCCTCCATGCCCCCCATAGAGGATGAGGTTGATATTCCTCATTTGACTAGAGACATAGGTGATGATATTTGATTTTATGCATGTAATTTAATATTTTATTCCTTATATATATCATGATGATGTTTACTGATTATGTACCTTTTCTATCTTGCAGGAGTGATGAGAGACTGACAATAGTTCTATCATCAGGCTATCGTAGAGATAGTGCATGCACAATCGATGAGAAGGAGATGGATCCTGATTGCATGCCCCCATTGATCATGGAGGAGGATGCAGAGTTCCTCAGACCTTTCATGAGGTTACGGGAAGTGTATGAGAGTATGAGGAGATGACTACATCGAACTAAGAGTGTAGGATAGTCATCATAGACATTAGTAGAGGTTAAGAGACTACATGCAGAGCTAGCACATGTATGAGTGGAGAGGAATCAGATGGCAAAGGACTGACTTGTGGATCTTGGTCAAGTATAGGGTTTGGAGTATGAACTTAGAGTTGGTAGGTCACAGTCACAATCACAAACAACTATCTCACAATGTTTAGGGACTAGATCATGAGTGCCAAAGCCTGAGGGGTCTAGCTCACACAGACCTTGTTGATTTTGTATACGATATATAGATGTACATATATATATACATGCATATTTGATGTTATTATAATTTGTCTTTATGTGTTTTTATATTAAATGAAAATGTGATTAATTAAATAACTTATGGTAGCACTACTGAATTTGACACCATTTTCCCATGGATGTCTGTCGGTCGTTTGACAAATCTTTGTCGGACAAGCGACGAAATGACAAAAATATTTTTGTTGCTATTTTTTTGTCAAAAGGCTGACGAATTAAACATCAAAATAACAATGCAGATTCGTTTGTCATCGGCATCATAAAATGACTCAAAATTTTGTTAGAATATCGACAAAAAACTTCATGTATCCACTGACGAATTACACCAAAAGTTCGTCACCATTTCGACAAAATGGGAAAGGAGTAGCATCGAAAAAACACCAGATGTTCATCACCATTTCAATGAAATGGGCAAGGAGTAGCATGGAAACAACACCAGACATTCATTTCCATTTCAATGAAATGGGCAAGGAGTAGCGTTGAAACAACACCAAAAGTTCATCAAAATTACAACAAAATGGGCAAGTAGTAGTGTCAAAACAAAACCAAAAGTTCATCGAAATTGCGACACAATGGGTAAGGATTTATAATGAAACCTTCATCGTAGCTATAGCAACTTTTTCAAACGTTTTTGGTGATTTGTTAGTGGGTTTCGTCGAAATTGAGATGAAACAGTGAATTTTTTTTTTTTAAATATTCGTTGAAATGTACCATCGTGGAGACTGATGATTGATCATACATACAAACTTCATATTGGTTTGATGCTTCAAATGATGCATTTCTTATATTGAAAAGTGCATTACCTTATTGAGCTTCTCTTTGTTTAAAGAATAGTTTAATATTCTCTACTTAACAGGGCCAACACGTGATGGTGGAGGCTCATTTGGCCCCTCCCCTCCCCTCACATCACTCTCAATTCCCCATACCCAATCATATAACATTAATCATTCATTCATCCATTAATAACATATAACATTCATTCATTCATCCATTAATAACATATAACATTCATTCATCCATTAATAACATATAACATTCATTCATTAACATATAACATTCATTAATTAACATATTCACATTCATTCATTAACATATAATATTCATTCTTTCAGTTTTTAGATATTATCAAAAATATGGTTGTCATGATATGATTACAATCACTTTTTTTTGGTTTCTTTTTTAAAGCTACATAAATTTGAAGTGGAGTATCATTTTCTATATCAATATCTATCCCCCCTTTAGTTGTTCTACCCTCTGCTCATGATCTTAATGTATTCCTAGTTGTATACTCATGACATGGACATCGTTGCAAGGGGGGTCTGCTGCAATAAGAAAGAAATGTTTTTGAAATAAAAAGTAACAAAACAAGGGTGTTGACCCATAAGTACAAGGCACAAAGGCCATCCAGTAAAAGCACACTAACAACATAGTGACAGTAGGGAGAAATCCACCACCCATAACACATCATCAAAAAACAAAAAGTAACAGTAAATGTAGGATAATAAAGTTCATCAACCAAGCCAAAAACTAGCCAACTAAGTCCAAAGACCACCCGGGGTCCACCAAGTTTTAGTAGAAAAAACAAACAAAAAGACATAGAAATAAACAAGAACAAATAGGCCCAACAGCCTAATTCTTTTCCTTCTTGCCAGGCATATCATGTATAGTTGTTGCCTAATCTGCCATGAAGAACTCGATCAGCTCCTTGAAACTAGCATCATCTTCAGTACCATCCGCAAAATTTTCCTTCTACAACAAGCAAAGACTGGTGGCCGACTTGTGCATGATCCTAAGGGAAAATTGGGACACCTCTTGGACCTTCTTTTCCAACCTCTCCAATCTCCCCTTCAACATACCAACTTCTTCCCAAGCCATGTCTTTTTCCTTGTGGTTTTCCTGCAAGGGGGCTTTTCCTTTAACCACATCAGAGGATCGGGGGGTAATTTCCAACACATTGTCACCAAAAGGGCCCTTTAAACTTTCTGACACATGGGACGCACTATTCACTGACACTAACTAGCCTTCCCCACCTGCCACCATTTCCTCATGACTTTCACTGTCACTCTCAAGATCCTTGTCTAAATTAGAGGCTTCCTTAAGGCTTCTGACCTTGTCTTGCTTACAAACCAGTCTATGAGATCGATGGGGGGTGTTAGCTTCTTTAGTGATCTCAATATTAGAATCAATTTGATGGCGGATTTTAGCTTTCTTAGAGGCTTTAGCCTTAAGGTGTGGGGTAGGGACAAGCCACTTTCTTTCCTTACCTATATCCCCCAGGCTTGGGACAAGGGAAGTGCCATGGGGATGGGCTTTCAAAGTAGGATTCTTAAGGCATTTTTTATTACTTGGGCCCGGTGTGTCAAAAATACTAGCAGAGGGGGGAGTAGAGGAAACTAGGGTTTCGTCAAGAGTAGGGAGAGATGGGACTTCTTGCATAGTGATAGGCTAAGCAAGGCAAAGCACCATATGGAAATGATAAAGCCTAGACATAAGGCCTTGGTGAAGGATAGTATAATTTTTTCTAGAAATAGTGGCTTCATTAAACTTCGCAATAGTGCTGTCAAGAGCATGATATAGGAAGAAAGGAATAGAAATATGCAAATGGTTCCAAAGGTGGTTCCTAAGAAAGATAAGTTAAACTGATATGTTTTATTATTATTGTTACAAGTATTTCATTAATTAAAAGAACATTAGAGTGGTTCTCTTTACCTAATGGGTCCACATCATGTTCCTGAACTTTTTTTATAGACTCATGCTCAACATGTTGAACACCCTCTAAATCCTGATCTATAATTGAAACACAAAAGGTTACATTAATTAATACACCAATTGAAATTAAATATGTTTAAGAGAATATGAGGGTGGTCCTCTTTACCTAATGGGGCCACATCATGTTCCTGATCTTCTCTCTAGCCTGATCATGCTCAACACGTTGATCACACTCTACATGCTCTAAAGTTGAAACACGAAAGGTTATATTAATTAACACACCAATTGCAATTAAATATGTTTAAAAGAACTTTAGAGTGGTTCTCTTTACTTGATGGGGCAACATAATATTCCTAATCTTCTCGAGCCTGATCATGCTCAACATGTTGATTATGCTCTACATGCTCTAAAGTACCGAGATGCACACCATGACCTTCATCTACACATTGTGCTCCACTCTCATCAGGTTGCATTCCAATGTCATGTGCAGTATTATCATTTCTTGAATGTTTAAAACAAATAGGCATGTAATTACTTTATGGTGGAAATTAATATTGAATATATTGCACAAGTATTCAATTTTAAATAAAATTTATTGAGTTTATTTACCTATGTGTTGGATGCAATGGAAGATTTTGTTTTCCTAGTCAAGACTCTTAGGTGTTCAGCCACAACTCCATAGCCTTGCTGGAACACAATCTTCAGGTCCTTTTCAGTGGGAACTCTGTTGAATTCAGAGCCCTATATTTTTGCATAAGATAATGAATTTTTCTTCTATGGTGTGATAAAACCAAAATTATTTTCAATTTATTATAATTTGGATGCAATATTTCATTTATTGATACTTACAATTTGTGCGGCTAATTTCATATAACCACTAGAGCCAAGTTTTTGTTACTTGTACTTTTCAGTCTTTCCTTTGTTGCCTTCAATGTGTTGGGAAGCCTATGAAAATTTTGAAATATGTTAGATTATGTAAAAATAAAGAGTAATCAGTATATAATTAAATTTTTGATAGTATCACATGCCTTCCTTGGCCTAGTGGTGTCTTTCATTTTTTCTTTTCAACCTTCTCCTTTCCATCCAACACCAAGTCCTTCCACTCCCTCTTCGAAATCATGGGGCAATGCTCGTAATTTTTGTTCTTCTATAAATGTGACCTATATTGGTCCCTCACATACTTTAGATAGGTGCTAGCTTTCTTAAGGACCTTGGTTCGGTTGAATGTTTTATCACCGAACATCACAACTAAACTATTAATGAGCTCATCTTTTAAATCTTGATTTTGCGAATTCCACCGTGTACGTATGGTGGGCCTGAAGAGATCCAATGTAATATCACTTAGATGTTAATAAAAAACATCATTTCTTGCAAAATAATTATGGGATCAATATTCTAAAAAGAGTGACCAATAAGTAAATTTCAATTGAATTATATATAATAATAATTAAAACATTTTAAAGTACTTGGGACCTTCTCTATCTTTATGGGAACAAAATCCTCGGTCACCACAAGTGTGACTGGAAATGTTCTTGAACTAGTAATACAGGAAGATCTAGGAAATGCTACTAAAACATCACCAGTACTAGTGGCCTCTGCATCCCCAAGTACTGTCTTGATGCATGTTCTGGTATGTGTTCATTGCCATTGGGTGCATTAATGGATGCCTGCATGGTATGTGTTGCCGACATTTTAGATGAAAATATAGGCATGAATGATGGGGTTAGATGATGTGATGTATGCGTAGGAAGATTAGGATGGACACTTGTACCAACCCTTACTCCTCAGGCAACACTTGCAATACCCTGATCATGGCTAGGAGCATCATGAGGAGGCAAATAACCCTGTAAAAACAACACATATTTTAGTTCATGACATAAAAGAGTAAAAAATATAAAACTATGAATGAAATTATTGTTGGTATGTGGCGACTAATCATGCTATACTGCATAGCCCATGGTATATTGTACACCCTGGCCCCCTGTCCTCGACGGGGTCCGGGGCCGGGTCGGGCCCCTGGTTCGGGCGGTAGCCCCCAAGAAATTTTTTTTTGCCATTTTTTTCACATCGTCAGCGAAAAAGGAAAAATCTCCGAAAAAGAAAGAAAACCAACATTGTAAAACCCTAATTCTGGAAGCTTCTAAAAGCTTGTTAAAAGGGGTTGGGATGGGGGTTACAGTATGAAGAAAAACATGATTATTCGCGAGATTGTAATAGGTTTTGCACTGGATAATAAAAGTATTGGATGACTACGGTTTGGTGGATGTAGCCCAGATTGGGTGAACCACGTTAAATTCTCTGTGTTATGATTTATTCTGTGTATGTCTTAGTTTCTTTGTTTATTATTTAAATCTATATTTAATTGTTAGATATTTTCCATCTCTAACCCTAACAAGTGGTATCAGAGCGAGTTGTGTTTTTGATTATCATCTGTAGGAAGATCTCACAGTTGAGTGGGAGTCTCACGGTTGAGTGGGAGCAATGGCAGACGAGGGTAAGAAGGTTGAGAAGTTTAATGGGTAGAACTATCAATTATGGAAGATGCAGATGGAGGACTATCTCTATCAGAAGGATTTATGACAGCCATTGGAAGGGAAAGCCAAGAAACCTGTGGCAATATCAGATGAGGACTGGGAGATCTTGGATAGAAAGGCTCTTGGCAGTATTCGTCTATGCCTGGCACAATCGGTGGCGTTTAATATTACAGCAGCAAAGACAACTCAAGAGTTGATGGAAACCCTAGTGAAGTTATATGAAAAGCCTTCTGCTTCGAATAAGGTATTTCTTATGAAGCGTTTATTTAATATGAAAATGGTAGAAGGTGGGTCAGTTACTGATCATTTGAATGAGTTTAATATGGTCATCAGTCAATTAACCTCTCTAAAAGTAAACTTTGATAAAGAAGTTAGGGATCTTTTGATTCTATGTTCTTTGCCTGAAAGCTGGAATAGCTTGATAATGGCTGTTAGCAATTCTGTTTCTGGTTCGAATACATTGAAATTTGATGATGTTGTTGGTGTTATTTTGAGCGAGGAAATTCGTAGGAAAAGCTTAGGTGGAACATCCACATTAGGCAGTGTTTTGAATGTAGAAAGCAGGGGCAGAACAAAGGAGAGAGGAAACAATTCTGGAAATCGTGGGAAGTCACGAGGAAAGTCAAAGGACAAAAGGTCCCAATCCAGAGATAAGAGGGATTGCTGGTACTATGGTAAGCCAGGTCATTTGAAGAAAGATTGTTGGTCTCAGAAAAATAAAGATGGAGACAATAAGGAAGGAAGCAAAGAGGCAAATGTGGTAAGTAATAAATCTGATGAGGATGCTTTGATTCTTTCCCTTGATAATGCTGATGATTCTTGGGTATTAGATTCAGGGGCTTCATTTCATGCTACTCCCCATAGAAGTTATTTTCTTGATTATGTCCAAGGGGATTTTGGGCTAGTTTATATAGGAGATAACGAACCCTGTCAGATTATTGGAAAGGGAAGAATCAAGATTAAGTTGCAGAATGGGAATCATTGGCTACTACGTGAGGTAAGGCATGTTCCAAAGTTAAGCAGGAATTTAATTTCAGCAGGGCAACTTGATGATGAAGGTTGTGTTGTTACATTTAGTGATAAAAATTGGAAGGTCATAAAGGGTGCCTTAATAGTAGCAAAATGTGTGAAATTAGGCACCTTATATCTTTGTACAGGACATACTGTTCATTCTACTTTAATTGTTATAGAAAATGGTCAATGTTCAGGAACAGTTGCTGCAGTTAAGCAGGTAGAAGATCATACAGTTGCTGTGGACTCTGAATCAGCACTGTGGCATAATAGGCTTGGGCATATAAGTGCAAAAGGTATGAAAGTACTTCATTCAAATAATGTTTTACCAGGTATAAAATGTGTTAATATGGATTTCTATGAAAGTTGTGTCTATGGATGTATGGGGACCGGCTCAGGTATCTTCTCTCGGTGGCTCTTTGTATTATGTTACATTCATTGATGATGCAACTAGGAAGGTATGGATTTATTTTCTTAGGCAGAAATCTGATGTATTTGAAACTTTTAAAAAATGGAGAAGCTTGGTTGAGAATGAGACAGGTAAAAAGATAAAATGTCTCAGATCTGATAATGGTGGTGAGTATTGCAGTAAAGAGTTTGAAGATTATTGTTCCTCTAATGGTATTCAAGGCGAAAACGGTTCCAAGGACTCCACAAGAAAAATGGAGTGGTGAAGCGCATGAACAAAACAATAATGGAGCGGTGCACGAACTATGAGATTGCATGTAGTTGGATTGCCTTTAAAAATGTGGGCAGAGACTGTAAACACTACTATTTATTTAATTAATAGAGGTCCCTCTAATCCTTTGGGTTGTGGTATTCCAAGGAAGCATGGAAAGGTAAGAAGGTGAGTTATTCTTTTCTCAAAACCTTCGGTTGTGAAGCATTTGCACATGTAGATTATGAAAATAGAACCAAGCTTGATGCAAAATCAAAGAAATGTGTATTTGTTGGATATGGCATTGATGAATTTGGTTATAGGCTTTGGGATTTTGAAAATCAAAAAATTGTGAGAAGTAGGGATGTCATATTCAATGAGAAAGTCTTGTACAAAGATCTTTGCTTCAGCATGAGAAGAAAGAAAAATATTATGTAGTGTTGGATGATACTCCAAATAATGATGTTTCAGTGGTTCCTCATGCTAGGCAACAACAACATCAACAAATACCACAAACTCTGTTAGACGATCTTCAAGGATAAGTATACCCTCTAGAAAGATTCTCTCCCTCTTTGTATACTATTTTGTTAACTGATGCTGAAACCAGAATTATGAAGAAGCTATGCAAGGTGGATACCAAGGTTCAGTGGGAGCATGGAATGAAAGAAGAAATGGACTTTTGCTGGAAAATCAGACTTGGGATTTATGCAAGTTGCCTTGTAAAAAAGGTTTACCAAAACAAAATGGATTTTATAGCTGAAAGAGGAGGATGGAGGTAAGAAAATTTAAAGCCCTTATTTGTAAAGGGATTTGCACGAAAAAGGGTATTGATTTTGATGAAATTTTTCTCCCCGCTGTTAAAATGACTTCTATCTAGCATTGTTTTATTGTGGTGGGCTGAAGATTTTGCATTTAGAACAACTTGATGTTAAAATAGCCTTTCTCCATGGTGATTTGAAGAGGAAATATATATGAAACAACCACAAGGATTTGAGGTCAAAGGTAAGGAGAAACTAGTGTGCAGATTGAAGAAAAGTTTATATGGCTTGAAGCAAGCACCTCAACAATGGTATTTGAAATTTGACAGTTTTATGGCTGAGCAAGGCTACAACAGGTGTAATTTTGACCATTGTGTTTATTTTAAGAGGTTGGATAATGACACCTACATTATTTTATGCTTATATGTTGATGACATGCTTGTAGCTGGGTCTAACATGGATTACATAAGTGAGCTAAAAGAACAGTTAGCAAAATCTTTTGCTATGAAGGATTTGGGTGCAACAAAGCAAATCCTTGGTATGAAAATTTGTAGAGATAAGAAAAATAGAAAATTGTTTTTATCTTAGGCTAATTATGTTGAAAAAGTGTTGCAACGATTTCATATGGAGAATGCAAAAGTTGTCAGGACACCTTTTCCTAGTCATGTTAAATTGACTAAGGATATGTGTCCAAAGACACAAGAGGAGGAAAAAATGTCTAAGGTACCATATGCTTCAGCTGTAGGCAGTTTAATGTACGCCATGGTATGTACTAGACAAGATATTGCACATGCCATAGGAGTTGTTAGCAGGTATTTGAGTCATCCTGGAGTTGAGCATTAGAATACAGTAAAATGGATTCTTAGGTATTTGAGAGGTACATCCAATAAATGTTTATGTTTTGGGGGCTCTAATACTGATTTAAGAGACTATGTTGACTCAGATTTGGCAGGGGATATCGATACCAGGTAGAGTACTACAGGTTATATATTTACAGTTGGTGGGACAGCAGTGAGTTGGATTTCTCGATTGCAGAAGGTGGTTGCTTTATCCACCACAGAGGCAGAGTATGTTACTGCAACAGAGGCGGCAAAGGAGATGATATGGCTGCAACTTTTCATGGCTGAGTTGGGAAAACAATAGGATGGAAAATACTCATTTACAAATAGTCAGAGTGCTATACATCTTGCAAATAATTCTGCCTTGCATTCTAAAACAAAACACATACAATTGAGATATCATTTTATACGGTCGGTGTTGGAAGATGGACAGGTCAAGCTGGACAAGATTCATACAGATGTCAATCCAGCGGATATGTTTACGAAGGCGGTGCCAAGGGAGAAGCCGAGCCCTCACTTTGGTTGGCCTCTTCAAGGTTGAATCAATCTAAATATAACAGCAAAGCAGGTCCAAGGTCCTTATTTCCGCAATGTAGCGCGTGATGCTGCCTTAGGATCGGGCCTCCAAGTGGGAGGTCGTGGATGGTGGAGCCCCGGACGCTTCCCAAGTGGGAGATTGTTGGTATGTGGCGATCGATCATGCTATATTGTATAGCCCATATATTGTACACCCCTCGTCCCCCGGCCCGCCGGTCCGAGGTCGGCTCCGCCTCGGCGCAAGTTTGGGGCTGTGAGTCTCAAAAAATTTTTGCTATTTTTTCAAGGTCACAATCTAAAAAGGAAATCTCCGAAAAAAAAAAGAAAACTGACATTGTAAAACCCTAATTCTGGAAGCTTCTAAAAGCTTGTTAAAAGGGGTTGGGATGGGGGTTACAGTATGAAGAAAAACGCGATTATTCACGAGATTGTAATAGGTTTTGCACTGGATAATAAAAGTATTGGATGGCTGCAGTTTGGTGGATGTAGCCCAGATTGGGTGAGCCACGTTAAATTCTCTGTGTTATGATTTATTCTGTGTATGTTTTAGTTTCTCTGTTTATTATTTAAATCTGTATTTAATTGTTAGATATCTGCCATCTCTAACCCTAACACTTATGTTAAAATTAAAGAGCTCATGATAACTTGCAAGTTTTGTAATCTCTCAGTCAATATTTTAACCCTCTCTCTTATCTCATCTGTTTGAGGCACTATGAACATCAACTTAACCATTTCTTCATTGCATTTTTTTGGGATCTTCTTTATCGTATTGAGAGGGTTTATTGAATAAGTGATGTCATGATCACAAAATATTGATTGCAACTCACTATGGATACTCTCCTCTACTGCTAGTGCCTTTCCCCGATTAGTCGACTGCAATAAGAATATTAAAAATATTATCGAAGTTAACCCAAAAAACTTATGAAAAAAACATAATAATAAAAAATTTTGCTCGTATCTAATTTGTACAATTACAATGAGGTAAACCTGTCGGGTAGAAGCGCTCGAAGATACATCGTGATTTGTGCTCTAGGCCAGATCCTTCTTTGTATGATCAATGTCCCCTTGTGACAAAAATTAAATATAAAAAAAACATTACTAAAATGAAATCAATAGACTTATAAAAAAACATAAGAATAAAATGGTATATTAGAGTCATTAATTAGAGGTTGGGTAAAATGGTACATAGTACATACCAACCCCATAGTAAATGTGTTTGTAACTAAGTGATTCAAATTGTAATCGATTAGCAACTCTTACCCTACATTTATTGATTTTATCACACATATGAATACACGGTTTCCATCGCGCGCCTCGAATATGCAATTGGGTTGCTTATTTGTTGACCTAGGTCATGTACTGCTTATAAACCCTACAATATTCCCTGATGCTTTTGGCCTTCCATCAATGTACATAGCCACTCCTTTATTTTGATCCTTATATTTTAGTTGTATATAATTTATTGACAATGCATACGTATGCATACTTCATGTATATCGAACCAGTTGCATCATATCTTTGTAACGGTAATGGGGTCCAACATACTCCATCAATTTAGTAACTTTTTCATAACAAACCTTTATGTCATCCATGCAAAATAGGCCCAAACCATGTAATGATGATGGTGCTATGTAATATATCCTTTCGTTGACACAAAAATCAGTGTTTATTGGAGGAAGTTCCTTGGGTACCCATTGTTTCCATAGATGTTTGTACCTCAAGGGCACCTTGATGTCGGCTATGCTCTCATCATCATAAGAACATGACCCCCCTTCAGCAAGAAAAAATTCCATGCATTTACAAAATTTTCTTCTAATCTTTTGACCTCTATTTGATCTCCCTCTTTTAGACATACTACATGTCTCACTTTCCTCTTCTCTTCCTGAATTTCCCTCGCTTAAGGAAGACAAATATGACAAATACTTATTTGGTGGTACCTGCACTCATAAGGATGTTAGATGAAGTTCTTTCATGGTGATGTGATCCCAAGGTGACATTATGATTAATCTATCATTTCATCGCTAGAATTTCACAGGTTATAAGGTAATCAAGTCTTGATAGATTGCAATCTATTGTTACTACCATCCAAATGTGTCCATCAAAAATCAAATATACTTAACGATTTAACTCCCAAACTTTGTAACAAGTGTTAAATGTAACTATGGTCCACCAGTTACACAACCAAGGCCTCAAATGTATTCTCTAATTGTAATCAAAGGACTTTTGCTCTTCATTCAAGTAAATAAACTTGAAGGGAAACACCACCAAGTGGTTTATTGGACACCTACATGACTAAAAATAGAAGCAAATTTACATTTAATTTCCATATGTCTAAGTGGCTAATGGGAAGGGAGTGTGTACTAGGCCTGGTTAAGTCATCATAAGTTTACGCTTTGGAAATAATTTTTTTTAAGTCATATTAAATCTTTCTATGTTTAATTGCTAGGAGACTTTTGGTATGTTTTAAGGTAGGATGATTGATGAAAGAGCCCAAAGACTAGCCTTTCTCCATGGTATCTAGGTACACATAGCAGCGGTCTTCTCTTATATGGTTGGACATAATTTAAAGAACTTAGCTAGGAATTATTCATTTAACCTAAGGTTTTCTCATAATTCCATCATTGAAAAAGTATGATCAAATTCTTCTACTATGAAGAATTGGTCTATGTGCCTCTAGTAATCACTAAAAATGTTTGTAAAGATAAAATGACTAGTTGCATCAGGTAGGAGAGAATCATCTTTGAGTTCTTCAAAGATTATATTCCTCTATTCATAATTTTTAAGGATTATGTGTGGAGGAGGTTATCACTACCAAGAAGGGAGGAGACATTTCCTTGTATTCTTTTTATAATTTTCATTATTCTTATTTATTTTACACTTACAATTACAAATACACATACATATGCATTTATTATTTTCATTTATTTCTCATGTAGTTTAATAGTTTGATCAATTTCATATTATATGTGTTGAAGACTTTAGAATTTAAATTACATTAATTTATGGATATGTTGTATCTATAACACTACAAAACCATATGCTCTTTGCATTTACACTTTCATTTAGAAATACACATTTATATACATAGATATAGATTTATTTAATGATATGTTGCATTTATTGTTCTAGGAGAGCATCCAGTAATTTCATTTACATTTACATTTAAAAATACATATACATACATACATACATACATATATATATATCTGTGTGTGTGTGTATCATTTATATTCAGTGTTCAGAAACAACCCATGAGGTTTGCACATGGATAAAAATTCATCAAATCGGATCTCCCATACAAGTTTTGTTGAAACCTAGGCTTAAACCTCTCATTTCACATGCTTTTCTTCACAAAAAGATTGATGAGAATAGCTATACCTTCTTTATTTCTCATCCTATGCCCTATTCATGCATCCTACAATTACAACAGTATCCATGGGGCCTCTTACACAAGCTACAGTAATCAAAAAAAGTGTAAGAGCCCCTTAATATCATGCTTCGACTACAAAACCCTCAAAAATAGGGTAACTCAGATTATGATTTGTTGGTGAGTTGTATGGACAAAATCATCAGCACCAGCTCATTCTTGGAGTCTTTTGAAAGAGAAGCGAATCAAGTGGCAGTTAAGTACAAACCTTATAGTGTCAAGGTGAATGAGGTGATCAATTTTGATTGGCCAGCTGATGAAGAGTACCATAAATGGGTAAATGTATATTTAACTAAGGAAGAGTGAAAATGAGTAGGCTGCTAATGGTTGACAAATCAGTTGTTGCAATTACAATAGATTCTAGTTTTGTTTTTTGGTGATAGTCTAGGCATGAAATTCTTGAAGTTTTTTGTTGCTACATCAACCATTCTCAACGGGCACGATGAACAAGAAGATTCTTTAGGGAGATTGCTGTTGTAAAAAAAAATTGGAATATAACAAGGTGGTCCAATTGGCTGGTGACACGTGTGCTTTCTAGCCCGATGCTTGTTTGCTCCTTATTTTTCTATAAGAAGGATTTCAAGGCCAGAAGTATGGGTTAGCAAGTTGGATATTTCTGGTCAAGTCTAGATGAAGTTTTAGAGCAAGTTGTAAAGTCTGATGGTTTTAGGAAAAATGCAATTTAGGTTTTGAGTCATTCTATAGTAGGTTTTGAATTCATGCATGGATTTGATGTTTTATGACAATACTGACATTTGAATTGATATTATTAATTCGATCTCATGTCTCTCCATTGTACAAGCATATCTGAATTTTGAATAACATGATCAAGAGTTGTTTCATTCATCTCACTAGTGTGGTGTGTATGATTCTTGTTTTAGGTTTAATTCAACGAATTAATTAAAATTCTTGAATGGGATTGTAGGTGGATATGTTCTGTATAAGGATTTGATAAGTAGTATTGGGTTAGAATACATATTGATGAGATTGTAAAGCAATGTTATCAAGGATTTTATATGTTATGTGTTAAATCTGTCATGAACCCTTAGATGCTTATAAATTTGACTCCTCTAATTGATATATGGCACTGATCTAAGTTGTACTTATTTGTATGGTTCAGTATTTGTTTTCCTTTACCTAGAGCTTGCTACAAATTGAAAATCAATGACTATCTTCTACTGTGAAATGTTGTATTTATCTCATGCTCCAAATAGTTGATATTATTGATAAACAACCAATTATATTTGGTATTATCCTATTATGTTGAGTTATTAAATGAGATTATATGTTGTTAATGTTGTTTATGATGATGGTGTAGAGGTTGTTAGTGCATTAAGGGATCACCCTCTAGGTTCTTGTAGAGCCCAAAGTGTAGGAGGTCTTTCAAATCCTCGTTAGTTGGTCTAGGTCCTAAGAGCTTCCCTTTATTGGAATTAGCAATTCCATAGGTAGATTAGAAGATCAACTTGCTTACCGTAAAAAAAACCAACACCTTGCATATGTTTTTGATGGAGGTATTAAAGAAGAATTGTATGCCTCTATTTCCATTCATTAGATCTACCTTAGCCTAGCATATACTTGCGCTAAGTCTACAATTGCTTCATACTCATGCAATGAAGGCTATGTGTGATGAAATCTTAGACCTCAACCAAGATGTGGGTAGATTATGGGATTTTTTCCAAGACCTAAGGTTGGTGGATAAAAATGTGAAAGACTAAGCTTTTTTTTTTTTGTCTTATCTTATACCATTTTACGAGAATGGGGGTGCCAATGTACGAGAATATCTTTGGAAACTAGGCATGAAAATTGAAGGTTAAAGAGAATGGTGGTGCCAAAATTATAGTACTCATTGCCCCTTGGTCATCGATTTTCCCTGAGTGCCCTCAACCTCATCCTTGGTGTTGGTATTGACCTTGTTTTCACTCCTCCAAACTCTTCCTCGGCGCTGATATTGACCTTGTTTTCACTCCCCCAAACTCTTCGTCAGCACTAGTATTGACCTTGTTTTCACTCCTCCAAACTCTTCCTCGGTGCTGATATTGAACTTGTTTTCACTCCTCCAAACTCTTCGTTGGTGCTGGTATTGACCTTGTTTTAACTCCAAACTCTTCCTTGGCACTAGCATTAACCTTGTTTTCACTACTCCATACTCTTCCTCGGCACTAGCATTGACCTTTCACTTCTCCAATTTGATGAGATATAACTTGGTTTCGTTAGGTTTTATAGTATGTTAATTAAATTCAAAATTTTGGTGCCATTTAGCTAGGTTTTAATATTCTACAATATAGTTAAGTATATATTAGCTATATTTTACATAATAAATAATATAATTATTTAACTTATTATAACTATATATTATATTCTTTAACAAAATTATTAAATACATATAAAATTATTATAATTAATAATTATTAATAAGTATATTTTTATATAATAAAAAATATAATTAATATAATATATATTTAAAAAAATAGTAATATATATTAATATGAGAGAGAGAAACTAAATTTTGATTGGTTGTTTCATGTCAAAAATCCAAGGATGGCATGTGTCCTTGGGGAGTTATGCTCAAGGTAGCATGCCTTTTGATTAAATATATGATAATTCTCCTTTAAGACCTCTTCAATGTACCCATTGCACACTTAAGGAGACAAAGATAAATATAGGAAAGAAAATATAGAGAGAGGGAGATAATGAAAAAAATATAAATAGAAAGGGAGACAAAGAGATAGAGAGGGGTAGAGAGATAAAGAGATAAGGATGAATAGATAGAGATATAGGGAGGGTGATTGATATATCTCTCCCTGTCACTCTCTATATCTCTATATCTCCCACTATCTATGTCACTCCTTCCTCTTCCCCCCTCTATCTATTGAGCTATCTCTCCCTCTCTCCCCTTTTTCTCTCATTCACTCCATCTCTCCCTCCATCTCAACTACTCTATATCTCTATCTCTATTTCTCTTTTTATCTCCCTCTTACTTCTCTCTCTATCTCTTTCTATCTATATCCCTTTCTCTCCCCCCCTCTCTATCTTCCCCACTCTATCTCTCACCATCTCTCCCTCTCTATCCCCCCTATCCATCGAATCTCTATATCCACCTCTCTTCCTTTCTCTTCCCATATATCTCCATCTCTCTTTCTTTTCCCATATATATCTATCTCTCTCTCTTTCTCTCCCCATAAATTAACTAAGAAGCCATGGAAGCATACAATAGTATATGTTGGTAAAACTATAATAGTGTTTTATTAAACTATAAGTAACACTTATCTTTCTAATGTTAGGCCTTCTTATAAAAATAGTGTTTTATTAAACTATAAGTAGATTATTGTCACCACTTTTCATTCATCATGAAATGCCAAATGTAGCAATTGTTTTGTTGCTTTTGTCAAGTTTCATTAACCAAGCTATTTACTGGGTTGAATAAAGTTGTGTTATGACCCTTTATCTCTTTAAAATAATTAGACAATATTAGTGAGATCAGGAAGGGGAGAAAACTAAACTCCTTCAAAATAGGGGTAGTTGTGGATTTTTTGGTTTTCTTTGTATACTATATACTTAGTTCCTCTAGGATAAATAAGTAACTTTAGATCATTTTCTTAGTTGTGTATCCTAACTAATATAGTGTAAGCTTTTTCATTTTAATTTACTACTACATAATAGTTTATGTGTTGAAAGAATTATTTCCATTCTTTGTATTTTTTACATTGGAATACAAATCATATTTAATTTCATGCCAATATACTTCTCTGATAAACATATTTCTTTCAAATAAGTGCTTCATAACCCATCTAATCAAATGATAATTCTATCAAAAAGGTAATAGGAATTTTATAAAGAAAAGAAAACTTGACCCAATCATAAGTCTATGGCCTTCGAAGAAAGGAGTGATCCACCTTAGCAATAACAACTACCTGATTTAGACCTGGCTATGTCCAGGATCATGATGGACCAAAAAGTGGCAACATGAAAAAAGTAGCATTTTGAACTCGCCAAAAAATGTGAAAATCCTTAGTTGACTTTTTTTTTGGGTTGGCTGTTAGTACATTGCTCCATAGCAATTCCCAAGACAAAGTACTAAAAATCAGATATCCGATTTGTTTTGGATATCCAATTCATGTCTAATAGCTAATTTGAAAAAAAATTAAAATGTAATATTTTGGTGCTATGAATCGGATATCCAATCTAAATCAGTTATCTAATTTTTGCACACATATACCCAAGAGTCATTAGCAGATGGAGGGTGGGAAAGAGAGAGAGAGAGAGGGAGAGAGAGGGAAAGGGAGAGAGAGAGAGGGAAAGGGAGAGAGAGATATATATAGAGAAATAATTAGGAGGGGGAAAGGAGAGGGGAAGAGGGGAAGAGGGGGAGAGGTATAGAGAGAGAGATAATTAGGAGGTGAAAGGGGGATAGGAAGAGTGTTGAGGGTAGAGGATATAAGGTTTAAGGGTTTATGGTTGAGGAGGTAGGACAGAGAGATTTGAGAGAGAGAGAGGGAGGGAGTGGGAGAGAGATAAAGGAAGGGAGGGTTAAGGGGAGAGAGATAGAGGTAAGTGAGAGAGAGAGAGAGAGAGCTACGAGAGGGAGAGGGGGTAGGATACTGAAGATACTTGAGAGAGAGAGAGAGGGAGGGAGTGGGAGATAGATAGAGGGAGGGAGGGTTAAGGGTACAGGGTAGATGGTGCAGGAGCACCCATAGGTTACCTTAGATTGTCTAGAAGGTCATATTTTGGCAATTTGTTTAGGCCAACTTATCATCTTTTCATGTTCATTTTTGGTTGTGCCTTAGTGGAATTTTTGATTGGGTTTTGATCTCTAATGAAGGTCATGCTGACCATAGAATATGCATCATTAGGATCTAGCCCAAAATAAGGTTCTGGATTTTTAGGAATTCTTGAAAATAATTGCAAATGTTGCTCAATTGGAGCTAAAAGCAGCCAAGAAGAGCCCAAGGAAGTGGATAACTATTTTAGAGACCCTATTTATGGAATTCCTTAGCATTGGAGTGGGGTTGGAAGCATTTTTTATGTTTTGAAGATTTGTGAATTCAAGGAAAGCAATTGTGTTTGAGAGTGCATTTTCTGATTTTTGCATAGAAGTGAGGTTTTAATGGATTAATGATGGCACTGTAGTTTGTGTAGGATGTAGTGTAGTTGTTCTTCAAGAATTGTGTGACATTAGTTAGTTTCTTTATTTAATTTCAAGCATTGTTTGCAAATAGTTTTGTTTTCACACTGTTGCTGGTCTAAACCAGGCAATTTTGTGAAAATGGAGTGTTAGTTCACTTTTCCACCATACAAATTGTATGGCCCTTTGGGAACACTAACTAGACTCCATGTATGTACATATGGTAGAGTCTAGGGCCTCTAAAAACACAGGAGCTACTATGGAAGTCTTGCCCTAGGTGATCCAGGAAGAGTCTGGCTAGGGAAGACCTTAGTGCAGAGCACATAATTTGCAGGGGTATCAAATTCTTGACAAATTATATTTTTGAGAAGGCAAGTATGAGTCTTGAAAAGACATAGCATGGAGGAGGAAGCTCCATCAATCCATCTGGTGTGAGGAATACATAACAATTTGTAGTGAAGTCAGGGAAGGGTTTATAAAGGCCTAATTTTTCCAAATTGTGGGTTAAGCCTTTGTACGGATAGTTGAGACCCAAGACCCAAAAAATATTTGAGAGGTGAGCATATGAAGCAGGAATCCCAAGAAAATGTTGGGGTGTTCTTTGGAAATATTTGTAAACAACCCTGATTTCTCAGAGAAAGAGGCCTAATTGGGGCTCCTAGGGCTAGTAGCCTTTAGGCCTAAATGAGGGTTTGGTGGAAGCGACTAGGAAATGGAGTTAGGTGGACCCTCAAGAACCAAAGTAGGATGGATTGGAGTCAATAGAAACACCTCCAAACCCCTGCAAATCTAAACTCAAGATTTTGGAGGATTGTAGCCTTTAGGGTGGATTAAGGGCTAAGGTTAGAGTTGCAAGATTGTACCAAGGTGGACTTGGTAGGAGGAATTATGTTGGTAGTTGAGGTTGGCAAGGAAAAACTAGGGAATCCTAAGGGAAGGTCCTATAGGTTGTAGTTGTGGAGTGAGACACCTTAGAGGTCTTCCAAACAAGACCTAGAGCATGAATCAGTGATTGATTCATCCAACCTCCCTATCAGATTGGTATCAGAGCAACAAAATATTTGGGATAGAATAATATATGTTAGAGATTGAGTCTAGTGGTTCTACTGACATGGTGAAAAATGCAGAATTGGACAAGAAGGTCGAAGAATAGGAGGAAGACAATAGGCTATTGAGGGAAAGAATAGCTCAACTTGAGAAAGCAATGAATAATGTGCAAACCAAGATCGATGAGGTCAGTGATAGGTTGGAAGGTAGGGTACCCAAGAGAGAAGAGGTTGCAGAGGAAGACAAGATCCCTAAACTTGACCCTATTTTGCAAGAAGAGCCTTTCTTGAAGGCATTAAAGGCTTTGAGTGGAAAAGCACTTGAAGGCATACCACTGTTTAGTGGGAAAATGGAAGCTGATTTAGTCATGGATTGGATAGAGGGAATGGAAAACCATTTTGAGTGTGATGGAATCACTGAAGCACAAAAGGTAAAGGTGGAAAAATCAAGATTGAGAGGTTCTACCTTGACATGGTGGAAGTTCATTCAGACAGAGAGAGAAAAGGAAGGAAAGAAACCTATATATACTTGGAAGGGAATGGTTGCCAAAGTGAGAGAAGCATACATGCCAAATGATTATGAAATTTAGTTGCACAAGAAAAGATAGAGCTTGAGACAAAGAGACCAAGATGTAAATTCCTATATAGAGGAGTTTCAAAAAAAATTTATGAGGTCTAATTTTTTAGAGGATGAAAGTCTTAAGGTGGCTAGGTATCTTAATGGATTCAAGTGGAACATTCAAGAGGAGACGACTCTTCTAAGTCCAAAAATAGTGCACCAATGCTATTAATTGGCAATAAAGATTGAAGAGAGGAGTAAGAGGAAACAAGACCCGGCTTCCAAGAGCAGAGGTAAAGGTAGAGATCAAAGAGGACATAGAGGTGGATACCAAGGTAGAGGGACTGAACAAAAAAGTCAGGGAGAGTCTAAGCTCATAGAGCATGGAAGTGAAACAACTTCTAGAGGAGGCTATGGAAGAGGTAGAGGACTTCAAGGAGGTTCAAATAGAGGAAGAGGAGTAGGCATAAGTAACTCATACTTTTCTAGTATGAAGTGTTACAACTGTGGTCGAGTAGGTCACCCAACTTATAGGTTCCCAAAGAAAGCATCTTCTTCAAATACAAAAAAGAGAGTAGTATATGCTCAAGAAGACACTATGAGTGTCAAGTCACTAGAAGTTAGTCACATTGAGTCATAAATGGGGGAGAACTTGATGTTTAGCAGGTTTCTAATTAGACAACCAGTCAAACTAGAGCCAAAGCAAAGGATATCCTTATTCAGGGAAAGATGCAAAATACTTGGAATGGTGTGCAAGGTTATAGTGGATTCAGGGTCTACTGATAACATTACCTCTGAGGAGGTAGTGAGGAAGTTGAAGTTGGAGAAAGTACCCTACACAAACCCTTACAAGGTGACATGGTTAAATAAAGGGCAGAGTGTTCTTGTAAATGAGCAGACAATGGTGGAGTTCTCCATTGGAGCGTACAAGGAAAAGTTAATTTGTGATGTGTTTCCCATGGATGCATGCCATCTTCTATTAGGCAGACCATGGCAGTATGACAGAGGAGTAATCTATGATGGAAAGGAAAACACTATCTCATTCAAGAAGTATGGAAAGACATTCAAACTTCGATCACTGTCAAATGAGGAAGAAGGACAGTCAAAGACCCCTAGTGTCTTGTTAAGTAGTGGCAAGGATTTTATCAATAGTATACAACAAGGAGGGGAAGGATATGTGGTCATGGTGCAACCCAAGGAGGAAGATAAGACTAAGAAATGTGTCATACCAGGAGCAGTTCAGAAGTTGCTTGAATAGTTCAAGGTTATCGTTAGTGATGGAACACTAGCAACCTTACCTCCAAAGAGAGTCATTAGTCATTAGATTGACTTCATACTAGGGGCTTCATTGCCAAACAAAGCAGCTTACAAGATTACACTAGATCAAAACCTAGAAGTAGCTAGACAAGTGCAGGAATTGTTAGACCAAGGATTAATTAGGAAGAGCATCAGTCCATGTGCAGTACCAATGGTCTTAGCAACCAAGAAAGGTGGTAAGTGGAGACTATGCACTGATTCTAAGGCTATAAATAGAATTACAATGAGATATCTAGGTTTCCTATTCCTAGGATTGAGGATTTGATGGATTGTCTTGGAGGAGCTCAGTATTTCACCAAGTTGGATCTCAAGAGTGGATACCATCAGATTAGAATCAAAGATGGGGATGAATGGAAGACAAATTTTAAGACAACTGATGGGTTGTATGAGTGGAGAGTGATGCCATTTGGCCTCTCAAATTCCCATAGCACATTCATGAGGCTCATGAATGAATTGCTTAAGGATTTCACAGGTATATTTGTGGTGGTATATCTAGATGATATACTCATATTTAGCAAGACAGCAGAAGAACATCTAAAGCATGTTGAGTTGGTTCTTAAAAGATTGTAGAAGGAGAGGTTAGCCATCAACCTAGAAAAGTGTGAGTTTCTCAAACAAGAGCTTGTGTATTTGGGGTTTGTAGCATCCCAAGGATCATTGAAGATGAACCCAAGCAAGGTGGAAGCTATCCTAAACTAGCCTACACCAACCACAGGGATAGAGGTAAGGAGTTTTCATGGGTTAGCTCAATTTTATAGGAAGTTTATAAGGAAATTTAGTGGCATATGTGTACCGGTACTTGATACAATCAAAGGTGGCCTAAAAACTAAGTTCAAATGGACTCCTGAAGCTAAGAAGGGTTTTGAGAAACTGAAACAAGAAGTGGCAACTCAACCCATCCTTTTGTTACCTAGTTTTGATAAGTTATTCACTGTGGAATGTGATGCCAGTGGAATTGCAGTAGGAGAAGTACTAAGCCAAGAAGGAAGACCTATAGCTTTCTTTAGTGAAAATCTCAATGAAGCTAAATAGAAGTATTCTACTTGTGACTTGGAACTATATGCTCTAGTGTAGTCACTTAGAAAGTGGAGGCATTATCTCCTACCTAAAGAGTTTGTAGTGTTTATTGATAATTAGGCACTTAACTACATCAACAAACAATAGAATTTGAGCAATAGACATTTGAAATGGATGGAATACCTCCAAGTCTTCACATTTACCATCAAGCACAAGAAGGGACAGTTGAACAAGGTGGCAGATGCATTAAGTAGGAGGTTATTGACAATGCAAGAGATACAAATAAAGAGCATTGGGATAGAGAGTTTCAAGGATCTCTATGGAGAAGATGAAGACTTCTCAAAGGAATATAAGGTATGTTAGGATCTTGAGAATCACTTTCATAGTCAATTCTCAGAGTATACATTGCAGAGTGGGCTTTTGTTTAAGGGAAATTAGTTGTGTGTTGCAAAAGGCTCAATGAGAGAGAATCTTATCTAGGAGAAGCATAATGGTAGTCTTAGTGGTCATTTTGGTATCAATAAGACAATGGAACTAGTACAGAGGTTCTATTATTGGCCCAAGTTGCCAAGGGATGTCAGAAGGTCTGTGGAGCAGTGTGTAGTTTGTATGAAAGCCAAGGGGGGAGCTAGCAATGAAGGTTTGTATCAACCTCTACCCATTCCCAATAGACCATGGGAATGTATTAGCATGGAATTTGTGGTAGGAATCCCTAAAACTAAGACAGGGTTTGATAGTGTCTATGTGGTGGTAGATAGGTTTAATAAAATGAGTCGCTTTGTTTCTTACAAGACCACCCATGATGCTAGCTATATTGCTCATCTTTTCTTCAAATAGATTGTGAGGATCCATGGATTTCCATTGAGAATTGTCTTAGACAGGGATGTGAAGTTCATGAGTCATTTTTGGAGGACTCTATGGAGCAGATTAGGTACTAACTTATCTTTTGGATCAGCCTACCATCCTCAGATAGATGGAAAAACTGAGGTGATCAATAGAGTGTTAGGTAACCTGCTAAGATGCCTCACCAAGGAGTATGGACATACATGGGACACGGTAATATCAAGAGTTGAATATGCTTAAAATGACATTGTGAATAAGACCACAGGCATAAGTCCTTTTGAAATAGTGTATGGAATGCACCCATGAGGTGTGTGTGAACTTAGAGACTTAGGAACTATGGAGCGTAGGAGTGGCCATGCTGAGGATTTCTCTTAGACCGTGAAGGAGATTCAAGAGCAAGTGAAGAAGACAATTACAGAGGCTACTCACAAGCTGAAAGCTAAGGTGGATATGTCTAGGAAAGATCTACAATTTGTAGTAGGGGACTATGTCATGGTCTATCTCAGTAAATCTAGGTTGCAGAAAGGAACATCAACCAAGTTGCAGATGAAGAGAGTGGGACCATGTAAGGTGTTACCCAAGTATGGAAATAATGCTTACAAGGTGGAGCTACCTGCAGACATAGGAATTTCACCAGCATTTAATGTGGCTGATTTGATCAGGTATAAGGGACCAGTCACTGACTTGGATCAGAAAAATGTGGATGTCTTGAAGGATGTGAGTAATATAGCCTTACCTCCTAAAGACAAGCTGCAAGCAAATAGGATCTTGGAATCAAGGGTGAAGAAGTCTACCCGACATAAGGAATACATGGAACATCTCATCAAATGGAAGGGCAAACCAAAATCTGAGGCTACATGGGTGGATGAAGCTTAGTTCAAGAAGTAGGGTATTGATTTATCTTTGATCTCTCCCCACATTCCTTAGTGTTTGTGTAGAGGGGAGGAGAATGGTGCAGGAGCACCCATAGGTTACCTTAGATTGTCTAGGTCATATTTTGGCAATTTGTTTAGGCCAAATTATCATCTTTTCATGTTCATTTTTGGTTGTACCTTAGTGGAATTTTTTATTGGGTGTTGATCTCTAATGAAGGTCATGTTGACCATAGAATAGGCATCATTAGGATCTAGCCCAAAATAAGGTTTTGGATTTTTAGGAATTCTTGAAAATATTTGTAAATGTTGCTCAATTGGAGCTACAAGCAGCCAAGAAGAGCCCAAGGAAGAGGATAATTGTTTTAGAGTCCCTATTTATGGAATGCCTCAGCATTGGAATGGGGTTGGAAGCATTTATTATGTTTTGAAGTTTTGTGAATTCAAGGAAAGCAATTGTGTTTGAGAGTGCATTTTCTAATTTTTGCATAGAAGTGAGGTTTTAATGGATTAATGATGGCACTGTAGTTTGTGTAGGATGTAGTGTAGTAGTTCTTCAAGCATTGTGTGACATTAGTTAGTTTCTTTATTTAATTTCAAGCATTGTTTGTATATAGTTTTGTTTTCACACTATTGCTGGTCTGAACCAGACAGTTTTGTGAAAATGGAGTGTTAGTTCACTTTTCCACCATAAAAATTGTACGACCCTTTGGGAACGATGACTAGACTCCATGTATGTACATATGGTAGAGTTTAGGGCCTTTGAAAACATAGGAGCTACTGTGGAAGTCTTTCCCTAGGCGAGCCAAGAAGAGTTTAGCTAGGGAAGACCTTAGTGCAGAGCACATAATTTGCAGGGGTATCAAATTCTTGACAAATTATCTTTTTGAGAAGAAATGTATGACTCTTTCCAAGACATAGCATGGAGGAGGAAGCTCCGTAAATCCATTTGGTGTGAGGAATACATAACGGTTTATAGTGAAGTCAGGGAAGGGTTTGTAAAGGCCTAATTTTTCCAAATTGTGGGTTAAGCCTTTGTACGGATAGTTGAGACCCAAGACTCAAAAAATATTTGAGAGGTGAGCATGTGAACCAGGAATCCCAAAAAAATATTGGGGTGTTCTTTGGAAAGATTTGTAAACAACCTTGATTTCTCGGAGAAAGAGGCCTAATTGGGGCTCCTAGGGCTAGTAGCCTTTAGGCCTAAATGAGGGTTTGGTGGAAGTGACTAGGAAATGGAGTTAGGTGGACCCTCAAGAACCAAAGTAGGATGGATTGAAGTCAATAGAAACACCTCAACACCCATGCAAAGCTAAATTCAAGATTTTGGAGGATTGTAGCCTTTAGGGTGGATTAAGGGCTAAGGTTAGAGTTGCAAGATTGTACCAAGGTGGACTTGGTAGGAGGGATTATGTTGGTAGTTGAGGTTGGAAAGGAAAAAATAGGGAATACTAAGTAAGGGAAGGTCGTATAGGTTGTAGTGGTGGAGTGAGACACCTTAGAGTTCTTCCAAACAAGACCTAGAGCATGAATTAGTGATTGGTTCATCCA
>VDFB02000002.1:57892832-57942438 GCA_007258455.2 Sequoia sempervirens | reverse complement strand
AGGAGGGAGAGACTTGAGAGAGAGAGGGTAGAGGGTTTAAGGGTTAAGGGTTAATGGTTTAGGGTTTAGGGTTATGGGTAGTGATGGAACTTCAAAGTTTTGTTCTCTGTGTTCTACTTTATCCTACTTTGTGTCTCTAGTCGTCTATGGTGTTTGGGAAAATCCTAAGGTTGGTGTTTTTACTTCATCTTCATGTAAAACCCTAGTGTTCATATTACACCTTGGATGGGATCTATTTGGTCGTTACTTTTTGGGAAGGCTTTAAAACAACTTAAACCCCATCACTTTGTCTAGGTTGTGCCCCGTTTTGTTTTATTGTTTTATTTCCTTCGCCTGACTTTATTTTTCCTAAGTCTTTTGTTGGTCTCATGTTCCCTCATTAAAACAACTTGTCATTATTTTTCGTTGACCTAGTGATGTCCCCTTATTCCTTTAGGGGAGAGGGCCCAATAGTCATGCAGGCTAACTTTCTAAGCATGTAGCAATTGACTAGAATATCGTAGAACCTTCATTTTTTTTTGAAATGTAGACCGGTCTCTTATTTATCTATAACTAAGGTTTGGAGGCACAACTCATCATATAACTCACCACATCAGCAGATCTTTTAAGAAGTGTCTAAAATTTGACTTTTTAAAGGTTCGACCAAAACTTAATCATGGAACCCTCAATAGTTGAACCAAAAAAATATCATTTGTTGCTTGTAGAATATGATATTTTTATTTAAATTAATATTAATATACAATATAAGTGGACCAAATACTTATTGATAACCATAAATCTTTGATATCTCTACCTTTCATATTCAACAAATATGGACTAATAGTTGAACACAAAAAATGTACTTGTTATAAAAACAACACATAATGATTTAAAATACAACTTATATTGAACAAAAATGGACCGATAGTTGAACACTTAAACTTTTTGAAAATCCTTCACATTTAATGGGAAAATACATGTTATTTATTGTGCTCACCTTTTATATTTGTGGTAGGACAAACTATTAATATAAAATTATCCAATGCTTGTACATTGCTACCCCAATTGTTGTACATATAAGAACAATATTTTTTCACTATGATAATAATACTTGTTTCAATGAGTGTCTTATTTTATTAAATGAGCATTTTATTTTTTAAATGATATACTTATAGTGGAGAGTTGTGATATTTTATTTGAAACAAAAAAATACTTATTTCACTTCTTCATGAATGTATTTATGTTTTTTTCATATAAAATTTAGAGGTTCTCATGTGTTCAAGTATGGGTCCATTTTTTATCAACATTTAGTTTTTTCTTTATTTACATTTGGACTGTTTATTTACAATATATAGTATAAATATGTGGTAAGAATGGGTATTATCATCACGATTGAGTGTGCCCTCTCCCCTAATAAATGTTTTTATTTTGCAAAGGGAAAATTTTGCATGGCCGTAGATCAATCGTCGTGTGATCTCAACCATTCCCCACCATCCCGCAATGACCCCACCAGTTGATCATGATATCACAGGCGAGTGCCAACTGTCTCATCCAGTGAAGCTGAAGGAATGATAAATACTTTGATGCATCTTTAATGCATTATGCCACGAGTTACTAAAGTAGTTATAAGATGCATGTGTTTTAAATCAATGAAGATGTTATAATCTCGGTAGAAAGATGATCGATGGTTACTAACAAGGCTAGTGACTGTGTTGAATGAACAAGATTGCCAATGGTTGAGATCCATAGTTGCCCGCCATCACGTAATCAAAAGTTGCGAGTTCTTTATTGATTGCGATATCACAGGTGGGCACCACATGGATCTCCTTAGTAATGAGTAGTATGGTAAAAAATTGATATATTTATTTTATTTTATTTATTAAATACTTACTAGCATATATATTATTTATTAATAATATATATAAAATATGTCGAGAGATATCCTTTTGATGTGTCTATTGTACTATTATAAAATAGGTGCCTCGACAAAGATATATCTTGGCATATTTTGTATATATTAATAAATAATATATATATATGCTAGTAGCATTTGTAGCACAACATGAAAGACAAGATTAGAATTAGTTTTAGTTATAGAATTATAATCCTAACCCTTCTAATTTTTAAAATCCATAAAATATTTATTATCTATTTAGTTTTACTAATTATCTAATACAATACAATACAATTAAATTAAATATTTGTTTTAAATCAATTAAATAATTGGGTATGTGTAGGATCATCATGGAAAAAACAGGCCCTTAAGTGGCAAAAAATTTAAAAAAATCAGAGTTAGGCAACTTGATGTAAAAATTTGAATAAGTTATCTATATTATTTCAAAAATATGTAAGAATAGAATTTGTAGAAAATTGAATGTAGTTTCTAAACTACTAGGGCTTTAAAAAAAAAAATCTATTTGGTGAAAAATTTGAAATTTCAATGTAGTGGTACTTAAATTTCGGGGAAAAGTAAGAAGCAGGTGTCTCACTGACCATCCTAACCACAAATAAAATGATAATATTTTTTTATAATATTTTACATATAAGTGAGGACTCCATGCCCTCGATGCATACATACATTTTGTAATTTTTTCCAAGTAAATAATTAGTTATGAATTTTTATTACAAATTTTAAAAAATATAAAAACTCTGTGATGTTTGACCACCTTAACTTGGTCAAAAATTCATAAAATAAATTTTTTATTTTTTTAATCCTATAGTATGCAAAGAATATAATGTGATGCATGTTTTGGATTCAAAAAATGTGATACCGTTTGAAAGCTATCTAGATGTTTTTCAATTAGCCTATCAATCAGGACTTTAGTCGTAATTTCAATAGAAAATGAATAATAATTACTTATTAAATTTAAAGTCAAGCATAATTTATATCGATGGAAATTTGAGAATATCCTTTAAAAACCCTTTTAGTTTCATCAATTTTGGGTAAAAAAATAGTCGTCAGCCACATAACCCATCATATTGCCACTTTTTGGCCCATCATGATCCTGCACATACCCAATTATTAATTAGAATTTTAGAATAAACTAACAAATAAGATCTATATAAAACCAAATTTTCTATTTTTTTTCTTTGTGTCTGAATCATTTCATTTCTAAAAATTGTACTAAATTCTAGATATCATAATTAAACAAAAAACTTTATTCTATTCTAATCCTAACCCTAGTTAAACCCTAACCCTATTTGGAATCTAACCCTTACCCTAATTGAACACTAAATCTAATTGTAATTGACCACTAAGCATAATTGAATTCTACCCCTAACCGTAACCCTAACTCTAACTTAACCCTAAACCTAACTCTAATCAAACCCTAACCCAAACCTACTTGATTCATAATCCCAACCCTAATCCAAACCCTAATTGAACTTTAAAACTAACCTTAATTAAGTATTAACCCTAATTGAACATTTATTGAACAGTAGTCCTAATTGTACCATAACCCTAACTTTGAACTACAGTTGAACTCTAATCCTAACCCTAACACTAATTCTTATCCTAATTGAACCTTAACCCCAACCATAACCTTAACCTTAACCCTATTTGAACTCTTATTGAATTCATAACCTTAATTAAACCCCAATCTCATCTTCAATCCTAACCCAAATTGAACATTAATTGAACCCTAAACCTAAACCTAAGTGAACACTAATCCTAGGGTATGTGCAAGTTCATCATGGAAAAAACAAGCCCTTAAGTGGCAAAAAAATTAGAAAAAAATCAGAGTTAGGAAACTCAACATAAAAATTTGAATAAGTTATCTATATTATTTCAAAAATATATAAAAATAGAATATGTAGAAAATTGAATGTAGTTTCTAAACTACTAGGGTTTTTTTTTTTTTAAATCTATTTGGTGAAAGTTTGAAATTTCAATGTAGCAGTACTTGAAATTTGGGGAAAAAATAAAAAGTAGGTATCTATCTGACCACCATAACCACAATAAAATGATAATATTTTTTTATAAGATTTTAGAAATAAGTAGAGGACTCATGTCCAGATGTGATGCATATTTTTTTGTAATTTTTTTCCAAGTAAAGAATTAATTATGATTTTTTATTATAACTTTTAAAAAATATAAAAACTTGTATGTCTAACCACATTAACTTGGTCAAAAGTTTGTGAAATTCATTTTTTATTTTTTTAATCCTATATTATACGAAGCATAGAATGTGATGCATGTTTTGGATTATAAAAATGTGATACCATTTAAAATCTATAGATGATTTTCAATCAACCTATCAATCATGACTTTAGTCGTAATTCAAATAGAAGATGAATAATAATCATTTATTAAATTCAAAGAAAAACATAATTTATATTGGTGGAAAGCTAAGAATCTCCTTTACAAACCCTTTTTATTTCATCAAGTTTGGGTAAAAAAAAAGTCGTCAGCTACATACCCTACAAATACCAATCATATTGCCACTTTTGGGCCCATCATGATCCTACACATACCCTCTAGTTGAACTCTAACTTCTTAGTTGAAAATATTAAAGTGCCTTAGATTTTCCCATTCATCATAATTTATCATTAAATTCCTAATAGAGCTCAAAAAATTTATTCTTTTTATAATGTTTTAATACACACCTAATATTAAGGGCTTAGAGTTTAAGGGTTAAGGGTTTAGGGTTAAGGGGAGAGAGATAGAGGGAGTGAGTGAGTGACCCATTTACATATTATTATTTTATTCTTCGTCAGTTGAATATTTAGTTACCAATTTACCATTTGCAAAAATGACCCAAAAATTTAATAGAATGGACTACTCATATAGTACCTTGCATTATGGAGCTCAATTCTATGATATATTACAACTTATCAAATCCTTTGTAAATAATTGTAAACTTATGACTCCATTTAAGCATTTAATTGATTTTCTTGAATCAAAGCAAAAACATAGACACACAATTGAACAAATTCTCAAAATAGGAATGAAAATATCATTAACATTTCATTCAAAATTCACTCAAATCCACATAAAGAGAGAAAATATATTAGAATTATACGTTTATTCATGCTTATAAGTCATATCTACATACAATTTAAGATAATTTTCATATATTCATCCAAAACTCAAAATAGGCTATCTATTCTATTCCTATCTTTCTACCCATATATTCAACTCAAAACCTAGCTATAGCTTTCATCAGTTCTCTCCCTACAAATGAGCCTTGAATTCCCTTTTATATGACAAGGGAGCAACAAGCTTCAAGCTCAAATGTAATTTTACTGCAAATTTTCATTTGAACAAAATCTCCATTGCATTTGAATTTCATTTCAAAACTTCCCACACATTGAATCTGCAAAACATAGTGCATGAACTGGGGAAAGCTAAAGTTGTAACTACCATTAGAAAAGGGAACACAAATTGTCATCAAAATCCCCTTTGTCGCTATCCACTCAAAAAACCAGGCAACCAAATTGCCACGAAGGCACACAATCAACATCAAAATGTGCCACACACGTAGAACCAACACCACCACCAACAACATCATCAACACAAAATTTTACATCCCACACAACTTCTTATTTAGCTGCCACCCTGCCCTTATGAACACTCATACCTCGGTATACACGCCCGCTTCTAGTTGTTGCTAGAGGAGTAGAGGAAACCTCAGCCTCCTCTTCTTTCTTGTCCTTGCCCAATATGGTTCTAGTTTGTCCGCTTGGGGTTTTAACAACCAATGGCATCACAGATATCACTTCCTCATTAGAGGACATATATCTTTCTACCCATATATTCAACTCAAAACCTAGCTAGAGCTTTCATCAGTTTTCTCCCTACAAATGAGCCTTGAATTCCCTTTTATATGACAAGGGAGCAACAAGCTTCTGGCTCAAATGTAATTTCACCAAAATTTTTCATTTGAACAAAATCTCCATTGCATTTGACTTTCATTTCAAAACTTCCCACACATTGAATTTGTAAAACATAGTGCATGAATTGGGAAAAGCTAAAGTTGTAACTACCATCAGAAAAGGGAACAAAAATTGTCATCAAAATCCCCTTTGTCGTTATCCAAGCAAAAAAATTAGGCAACCAACTTGCCACAAAGGCACCACAACAACTTCTTATTTACTCTCCACCCCACCCTTACCAATACTCAGACCCCGGTATACATGCCCACTTCTAGTTGTTGCCCAATACGGTAGACCCTCAACCTCCTCTTCTTTCTTGTCCTTTCCCAATATGGTTCCAGTCCATCCACTTGGGGTTTTAATAGTCAATAGCACCACATATATCACTTCCTCATCAGAGGGCAGACCGTGATTGAAGTGAGGTAAATACCGACAATAGTCAGATTCAGTCTCGGTTACATCATCAGAAGTGTTGCTTGTAAGGTCAATGGGTGAGTGTTGGTATCCAGAGGAGCCATGCCCATACCTTATTTTTCTACCAACACTAGTAATAGAGCACATCGACTGCTTTCCTTTGTCATCTACTAGTTGAGCAGCAACATCCTAGAATTACAACCTTCTATTGCATCTAGTGGGCACAAGCCTGGGCTTGTCAACCAAAGCACCTTCCTGAATAGCAGGACCGAGCTTTTGTGAGCTCAAATGAATAGACCTCCTTACTGATTTACTCATTTTGTCTTGTCAGACAAGCACTCAAATTTGATTAGACTCAACCCACAAAGTGCTCTAACTGCTACAAGAATGACACTATTAGCAGTTAATTCATCTTGTATTTATTGTGCGAGGTAATGGAAACCTTCATCAATGCTTAGTAAAAATGCATGTGCAAACATGGCAATTTGGCAGTGTATGTATTGTCACCATTTAACTAGAGCTGCATGAGAATCTGCAAATCACCCTTCATGATTTCCAACAACAATATCTTCACATAGATTGAGATCGACATGACTACACAAGCAAGGAATAATTCATCAATGCTTCACCAATTGTACAATAAAATGACCACCATGTGCCATTTTCCAACTTTGAATACTACCTACTGATCTCTTTAAGAGTTGGCAGATCAAACGGTTTATCTCAGGCTAACTCGGTTTGACATCCAACGAAGCATCGTTCACCTTCCTCATGACCAATAACATTAATCCATCTCGAAAACCAACTACCATGTCGGCAGGTCCTATGCACTTTGCAAATTGAATGGTTGGAGCTACACATTGCAATCTCATTGACCTCGCAGCTTTTAACAAACCTTCATCTTCCTCCCGCGAGCTATCAGGGAACAATAGAGATTTACATTAGATTTTAATCTTGGTTGTTGATATAAAACCATAGGTTATGAGCTCAATAGTGGAGATTGGGCCCCACATTCCATATAGGACACACATCTTCCTTTTCTTGGCCTTGCGCCAAATAGCAGGGCAACACCTTAGGTCTGTGAGTTGGCAGGGTATGATCGAGATCTTCTCCCATATCTTCAAATCTAAAAAACCTACACATTGCACAATTAGTATTTAATGAAAGGCTTTGGCTAAGCCTTCAACGACATGACCATTGGGATTAATGGCTTAGGCTTACATCACTAGATTAAAATTAAAACACAACTTTGATTTTAATAGTTTATTTCCTCCACAGGGTTTTATTTCCTAAGTCTCGGTTGGCCCAGTGTTTCATCTTTTAAAAAACAACTTATGTTGTTGTTTGTCGTCCGCCTAGTAATACCCACTTCTCATTTTAATGAATGTTTTATTTTGCAAGGGTTGATTTAGTGTTGTCAATGATCTATTTCCTACAGATATCAACGATGCCCACCATCCCGTGATCGGGAATTGAAGGATCATGAAATCACAGGCGGGCACCATGTTTCCTATCTAGGGGATCAAATTTGCGCTATCACTAACCAATTTCCATTTGATCTGAGTTGTTCCCCACCATCCTATGATGGTGCTTGGGTTGATTGCAAAATCATAGTCAGGTGCCATGTGTCTCATCCGATGAAGCCTAAAGACTAAAGGAAACACTAGTTAGATTTAAATGTATTAAGGGGTGGATTACTAAAGTGTTCTCAAGACACATGTTCTAAATCGATGGATATGTTATAATATCACTAGAAAATTTTCTTGAAGATTAACGACATGGTTGGCGACTATGTTAAAGGAATGAGATCATTGATGCTTAGGATCAACGGCTGCCCACCATCACGCGATCAGAAGTTTCAGGATTGCTATATCATGGGCAACTGCCATGTGAACTTCCTTCATAGTGTATGGTAAGGTGGGCCCCTTATCACCATGTTGGAAATTGTGTCAGCTTTTTTTGAAGGTGGTCGTCGATGATTTGATCAAGCTGAAGAATCGACAACTCGAATTTAAATCTGCATCAAATATGGTTGGAGTCGTTCATGCAGCGTAAAATTGAGCTTTAATGGAGGATGAGACACTTGTTGGCGTAATTTGATCGACAATAAAATCAAATTTTCTACTTGGCTTGTATCACAAAGCATTCAACTATTTCACAGAGTAGTTTCAGAGCCGAAGGTAGAATTGCTAATTTCTACAGCCAAAAATTGGGAGTTCTGCGAACAAAGTCGTGAGTTTATTTTCTGTGCCTCCTAGTCATTTTGCATTTGAATTTGGGAAAGGATTAGCTGGATGTGCTGTGAGCTTGTTGATGAATGTGTTAGGGCTATAGTTTAATTATAATTATGATAAATTGTAGTGTTTTGTCTTGTAATTTTCTATCTTTGGTTAGTCCTAGCTATCTAAATTATAACATTGTAAAGAAGCCCTAGTTTGTCCGAGATGGCACCACCCAAGCAACATTCTAGCCAGACTAAATATTTGAAATGAAATCTATATGATGATCTCTTAGATCAATTTCCCTTTTCAATGAATTATAGGAGGAAAGGATTGTTCCTAATGCGAGGGAAAATCCTGGGGGAAGGGTTAGTGTATAATTGCTCCAACATTGCCGATGCTAGGGTTCCCCTCATTGGCTTGGAATTTTTTAGATTGTGGTACAAACAAAGGAATTTGCCTCACCCTTTTTCAAATTGATGGATGTATGATATGGGGAAGCTGGTGGTACCAAATGTATTCCCTAATGTAGACCTGCTTAGGACAGTGGCTACAAGATATGACCCTATTACACAGATAATCAGGGACAATGATGGAAATGTTCTATTGAGCATTAACAGAGAAGATGTCCAACATATTTTTGTCTTGAGTGAACTGAGTGAAGACTTGGTCCTTATCAACCTTGAGGAAATCAAGCAGGAGTATGCAAAGTTGAAATCTCTTTTTAGAGAAAAGTTGCTTCCACCTCATCTGGCTAGGGTAGGAGGTTCAAAATTTCATATCAACCCCAGTGACCAGGAACCTTTCAAATTAAATTGTTTTGCTAACCATTTCTTGGCCACTTTCTATTCTTTATGTCAGATTTTGGGTTTTAGTCCTAGTACGGTAATTCCCATTGCTTATATGTTCATGGGGGTGCAAATACAACAACCTAACTTCTCTGTGACCTATGACTTAGCTTCTTTCTTGGTTGAGAGGATGTATGAAGGGTTGCCAAAGCTACAAAACAATGATAATGACACTCAATTCTTTTGGTATTCTATACTAATGCATATGTTTTTGTTTAAGAATGCTAACTTTTTCTCTGAGAGGATGAAATTAAGGCAATCAATTGATGGAGAAAGATTGCTAGTACAGATATGGGCTACAAATTTATCTTGTAATAAGGAAATCACTAATTATGTGAAATTTGATAATTATTTTGCTTCCAGATTAAGGGCTAGATTAATGGTGAATATACCTAGGATCCCTAAGGAATTACATGATTTCCTCAGTCCAAAGGAGAGGAAGCCAAAATTGAAGGTTTACCATAATTGGAGTGACATTATCCCATACCCAATCAACATTTTCTTGAGAGTATATGGTTTTTAGTGAGCCCCTCTTATACTTCCATACAATGTACCACCAAAAGTGGGATTTGTAGGAGTTATGTGGCAAATAGGTTGTATTCATGAGGACAACCTCACTGGAAGGGGTAAGGGAACATTTTTCCCAGATTATACAATGGTGTCTGATTTTGTGTTTTCAAAGGGAGGTTGGATGCATTTTGATAATTTCTTTGATGATTACCATTTGAGGTGTGGACCAAAGTGGAAACATGATACTGAGGGTTTATTTGCTCTTTTCAGATAAAGAATAAAAGCTAGAAAATTTGTGCATGAGTTCAATTTCCCTAAATACTTGATTAGAAATGAATTTTATTTGAATAGACAGGAGTTGAACAAGGAGAAATGGATAGCTTATGGTAAGCTACTAGATGTTGTGCACAAAATGGATCTGAAATATGATCCACTGTTGGAGTTCAGTCCCCACCATAAGAAAATTAATTTTCTGATGGGAAACTTTAAGGAAATTATGAGCACATTGAGGACAAAAAAGGTAAATTTAGAATTGAGTTTGGGTGTACAAGAGCAAGGTGCCAGACCAATTGAAACAAGGCTAGCATACCATCCTATGGAAAGGTGGCCCATTTATAGGAGGAAAAATGATAGTAGCAGTGATGAAGAAGAAGTGGACAAAAAAAGAAAATAGATTATGAAAGTGCCTCCACAACCAAGTGCCTGGGGCAATCAAAATTATTGATCTAGAATCATCACCAGAAGACAATCCCTCATCACCACGAAGACAATTCCTCATCACCACCATCTGAGCCAAGCCCTAAGAGGCAAATAATTGATCAACCATAGGAGGATCTAATGGATGAGATTATTGTTATTGATCAAGACATGGAAGTTGGTATGCCTTCCCCTCCTAGGCTAGCTGAATTAGTTTTATTTGATTTAGATATGAAAGGTAAAAGTGTACAAGATGCAAGAATGGAGGCATGGAAGGAGTTTCTAGATGACAGTACATTTGTAAAAACTCCTGTATTCTTGAAATTGGTATGGAGGATGAAGTTTGAAGGGTATCAAAATAAATGTAGGAAGAGAAGGGAACTAAGGCTTGATAGGTTAGACTAGGACAATGATGAGGAGGTAAAAGCTAAATTAATGGAAGAATTCAAGAACATCATTCTTAAAGAAGGAAGAAAACTGGTGAGTCAGGATGGTGTATTATTTTTTCCTGAATGGGACATTATAGATGTAGTAGCCTTTAATGCTATTATGAAGTCTAAGAATCCCTTTCAAGACTTTGAAGAAGAGGTCAAGGAAGCATTGGAAAAATCTACTTCCAGTGAGGAATATGAAACTCTAGAAATTTGGGCATTGGCCCCACAAGGGAGAAAAACAGATGTTTCTAATATTAATCCAAATTTCAAGGAATGATTGATAATAAAGAGAGCTTCATAGACCTCAACCACTGAGGCCACTAATTTGACTACGAATTTGGCCAAATTGGCCCAAAAGACTACTGAAAGGGAGGAAGCTAAAAGGAAGAGCTTAATAGAAAAATATAACCTTTTGATTGAGGAGTACAAAAAGATGTAGCAGAAAAATGTTGAGTTGAAAATTGAAGTGGAGAGGTTTAGGTATAAGCAGATTGGGGAGACATCAAGTGCTCTAGGAACTAGTACATTACCTTCCATAGTAGGTTCAGTGCCTCTTGCTTCTCTAATTGTTTCCACACCAGGATCGCCTAGTCATAATCCTGTCCTCACCCTTTCTTTAGAGGAATTTGAAGAAGAAATAGAGTGCTCTGTCAATCCTACAAAGAAGCAACTCTTGCAAAAAATTGATGAATTGTAGGCATCATTAAAGAAAAGTGAGGAGGGATCTCTCTTAAAGCAAAAGGAAATTGTTACTACTGTTTTGAGGCATTTAAATGAAAAGGTTGATAGAAAATTGATATCTATGCATTCTTTATATTCTTTTCTATTAGCAACAATAAAGAATATTGATAGGGATTAGGAAGTAGCGATACCAATAATTGGGAATTGGATCCCTAGGGCCAGTGATCTAGATATCATGTATAAGGCCTCAAGGTTTGATATAAATAATAGGCCCCAATCATTAAATCCTACTCATGTGTTAGTAAAATCATTGCAAGGTTTTTAGACCTTACTAGATGACTTGAGTAGGAAGATTAAGGAGCTGGTAAAGAATATAATTGATGAGAAGGAGAAAATCGGGTCATTTCAACAATGGAAGGCTCAAGAAAGTGAGGCCATCAATGCTCAAATCAATTCAATTTGTGATGACTCAGTCTATGATTTTTTGGTGAGTTGTATGGACAAAATCATTAGTACCAGCTCATTTTTGGAATCTTTTGAAAGGGATGTGAATCAGGTAGCGGTAAAATACACACCTTATAATACCAAGGTGGATGAGGTAATTAATTTTGACTGGATGACGATGATGAGTACCAGAATTGGGTAACTAAATATTTGACTAAGGAGGAGTAAAAGGAGTGAACTACTAACAGGTGGTAGATCAGATGTTGAGATTGCAATGGTTCCAGTTTTGTGTTGACAACTTTCTCAGTGCAGTTTTCTTGTGGTTTTTTGCATCAATGTTCCTCAACTGATATGATGAACAAGAATATTTTTCAAGGTGGTGGCTATTGTAAAAAAAATTGGAATATCACCAAGTGCTCCAATTGATTGGTGACAGGTGTACTTTCTAACCCGATGCTTATTTGCTCCTTCATTTTTGATAAGAAGGATTTCAAGGCCAGAAGTACGAGTTAGCAAGTTAGATAATTTTTGTCGAGTCTAGGTGAAGTTGCAGAGTGAATTGTAAAGTCTGATGGTTTTAGAGAAATACAATTTAGGTTTTGAGTCATTTTGTAATAGGTTTTGAGTTCATAGAGATTTAATGTTGTATAACATTACTAGCATTTGAGTTGAAATGAAAACTCGAGCTCATGTTTCTCCATTGTATGCATATCTAAACTTTGAATGAAATAACTAAGGGTTGTTTTATCCATCTCACTGTTGTGGTGTGTATGATTCTATTTTAGCTTTAATTCAAGGAATTAATCAAAATGCTTGAATGGGATTATAGGCGGATATGTGATGTATAAGGATTTGATAAATAGTCCTGGGTTAGAATGCATACTGATGAAATTGTAATGTAATATTGTCAGGGATCTTATATGTGATGGATTAAATTTGTTATAAACCTCTAGATGCTTATGAATTTGACTCCTACAATGAATATATGTCACTAATCTAAGTTGTAATTATTAGTGTAGTTCAATATTTATTTGTTTTTGCCTAGAGCTTGCTACAAATTGCAAATCATTGACTATCTTATACAATGGATTGTGTTTAGTTATCTCACGCTCTAGATAGTTGATATTGTCTATGAATAGCCAATTCTAGTTGATATTATCTTATTATGTTGAGCTATTAAGTGAGATCATCTGCTATTGTTAATGTTGTTTATAATAATGGTGCAGAGGTTGTAAACACATTAAGGGATCACCCTCCTAGGTCTTGCAGAGCCCAAAGTGTAGGATGATTTTAAAGTCCTTGTCAGTTGGTCTAGGTCCTTCGAGTTGCCTTTGATTGGAATTGGCAATTCTATAGGTAGATTAGAAGACAAACCTAGTTACATTGTAAAAAGAACCAACATACACATCAACCACTGAACAACCACCTCTACAACTAACTTTTTAATCTTTTATGATCACATGAAACATAAAACACACTAATTTCAAGGTTAACATCAATATTGAAATGTTTCAATTTTTTAACCTTTCAAACATTAAAAAGTACATCATTAAATTAATTATGTAATGGCATAAAAATTAAAAACATCATGAATTAATTATGTAACCACATAAGTCAAATACAATTCTATCAAGAAATTAATATCAAATAGATAATATAATCACATAACTTATACATTTCAATGCCATTGATCTTCTTCATCATCCAACTATTTGTCTATATCATCTGATCCAGATTTGACATTATAAGGATTGGTCATATCATTATCATTGTCATCAATATCAGTTTCAATAATGTCATCATCCACACAAATATCATCTTCATGAACATTAACTCCTACATCATCATGATTTAGTTCCTCCTCTTTGACATCTTCGTTAGGGACATTATCAACTAACTATTGACCCTGATCATCATCTACATCATCTTCTAGTTCTTCGGTATCTTCTTCTTCTACCACATTATACTTTACTAGTCTTCCTCTTGGATCATGTCTAACAAAAAATGACCAACCTGGTTTACCTGGAACCTCTGAGTAAAATAACTACTCACATTGGCTTGGAAGAACATAGGGCTCATTTCTAGCTCACTCGATCAACCTTGTATTAACCATAGTAAATCCATTATCATGTTCAATAACAATTCTCTTAGGATCATTTTCATTCAATTATACCATGTACTATAAGACGATGAACATAATTAATTTGAAGGACTTAAAAGTCACACTCAAGTATATCATCCAAAATCCCATAGTATCGATTTTCTGAGACTTTTAGATGTATGCCACTTCTAGATGAAACATTAGTCACCTAAAAGATTACAGTTACACTAGAATCACAAGTTTTCTTCATGTCATCCAACATTTTGATTCAAAATTTACAACCATTGCACCACATAGCCTTGTGGTGTTTCACTTGCAATATGTCATACATGTAAAAATTATTGCAATATCGTCAGTTGATAAATATATTTATTCTTGGCTGAATGTATGTAAAGAAAAAAATATCAACATATATATACATCAATATATTTGAAAATAATTAAATAATATGGGGGATTAATATATTTATACATACCTGCTTATCTCTTAAACCATATGCTAAATCAATTTCCCTTTGTGTAACATTGGAATCTCCATTACAATGAGCTTCTTTAACCAATGAAGCCACACCTTCCCATGTTAATGCGCGAGTAGATTGTTGACATCGTTCAATCCATACCGTCATCCAATCAAGATTGTTGGCAACATAAAAATGTAGTACATCCCACTCTCAACCAATTGTATAAAAAAATTTGAAATTCACAAATGATGTATAATTAGTTAAATACCATAGTATACGACCTCAATTTATAATTGATGTATATTGAAGATTAAAAATTAAATAAGTAAAATATACATAAAAATCATATGTAAAATTTATTCCAATTAATCTCCATGACCATCTTATAATTACCTCTCGCTTTCCTCAATCTACATTTCTCATCAGGTACTCCCCTTCGAATTTGTTAATGGAGTTAGGATCCCAAATGTGATCTACATGAATCTTTGCTGCAAACTTAGGAATATATTCACTAATTTACACCATGGTCTAGTATACCATATATCCCTCCACCATAGAATGCTCAAGATGTGCTCTTTGTCTAACCAAAGCCTTCAAAAATTTCAAGTGCCTCTCAACCATGCACATTGACCTTCTTTGTACAGGTCCACATAATTCAATCTCCTCAACTTGGTGTATGAGGTAGTGTTCTTGTGCATTGAAAAATGTTGAAGGTAGACATTTTTTCATTTCACACATTAGACGAGGAATTTTTCTCTTCCAATAATTTATATCTTCTTTATGGATTTCTTTAGATGACAACCATCTACAAGTAATTCAAGGCGCAAATATATTAACAAGATTTAACAAAAATATATAGTATATTACATAACAAGTAAAAAAAATGGCAATTATAAGATGTATACAATGAATTGAACAAATTTTTCTACTTACCTCATGTATTTTCCAAGATCATATATAACTTGCTTGACATTGTTGTCAAAGTTGTCTAGGAGAGATAGAGGTATAACGTATTGCAACAATTATAAAATGATCTTTTCATTATTTTTCTAAAAGTACTAAACACAAACCACTAAAAAAGTACATGCCTTATACAAGTGTATATAATATACCAAAATAATTACCTTAATGAAGGTATTCCAATCATGCGTTTTCATCCCTGACCCAAATTCACCTTTCTTTGTTATTATATTGTTTATGTTCGCAGTAAATCCTATGAGAAATAAAAAATTTCGTATGACTTCTTTTATAGCATTGCTTTACTGCTCTATTAATAACCAAGGAAGAGAACTTATATTAATTTGGTCTCCATTTCTATTTAATTGAATGACATTTTTCATTGCATGATTGGCTTCCTGAATGACACTACAAATTTTGACAATTTTTTCTTTGTCATGCCTTCCATCCACTATTTTCCATAGTGTTTATGTTATATTCTTTCAGATATGCATTGTATCAAACAAATGCACAATTTTTAGTTTCTCATAGTAGGGCAACCTACTAAATTTTCTAGGATAACTTTTCAGTCCTTGTGGAAGCTGACCATTAATGCCTTGACGACCTTCATGAAGCATATAAGTTAAAAAAATTAACAACAACAATCATTGTCAATTACAACATGAGTAAACACAACACAATATAAAAATATAAATTCAAAACATATCATATATGATAGATAAACAATTTGATCCGATGTATAAACTTGACGATTAATTCTATTATATTCCAACTTCTATAGGCGAGGTGTCATTCTTCGTGGTTTTGATGTAGTCTCCTCTTTCCCATTGAAAATATGTTTTTCAGTAATTCGATACTTATTATTTCTATGGAGGAAGTGCCTATACTCATCAAACAACTACTTTCCTAAACTTGTTGAATGATGAGATTTCATCTTTGGACCACAAATTGGACATGCAAATTTTCCCTTTGTTTTAAGACCTCAAGATCATATATAACTGGATTAAATATGTCAATTTTTTTAATTATATATAATAAATAGATTATTTTAAAAACATGCATGATATCTACTTCATCAAATTAAATATTGTTAAAGTATATTCGAACATTATAACATACCAAAAAAATGTGTTAGCCCTGGGGCATCATGAATTGTCCATACAAGCATTGCATGGAATTGAAATTGTCTTTGTCTTATTGGTCTAGAGACGTCATACATAGTGACGTCATTCCATAACTTTAGTAACTCGTCAATAAGAGGCTCGATATATACAATCATATCTTTAACTTGGTACTTACCTAGTTGAATGAACATAAACATTGCATAATTATTATAACCATTTTACTACAATATATATAAATTAATGTACATGACTATTGAATGAAAAAAAATATAATTCATTATGAAAAAATAAGATAAATGAAATGCTACTACATTAAAGAAAATTGATGTAAGCAAATACTTAGAACAATCATTGACAACATTATGTGCTCCCTCTTTATTGACATCCATGGAGGAATGTTATTATTGATAAGAAAAATAGGCCACACTGAGTAAATAGATCTTGACTCTCCAAATGGATTGACACCATCCGCTCCCAATGAAAGCATGAGGTTACGAGGTTCTTCTTTAAAGTATGGCCATTTTTCCTCCATCTCCCTAAATGCAGAACCATCCGCAACATTCAAAGAATGTCATCTCCACTTCCATTCCATACATGGTAATCCATAAATTGTGCTAAGCTTTCACACCTAAATAATCATTCAATACATGGAATAATGGGAATATAATGAAGAACCTTGCAAGGTACCTTTTTTGTTAGTTGATCTATTTGATATCTACTAATATGACATTTTGGGCATTCTGTTGCAAATTCCTATTTTTTATTATATATAATATGATCATTGAGACATGCATTTATTGCCTTATACTCCATTCTAATATCTTTCATAATGGCACACAAATCTCGGTATGAACGAGGTAAAATATTTGATGGTGGTAACAAAAATTCACCAGTCAATCTACAACAAAAATTAATTTGTTCATATAAATAATATTAATGGTACATATTTCATCCTTTATTTACTATTCATGAACTAAAAACAATTAAAATAGATAAAAAAAGATGACATATATGGCATACCCTAACATCCATAAGATTGCTATGTTTGATAAACCATTCATAACCTTAAAGTTCAACAACAACAATATAGCAGAGAGAAGAGTTGTTTGGGAGCCTTCATAAGGGGGCTTGTATGCCTTCTCAAGTACAGGTAAATCATGAACATCATCAAAGTCATCTTGATCATCATGATCAGCTCTACCACTAAATGTGTCATGGATCAATGTATTTGTACCATCATCTTCAACTATTTTTTTGGCACATGATCATCTTCTTCCATAGGATCATTAACTTCATCTTCGATATTCACAGCTCCATGTTCGTCCACTTGCAAAACCACATTCTCTAGGCCATGATAATCCATATCATCTGCCCTAGGGTGCCCCACCTTTATAATAATGATAGACACAAATAAACTATGATCATGATCAAGTGATTATATATATATAAATGTTAAAATGATATAAACATTTACAAATTCAATCAATATAAACACATATAATGAACAACTTACCAATGGATGATAATCATTCCCCCTTCAATGTGACCATGCTGCCTACAATGTTTCTCAGCTGTTGTGATTAAAAGTCATCTTGTCTTTAAGCCCTTGCAATTATTGCAAGGACAATAACATTTCCCATCACCCTTTCTTTTCAATCTAGCCCACAATCTGTCAATTGTCTCTTCATTTTGTTCTAGACTAATATTATCTAACATGATTTTTCTTTACCAAGATTGACTATTTAGATCTTCAAAAAATATCAAAATCACACTCCAATAATTTTTATTCATAGATCATAGGTAACATAATCTAATAATTCTGATATTTTACACAAAAAAATTGGTATGCAACCACCCCTGCAAAAGAGAAGATAGTCTAAAGTTAATGACCCCAAAAAACACTTTAAAATGCTAATTCCAAAGCTTATTAAATTCTGATTTTACTATGATTTCCAACCGTTAAGACTCTTAAAATCAGAATATTGAACTTGATCGCAAAATTCCTACAACAATAGAGATAGTGAGCTAGTAAGAGCAAGTGACCCATTCCTAAGGAGCAACAAGTCAAAATCATCATTGCTAATGTCAATACAGATTTATCCTTTTAGTTAAAGATGCAATGTGTCACTTCTTATGACGAGCTTATCTCTAGAGCCCTCAAAATTGAGTGAGCCCTAATAAAAACCAACAAAAGCGTTGGTAAGAGCATGATTAGGGTACAAACCCTAGGCTTCCATAGAAACATAAACAATAACTATAGCAGATTCATGAGGTTGCAATACGAGAAAGATTAAGACATTGTATTTAATAAAAAAAATTGTAATCTAAAGATTGTAGCCAATAACAAGCACACTATGTAGCTTAGTGACATTTGTAAATGCAATCTACGGTAAGAAGAATGACAGACACTTGAGATGTGACAATCAAAAAGAGGCTGAGCAGTGAGAAGATAATAATCCTCAAACCTTGCATAGTAAAGTGGAGATTTTAATAGTGAGTTTCCTTACCCCCTTGCTGACCTTAAGGGTTTTTCAAATGATTTTGGTAGTGTTAGACAAGGAAAATACAATCAAGGAATGAATTTCCAAATGAAGTAACAGTGGTAATCATAGGTTCAATGTTTCTTCTTAGCCATTAATGTATAATGAAGGTAGTGGATTGCATGTTTGAGTAGTGTTTTGAGACTCATCAAAGATGGGAGAATAGTGAATAATACCTTGTGGACTGTGAAGTAGTTTCAATAAGGTTGAAGGATCTTAAGAACTACAATACCATGAAACAATGAGTTCCCTGTAGTAAGTAGGCAGTCTATAGGGCATAGTTTGATTTTATAGAAGGATGCTCACGAAAGGAATATTCAAGTAATAGTGAGTGAGTTGTTTGAGAGTGTAGCTGAGGGTGCAATACCTAGTCTTAAAGGAAGTTAGCAAAGCAGTAAATGTGCAAGGAAATCAAATCGTACACAACAAACAATTCACAATGTTATCTTGCATAAGGCGTTGAGTTTGAAGACAAAAATCTCATTGTATCTTCATTATAAAAGTAGTGAACTTGATGGTCAATCACTAGCAACCATGATTTTAAAACATGCTATTGTGCTTATGGAGGCAACATTTTAAGCAAGGCAGTGAGTGGTGGTTTGGAACAATGGCAGGTATGAAGAACTTGCTTTATATGCATACTATGCAGTCTAGCTTAAGGCACCATTATTAGAAGAGATTGAAGGTGGATTATGGAACTCAAGGGTTACCATGAAAAAGATTAAAGCAAATATTGAGATCTATTTAAAAGTCAAAATCATGAAGATATTAAAGATGTCACATGCAAAACCCTAGTAGCTAGAGTAATGAATACAATGCCAAAAAGGATAGTGTGTTGGGGCAGATTTAGGAGATCTCCACATTATCTAATTATAGGGAAATACATCATTTATTTATTTTTTTAATTAAAATAAATCATTCTAAACCCTATATAGGATACATTGATACTTCAAAAGCCTCTGAAGGAATTTGAGATTATGCAAATATATGTCAAGTAGCATTCTAAGGTTTAGAAAATATTGATCACTCTATAGAATAGCCCATTAAACATGGGTTGTGCTTGAATGCACTACATAATTGATATAACACAACCACTGCATATCAACCAAAGTTATAGGCTCTTTATTGTAGCAAGAGGTAATCACTCTTGATCATGCTATAATTACATCCTAACCTGTTAAACTTGAGACAACCTAAATGCACCCAATGATGATTGACACCTACATTATACAACCTGAATTAACTACATTATATGAGTGCCTCCATTTCTATCACAACATAGCCACATTAATGTTGGGTCACACATGAATGCATCCTATATTTTTTATAGCACAACTGTGCCACATGTCCAATAGAGTTATGGATCACATAATTACAGTCACAAGAATCTATTCCTTGGTTGTGATCTTATGGTGATTCCACACAACAAAATATGGACATGAAATTCTCAAAACTCTAAACCTCTAAAAATGAAATCTGATGAGATGTTGCTTTAAAATATGATTTTCAAACCTAGAACTACAAATCTGACTTCACAATTGAATTCTACAAAAAGACAATGACTACCCTCAACCTGGCGATATCTTCTTGAATTTTTTCTGATTTTTCCCAACAAAATCATCCTTAGTTCTCCAAAAACTGTCTCAAGTAGAGCAAAACACTGTCGCAATAAATCAGGTGTGAACTCACTTTTTTTTATGTCAGCCACAATTTGATTTTTTCTATTTTTCATGTTTTTCAAAAAATTTGACGAAAATGATAGCCAACATTTCGATGAACCCCAGGTTCATCAAAATTTTGATGAACATCGTGGATAAACTTTCAAAAAATTGAAAATTACACCTCAAATCTTACAAGCACCCGACAATACATCAAATTATACATATTTCATTGGACAGTTTCGTTAGATTTTGTAGTCAAATGAGTTAGTGTAAAAGTATTTATTTAATGTCTACATGATTTAACATTATTAATGTGACCTAATGTGAAACGTATTTCAGTTTCAGCTTTAGATACAACATGGTTGATTTGAAGAGAATAAGTTAAATTAGATACACCTATAACTCATATAAGGATCAAACTTTACATATCATGAGGGTGAATAGTATGAAACCTAAAGTAATTATAAAAGTAACTTAAATAATTACCTTAGTGCTCAAGACAAACACAAGATCAATTGTCAAGAACAAAGCAATGTGAAAGTTATTTAGAATGTAACCAAATAACTTAGACAACATTACTTTAACAATCATACTATTCAAAGAGATTAGAGGTAATATTGACACAAATGCGTGACATTAATAGGTTCCTTAAGGGGTGTTCTATTGATCTCTATTAAGACATAAGCACCAAACCCATAACTGGTATCAATCATGTAAGGTCCTAACCAATTAGGGTTGAATTTATCTTTGTCTTCATTGCCAACATTAGCAATACAACTGTTTTCATAAAGAACAAAAGGATATGTGAAGGATCATGATGGACTAAAAAGTAGCGATATGATGGGTATGTGTAGGGTATGTGGCTGGTGACTTTTTCTTAACCTAAAATTGATGAAAGGAAAAGGGTTTTTACAAGACATTCTCAGCTTTCCACCAATATAAATTATTCTTTACTTTGAATTTAATAAATAATAATTATTCATTTTCTATTTGAATTATGACTAAAGTCCTGATTGATAGGCTAATTGAAAAACATCTATAACTTTCAAATGGTATCACATTTTTTGAATTTGAAACATGCGTCACATTGTATGCTTCACATGTACCATAGGATTAAAAAAAAATTGAATTCCATTAATTTTTAACCAAGTTAAGGTGGTTAGACATACGAATTTTTATATTTTTCAAAAGTTGTAATACAAAATTCATAATTATTTATTTATTTAGAAAAAAATTACAAAATAAATGCATCACATCGGGACATGAGTCCTCTACTTATATATGAAATCTTATAAAATTATATTATCATTTTATTGTGGTTAGGGTGGTCAGACAGACACCTACTTCTTATTTTTTCCCTAAAATTTAAGTACTATTGCATTGAAATTTCAAATTTTTTCTAAATATATATATATTTTTTAAATAAACCTAGTAGTTTAGAAGCTACATTCGATTTGCTAAAGATTCTATTCTTACATATTTTTGAAATAATATAGATAGCTTATTCAAATTTTTACGTCAAGTTGCCTTAATTCTAATTTTTTCTAAATTTTTTGCCACTTAAGGGCCTTTTTTTCCATGATGATCCTGCACATACCCAAAATCACCCTTATGAAATGTATGAGGAATGAAATGAGTATTGTGTTTTTGTTGTAATTGTTTGATATAATATTGGAGATGCTCAAGAGTGTTAATGCACTTTTCATTGAGCATTTCAAGTTGGTGCAATCATTGGTCTTTATAAGTGGCATCGTCAATAATGTCTTGAAGAGAAATTCACAACATAGGAATTTCTAATTCCAAGGGCATGATCGCATCAGTGCCATAAAAAAGGTTATAAGGTGTAGTTCCCTTAGATAATCTAACACTTGTTTGATAAGCCTAAAGTGTATAATGTAATTGTGTATGCCAATCCTTATGATGTTTGTTAATAGTTTTCTTTAGGATTTGTTCCAGAATATTATTAGTGCTTTAAGCTTGTCCATTGGATTGTGGATAATATAGTGTGGAAAATCAATGTTGAATGTTGAATGTTTCAACAAATTACTTTACTTCGTTATTCTTGAATGGGGTTCCATTGTCTAAAATGATAGGGGAAGGAAGCCCAAAGCAAGCAATTATGTGTTCTAGTATGAATGTTGAACGTTTCAAGAAATTGATTTACTTCATTAGTATTTATAAGTGGCATCATCAATCAGGTCATGAAGAGAAATTCACAATGTAGGAATTTCTAATGCCAAGGGCATGATCACATCAGTACCATAAACAAGGTTATAAGGTGTAGTTCCTGTAGATAATCTAACACTCATTCGATAAGACCAAAGTGCATAATGTAATTGTGTATGCCAATCCTTATGATGTTTGTTAATAGTTTTCTTTAGGATTTGTTCCAGAATCTTATTAGTGCTTTAGCTTTTCCATTGGATTGTGGATAATATGCTGTGGAAAATTGATGTTGAATGTTGAACATTTCAAGAAATTTCTTTACTTTGTTATTCTTGAATGGGGATCAATTGTTTGAAACGATAGTAGAAGGAAGCCCAAAGTGAGAAATTATGTGTTGCGGTATGAAATCAACATTTGTAGATCAAAGAGGAATTTAGCTTCCACCCATTTTGTGAAGTAGTATTTTGTGGTTATGATAAATGTATGTCCAACAGAAGGGTATGTGCAGGATCATCATGGAAAAAACAGGCCCTTAAGTGGCAAAAAATTCAGAGAAATAAGAGTTAGAAAACTTGACATAAAAATTTGAACAAGTTATCTATATTATTTCAAAAATATGTAAGAATAGAATCTGTAGAAAATTGAATGTAGTTTCTAAACTACTAGGTTTGTTTAAAAAAAAAATCTATTTGGTGAAAATTTAAAATTTTAATGCAGTGGTACCTAAATTTCAGGGAAAAAATAAGAAGTAGGTGTCTGTTTGACCACCTAACCGCAATAAAATGATAATATTTTTTATAATATTTTAGATATAAATAGAGGACTCATGCCCTGATGTGATGCATATTTTTTTGTAAGTTTTTCCAAGTAAATAATTAATTATGAATTTTTTACTACAAATTTTTTAAAAATATAAAAAATCATATGTCTGACCACCTTAACTTGGTCAAAACTTCATGAAATTCAATTTTTCTTTTTTTAATCCTATATTATCTAAAGCATAGAATGTGACACATGTTTTGGATTCAAAAAATGTGACACCATTGAAAGCTATGGATGTTTTTCAATCAGCCTATCAATTAGGACTTTAGTTGTAATTTTAATAGAAAATGAATAATAATTACTTATTAAATTCAAAGTAAAGCATAATTTATATCAGTGGAAAGCTAAAAATATCCTTTAAAAACCCTTTTCATTTCATCAATTTTGGGTAAAAAATAGTCGTCAGCCACATATCCATCATATTGCCACTTTTTGGCCCATCATGATCCCACACATACCCAAAAGAGGGTGGTGAACTTTTTCCAATAAGATCCAATCCCCATACTAAAAAATAGCCAAATGGTAATTTGGGCACGAAGCTCAGAAGTAGGAGCATGAATCAAATTGCTATGTTCTTGGCATTTGTGACATCATTTAACATAAGCAAAGTAGTCTTTCTCCATATGTTGCCAATAATATCCCATACGGATAAGTTTTTGCACTAACAATTTTCCTCCAAAATGACCTCCACAGACACCAGCATGATCTTGCTCAAGGGCTATAGGGATTTTAGAATCCTTAAGACACCTGAGTAAGAGACCATTGAAAAATTTTCTATACAATACATCAACGAGGGTCACGTATTTGGCTGCAAGTTTGCATAAATGATATTGAGTGTTTGTTGTTGTGGGCTTGAGAATGGTACCATTTTTTAAATAATTATATATTGTGTCATACGATTCTTGTGAGTTTTCTTGAGTTATAGTTAAAATGTCTTAAGAGCGAGTGTCAATTGAAGGTTTCATGATGGGGTGAATAAAAAAGGTGAAGTCTGTTGAAGGATTGTGTGGGGATATAAGAGAGACTGCACTTCCCATCAAATCCGCATGCCAGTTGTCTTTTCATGGGTTGTTATCAGTGGTGAATGATTCAAACTTCTCTAACAGTTGCATTGTAAGATCCTTGTATCATGATAACTTGTCATTTTAAGTTTGATATGTCCTAGTTATTTATTTGATTACTAATTGTGAATCACCAAATATCTTGATATGTTTAGCATTCATGGTTAAAGCAGCTCACAATTTGACGATTAATGCCTCATACTCAGTTGTGTTATTTGTACATAGGAAATTTAACCAATAGGACAAGGGAGTAGGCTTTTTGTTGGTCAAAATTAATACCACTCCAACACTAGAACCTATTCGACACTTAGATCCATTGAAATACAATTCCCATGTTTTAACATCAATGGTTAAGACACTGTCATCAGGAAAGGAGTCATGATTAGCTAAAGTGAGAGGAGAAGGAGTGTTAGCTAAGTGATTGGTTAAGGCTTGTTCTTTCATTTCTTTTTTGGAAATAAACTTAAGGTCAAACTTAGTTAACAACATCACCCATTTAGCTAAACATCTAGATAGGTTTGTTTTATTAAAAAATATGTTTAAGGGGATCAAATTTTTCCATGACTTGTATTTCAACATTTAGTAAATAATGTCACAACTTACTAGTAGTGAATACAAGATCCAAACATTTTTTTTTGATTGGTGAATATCGATTTTCATAATCAATTAAGGTTTGACTAATGTAATAAACATGATTTTATTTTTCATGATCATCTTGTTAAGCCAACAATGCTGCAAGAGTATGGGATGATGCGACTATGTACAAAATGAATAGTTTGTTTGGCATAGTGGGTTGTAAAACGGCTTTCCAGTTGCAAGATATTCCTTTAAACTCTCAAAAGCCTATTTACAATCCTCATTCCAATCAAAAGGAACATCCTTTTTTAGGAGGTGCGTGAAGGGTAATGTGTGATCAACTAAAGATGTGTCGAAAAAAAGGATAGCTTGAATTTGGCCTTCTAACATTCGTAATTGAGACATGTTCTTAGGAGGTTGCATGTTAATAATGGCATCAATATTTTTTATGTCCACCTCGATGCCTTTGTGAGATATGACAAACCCCAAAATTTTACCACTATCTACGCCAAAGACACACTTTTTCATATTTAATCGCATATTATATTTACATTTTCATTCAAAGGATTTTCAAAGAACATTTACATTTTCTTGTCGTGTTAAGGATTTAGCAAGTATGTTGTCGACATAATCTTCCAAAATTTTATGTATGTAATCGTGGAATATCAAGGTCATCACTTGTTGATAAGTTGTTCCAACATTTTTTAAACCGAAGGGCATCATGACCCAACAAAACATTCCCCAAACAATTGTAAATGCAATTTTGGATTGATCTTGAGGATTAATAAGGATTTGATTATAACTAGAAAATCTATCCATGAATGAAAAAAAAGGATGTCCAATAGCTGTATCCACAATCATGTCAATATTAGAAAGTGGAAAGTTTTCTTTTAAAGAAGCTTGATTCAAATCATGAAAAATCCTTACATACCCTAATACAATTATCGAGTTTAGCAATAGTGACAATGTTTGAGATCCAAGGAGAATAACCAATTGGTTGAATGAATCTTGCATCAAGGAGTTTTTCAAGATTTTCTTTAACATGCAAGGATACATTAGGGTGATTTTTTCTTATCTTTCGGTGAATGGGTTTAGCATTTTTAGTGAGAACTATGCTATGTGTCACATTTTTTGGGTCAATTCCTGGCATATTAGAATATTTCCAAGCAATTTTTTTAGGAAAATCATGAAGGTTGCAGTGTCCTCTTGATTTTCATCATCAAGGCACTTCCCAATCTTAATAAATTTTTCTTTATCATCGATTTCCATTGGCACATCAATTGTATCTCCAAAAATGGAGTGCATTAGATTTAGGAACTTCAGAATCATATGGTTCATCAGTGATATCAAGTTATCTTTTTACTTGGTAACTATTATAGCACAAGTGACCTATTTCATGGGAGTAGTAGAGGATGTGTTATCATAAACTCCTAACATTTTTTTCAGAGTTTCATCACCATCAACATACTACCATGATGGTGATAGATTCATATCAAGCAATTCAAGATGTTTGATTGTGAGTTTGTGTTTTGGTTGACATGTAATAGTGTTGATGTTCAAAGATGGTCATTGAGTAGCTTTTGTCGTTTTAGAAAAAGAATAGCCTAATCCAATTTTTGTCTCTTGTGTATTAGGTTCTATAGGGACACAAATGCCTTGTTCATTCTTTCTACATCCTTTTCTATTATATCCTAATTGTTTCATAAGTTCATATCCTTTTCCGTAGAGTCTTTCCATTTCTTTCAGATTAGGTGGAGATTGATAATCTATCTCATCAAAATTTGTTTTGTATGTTGCATTTTCTTCCAAAGTAGAGGAGATAGATGTTTGAGAAGATTGTGTAGAATTTTGAGTTGACATGATGGTTGGTTGTTCATGTTTCTCATCTTTCTTTTATGTGATTATGTATTTTCCCATAAATGAAGGTGTTAATTGTAAGGATCCCCAATCATTAGCAAATAATTCAGACACCGATTCCTCTTCATTTTTTTCAATTTCCAAAGGGTCTATATTGGATGTTGGAATTAATGTTTTCAGAGGACTTGTAGCTCCTTTTTCAAGGTCCAAGAAACTTTCAGGCTCGAGGTCTATTTCAACTTGATAAATTTTATTATTATAGACATATTTCATTATACGATGAAGGGTAAAAGGCACTGCATTCATCTCATGAATCCATGGTCTGCCTAAAAGAAGATTATACGAAAGATCATAAGGCATGACATGAATAGGAGTTTGGAAAGTAGCCACCCCCATTGTAATAGGTAAAGTGATTATACTGAGCGGTTGCTTTGTTGTATTGTAAAATCTTTGAATGGATACAAAATTGGGTATTATTTATGACTTGTCAACACCAAATCTATCAAGGAGATTCACAATACAAACATTAAGGGAAAAACCATTATCGATAAGGTTTCTTTTGATACATATTCGATTGAATTTAGAAATGATCATAAATGATTCATTTTGTTTTCGTAACTCTAGACAAGGGAGCTCATGTTGATGGAAATTAATTTCGAGATTAACTTGATTCATTCCATGTATTAAAGTTGCCACATCATTTAGATTTGTACCAAGATGAACTAAAATTTGTTGTAATGTTGTTTGAAGAATAGTGTGGTAATTTGGTGAATTCTAAAGTAAATCCCAAAGGGAAATATTTGCAAGAGTATTCTTTAATTGTTCAACAAGATCATACTCCTTTGTGTGTGAGGGCAAGCAAGGAGAACTAGGTGGGTTAAGTAAAGATAAAGAGGATGGGGTTGGTTGCGGTGGTTGTAGATTGTTTTGAGTGTTATATGTATGAGCAACAACAACATTACTAGATTGTTGCAACACATCAGTTTTAGGTGGGTAAAGAGTGAACTTAGGTTTATTGGAAGGATGAATTTTATGTGAGGGTGGGTAAAGAATGAGTTGAGGTTGTATCACATTAACATCCTTAGTTTTAGATTGCTCCTAAAAAAACTTAGTGGATGGCTTGAGTGATATGAAGTCCTAGAGGGACTCATCTAACAAGTCAAAATCTTCACAACTAAAAGGTTTCAGGGGTATGTTATCGTCAATTGGTTAAGCTTTGTGAGGTAAAATTTAGAGGTGCTAACATTCACTATTGTAGGTTGGTCACAAGAAACCTTAGTGGATGACTTATGCGAGATGAAGTCTTGAAGGGCTTCATCTAAAATCCAAAATCATCATAGCCAAAAGGTTTGAGAGATAAGGTATTATTAATTGGTTTAGGTATCTCATTGTAAGCATTAGAGGATGAAGTGAGTGAGAGAAAGTCCTGAAGAACTTCATCTAACATGTCTACATCATCACTACTAAGAGGCTTGGATGAGATGTTGTTTCTAAATTGAATCATTTGCTTGAAAGGTTGATTTGATGTTTTTGGTTTTGTGTTTTTATGTATTGATGAATCTAATCTAAAAGGACTAGGAACTAATACTGAAAAGGAAATTTGCAAAAATCTAAGACTATCCATAAATTCCATGAAAGAAAATGATGCTTATGCTAATGAATTGAAAGATAACTGAGCTATGATAGAAAAGAAACTACAGGAAATAAAAATTTACAAAGAAATAAAGGAAACATTGATTAAAAAATTGTAGTGGTACTGATTCACCTAAGGTGGCGAATGAGTCCCAGGAGAGGTATTTTTAAAAATTTTCTATTTTTTTTACTTTTCTAGATGTGTTCAAGTCAGTATAGTGCAGATAAAGACTAAAAATGTAGAATTTTGGAATGATGTAATGAAATGGGATGCAATAATGAACTCAAAATGATACTTTCACTAATACAATTTTAAGAAGCCCTTAGAATGAAAAAACAATGCAAAAGACAATGCAATTAAGTCCTAGGATGAAAATGCAATTTCAAATAAAAAAGAGACAATGTTCAATATCCAGGTTCACCAAAATGAACCAACAATTTTGTGGTTGGCTATTGACTTCTCTTGCACTCATAGGATCTTTCACCTAAAAGGAGAGAGATAGAACCCCAAAATTGAAGTGGTTCACTCAAATAGAGAATTCTATGATGTGAATGACTAAATTTAATGTTGTAAATGAAATTAAATGATGAAATTGATTTACTATTGATGCAAAACCTATAAAGTAGGAAATGTTTGAAAACATAGTGAGGTTTACAAAAAGCTTAATAAGAGGAGCAAAAATGCAAATGAAACTAAACAAAAAGTTGTTTTTCAGAATGTGTGTACCTGTAGAGCTAAAGATGACTAGAAAGCACTCTAGAAATCTGGAAAATCTAACTTTTATGTTTACTAGGACTCATTCACCACCCTGGGAGAATTTGTCCCAAGACATGGTTTTCTTCCCAGAAACTAATTTCTACAAACTAGGTATTAGGATCTGCATCTAACTGAAAAATTCACCTTAGGAGGGACTCATTCACCATCCATGGTGAATTTGTCTACTTTCAAATTTCTACAAATTGATATCTCTATTCTACACCTTGACACCTGTACAACACTATCTAACAAAAACTCAAATTGAGATCTGAAAAAATGATTGAAAAAGATAACTTAAAATTATTTGTCTAATGGGGGGGTTTCCTTGGTCAAAGCCCTAGTTGGGTAATCAAACATTGAATGGAAAAAAATATGCATAAAACCCTAGCCTTAAGTGTGTTAAAGACTATGAAAGTTTGAATTATGATAAAACCCTATTCTATTATGCTAGAATAAGATATGCAAATGTGATTTGAATGATGCAATACTTTAACCCTACAAATCCTACAACACATCAAAAATGGAGACAAAAGACATGCAAATGGAATGTAAATGAAATGCAAAGCTTAATTTGAAGATAGAGAGAAAATGGAAGATGAAATCGCTTTGAAAACAAGTCTTTAGGTGTGATTTGATGGCTAGTTGCATCTCCTCAACCTAGATTTCTCCATGATTCACCATAGGCATCCATCATCAACTCTTTGCAATGTTGAATCTTGAATGAAGAGTGAGCTTCAAGACCTACAAAATTCCTAGTTTGCTACCCTAAAACTTTAACTTTTCTAATGAAACTTGTTGTGGAAGACTTGACTTTATAATTTTCTTTGTAAAATGACTAAGAGATGTAAAAAATGACTTAAAATGAATATTTATAAGCATCAACACCTAATTTTCTTGTTATTTAGACCTAAGAGGTCGACATCCGCCAAAAAATTAAGTTGAATTAATTGAATTTTTGTTGAAAATTGAAATTTCCCTCAAAAGGGTCTCATTTGCCACCCTTGGAAAATGGGTCCCACTAGAGGGGGCTCATTCACCCAAGGTGCCAAATGGGTCCTAATAGTGCTTTCTGAAGGTGGGTTTTCGGGATATGAATGAACTAAGTGTTGTTTGTTGGGATTTAAGTGATTTCTCAAGTGAAATGGGCCTCTAGATCAAAATTAATGGGTCTTAGGGGCCTATAAATGTTGTTTTGAAGGGGGAATAATGTAGGGGTACTCAAAATTAGGTCTAATTAAGCATGAAATTGTCTCTTTTCTCAAGAGTGTCCACTTTTCTACACCACTAGAATATTCATTAGATATACTAGCATTCTCATTCACATAATATCCTCTTTTAATCATCTTTCCTTTCTTGTCTTTCTCATATCTTTTTTTATTCTTTTTAGCTCTTTTTAGACACTTTGCAACATAATGACCTATTTCTCCATAGCTAAATAACTTAAAAGGTAACTTAACTTAAAGTTAGCTTCTATTTCATTAAAGTTTTCTTCATCCAGATCTTCAAGTTTTGTAGCATTATAAACAATCTCTGATTTCTATCCATTCCTTTGATTCAACTTCCTCATCTCATAGGATGTGAAAAATCCCAACAAAAGATCTTTAGTAAAAGTATTATAATCTATAATCTACTCAATATCACAGACTTTCTCACTATTTAAGCATCTGGAAAAGTTATAAGAATCCTCTTTACAATCCTGGTTTCATCTATAGTAGCACCAAGTCCTCGCATACTGGCCACTATCTCATCCAATCTTTGTACATAAGCTTTGACAGTCTCATCTTCAGAAATATGTAGAAGCTTAAACCGTGTCTCCAAATTCTGTAATTTTTCCCCTTTAACTCTTTCATCACCCTCATGTGCTCTTTCCAAATCATCCCATACTTCCTTAGCATTCTTCAAATTCTAAACCTTAATCAACTCATAATGTACTAGAATGTTCTTCAAGATGTACTTAGCTTTATTGTTCACTTCATGTACTTTGACCTCTTTAGACATAGTCAGGCCATTAACAAGAGGAGTGTAAGGATTTTTGTAAGTTTTATCCACATCATATCAACAATAGTTGAGATATTCTTCCATCAATATTTTCTAGGTAGCATAATTAGTTTCATCAAACCTCATATAATCATAAAACATTTTTCCAGCCATCGTGGACCTTCATCAAGTGGTTAAGCTCTTCACTAAGGAACCAAGATCTAATACCAATTGTTCAATAATATAGCTGAGAGGGGGGGATGAATTAGTTGTCACAAATTTAATCTTTTAATCCAATCACTAGAACTAATTCTTAACAATTATTAAATGATTAATCATCAAATGCTAGAGTGGAAACTTAAATCCAACACATAAACACAATAACCCCAAGTCTATGTGGAAAACCCAATAAGAGAAAAATTATGGTGAGGATTAACTCACACTATAGAGAATATCAAAATTGGTTATAAGAGGCTCACTACCTAAGAAACAAGGCTCACTTCCAAAACAAGGACTCGCTATTGAACATGGCTATCAACCTAGAGGGCTCACTACCAAATAGATACTTGAAGAATAAAAAGAAGACTTGTTATAGAGAGAAGGAGATCTCAATGAAACAAAGGGATTCCACCATAATCACTTGTAAACATGCATGAATGATAGAGTTCACCTTTTTCTCACTACATCTAAAAAACTCAGAATTTAGGCTTCTCACTAATCTGCCACACTCACATTACACACACTCACTGGATAGCGTTAATGTCACATATATCTACTCCTTTTCTTTTAACTTATCTCTCTTATTTTATCTTGTATTATTTTTACCAATAACTCATCCTATATTTATACAATCTTCAACTTTAAAATATATTCAAAGTCAGCCATACAAATTTAAATTCAAAATAAGTCAATACCAAAACATTCTAGGGTGGAATTAGAATGGGGGAAACCTAAATAGACACTTCATAGGGACCCAAATAGATAAAAAATTCTTCATCAAATTCAAAAGTAGTGTTTAACACAAGGTTAGCCAAACCAGTGTAAAAAACATGGAACCATTAATCACGAACCATTTAGATACCAAAATTATTTTCAACACAATCAAGGGAACTCAACTTTAGAATCACAAGTCATAATACTTCATCAAAGAGAAATTAGGACCAAAAAAATTTCTCTCGGACCTCAACCAGAAACATAGAAAACCACAGTTCACAACTGGTGAACATAACTTCCACTATACAATGAATCAACAACTAAAAATTTGGATATAATATCTTCCATAAACCATAATCAACATATCTAGACCACACAAACATAGCAGAAATTTCAGAGCAAAATCCAAAGCAACCACTCAACATATCTTCATTACAATTTTCTCAATATACTCAACATATACAACCAACAACCTATATCCATGACACTAATGACAACAACAATCAGTTGATAACCAATTGACCAGTTGAAATCAATGACAACACCTTCAATATTTCCATTCTTGTAGCAAAGACATTATAGTAGTATGAGAGAATGATTATGCCAACTTCTAGGGTTTTCCTAATGATTGATGTTGAGAGTAAGAGACATTAGGTACCAAACAGGAGAGATAAAGAAATCAGATCAAGAAGGAAATTCAAACCTAGAGAAAAGGAAGATTTCAGAAGATGAAGAAATATTTAAGGAAAGAATTGTAGAAATTCATGAGATTACAAGAGGCTTAAGGGATATACACACAACCCTAGTGGAGACAACAGATGTATTAAAAATCTTGGTGTACAAGAAGTTAAGTGGAGATTAAAATCAGAATGATTAGAAGGGAAAGACATCATCAAACAATGAAAAAAGAAATGATGTTGGGAATAATATTTTGTCAGGGACCCCAAGGAACATATTCTTACTAGAAATTGAACAAGGGAGAAGTGAACCTATGAACACCAATGCATACAATTTGAAAACTATTTGTAGATGGCATGGTCAGTAGCAATCCCTACTAGAGTAAATCAAATATGATATTTCCTATGCTAACTACAAAGAATTTGCAAGGAATATTGAGCCATAGAAGAAAGAATTATACAAAAGTTAGGATCTAAAGCATAAGTTGGGAAAACTTGTCATAGAATTTTTTGATGAGATTAATAACATATAAGCTAGAGCATGGTTACAAAAGATGGAAACTTATTTCTTGCTCAATCCAAAGATAAAGAAAGATAGGGTTTAGTTGGTATCTTTGCATCTCAAAGAGGTTTGTTTGGACTATGTAGCTATTACTAGAGGTGTATCAAAGGATTTTCTCAAATTGTGGAATTGCTCACCAATCTGACTAAAGCAAGATCTTTTGAATGGATATAGGAAGAACAAAGAACCTTTGAGAAACTAAAATAGGTAATGAGTTCCTATTTGTTTCTTGTAATTCCTAATTTATCACTCCCATTTTTGTAGAATGTGATGCTTCCGGTGAAGCAATTGGATTGGTACTTTCTCAGAAGGGAAACCCCATAGCCTTTGAAAATAGGAATTTGAGGGAACATGAAACAGGATATTCCATATATGACAAAGAAATGCTAGCCATAATACATGCCTTGGAATTTTTTTGGCAATACCTAATGTGTGATATATTTATGGTAAAATCATATCACAACTTAAAGTTCTTCCCAAGTCAACAAAATTTGAATGACAGGTAGCAGAAATGGGTAAGTAAACATCAAGCATAAATTTCTTTTGATATTAAACATGCCAAAGGGAAAAAGAATATTGTGGTAGATGCACTCTCTAGGAGACCTACTCTATGTCTAGTGACCATCACATCTGTATACATGCAAAATCAACATCATGCATCTAAATCTAACTAATGAACATCAAATTCTTCTGTTAATCAAATAAAGAAATTTATTCAATTAAATTCCTCCTTTATTTAATTTAATCCTCACATACCTCTTTGATTAAATAAATCAATTTTTAATCAAATCCTAATGTCCCTGTTTTAATTAAATAATTCACTTTCTTTAATTAATCTCTAAATTCATCCATTTAAATTAAATAAATTCATCTTTATTTGATTTAACACTAACATCATCCTCTTTAATTAAAAATATTATCAAATCTTTATTTAATTAAATCTAAATTTTTTCTTCTCATTTTGATTTATTTTAATCCTAAAATCTAAGTCAAAAGTAAAAATCACCTAATCTTCACTTAAATTAATCAAATCATGATTAATTCTAATCTAATCCCCCATCACATCCTCTAGCTTTTTCCACTTGCACATGAAAATAAATTTAATTGATTTATTGAATCCCTATTTTCTCTCAACATGGAATAAAAGGGGAATATTCTTCCAAATTTGAAAATCCCTCCAAATGGGATTTGTCCTTCCAGCAAAGCATTTAAATCCTCTCTTACATGCCTCCCACTTGGAATTTAAGACCCTTTCTTCTCCCTCCAACAAGCCAACTTTCAAATTTGAAAAGCCACCTAATATCATTTATTGGCACATTTGTCAAAATGTGCACAACCTTCATCCTCTCACCTCTTGACAAGTGGCATCTTGTCATTGGCTCCAGATTAGTCCCACATTCATCCATTTTTCCTCTCCTTCTCTCAATCTCATCTATAAATAAGAGGCTTTTCTCCTCATTTTGGATCGACAAAGCCTCAGGTTATGCATTTTGAATCCACACTCTTATGCGTTAGTCCATTATTTTCACTTGAGTTTATAGCATCTTCATCATTTGGCTTATCAAAGGGTTGGGAAAGGGCTACTTTTCATATTAAAGTGGCACCAATCCACTATGGAATAGGTATGCATTATGCTTCTTTAAGCTTTCAATTAGTTTATGTTGTTATTTTATTTAGATTATGAGGCATGATGGATTATTTCATAGGAGTACTATTATGTTTGCATAGTTTTAACTAACCCATGCTAATGAGTGTTGAAGTTCAAATTGTTTGTAGATTTTTAGGTGCTCACATATGGTGCTAGATGGAGCGAAATTACATGAAAATATTTTTTCTTTGGTTAACAAATTTTAGCCAAGGGATTTAATGCTCTATTTCATCGCTCTACTTCATTACTCAAAAGTATTGATCCAGCTACTGTCTCGTATGAATTATTTTTTTGTCTCTGATATGATTTAATATCTAAAGCTAGAGAAATGATTATTGGGTTGCTTTTGGTCACATTTTTAAAATCTTAGCATCAAGATTATGTGAGTGAATAATTAGTTTGCAGGGAGTTGATGGAGGAGAGAAGTGACAACTCATCCACCTATTTTTCAATCGACAAAGGCATCTACTATAATTAAATCATGCAAGGCAATTAAAATATATATTTTTTCTCTTCATTTCAAATAATTTCGAACCTATTCTATTCCCTAGGCTATACATGGTATGATCTGACAATCCTCTACCCTAAATCCTATGCCCAAGATCCATATGCTACTCTTTCTCCAAACCGAACCCTATGTCATCCTCATGGTTATCAGTTTCAATTGAGAAGAGGGGAAAGAAGGTGACGTACCTCTTCTCTAGGCATGATCAATCATAAAATGATCTATAAATCAAAGAGAATGGGGAAGGTACATCAGGAAGACATGGTAGGGGAGAGGGTTGAGTTTTCTTTCAAATTTACATTTACCCACTTGTCACACTACCATATGGTAGCTTCTGCATAGGGGGGTGACATGATAGCTGCTTCCAAGAGATGAAAGGCCTACAATAATCTCATGAATATAAAAAACTCATTATATGTAATGCCCTGTCATGCGAACCCCAAGGACAATTAAAGCAACAATTACCACACAATTTTTTTTTATTAAAAGTAAAACTAACATACATGAGATGCACATTAAGTCATGACATGAAAATTCATTTAAACAAACCCAATATCATTTACGTCCCTTGGGGTACACGAGGATACATTACAAAACTTAATTCCATACATCAATGATAAAGAATGAAAGCCAAATTTAATTCATGACAAAGCATACATATAGAACAATCAATAAGAACCATTCACTTAAATAGATACAACACTTTGAATAACATCTGATATGGAATCATATCCACGCAAGGTTTACCAATGCCAAAATATTACATTGCATCCTTTTCATTACTTTACACTGTTCAAGTCTTACAATGATACAAACATGTTTCCCAATATGGGCAAGAACCACATGATAAAATAGAATGATACAACTCTGGAGTTGCTGCAACATCACCAATCCGCACCTCTCAATCCTTGGCTGGGGACCCAATGGGGTGCTTAGCACGTTCCACCCAACCACATGGGTCTGAAGACCCACCCACCATGCTAAGGAGCTGACAAGAAGAGACCTCAACCAAGAACATCCAAACAGGGAACCGCAAGACTCAACGTCATACAAAGGTGTCATAAAACTCAAGGATTACAATGACATAATCAACAACATTCAAGAGTCAACAAAATAAAATAAAGCTATGAAAACTCATCACATTTAACCCAAGCAATAACAATTAAGCAAGTCACCAAAGAACATTCATAAGTCATTTTCACAAGAATTTGAAACAACATAAAGAGTACAATATCCAGAGGCGACAAGAAACAAGAACAAGGGTGTCTAGTGGAGAGTGTCATCGCATAGCTCTCATGGGATTCTCCTGGCCCTTCCTCCAACTAAGGCGTCGGCACCCATCTATGGATCTCCTGGCCCTTCCTCCTAACTGAGGCGTCGGCACCATAGGGTAGCTAATGCGGAGCTGGTAATCTCTCATGAAGATGAGACTACAACTTTTTCGACCACAGCCTTCTCAGTCTATCACTAGTCTATGGTAGCCCTAATGCATAGACGAGGAATCCAGTTTTAATTATCTTGTGTGTTTTACTACCCATCCCCCTAAATTCTATTACTTAGGTTATCACTTGTTTAATTACTCTTTCGTGGGTTATCCTGAGCCCTTCCTCATTTCGAGGCACCGACGCCCATGAAGAGCCACTCTCCCTATGACCCCTAACATAACTCAAGTAGGCAAGGGTTGTACCGTAACAGATAAAGCAAATAATCTCAAGACCAAACCACGCGAGGCATTAACCATCTCGCTATAAACACATAATCAAAGTCTCAAAAATTCATGTACAACCCTTTTAAAATCATGATATCAAAACACTTGCCTCATCAAGGCACATAAAAAGAGAACATCAACTGACAATAATCTCAAGCCTCTGGAAGCCAAAAGAATGACAATACACAAACAAGGGTAAAGGAGCAAATATGGTTTCAACACGAAAACTTAACATTTGAAAATCTCATCAACCAAAATGACTCAAACGGGAGACAAGACAATAAGGAACCATCAAAATCATCCTTTAACTCAACACGAACACGATGAACAAAACACCACCAAACAAAAACAACTCAACCAACAATGGAACATAAGACTTTAAGATGGGCTAACGGAATAATCATTTCATGTTTTCAATAAATCAACAATTTCAAGGTAACATACTTCACTATGTGCTGACCTCCATTCAATTCACTATAATTGTATTAATATTTCCACAATGGAATATTTCTTGATTTACACAAATTCATAAATACAATACAAAGAAGGTAGAAATCCCTTATTGATTACTACAATTACATTCATGTAATTCCCCATAAACATATTTATATATATACAAAGTAACAATTCATTTATAATTAACTATTATTTATTTACTTTCTTACTTATTTAAATTACATATAATATATATAAAACTATCTTTCATTTAGAATTCTAAATAATGATATATATATATATATATATATATATTTAAAAAGACTAACATTCTCACTTATCTCTAATTTGAAGAAGATTTCCTAACAAAAGTAAACATAAAAAATTTATCTTAAGGTTGAAATGTTATTAGCTAATCCACTTTTCTTTAATTTAAACTCTTCCTTATTTTAAAGTCCCATCTTAAAAGAATCAAGGGAATGTGACTTATTTCCAAATCATTAAAGAAGACATGCCTTTTCAAAGCAAAGGACAATATCTATTTATTTATTTTATACACCATATTACCATTTGATTTACGAAGAAAAAAAAAGCATGTTAATTTAAACATCCTAAACTTTCATTGAATATTGACCTTAATTTCACGTGAGAGATTCCTTTTACTTTAGACTTATACGGTGGAATTTATTCTTAAGTTTAATTCTCCCAATCTGATGTTCACTCAACATGGCTCTCCAAACTCTTTTATCTAACAAAAATTTAAAGAAATAAGGCAATGAAATTATGAGTACTGGGATAACGACTAAAACTTTTGTCCAACTATTTGTCTCCTTGAAGAAGCAGAGAGGGTAGCCTACAGTTACATCTACTATTAACAGACGGAAAGTGGAGAAAAAAGATGCCCATAACTACGTCTCAGAACACTGCCATCCTGTTCGCCATGAATAGATTTGTATTAATTGTGTTCAAGTAGCTGCCAAGCAAGGCAACAGAGTAAAGATTTAATGTACTGAACTAGTCTTATCTAGAAGTTGCTTAAAGGGGCGGTAGAATTATTTAAAACTTCAAAATTTTCTTTTAAGCTCAGGTGCTTCAACTATCACAAGTTGCCAAAGATTCAGGGAGGTTATTTAAATCTATACTCCTTACCATGTTCAAGTGTGGCAACCCTACAACAGATTGCTAATGAATTCAAGGAGATTATTTTTATTGTGACAATATTTTGTTTCTTTTAAGTGCTGCAACCGCGATAGATCGTTAGAAGAATTAAGAAGATTATTTAAACCTTTGAAAATTTCCTATTATGTTCAGGTGCGGTTGAGACAGGTTGACAATGAAACCAGAGACATTATCTAAACCTTTACACTTCCTATTATATTCAAGTGCGCGGTTGAGACTGGCAGCCAACGAAATCAGAAAGACTCTTTAAACCTTTAAACTTTCCTATTATTCCCTAGCGCTGCAGCTTAGATAGGTCAACCCTGAAATCAGAGACGTGATTTAAACCTCTACAACATTCTATGTTCAAGTGCTACACACAGGCCATTCAAAAGTTGGTGCCATAGAAAATCGATTTCCTCAAGGCGTGATTTAATCTTAGGATAAAACATTTTAAGAAGATGCTAAATGGGGATCAAAACCTTTATAAAGAAAAACCATATGCATCACCAAGGAAATAAGAAAAGGTCACACCATGCACTGGTTAAAGAGAAGTCAAGCTCTAAATAACTAAGGAATCAAATGCTAACAAGCATGGTTCCTCAAGCGCACTGTAATACAGTTAAAAATCCAACTGTACATGGAACAAAGAGACAAAAGCATAACCAAACCAATGACCATGGATTTCAACACCTAGCAGATCCCTCAAACAAAAGAAACAAAGATACATAGTTTATCTTTCCCCTATAAAAAATTCATGAAGGCGACATCCCCAAATCAATACTAAATTTCAGAAATTAAAAGGAGGACGTCACCAAAGATACTCAAATGGAGAACACAGAGCAAGAGAATTCCAAATCGAGATCTAGAATTTGCCAAGTGTATGAACCAAATTTAAGAGTCAATCAATCTACTTGGTTATTTCTATCGACTCCATTCTATTCACAAGGGGGAAATTGCGTGAAAATAAACATATTTAAATTGAAACAAAATATCATACTCACCAGGGCCGCATGACAAGCATAAAGAGGGACACACATGCAATTAGGAAAAGAAAACATCAAATGTAAGGAGAAAGCATGAACAACATACTCATCGAGGAACTAACTCACAGACCAAGGAATGAAGTGCAAATCGAAGTATGGGAAAAGGGGTTTACAAAGAATAGTAAATATCATACCATAAATGCAACAAAAGCAAAAGCAATATATTGAATTCAGAAAGGAGACGACATATTCCCAAGCAAAGTAGAAAAGATGATCGAATGGCAAGAATTAGTTTGTAGTTCAAACAAATAAATCACCTATCAAGGGTGACCTGAGCTTTCCAATTTTACAAGAGACAAACAACCTACATCATACACCACTCAAGAAATTAAGGAGAGAAGAATAGACTCATAAAACTAGCATCAAGGCAAACATGCAAGGGAGAACTCACCTAGAGTCCAATGCTCAACGATGAAATAAACGTGTTGAAGATCGCTCATTCACTATAAAATTCCATTTCTACGAAACCTCCAATCCAGAACTTCAGAAACAATGTGCCAGAAAATCAACAATCATCAATTTTCTAAAAGCTATCTTCCTTTCAAATTATTTTTGCGGAGTAAAGGTCCTTTCATTCAAAAACCAAAAACAATACCAAACCTATGAATTACAAAATATTGTTGCAAAATTTCATTTTAGGACCCCCCCAAAATCCATTGATCCCCCCGTCCTCTTAAAACCAAAATCAACTCAAAAGAACAATTCCCGAAGTCCTAAAAAAAAAACAGCAAGTTTCTTATTCTAGTTTCACGGTGTGCATGGGCACACTTTTAGGTTTTTTTTTCATCTTTTCTCTGCTTTTTACAAATCAATTAAGCTCATTCATTTATTATTTATTTAAGATTTAAAAATCTTTCTCTTTCCGCTTTTATATTATAATTAGCAAAATCTTATCACAATGCTTTATCTAAAATCACCATTTTCCATTTAATGAATTGAGATAATCAAATTCTCCATTATTTCTATTAAATACATTCTAAACAATACTTTTTAACAATTCATTTTTATTTTTATTTTTTATTTTTTTTAGTTATAAATATCCATTTACTTTCAATTTTATTGAATTGATTTACATAACTATTATTATTTTAAAATTCTAAATTTGTTGAATTACTTAGCAAGCAACTTAATTTAATTGCTTTAATATTTTCTCACTTTTAAATTTCTTAATTAAACTCACTCCTTAGGCACTAATTATCTTTATTAAATTAATTACCCTTTTAATGGTAATACCTTATAGACTACCATATTAGGCAAATTTTTAGTAAAATAATTTAATTTAATTATTTACTAATAAACATATACTTTGTATTGTATTATTATTTTAATTCTAACTTTTATTATAATTACGTAAATAGGTTATTCTAACCTGATTACGTTGCTTAGACAAGTTAATCAAAATACTAACTTATCACCTAACTCAAGGCTAATCAAACAAGGCAACCAAGAAACCAACATGACATCATTATTCATTTAGGCACACATACCCGAATATGTTGAAGGAGCAAAAGCAGAGGGGCACTACATTATACAAGCTGTGAATATCAAATCTTTCTAAAAAGTGCGAAATATTTGTTTTTTTTTAAAATTGATTGGTGTAGTAGGTAGTAACATAAAAATATCTCTATTCAAATATAATCTTTATTATTCTAAGATATCTAGCTACTTGCATTTAGGGTATGTGCAGGATCATCGTGCAAAAAATAGGCCCTTAAGTGGCAAAAAATTTAGAAAAATCAGTGTTAGGCAACTTGACGTAAATATTTGAATAAGTTATCTATATTATTTCAAAAATATGTAAGAATAGAATTTGTAGAAAATTGAATGTAGTTTCTAAAATACTAGGTTTATTTAAAATAAATAAAATCTATTTGGTGAAAATTTGAAATTTCAATGCAATAGTACTTAAATTTCGTGGAAAAATAAGAAGTAGGTGTTTGTCTCCGACCACCCCAACCATAATAAAATGATAATATTTTTTGTAATATTTTATATATAAGTAGAGGACTCATTTTTGATGTGATGCATATTTTTTTGTAATTTTTTTCCAAGTAAATAATTAATTATGATTTTTTATTACAACTTTTAGAAAATATAAAAACTCGTCTGCCTAACCACCTTAACTTGGTCAAAACTTCATGAAATTTATTTTTTATTTTTAATCCTATAGTATGTGAAGCATAGAATGTGGTGCATGTTTTGATTCAAAAATATGATACCGTTTGAAAGTTATAGATGTTTTTCAATCAGCCTATCAATCAAGACTTTAGTCATAATTCTAATAGAAAATGAATAATAATTATTTATTAAATTCAAATTAAATCATAATTTATATTTTTGGAAAGCTAAGAATCTCCTCTAAAAACTCTTTTCATTTCATTAATTTTGGGTGAAAAAAAAGTTGTCAGCCACATACCCTACAAATACCCATAATATTGCCACTTTTTGGCGCACCATGATCCTGCACATACCGTTTAATCGGACTAATTTTTAGGAGGTGATTAGCTAGTACATTTGATATTTTTGGGCTTCATGTAATATTAGGCTTGATAGGTGTGGCACATGGTGGTCTTGGTTTGATTATTCTGATAAAGTGGAGCAGATTCTAAGAAAAAAATTATGGCCAAGAGTGGAATCTTATGTAACTAAATTTCTAATGGATGGCAAGTTGTGTGGATGACATCACTTCCTCAAAATAAATTTATGAGACAAATCTATTAAATGCTTCTAAATCACATTGAATTTCTATTCTGCAAAAAAATGCATTTAATATTGAGGTGAGTGATTGCTTTAAATAGTCCCTTCCTTTCTCTAACATGTCTTAACTATGCTTCCACATTTTGAGTACATTTGTCTCTCAACCGTTTTGTTAGCTTCAACACATTTTCGCTAAACCACATTTGAATTTCTGAGCATATTCTCTCATAATATTAAATTAAATGCAAAGGTTATCCCACATTTAATATGTTCTTTTGTGGAGATAGAATAGTAGATTTTGTTGATAGAGATCGGGCATGTGCAACAATTAAAGAGAAAACTTGCATGGCATCAATCATCAATTTATTTTTAATTTTTGATTTAATTTGAGAACAATAGGTGGTCAAAGCTGTAAAGTATTTTTAATCTTGAGATTCGGCCTCCTATTTGAAATCATACAACTTCTTGGGATTTTTTTTATAAAATTTGACTTTTAGTGCTTTAAACATTGTTTTTTTTTACAAACTTTACATGATAGGAGTAATTTATTTTTATCTTTTTGTGATAATGCATTACTTTCATTGATTCCTTATTTCTAATTACTTTGTACTATTTTCAAGAGGGATTTCGTTCCTGCAAAATACTTGCCACATTGAAGCATAAGAAAAAATATTTGAAGAATCTTGGAGTTAAAGAGAATTGAGAATTAAATTTGAAGTTGACAAAGCATTCTTAAATGCTTAAAGCTTCCATTTTATGCTTTTTTTTCTATTTTAGGTCAACCCACATTTTTGGATTCTAAAAAGAACACTACAAAAGCTTTTGTTTTTTCTACAAAGGTTTTAAAAGAACTTTAGGAAAACATACTAGATTTTGTTTAAGGTTAACAATTGAACAAAGCAACTTTCATCTTTCGTTTTGGTGCTTTAAAAATAATCAAATTATTGCTTTGAGGATTTAAAATGAACATGTGCATTTTTATTTTTTAATCACTTACCCAAAATAATATCATCAAAAAGACGTATGTGCTTCTCTCGCACCTCATGGCGATCTTGAGAATCAAAAGGCTTTTGGTGATATTAAGTTGTGTAAGTGATTTCCTACACACTTCAATTGGGATCCTAAAATTGAACAAATCTTATGAGTGTGAGTAAAGCATATCATGCGTGTTCTCTCTTTGTTTCTCAACAAATATTGAACAAACTATAGATGTGTTTTCTCACTTTTATGTTATCTTAGAGGGCTTGTCTTGTGGGAAAAAGTAATCACCCAAGGGAACAACCCAACCAACAACATGCTAAAACCAAGCGACTTCCAACCGATATATAAGTGTGGGTACTTGAGGAAAGGAAAGTATCACAAGGATTATTTCAACAAGAAGGGTAGCAATGGTCTCTCACCACATGGATGGTCCCCCATGAACGGAATGACTACATTAAAACCCTTGTTTAGAAAAGGCCAAAATGATTGATCTAGATTTGTTGGTGCAAGAACAGTCTTTCTAAAGCTGCCCCACAATTTTACAGCTTTTAGTAGAAATGCAAAGTATGCCATGGGAGATTCATGGGTATTGATGCTTGGCTGACCCAAGAAGTGAGTGCACTATAAGGGGGAGCCTGTGTGGTCAAGCATCTAACCATTCACTAAAATTAGGCATAACTGGACTTGTCCAAGTAGGGATTCAACAAATACATTCTTTCATATCCATAGGGTTGTGCATGTTCTTGGAAACAAAACACTTTTCTTGATTATAAACATTGGGAAAACAAACATTAAACATTGTCGTCAAATTTCAAACCCTTTAGGAAGCAAATATCTTTGAAAAAATTCAAGTTTTATTACTTCCGCTAGGGATTTTATCCCTAGAGGTTTATTAACATTTTGATTTATATCTCAATTTGCTTGCTAAAGTCAATAATAGGTAACTTTTTCCTTGATTTCATTGAAGTTGCATATAATTTACTTTGTGGGATGATAATAAGTTAAGACATTAGACATCTTGTTCAAAACCTAATCAATAATTGTTTGTGCTAAAAGGAAGTCATTAAGAAAACCTAATAACAATTGAACCCCACACATGTGTCTCAAATGATTTCACACAAAATCAAAATCCAGAAACCAAAGTCAAAAGCTCTTAGTCCAAAAGATCATCAAAATCATCTCTCAACACTCTACAAATTCAGACAAAGATTGCTTTTCAACTTTTACAGAAGAGCTTCAAGAAACAATCCCAATTTGTACTCATTTTATTAGTGTCAAAATTTGATACTTTTTCAACAATTTGAGCATCTTGTTTAGAGTAAAGCATGTTCTTCAAAATTGAGGTCTTGTAAACAAGATTATTTTTTAGGTACACATAGGGTCAAATTCAACCTTCATCCATCTTTCAAACATCAAATCAAAATCATCTCACCAACAACTCTTGAAAATCTCGAAACCATCCTTTTTGCTATACTTTTTGGAAAATCCATGAATCAAAATTCTTGAATCAAACATCAAATCATTTTGTTTGGATAGGTATGTGTAGATGTATCCTTCTCCATATGCTTAGTTGAAATTATCATCAAATCATCTTTGTTTGGTTAGGTGTGGGTAGATGCATCCTTCTCCCTACGCTTAGTCAAATTATCATCTTGTGAGCAAGTCTATCCCATAGATAACATCCAACATCTTTGGATATATTTGTTCATTATCCAATTCCAAAAATCAAAACAATCCAAAACCAAATCAAGGAAAAAATCAAAATCCAAGAATTCCAAAACCAAAGAATCAAATCAAATCACAATCCAAAATCCAAGAAGGTCCCAAAAGTCTAGCATCCCCCTCAAGATCTTCTAAGAGTTTAAATCATCCATAACATCCACCTTTCACACATTTCACTATCACACTATTGATCCTTAATCATCCTAGAGATTCTCTTTTTAAACCTAAAGTTAGATCAATATAAATAATAGAGATTCATCTCCCACATTCTTGAAAATTGATCCCTATTTTATGGCTCAAACTAGATCTCAACACAAGAAGAGCATGGAAACCAACAAAGAAACATCAAATTCAAGTGATTTGAGTCAAACCACCACTAAAATAAATCCGCTTGGGTCTAGCAATATCACGATCAATCTTCCTCCATTTTCACAAGACCATCAAGAGGAAGGTGTCCAAGTGGAGGATGTCACCAACAACTTGCTAGGGATGACACAAGATGAGATCGCTAAAATGGTTCAAAATCCTAAAACACACAAAATTGTTGACTCATGATGAAACTCAATCCCTCACAATACATGCTTGAATTAGCAAAACAAAGGGCTAAACTTCCTTGCAATTTTGATGTGAGATCTATAGTGAAACAACCTCTTGGGGCCATGCCCCCAATTTCATCCACACTCCCAATCTCATCCACAACTCCATTCCAAAACATCACCCAAAGCATACCCCAAATCAAAAAACCCATTGCTCCAACTCAACCTATTGTGAACAAGGAGAGCTCATTTCTTAATGCACTAGAAATGCACCCCCTTGTGAAAAATCAATATTTGGACACAAACACCATATTGGGTCAATCCATCCCCCAAAATCAATTACACCCATGCATTCCTCTCACCTTCTCGGATCCCAATGACACATCATCATCTTTTCACACAACACCGGAGTACCCATTAAATAAGAAAACCTCTCCCCCTATGAATTTCCAAGGAGGGAGTGGGCTATTTGGACCAGGGGCATCTTGGATCCCTCTTCATCATCGTCATTTGATCAAGGAAACACACCACTATCTTCCCACCACTTCCACCTTTACGATTAACATCTGCATCACCCCTTGATTTAGGGTTACCTCCCTTACCACCACTCAATCAAAATAGAAAAAACCCCCCAATCATCAATCAAGTCATCACATCAAACCCTTTGAACATGGCATCGATATCACAACAACAAATGGAAACCATTGAAACAACCCAAAATATCTACAATGGTAGTCTCTCAAGGACTGAACACATCAATTGCACCAACACACCAATTGCCCTGTTCACCACACAAATCCCCACCATCAATACAACAATTCCTCTCATCACAAAAATGAACACCATTCCAAATCCACCTCCACCACCTCCACCAAGTAAAAACATTGCCAATCAATATAGCATCACATTGCAAGTAGCCCAATAGGCATATCTAAAGGAACTTCAACAATTCCAAGTGCAAAAAGCACAAAACTTGCAAGTTGTACTACAAGCTACTCAACAAGTGCAAGCAAGTCAAGCCACACAAAAAGTGTAATAATCACAACAAGCAAAGTAGTTTTCTCAAGCTCAAGCCCTATTACAACAACAACAAGCCACTCGAGCCACCCAATCTTCCCAAGATGTGCAAGCAGTGCAAGCAACTCAAGTCGCACAAGTCGTAAAAGTTGCACAGATTTCACAAGCTTCCCAATAGGTACAAGCCCAAGCACAAGTAAAATCACAAGCTTAATCCCAATACCAAGCTCAAAAAGCACAAGCACAAGCTCAATACTAGGCATAGCAATAAGCATCCCGACAATAAGCACATCAAGATGGCTTATAATAGTATTAGGCACAAAAGGAAGCAGCATTACTAGCCCAACAACAAGCGTTGTTGGCACAACAATAGCAAGCCCAACAACAGGCATTGTTGGTACAATAGTAACAACAATCTCAACAACAAGCATTATTAGCGTAACAATAAAAGGACCAAAAACAAGTGTTGTTGATATAGCAACAAGTACAAGCACACTTGGTGCAGCAAAATGTGCAAGCACCATCCACCAACACACCAACCAATCCACCCATCCCTTTGACAATTGAACCACCACAGAACACCTTCATTCCACCCCTTAATACACAAGATTATGTAACAATGCAAATCAAGTTGCTCTCACAACAAGTGCTTGATCTTTAGTCAGGGAAAACCACAAAGACACCTAGCAACTTATGTCTCTACCTGGTTGATAGGAGTCTTGCAATGAAACCATTCCCAAAGGGATTTAAAACCCCCAAATTTTATAAATATAATGGGATGGGAAACCTTGAAGATCACATCAGGGAATTCCAAGTACATTGTATGGAAGTCACATGTGATGATACATATTTGATGCGGCTATTTCCTAGAAGTTTGGCTAGCCTTGCCATGGAGTGGTTCTCTCGCCTTCCTCCTAGAATCAAAAAGTTCCAAGATATAGTAGACACATTCATAAAAAATTACGCATTCAATATCGGTATGGATGTTAGTCTAGAAGAACTATCAACTCTTAAACAAGGTAAAAATGAATCATTTGCTTCCTTCCTACAACAATGGCGATCCAAGGCCAATAGGAGCAAATGGGTCATGCCAGAAGAAAAATAATTTTGCACCGTCATCTCCAATATGGAAGGAACCTTGGCATTCCATCTCAAGGTGCAAGGTATCACCACATACGACCAATTTATCTCCAAGGTGATTAATATTAAACAATCCCTTTTCACATAAGGAGGTACACCCACATATCCTAAACAACAAAACAATCGCCCATCCACCAGCTATAATGAAAAACCTCACATATGGGAAAAAAATAGAAACATTACTAATGATGGTGTTGTTAACGTTAAAGTTGTCATCAGTTCTCCTCAATAAAACACACTAGCACCCTAGCAACAATCCCAAAAGAACAATCAAAACAATCGACAAGCTAACATTGTGACTCAACAAGCAGAAAATCAAGTAGTCAACAATGTGCATGATCAAGGGGGGCCACCTCAATGAAACAAAAACTCCCCCAAGTGGAAGTACACAACCCTTAGGGAATTAGTTGAATCCATCATGAAGAGGCTGGTAGAGGAAAAACTCATCACAATCCCCACCTATGACAACTATTAAGAGCCCTTGGCGAAACCTCCATGGTACAATGAAAATCACATTTGTGATTTCTACAAAATCAAGGGACACACAACTGTCAGTTGTATGAGGTTGAAAAAATTAATTCAAGACCTCATTGATGATAAAATCGTTAATGTGGAACAACCAGTGGGAAATAAAGATCTTAAGATCTACATGAATTTGATGCCCAATCATAACAAAAAAGGGAACAATAATAATGATAAGGGGAAGGGTGCATTTAAAAGTTTGAATCATGTATATGATCATTTTGTCACATCCCTAGATGAGTATTGCACTATTATCACCATCAAAGGAGCCCAAGCTAATTGTGGAGTCACCACAAGAGGCAAAAAAATTACCATCATAGGGTCATCTCAGCCTCCTAGAGCACCCACTTCCAACACGAGATCCTTCCTAGTGGCTATAATGTCCTTGATTAGTTGAGAAGAACCCCTGCCCAGATCTCCATCATGGAGTTATTGAATATATCATTAGCCCAAAAAAAGATCCTTGAAGAAGCATTGGCTTCATCAAATATCTCTATAGATCTTGATGCTGAACAATTCCAACCTATGG
>VDFB02000002.1:57764782-57892732 GCA_007258455.2 Sequoia sempervirens | reverse complement strand
AGAAAGAGGCTGGATGAATTAAGCGGAGGATTTTTTTTTGGTTAAAAAAAAGAAAAAAAGACCTTAAGTTGAAAAATGAGGGAAAAGGTGAAAAGGGGATAAAAGGTAATTGTAGAATTACCTGTGGGCTCATTGTGACAGCTGGCAAGTGGAGAAAGAGGAGAGGAAGAAGAGGAGGCGAGTGAGATCAGACACCATGCCGGAGTACGACAGTGACATCATTCACCGGGCCGACGAGAGACATTTATTTTTCACCCACCGTGTCGTACCACGCCAGGTTAGCTCAAAACTTAACTTTGTGTTTTTAGTCATTTACGCAAATGTTTTCAAAAAATGACAACATGGGTTTTGTCCGGGGCGTCGAGAAGAAAAATGGGTAGGAAAAATTTTTAAATTTTTGGTATTGGCATCGATTTTCACCGAGGGGGAGAGCGGGCTGCCGCCACGCGGGATCCTGGGTCTCGAGGGAGGAGTGGCCGTGCACAAATGTGCAAGAGATGCACACACGTACATGCATTGGTAAAAGAGAGGGATAGAGGCTCAAAATAGATACAACAATTGATACTAGCTCAGGAGGCCTAGGCATAGGAGCAGCAGGCTATCAGCGTAGATCGAGATTGGTATAAGCATGAGCGGAATGCCGCGAGACTGATAGCTGGGCAGATGGATGAGTTTATGCAATAGGTGAGCTATTGGAGGGGGGTATATGAGCAGGTTGTTCCAGATCCAGTGCAGCGCATGACACGCTACGTCAGTCAGGCTCCACATCCACCAGGGCCATCCCAGTCATTAGGGACATGCACTAGGGGATTCAGCAATTACCGGCAAACTTCGTCTCCATACGACGGTTACCAGGGGACACCCACCCATGAGTACCAGGGGACACCCACTCGTGAGTACCAGGGGACCCTAGCACACAAAGGGCCAGCACCCGACTCTCCGCAGAAATTAGATGTGGGCAGCTCACAGTAGAGTAGGCAGATGCAGGACATTGGTTATTTTTGGCAGATACAGAATGGATGGTTTGTGCATGGCGCCAGAGGGCAGAGGTGATCCACATTTCTAGATTTTGTATCTTATTTGGTGATATATGATGGATATGTATTGTATTATGATAGGATGTTTATTATTTTGATTGTGTGATGGCCTATATTGACATTATGCATGATATTTCTATTTATGCAGCTATATGGGATGATTCATGATGTAGTTTTATATATATACTCATGTTTATATGGATGGATGGTTTATGCTTTCATGATTAAGTTTTTATGGATGTACACGTATGTTATTATGATTATGGTGATGGATGCATAGCTGTTTATGAAAATGAATAATTGTGTACATTTTATGATATATGATTTATGGATGGGTGATTTATGATCGATGTAAATGTTTTTATGATTTATGATATATGGATGGACATGTGGATGAATGATTTATGCATTCTTATATGATTTATGACTTATGTGGATGGACGATTTATGCATGTTTATATCATTTATGATGATATATGCATAGTTTTTTATGAAAATGGATAATTATGTATGGTTTATGATGTATGGATGCACATGTTTATGATTAATGAGGTATGCATGCACATGTGAATGGATGATTTATGCATGTATATATGATTTATGATTTATGGATGCACCTAAGTGTCAATAAAGACTATTATAAGGAAGCAGATGGGCGATAAGCATGTGGAAGAGTGCATTTGCTAAAAACAACCATTAATATTCAGAGAAGAAGAGGACTTAAGAGGAAAAAGAATGAGAGTACTTGCACAACCGAAATCATAAGCGATGGTCATGATGGAAATGAAGGGTGCATGCAAAGTGGTGAAAATGTAGTGAAAATGAGATTTTTCCATCTTTGGATCATTGACTTTTACTATAGCATAGGGTACTAAGTACCTTATATGGAAGATCAAGGCGAACAAGTACTCTACGCATGAAACAAACACAGTGAACAAGAAGGTTATCTCAAAACCCCGCTGTCACAATGACCTCGGTTGGGCCCGGTGTTGAGATAACCATAAACACACAAAGGTTTCCCAGCGTAACACAAGACCTTGGAGATCTCGGTGGGTCTTATGAGGGACAACTAAGAAGACAACAGTCAAAAAAAACAATCAAGGTATGCCCCCAAGTCAGCAGGTCAAGGCACGCCATGGTATAGTGGACCAAGGCGACCCTGACAAGTGATGGGAAGGAACCCAAAATGATAAACAAAATTCCAAAAGAATCAAGAGATCATAATCAAGACAATAGGTCCTTTGCCATAGGATCAAGGTGATGGATGTGAATGACGGGGTCTGCTAGGAAGGATTCATCCTGTTGAGACCAAAGATGGATGTGAAATTAGGATGACCTAGTTGACGCGGGATGTTACCGAGGGACAAGATCTTGTAACACGAGGGAATTTTGTTAACTGAGAACCAGTTAGATTTGGGCATACTTGATGATGGAGCACAAAAGACCGACATAACCTACAGACCTAGGGGCTCGGGGGCCGATCATAGATTAGCCTTGCCTACGTGAAAGCGCAGAGCCCTCGTAGCTCTAGAAAATACCATGGATAAAGTGAAAAGGAGACAAATGGTAACCGAAGATGATAGAAAAATGCCCCGGGGGTGAATCAAATGATCAACCTTGCCTACGTGACAGTGCAGGGGCAATGTAGTTCAACTAACGGACGCGACAAGATGGGACCTAGGTGAAGACCGACAAGATAGACGATCCTACCCGATGACAAGAACAAAATAAAGAAGGGAACGAATGGCGTAAGCTCGGAGTGGGATACTAAAAAGCTCAGGAATAGGGGATAGGCTAGATGGGTCATCCAATGCTCAATCAATATTTACCAAGCAGCCGGGGATGAGATGGGTGAGGACAATAGTGCGGCTGAAAGCATAAAATAACTAGGATGTCAGGTAGATAATGATTAAGCCCTCTATGGATGATGCCTATTACCAGGTTTTCACAATCCATACTTATCCAAGGCGCCACCAAGAGGTGGTTTTCACCATAGGATGAATTTATTTCTCTTGACTATTCTTATTTTTTGATTTTTGATTTTTTCTATTTTTTTTATTTTTTTATTTTTTTGAAATTTTGACAAGGTGGGGTAACCAAGTAGATTTAGGTGTAAAATTTTTTTAGATGCATGATATTGATGGGCTCATCAAGGGGGTCTCCTTCAAGAGTAGTCAACTTGTATGCCCCAGATCCATATTTAGCGGCTATGATATAGGGCCCCAACCAATTTGCCTCAAATTTTCCTTTCTTGTCCCAATCTTGCTGAGTACGTTGGTTCTCCTTAAGGACAAGCTCGCCCACCTGGAATTGTCAAGGACGAACCTTCTTGTTGTAACTACGCTTGAGACGATTTTGGTATGCTTGCAGATGATCATAGGCCTTTATTCTTCGTTCATCCAGTAACTCTAGCTGTGCAAGCTGTGCAACACGAGCATCCTCTTTGCTGATAAGGTTCTTTAGAGAGATTCTCAATGACAGAAGTTCAACTTCGATTGGCAAGACAGCCTCAGCACCATACACTAAAGAGTAGGGGGTGGCGCCCGTCGAGGTGCGGATAGATGTGCGATATGCCCAGAGGGCAGGATGAATGTGGAGGTGCCAATCTCGTCCAGTGTTATTGACAACCTTTTTGCAAATATGAATAAGGGTTTTGTTGGTCGCCTCTGCCTGGCCATTACCTTGGGGGTAATAAGGTGTTGACCAATGGTGCTGGAAATGGAAGGTGTCACAGAGGTGTTTCATGGCTTGGTTTTTGAATGGTTTTCTGTTGTCAGAAAGGATGGTGGATGGGATACCATATCTGCAAAGAATATGGTAAAGGATGAATTTGGAAATCTAAATGTCGGTGATTTGTGAAAGGGGCATTGCCTCCACCCACTTGGTGAAATACTCAGTGGCGGTAATTATGAATGTATGGCCATCGGATGATGATGGGTGAATCTTGCCAATAAAGTCAAAACCCCACTAAGAAAATGGCCATGGTGCCAGGAGGGGCTGAAGATCTTGTGCTGGGGCATGGATTAAATCTGCATGTTGTTGGAATGAATGACACTTTTTCACAAACTCGCAAGCATCGTGTTCCAATGTAGGCCAATAATATCAAGCTCATAGGATCCTTTTGACCAGAGCCATACCATTTGAATGTGCCCCACAAACACTGCCATGTACCTCCATTAGTGTGGCCTAGGATTTGGTCTCATTCAGACATCTAAGGAGGATTCCATCATACCCGTGACGATAAAGCTTATCACCAATGATGACGTATTGGGAAGAGCGATGAACGAAATATTTACATTGATTACATGTAAGATCTGGGGGTATAATGTTATCATGGAGGTAGGTGTAAATATCTTGGTACCATGGGGAGGTGGGACCCACAATTTCGCACACCATATCGGTCTCAGCGATATCATATGTTGGGATTAAAAGTTGCTCTATAAGAAACTCACACTCTATTCAGTCCTTGGGCATGTCTAATAGGGAGCCAATAGTGGCCATTGCATCAATCGCTTTGTTTCGTACCTTGGGAATCTGTTCAAATTGTATAGAGGTGAAATATTTCTTGAAATCATCCACTATGCACTTGTAGGGTAACAGCTTATCATCCTTGGTTAGGAACTCATCATTAACTTGTCTAATGACTAGCAAAGAATCACCAAAGACTTTAATTGGGTTATGTGCCACTGTTTCGCAATTTTGAGGCCGGTGAGGAGAGCTTCGTATTCGGCCATATTATTGGTACATGGGAATGCTATCCTGAATGACTTGGGAATGTAGTCACCCTGAGGGGTAACTAATAAAATTCCTGCCCCCGATCCATTATGTGTATATGATCCATCAAAATATAGTGTCCACATGGGGGTCTCATCAATGGAGAAGACTTCTTCATCAGGGAATTCTATGATCAATGGATGAGTATCAACTAGAGGAGCTTCTGCTAATGGATCTGTGATTATTTGCCCTTTAATAGCCTTGCGGTCCACATATTCTATGTCAAATTCACTAAGGAGCATGACCCACTTGGCCATGCGGCCAGTCAGAGTGGTTCTAGATAACAGATACTTCAATGGATCGATCTTGGCAATTAATTTTACTAGATGGCTAAGCATGTAATGTCGAAGCTTTTGTGTGCTGAAGATGAGTGCAAGGCAGGCTTTTTCCATGGGGGAGTAGTTTAACTCATAGCCAACCAATGTCCGACTGATGTAATAGATTTCCCTCTCTTTCGACGACTCATCATGTTGTGCCAACAATGCTCCCAGCGCAACTGAAGTGGCGGAGATATAAAGCAAGAGGGGTTTGCCGAGAATAGGTGGCATCAATATCGGGGGATGGGCTAAATATTCCTTAATTTTATCGAAGCCCATCTAACATTGTTGGTTCCATCGGAAGGTGGAATCTTTTTTTAGAAGATGAGTGAATGGTTGACACTTGTCTGCCAACTGGGCTATGAACCGACGGATGGACTGCATCTTCCCCTGGAGGATTCTTAACTATTTGAGATTGCGTAGAGGTGGCATGTCCAGGATAGCTTTTACCTTGGTGGGATCAACCTCAATGCCCTTGCGAGAGACTATGAAACCCAACAAATTTCCTGAAGTGACCCCAAAGACACACTTTTTGGGATTTAGCCACAACTTGTAGTGCTCTAACCGCTCAAATATCTTTTTCAGGATGGCAGGATGTCCTGCTTATGTTCTGGATTTTCCTAATAGGTCGTCGACATAGTCCTCCATGATGATGTGTATGAGGTCATGGAAGATGACTGTCATTGCCCTTTGATATGTTGCCCCCACATTTTTCAGACCAAAGGGTATAACATTGTAACAGAAAGTGCCCCAAGGGGTTGTGAAGGCAGTCTTGTGTTGGTCCTTAGGTACGATTCGGATCTGGTTATACCCAGAGAAGCCATCCATAAGGGATAACATCTCATGTCCTACTGTTAGGTCGACCAACATGTCAATGTTAGGCTAGGGGAAGTCATCTTTTGGGCAGGCTTTGTTGAGATCCCTGAAGTCTGTACAGATGCTAATGTCTCCATTTGGTTTAGCAACTGGTACTACATTGGAGATCCATTCGGAGTAGTCAATTGGTCTGATAAAACCCACCTATAGTAACTTATCCAATTCCTTCTTGACTAATAACGCAACTTGCAGATGCATCTTGCGGAGCTTTTATTTGACAAGCTTGGCATCTGGGCAAATGTCTAAGTGATGAACTACTAAGGCAGGGTCTAAGCCTGGCATGTCTGAGTATGACCAAGCAAAGTTAACGATTCCCTCTTGGAGTAGCTGCATGATGACCGAATACTCTTGCTTTGAGAGTGACTTAGCTATATAGGTGACCTTAGGACTTTCAACCATTCCCATTAGAATAGATGATCGGGCAGATAACTAAGTTCCCATAAGGGGAAGATGAACATCTCCATCTTCTGGCACCTCTTCGAGGTTTTCGCCATCAGATGCGTCCTTTATTTTTACTTTTTCAAAGTCAAGAAGTGCCTCAGGGAGGTTTTCACTAGATGACTGCTTGTTACTTTTCTTATTCTTATTTTTGCGACTAGAGTGTTCATCCTCCCCCAATCCCATAAGGTTGACATATGTATCCACAGACATACTAATAGGTGTGTGATTATGTAGGTCCCAATCAATAAGCTCAGGATGGCAAAGGGATAGGCTAATAGTGCAGATGGATAGGCATTCAAACATAGATGATAGGTCAGTGTGGTCGACATCATCATACGCACATATGATGGATTCCTCCTCGGGTATGTCTTCCAATAAGCCCTTGTCCACAACAACACTATTGGAAGCATTAGACGATGTTTCGGGGCCTTTCTACTTTCTGTCATACCCAATGCCCATATTTTTTGGCAGCGGAGACGTATCAATGGGTTGCAACCACCCTTTTTCTTCCTTTCCTAGGCCCCTAAATTGATAGTTATGCTTTTCCACGAACTTTGTTGGCCAGGGGTACTTTTCTTGAAAGTATTCCTTGAGAGGAGTTTCCGGTTGGGGTTCTTCTCGATAAACCCATTGGCTTATGTCTTCTTTTGGCGCATCTGTCTTGATACTTGGGGATCTAAAAGTGGTGGTAGGGATGTTTTTACCACTGAAGGTGACAGTCTTGTCTTCCTTTGGGGTAGCATGGGAAGGTTGACCATACTCATGTGGCGATGGTGGCATGGTTGCTATATTAAGAGCAATATGCATTTCGTACTTGCCACACCCTTTTTCAATGATCTGGACTTTTGTGACTATAGGATCAGTGGTGGAGGATGGAGTGGTTATCACGGTGGATGGTGGATTAGTGGATGATGACTGGGATGCCCCCATTTCAACCCCAGGACAATAATGTAAATGGGGAAATGACGCTTCTAAAGCCCAATAGTATTCAAATGGTTGGGGGTTGGCATAGATGGTGACCTCTTGTCCATTGACTAGGAATTTGAGGCACTGATGGTAGGTGGAGGGGACGGCTTGCATAGAACAGAACCATGGATGGCTAAGGAGATTATATGGCAAGTCCAGATCAAGGACATCGCAGGTAATGTACTGAACCACCGGTCCCACTTGGATAAGAAGATTGATGATCCCTTCTGAATTCCTTTATGCATTATCATAAGCCTTGATTGTGATGATCTGATTACTTAAATCTGCTTGAGTATACCCCACCTATTTTATGAACTTTAGAGTGCACAAGTTGAGGGAAGAGCCATTATCTACCAAGACTCTTTTTATTTTATGATGGGCAACCACGACTTCAATACGCAAGGGGCGATTGTGATTGGCATCAATGTTGGGCATATTGTTTTGGCCGAAGTGTAGTTGGTGAGATGAAGCTAGGTGTCCTACCAAGGCTTGGAACTATGTGGGATCAATGTTATTAGGCACATGGGTTTCCTGTAGGGCTCTGTTGAGGATTTCTTGATGCATGGGGGAAGACTTGAGTAAATCCAAAAATGGAGATATGTGCAGGGGTCTTTCCTAAGTGATCAAGGATGTTGTACTGGGAGGTTACAGGAGTCGATTGGGTGGGTGCAGAGGCTGTAGGAATGGTGATGTGGGCTCGTCGTGTAGTAACAATGCATTGAGGGTCTTTAGCTTTGACATGTATCATGGATACATGGGGTTCTACCTGCTTAATGTAATGAATAATTCCCTTGTAATTGAGGGGTACATTCTTATAGCTCATGTTATTTGTGCTATTATTTTGAGGATTACTGTTGGAGGTGCTCGGGCCTTGGTTATGGTTTGGGAAGGCATTTTGATAGATCTATAATTGAGCATTGGATGAGGGAGCTTGACTAGGGTCAACCTTGATGTCACCTCGATCTATGAGATCTTGGACGTAGTTTTTCAGACCCTGACACTTATTCAAAGAGTGTCCTTTGATTTTATGGAACTCACAATATTCATTTTCCCTAAACCATGCGGGCTTAGGTTTGGATTCGTTGAGTGGCTTGGTGATAGGGTATGTGATCGGATAGCTGATCTATAACAACTTATTGAAGACGACACTCAAGGGTTCTCCTAATTGAGCATACTAGCATTTGGCGTTCCCTTGGTTATTTTGATTGGATTGTTGGGGAGGACGGGATGTCCCTTGTGGTACAGATATGGCATTAGGTATGGATTGCTGTTGTTTTTGGGATGTGTTGGCCACGTGGACATGTTTAGTATCAGTAACACCATCATTTACTACATTTTTGTTCTTGTTCCAAAAATGTGGCTTGTCGTTGAATGACCTTTCCTTATCTTGATTATATATTTTGATGTGCCCCTTGGCAACAAGGGTATGCTCAAGGATGGGTCCCTTCTCTACCACCTCCGCGAAAGTGGTGACACAGTGTAATCAAAAGTTATGAGCCATGTCAAGATGAGAGTTCTCCACGAAGAGGGTGACCATGTCCTTTTCTTTCAAAGGGGTTTTCATTTGGCTTGCTAGGGCATGCCAACTCTGGAGGTAGTTAGTAAAGGTCTCCTCTTCACATTTTTTCTCTTTGAGAAGATCCAAAGTATCAGTATCTTTCTCCAAATTGAAGGAGAAGTAGGAGAAAAAATTTTCTGACAGGTCTCCAAAAGATTTTATAGATCCATTTTCAAGAGTCATGAACCACCCTAGGGCATTGCTTGCTAGACTCTGGGGGAACAGGTGCAAGAGATAGTTGTCATTGTGGATAACTTCTTGACACTGGGAGTAAAACTCCTGTAAGTGGGCCTTAGGATCTTTGTTCCCCTTATATTTTTCAAAATTTGGCATCTCAAAATGTTTGGGGAAGGGAATCAATGAGATGGAGGGATCATACGGATATGGGCATATATCTTCAAACTTGAATGATTGTTTGCTAGTCCCTACCTGGAGATCTTTCAAAGCAGCTTTGATTTCTAGTATGTCCGCATTGGCTGGTGTGTTGGACGGATATTGATGGTAGGATGATTGTGGATTCTAAGATGATGTTTGGAGATGGGCGTATGGATAATTAGGAGGTGGTATCCCCTACTGATATGCCAAGGGACCTTGTTGATAAAGAGGTTGTTGTTGTGAGGCAGGATATGGATGGGTCAGGTAGTTATGGGTGGCGTACTGTTGGGAAGTAGGGAGAAGGTGTTGTTGATTAGCTTGCGGATATTGGGGGTGCTGATATGACTGTTGTGATGCCATGTAGGAGGGTTGTTGATATTTTTTCTGGTTATAATAGTTGTAATGATGGGATGGTTGTTGATGCAGAGTTGGTGGTTGTGGTGGGCGAGATGGAATGTTATGTGGTGGTTGCAGTTGCGGGTGTAAAATGGATGCAAGGAATGGAGATATGTTCGGGGCTGAAGGCTGAGGTTGATTTCCTTGCGGTTGAGGCTATGATGGTTGTGTTGAAAATATGGGATTGACCAATGGTTGTTGTTGAGGTAGAGGTACGATTGAGATGTTGTGCAAGGGAGGTTGTTGAATGCTAGTGGGAGCATAAGCTTGGGGAGGTTGTTGGGATACAAATGACGATGGAGGAGGGATGTTGGATTGGGACAGTTGTTGGGGTATGAATGACGATGGTGGAGGATTGTTAGATTGGGGTGGTTGTTGGGATATGAATGACAATGGTGGAGGATTGGTAGCCCCGGGAGGTGGGGGCAAGGCGGCGAAAGGGTTTCCCCTAGTGTTGACAGGAGGCGGGTTCGAGGGGAGTGGTGCTGGTAGCATTAATGGTTGTAGTTGTGAGATGTTTTACGGCATGCCATAGGAGAAAGGATCATTGGGATCAATGGTTTGGGGTGTTCCTATGACTGAGATGGTGGCATGTGTGGGATTTCCAATGGGATAGAGGACAACGTTGCCAAATTCAGGTTGATGCCAACCTTCTATGGAAGGAACGTTGGGGACATACGAGCTACTAGGGATGTCATGTGAACCTTGGGGTACATTAGATGGGGAGGTGCCATACTTGGATAAGTCAACACCTGACAACAGCTCGACACCTAACGACAGTTTGACACCTTTTTCAATCAAGTGAGCCAAGATTTTGTCACCATGTCTTTCGAGAAGGTGTTCTGTCATTTGTGCATTAACAGGGTTGCTGAAGTGTTCCTCGAATGTGAGCTCAAGTTGATCAACCATGTTTTCCTCCCCAGGTGGTGATGTGTTTTGACCATCTACATTGGATTGTGATGAGGTGCCATTGTGTGGATTGTGAGGGATATTAGCACCATAGTTAGGATCTGATGAGATGTTGACTGTGTTGGTGGGATTTTGAGGGTTGTTCGATTGGGCATTCAGGGCTTGTTGGTCGGCCATTTTCTTTGTCTGTGCTCAAGTTTGAACGGGCATGCAATATGATGAGATAGATCAAGATATTAGAAAAACCTTGATGACGAAATATTGATTCAATTTGATGGGAGATTAACTGATGACGATTGGTCAGGCCGATGTGGATTGGTTTGATGGAATCGGATTGGATTTATTGGTAGACACTGGATTAATCTAGATTTCAGGTTTTGATCTGGATAGATTTGATGATGCAAGGGTCTGATGATTAGGATTGATTTGATGATAAGTATGATGAATACTAAGATCCACAACCGAGTTTAAGGAGGATCCTTGGTAACACTAGGTATTGATTGAAAGGTGGATGTATGATAATGACACTGAATCCAACTTGAGATAGAAGTGGATTGATTGGGTCGGAAAGGATTACTGACTTAAGACGAATAGTGATCCTAAGCTAGCTACGATGATTATGATTAGGGATGAACACCTAGGTCAACTTGGATGACAACTCGAATGTGGTTTATATGGAATAACGAAGATCGGAGATGAAATCGGATTTAGGACAGATGGGGAGTGTCTCAGGATAAATGAACGGCTCTTGAAACAAGCAAAAGAGTGTTCAAGATAAATGACTCTTAGAACAGAGGGATGGAGACTCGAAAAGGACATTCAGATGTTTGTTTTGGATGTCGAATGGTCGTATCGATATTCAAAATAGGGGGACAATGAATGCCAAGTGATAATATAGGCTAGTCAAAGGTCAGGTCCGCCACAACATTAGGATAGGCCCACCACTACACTAGGATAGGTCCACCACAGCACTTAGGATAGGTCTGCCACAGAACAAGGATAGGTCCACCACAGCACAAGGACAGGTCTGCCATAGCACAGGGACAGGTCTGCCACTACACAGGGACAAGTCCACCACTGCGCTAGGACAGGTCCACCACAGAGTTAGGACAGGTCTGCCACAACATAGGGATAGGTCTGCCAAAGGATAAGGATAGGTCTGCCAAAGGATAAGCTTAAGCTTGATGTTTTGGTGGATGGGTAAGGCAAATGACCCAAAATATAGCAATCATAGAAGACTTGGCTAGACTAATAATCATTGGTTTTTTCACAAGAAAGACAATTCAAATAGCACAACCCTAAGATTAGTAGAAACGGGTATGGTCAACAAAGTCTTCTACTCTAAGATGCACATGGTTGCTAATGAGTCAGGAACCTTAGCAAGATACTAAAGGCTCGGACCAACTCTTCACATCATCCTGACGCTTCACCAACTACGTGGTTGGATTGAGGTACATCTTTTGCTCTCCCCCCTTTATATACCCTGCCAGTACGCATGGTTGGAATCATCCCTTATGGTGATGAAATCCCCAAGCAGGTCCCACTAAGAAAATGAAAAAGGGGTGACTCAAAGGACTTGGAAAGCTATGATTTCTCATTACCCAGGATCGCCAAATGGTGCAAGGAGATTGGATACATCAAATAGCCTTCCCAAACATGCCAAACAAGGTTTATTGACCCCTTTAATTAAACTATGTGCCTAATTTACCAAAAGACAATCGGCAAAAACTTGAAATTTTACCTTCAGGAGGATAGGTCTGCCACTCTACAGGAATAGATCTGCCACTCTACAGGGACAGGTCAGCCACTCTGTCAGGACAAGTCCACCACTTCAGGATAGGTCTGCCACAGTAAGACAGGTCTGCCACTATAGGACAGGTCCGCCACCGGAGGACAGGTCCGCCACTCTGTTAGGATAGGTTCACCATAGCAGGACAGGTCTACCATAGTAGGATAGGTCTGCCACTCTGTCAGGACAGGTCTGCCATAGTAGGACAAGTCTGCCACTCTGTAACCCGAACCTACAAAAAATGCAAAAAATAGCAAACATGAAAGAAAGAGACCCATTTGTGGGTCCCACCAGGCGTGCCATAAATGTGATAGGTCGAATGTGAGTGTTAGAAAATGAGCAGCAAGTAAAAGAATGCAAATAAACACCAAAACAACCTACACCTCAAGATTAGCCTAAGTTGGAAACAACACAAGATAAAAGCAACAAAATGGAACCTTATACCTTGTCTCGAATCGATCCTTTGGTTGGCCCTTCGATTTTTGATGTGTATGCTCATTGGATGACACAAGATGCAAGATAAATGATGTTGTGAGGATGAGTACAAGTGGATGAAAACGTGAAAATGGCTAAGTATAGATTGAGAAATAAAATTGCAAGAGTTGGGCTAGCAAAATGATCTTCCCCAAAAATGAGAGAAAAGAGGGGGTATTTATAGAGATTTTGGAAATCTCTAGGGAAATGGATGGCCAAGATTGAGCCACCAAATATCAAGATGTAGGGCTAAGGTGAGTTGAGAACTCACAAGCCCTTACATCTTGACATGTGGCATGTGATATAGCCCTAAAAGGTGAAGTGAACATGAGGTGGAAGGAGAAGTACATGACATGGAGGGGGGTACAAAGTACCTTGGGATTGGACAAGATCTCCTCATAAAGGAGGTCCTTGTCCCCATGTGGGTGAGAGGACATGTGAGGAATTAAAAATTCCTCAAATATTCTCATAGGGAGATGGGAAAGAATAAAGAATAAGTAGAGGACATGTGGGAAGAAGTGAAGGAATTGAAAATTCCTTTTGGGTGCTTTGGGGGATTAAAAGGTGAATTAAAAATTCACATGGGGAAGTGGAGTGCCTTGTCCAAAAGGAGAAAGCCTTTAATAAGGTTGACTTAAGGACACATGCCATAAGTGGGAGGAGGATTAGGTTAGCCTAACCAAATGATTAAGGTTGTGCAAGTACTCAGTTAGATGAACTAATGACTCATTAGAAGCAAGTGGGAGATTATGGAGGATGTGACCCTAATGATGATTAAGGGTGTGCACATGCTAAACCTAGTTAATTATAACAAGATAAAGTAAGTAAGATGGATTAGAGACCAACTTGCAAAAGTTGGAGGATGTGACCATGAGAGAGAAAAGAGGAATTAAAAAATGAATTTTAATTCCAAAAGGGGAATATGACTAAATTAAATAAAATGGTATAATTATTTAATTTAGAGGAGGAAGATGGGTAAAGTATTTATTAAATTAAATACTTTAGGACCCTTATGTAAGATGCAAGGTATTAATTAAACAAATGGTTTAATTAATATTGATAGAGGGGATGAGCAATTGGATGAATAAGGGGACGTGTTTGATCATATGGAAGTGATCAAATTGGACGTCTACAATATTGAAGAAAATAATTTTCATGATTTTTTGATCTAAGGTGAAAGATAAGATATTGTAAGCCTACCATAATACACCTACAACAAGGTATCTTGGATTCTACAAAAACTATCGACATATCAGAGAAAGGTTTACTTGGAAGGACCTCAAGGAGGATGTTCTCTCACACATTAGGGTATGCATCACATGTTAGAAAACTAAGGGGGACAATAATTTTTGGTCAAGCTACTACAACCTATTCCCATTTCATAATAGAAATGAGAGTATCTACATAGATTTCATCATTGAATTACCCAAAGTGAAAGGTGAAGATTGCATCTATGTTGTACTAGACATATTGACTAAGTATGCTCATTTCTTTATCAGCTCTAGTGATTATAAAGCTCCAAAATTTGTAGAATTATGATTCATTAATTTTTTTGGTTGCATGGGCTACCCAAGAACATTGTCAAAGATCAAGAGAACTAGTTCCTTAGTAATTTTTTGAAGGATTTAATTCATCTGCTAGTCACCAAGCTCACCCATAACACAAGCTATCATCCACAAACTAATGGAAAAACTAAAATTGTAAACATGTGGATTGAAGGTTACTTAAGGAATTATGTCACCATTCAACAAGTAGCCTAGATCAAATGGTTGTATTTACGAGAGTAAATTGCTACAACACAGCTCATCACATGTCCATTGGCATGTCTCCATCTAGATAAATCTAAAGAAATGATGCATTAAGCTTTACATAGTTAGTGCTCACAAATACTAGAGTTCTGATAATGAGTGATTTGGTAAATCAAATCCATGATATTATGAGAACTCTCAAGGATCATCTTCAAGTTTCCTAGAGTCAGTAAAATATGTATGTAGATAGGAAGCACATACAAACGAAATTTTATGTGGGAGATATGGTATTTATAAGCTTTTATCCCTATATACAATCTTCCATCAAGAAAGGTGGAGTAGAGAATCGCAAGCCTAAGTTCTATGTGCCATACAAGATAATCGATAAGTTTGGAGAAGTTTCTTATGAGGCGGAGCTTCTAGAAGAAAAAAATTTCATAATGTTTTTCATGCTTCACATTTGAATAAGGTTTTGGGATTGAATATATCTCCTATTGTTGAGTTACCACCATTTGATGATGAGGGGAAACTCATCCATAGTCGAAAAGCTATGATTGATACTAGGGTAAAAAATATAAGGAATAGAAATATAAATGAGTATATTTTCTATTAGAATTATTTTCCAATTGAAGATTCCACTTGCAAAGAGCCTAAAATTCTATAACACCAAAAATTGCATTGTTTGATGGCAAGAAATTTTGGGAATAGAGGATTTGTCATCTATCTTTTTTCTAGAAAGATAATTGCAAAATGGAATCTAGGAATCCTATTGCATTCCTTTGTAGGAGCATATTGTGGCTTGAATTTTGAAAGATAACATTTGCAACAACATAGTAGATCATATCCAAAGCCCATGGGAAGAGGTTCATATACTAGGAAGATATTGCCATAAAAAAATCACTAGCCCAGGCTAATTATATTGAAGTAGAATGGATTACAAGAATCCTTCCATATTTCTTTGTAGGAATATATTCAAGCTTAAAATTTGGAACATAGCATCCATGATGACACCTACACATCACATCCAAATCTCAAGGGAATGGATCAAGTACTAGAAATTTATTGTTATCAAAAGATGACCATGCCAGGTAAATAACATCTACTTTAGTAGGCGTAATGGATAAGAAACCTCTAAATCATGTGGCATCAATTGTGAAGTTTCAAGAATGAGGATGTGGCAAGGGAAGCATGTGGATAGGTCCGTAGGGTGGCATGCTAACTCCAAAAGAATCTAATTTTTTCTTAAGACTGACCTAGTGTGGTGTGTGAAATTTAAATTCTAGGCTTTGGCACCATTTTGGCTCAAGGAAAACCTATTCCTTAAGGGAAATTGTTAGCATATAAATGTATGGATTCAATTCTTGTAATGTGCAACAAATTATATTGACATTTTTTTTATAATTTGGGACATTTATGTTCTAAAATCTTCTATAGACGAAAACCCATAGGACTTCGTGGTCATTAAACAAAATCCCAATGATCACTAGGACTAGAGGAAAAAATCCCTTTGGTTCTTGGGGGAATTCTTATTCAAGGATTACATCCAAGGTTCAAGGATTCTATAAGTAAGTTAGTAATACTATTGTTGATTTGTGGTAGCCTTGTATATCACTCCAAATCATTGCTATGAGTTTTAATTGATCTATCATTTTATGAATGAGATTCATAAGTTTTTCAATATATTAGAGTGTCATCTTTGTCTTCATATGTTGATGTAACTACAAATTAGTCTATTGTTAAAATTATATGTTAGGGACATTACATCCCATCAAGTATGCAAGAAATTTGTGCATGAATTTTGTTCTTGAAATGAACAACTTATATACTAAATCAATAACAAGAAAAAAATAAACAAACACTCATATTAGAGCATAATAAATAAAAATAAATAAAAATAACATAAATTAATTTATAATATACTTATTTTTTCACTTGAAAATTGAATTTCCCATTGATATTTAATATGTGTGCTCATACTTTGATGGCATAATATTATATTCCAAATTCTTGTTATGAGGGATCAATGGCCAAGATTTCCTAAGGCATTTGAAGAAAGGATGGAGTGATAAGTGTCAAGAGGATATTGAGTTTTTGGATGGGCTCCAAGATTCAATGAGTATTGAGGGATGTGAATGAGCATGGAGAATGATGGATGGATGGGGTTAAAAAGGGGTACTAGGAGGTACCTTCAAGTACCTTGGAGGGATCCTCATAAAGGTTGGTTTTTCACCCCTTACCCATGAAGTACCAAGGTTTCAAAAGGACAATTAAAAGTACTATTTATGAAAAAGAAGAGGATATGATCATACCTCCCAAGTACATGGGAGTATATTTCAAATGGGTAATTTAATGTTGACCCATACTTATGATGTACATGGGAGGACAAGTGGGATTTTTTGGGGATTTATAGTCGTCAAATCCCCACTTAATCCTTGATTTAGACATGTGCACCTGAGAAGGGAAGGACTATAGATAATGTTAGATTAGGAAAGGGTTATGGAGGACATGAGAAAATGGGAATAAAATAAATTGAATTATTTATTTAGTTTTTTTGGGAAGGGTAATCCTTAGAATAGGAAAATAACTAGAAAATAATCATTTACCATAGGTTAGAAGCTTATAAAAAATTTAAGAATGATTTTCAGATGAGTTTTGGGATAGTGGGAATATTAATTAAATAATCAGAATATTATTTAATTAATATATAAGTTGGAAATGAGAAAAGTTGAGATAAATTGATCAAATGCGAGTGATTAATTTTGTGTCTACAATATTCATTCATGAAAATAAACTACTCTATGATGAAAAGAAAATAATAAAAAAATTATGCCCTACAACTCCTTTTACTATATATTACACCTATCTTAGAGTTTTCCCTTAGTGTTCCCTTTTAACCTTCTTTTAACCTTAATTTTGTATTTATTTTTTTCACTTGGTTGTACTTGCTCCTTAGTTATCCCCTTTTCCTATATTTTTCCTCTCCCCTTAACACTTCCAAGCCTCATGTATTATCCTCATGTCATCCTTATCTATTTTTGATAGGTTTTTGTCATCCATGTTTTCATTCACTCTTAAACTAGCCTCATTCCAACTTCCTAGTGAATAGATATGCATAGCTCAAAAAAATTAATTCTCACCTATCTCCTCTCATGTGTAACCTGCCTTTCCCCATATTTCCTCCACAAACCATAACTCACAAGAATTCATTTTCATTTCACCAATTCATCTTACCCATTAAATTTGAGCTATTTTGGGGTATGGACTTAAGCATGTCCAACTTGTTTAAATAAAGCTTTCTAAGACTAAAAAGTTGATGCAACATTACTTTAGGTTAACTAAAACAAATTCCATTTGTTACCACTAAAAAATCACATGAAAAGTGATAAAAATATTCTCTTTTAACTCATTTTATCTTTTCATACAAGCATTCACTGTCCTAGATATTTATTATATTATCTTTCTATTAATTTCTAAATTTCATGATTTAAAGGAATTGGATATTTTTTATTCTATTAAAATACCATTCTAGAGCTTCTAGTCCATCCATGTTGGAATTTGAATCTATTGAATATATTTTTGTGTTATAATACCTCTCCATTGCTTCTTTCCATCTTTCCCTTTTTTTTTTTCTAAATTCCTTTCAATACCACATAATTTCCTCAAATTTCCAATCATTTTCCTTCACATCTCAATCCTCTTTATTCCCATATCATTTATTTATTTATTTTGAATATTTCCTTTCTTTATTACTCACATTTTCCTCTTACCCTCCTCATTAATCCCTTTCATATCCTAACATTGGTTTGTGTTTTGTATGTTTATTTATATATCTATTATATATTACATCTAATAAAATTATAGTTCTCATATATATTTTTCATGTGTATCTACATTTTATTATCCACTAGGGTTTGATCAAGATAGCTTCCCCTTTAATCTCTCCATTGAATTTCTATATAGAAAAAAAATTGTTTGTGGAATATAAATAATTTTTGCATTCTCAGTAGAAATGATAATAATGAAAAGTGAGCTTACAATCTAAAGATGAATTAAACCTAAAAACTAGGTAATTCTAACATATGGTGTAAAGTTGCCACTTGTTTCAATATTTGAATACCCCCACACACCATTTTTTATCTAGTTCAATATCTATGCATCCCAAATGATCCACTTACCTCAAATTCACTGTTATGGCCTCAAAATACTACACATATGACCATTATCAAATACCACATGATTCCTATATTTTAGTTTTTTGAGTTCAATAAAAACATTGTGAAATACTATATATATGACCATTATCAAATATTTCATAACTATGAAATAGAACTAATATTTATTAATTTTTAATATAAATAAATACACTGTACAATGTCCCCACACACGACACCCCATTTAACACCTATTTCAGCTTATATAAAAAAAACTAAATACCAATAATTTATGACTAAATTAAAAATATTGAAAAATATTTAAGAGATAAATATGACCATTATCACATCTTTGAATACATAAATATGGTCAACTGTATACACCTAAAAATGGTGTAGATAATTAAATTAATTAAATATTTTTTATTTGATTAATTACTTTAATTTCCTCTACTATTAAATAAATAGAAATATTTATTTATAGTTCATTTCTTCTATTCTTCATATTTAATTAAATATACAACTTATATAGTTGGTGTTATTTAATTATTACATCATTTCAATCTTAATTATATAAACAACTTTTTACTCTTTATTGTTTAATTATCATATTCCTTCTATTTTAATTTAATAAACAACTTCTATAGTTTGTTTTATTAAATTATTTATTCTCATTTTGCTAAATTTAAATATTCAAAATATTTAAATAAAGGCATAAAGAAAATTCCTCTATTCACTCACCTACCAAATTTGATATTCCAAAATCCAATTTATTTCAATTGGCATTCACGAGAAGCTATGGAGACAACCATAGCTCCAACTTCTTCATCTCTCCTGATGTTTTCATGGGGAGAAACCATTCCCTTCATCAGCTCCAGCTTCTTCATCTCTCACCCTTCAAATCTCAAGATTGAATTCAGGCCTTTGCTATGTTTCCACGACAAAAATTGCTATCGTAAATCTATATATATAGCCTTTCTTCATAGGAAATGGACCCCGAATCTTTGTGAAAAATTACTCTGGAACATTCTTAGCAATCAAGCAATCATATCAATAGCAATAGCAATAACATCTTAGCATCATAGCAATCATAAGCATCAGTAGAATTCACATCACGCCAACATCATAGTTTTACTATAGCTTTCATTTATTAGGTTTCATGTTAGAATAGATTACAATACTATCATAGATTTTTAGTTTCATTATCAATCATCACATCATTGCATTTAGCATCAATTCCATTCTCAAAATAGGTATTTTAATAGTTACGATGCTTACAAATCTGAGAGCCCTCTATGACTTGATAAATCTTTGGAGATAGGAGACAATGAGATGCTTTCAAGATTTTTGTGCTTTTAAATTAGTTTAATTGTTGTTAAATCTTGATATAATGTTTCATTAATAAGTATTTTAGTTGTTTACTTATTTCACACTTACATTTTGCAGCCAACCATGGGGACCACCCCCATGTTTTTAACAAGTTTTTCTTAAAAAGTGTTTGTACAGATTCTGGCATGATTATTTTAGCGTGATTGGAAGATTTTGTAGTGCATCTGACACAAAATATAGCACTTATGTCTATTTTAGCACTTCTAACAAAAACTATAGTGCTTTGGAAGACTATTTTAGCGGGTTGATCAAAAGCTTCTAGCACAATTCAACTATTCACCTTGAACATCTATTTTAGTGTGTCAACCGAATTCTATAGTGCTTTTGACGAATCTTGTAGTGCTTCCAACATTTTCTATAGCGCATATGAGTATTTCTATATCGCTTCTGTGTAAATCATTATCTGGATCTGATGCGGCCGTGACCAATAACTTCATTTTCTTTAGTTGGACTAAAATGAATCAATCTAGGATAGTCACTTGATTAAAAATTTATCAATCCTAGGATAGTCACCAAAAATTTCAATTTGGGATAAAAAAAATGAATGCCATCTCTTTTTGTGAAGCAATATCTTCACTATGAAGCAACATCTTCACATAGATAGAAAATTGTCATTTGGGCTCTAAAAATTGAACAATTGATTGATGTGCTTGTGTGGTGATAGGCATATGCTCTCCCCTTAATTGGGTGATCAAAACGCTAGACTCATCCTTCATTTTATGCATTTCCAACTTTATTAAATCCTTTAGAAGGCTTTCCATAGTGGAAAAAAGTACTCACCCTATGGGAATGACCTAAGTGGGAACAACCAAAGCTAGGTTTTCCAACCCACTATAAATAAAAATAAATCTAGATAAATCCTCATTTACTAGAAGTGTGCAAGATAACCATCCCAAAAATCTTTGTTCTAAATATTGGGAGGTCTCCTGAGGGAGTTTATTATTGTCGCTCTGAAGGGAAACCCTATCTATGAATCATAGTGTAGTATCCAACTTGCCAGTTTTTGAACATTATAATACTCAGCAGTGTCGAGGAAGGGAAGAATCTACCCCTAAGACACTCACCATATAATTTTCAAGGATCATTTGCTCAGGGGATCAAGAAATCTAACCTTGAGTATGCACCTGGAAAAGACAAAAACATAGGTACCCTCTAGGGGGTGACATTACTGTGTAAGTCAATGTAATTTTTAGTTGTGGGTTGATTGAGTATAATGATGACCTACTTGTCCTTAAGAGTGAATCTGTTTGAAGTGTCTTTTTGTCAATAAACCTATGAAAATCAAGAAGGATCTATTTGATCCTTGAACACACACTCATTTTTTAAATCTTAGGACTTAAAAACAACTGTTCTACATTTTATTGTTGCATATTTAAAAATCATTAAATCCAAATAAAAGATCATCCTGAAAAACACAACTTGGACAAAATCAAACTGAGAAATATATGATTAGGGATTGGAAAACCACAAATTTTGTCAAGAAATCTCTCTCCAGGAGAATCAAAAAACCAAAGAAACCACTTAGTTACAAAAACCTTTTGAAAAGAAGACATTTCTTGTATCAAAGTAGGAAGATTTCACTTCATCATAGAACTTTCATTCATAGATTTCATGATTTCACTAGGGGTTACACTAATTATTATGCTTTAGAGCCCTTGTATTCACAAGCCTCTTCTCAGAGAAGACTTCTTTCACAAGAACCTAACCATAGTCAACCTATTCATCAATCTTCCATCCCGCAACTCACCATAGAATACTCCAACAGACCTAATTAGTTGTTATAGTAGACAAATCTTAGAAACATTAGGTTTTTCATTCAAAATCAGGGAGTTACCACCACACCTTATGACCATTTGGTGAACTATAGCTCCCATTCCATAGCCAAGCCTTGTAGCGCCTATTATACAACCTAGCCTTACGCACATTGAAAGTTCCCAAACTGACATCATCATCAGTTTGAGAACATTCATTTTTGAGGAAAAAAAACACCCCATCAATTTATCATAGCATCCATCATCTTGAATGAAGAAGAAGAAAAGGAAAACATAGCAGTAGGAAGACCCATGTTACTATCTCCTACCTAGCAATAGGTAGTGAATGACATTGCGAGAAAGTGTTGAGACCACCATACAACATATCTTATGACCATTTGGAAACCCACAACTCCCGTTCAACAACCAGGGCTAACCACACCAATATTTTAGCTAGGTAATGTACACATTGAAGGTACCCAAATTGACATCATCAGCAGTTTGAGAACGTTCATTTTTGAGAAGAATGAAACACCCCATCAATTTCTTACAACATCTATAGATTTAGACGAAGAAGAAGAGAAAGTAGACATAGCAGCTGAGAGACCCATAATATCACCCCCCGCTTGGCAATAAACAAAACAATGCTTCTACCATCTGTTATAGCACTTCTCATTATTTTAGCACTTCCATATTTGAAACAATGCTTTTTCCATCTATTTCAGCACTTCTACCACATATTATAGTGCTTCTATCAACAATAAACCAAACTTTGTTAGTGTCATAGCACTTCTATAATCTATTCTAGCGCTTCTGTGCTATCTTGTAGCGCATATGCAGTCAAAACAACTCTTTTGTCATCTGTTTTAGCACTTCTAATACATTTTATAGCACTTTTGTCAATGCCAAACATTACTAGTGTCATAATTCACTAGTCTTTTAGTGCATCAGTGGTCTATTTTAGTGCTTCTACTCTATTTGATAGTGCTTTTACAGACCTTTTAGTGCTTCTACATTTTTTTCAGCGTGTCTATCGTCTGTATTAGCGCTTCCACAAAACTAAAAAAAATAAAGACCTTTCAGAAACATCTGCCAGATTTGTTACCATCAGAAACTCAAGTTTTTACTAGTTAGAAACATTTCATAGTTCAAACAGTGTCCTAAAAAACAGAAACAAAGTAGGTTTTTACAAGTCAAAATTGTTTTTAAACATAAACCCAAATCTTGCAAAATACAAAGTGTCAAATTATCATAAAAATATAGATTATTGAGTCAAGTTTCCTCATCAGGATTGTGACATCCTACCATCACAAAACAAAAACTTGGTAATTACATTTTTCAACTTATCCTCATCAATAAAATACATTATTCTATTTTTCTTCATTAAAATCAAATTGACACTACTCCCAACATAGAAGATCCAAGTTTAGTGAAAACAACTAAAACTTGTATGCCAATCTTGACAAGGTTGCAAAGACAAAAACTCAAAGAGAAGGAAATTGAAAATCCAAACATGACTGAAGAAAACTCCTTTTACCAATTTCGACAACAAGATACCAACAAAATAACACTAGGAGATATACAACATGCCCAACAAGATCCAAGTTTTCATAAATTTATGGAAAAGGTCTTAGAACAAGACATGGAGAAATATCTCTTGATGTTAGTAGAGTTAGGCGCCATACTTCCAAAATAATTTGACATCAATCGATTGAAGGAAATTCCTAGGACAAATGAAACAGAACCACACCACACCCAAGACATAGATCAAGTGGTTGCTTTAACCTCTCAAATGCAAAATCTGCAGCAACAGATTTAGAATATGCAAATAGGAACCACAAGGAAATATTTATTATATGACATTTGTCCTTATCCCTTTCATCCATGTGTATATATGTTACCTTTCCCTAGACACTATGAATTTCCTAAATATGGCAAATATAATGGAAAATCAGACCCAATTGACCATGTACGAGAATTCATAACAATGAGCCTCAAGTTCACACAAGAAGATACTTACCTAATAAGGTTGTTTCCTAGAAGTTTAGAAGCATAGTGTATGGAATTTTTTTCCAAATTACAACTAGGAATTTGATCCTTTGAGGAACTAGTCAACAAATTTATCACACAGATCTCTTTCAACATTCAACATACTGTAACCATAAAGGATCTGTATAACTTGAAGCAAAATAAGGGTGAGACATTCGTATCCTTCTTACAACATTGGAGAAAGTTGTTCACTAGATATCCTCAATCTATACCTGAAGAGGAAAAGATTGAATTATTTATTAACAACTTAAATGTTGAAATAAGTTATAGACTAGAATTGCAATGTCCCCCGACATTCAAAAAAGTGATTGAGAATGGGCTTAATATTGAAGAAGCTTTAGTCAAAAGAGGAGTGATTAAACATTTTAATGATACCTCAAACAATGAAAATTTCTCAAATCACTATGGAAACAATGACAAGCCTAAATTTTGGCAAAAAAATAGAAATATTGGAAGCAATGATGCTATAACTAACACGCAAAATACAAAACCAACATTCAATTTAATAGCAACAACTGTTAAAACAAATCAAAATGAAAATCAAAACAATAATCAAAGCACTACTGAAAATAATAACACCAACGATGGGGAATCTTGACCATCATATCAAAGACAATCCAATCGACAAAGATTTACCCAATTACCTAGAAAAACTTTGGAATCAACAATGAGAGAGCTAATTGCAAACAGACTGATTGCTCTGCCAGAAGCAGGAAATTGAGAGCCGAAGGTAAAACCATCCTAGTGGAACAATGCTGATTATTGCAACTTTCATAAGAATAAGGGACATAAAACAAATGACTGTATGCAATTAAAACATTTAATACAAGATTTTATTGAAGCAAATAAGGTGTTTGTCAAAGGATATCAAACAAACAATGATCATAATGCATTTACAAATCCATTACCAAACTATGAAAAAGGAGAGTCTTCTTAAAGTGGTAAAGGAAAAAGTATAAACTATGTCTATGACACCACCATTCTTTTCCTTTCTGAGGTTGAGAAAAATGACATTGATAATCAAACAGATGACACAAACATCAATGACATTGAATCCCTAAACATGATACCCAACACAAACACATTTGACAATCAAATCAATGTCCTAAAGATCAGGGAAACACAAGACCATCAACAAGTTAATGTAATGACAAGGGGGCAGTCCAAAGTGATACTAAAAGGAATTTCCTCCAAAAACACTACTTCCCCATCGCATCAATATAGCATTGTGGACCAATTAAAAAAGATACCTGCACAAATATCTATTTTGGAACTTCTCAAAATTTCACCATCAAATAAAGAAGTTTTGGAACAAGCTCTAGTAGCTACAATGGTACCCAATAATTTGGATGTTTGTCAATTCCAAGCCATGGTGGGACATCTTACCACACCTCATTGTCTATCATTCTCTGAAAAAGATGATGTATCTCTAAATCACCCATACAATGTGGCCTTGCATATAGAGGTTCTAATCCATAAACACCACGTCAAGCATGTCTTAATAGATGGTGGAGCTGGATTAAATATTTGTACTTTGAAACTAATTCATGCACTAGGCTATTCCAACAATGCCATTGATGCTAAAAGAAAGATAACAATAAAGGAATATGATGAAGATGAAAGGTATTCCAAGGGTTTGATTGTACTTCCAATTCAAGTAGGGGGTATGTGCAGGATCATCATGGAAAAAATAGGCCCTTAAGTGGCAAAAAATTCAGAAAAATCAGACCTAGGCAACTTGACATAAAATTTTGAATAAGTTATCTATATTATTTCAAAAATATGTAAAAATAGAATCTGTAGAAAATTGAATGTAGTTTCTAAACTACTCCGTTTGTTTAAAAAAATAAAATTTATTTGGTGAAAATTTGAAATTTCAATGCAATAGTACTTAAATTTGAGGGAGAAAATAAGAAGTAGGTGTTTGTCTGACCACCCTAACCACAATAAAATGATAATATTTTTTTATAATATTTTAGACATAAGTAGAGGACCCATGTCTGGATGTGATACATATTTTTTTGTAATTTTTTTCTAAGTATATAATTAATTATGAATTTTTTATTACAGCATTTAAAAAATATAAAAACTTGTATGTCTGACCACCTTAACTTGGTCAAAACTTCATGAAATTCAAATTTCATTTTTTTAATCCTATAGTATGCGAAGCATAGAATGTGACACATATTTTGGGTTCAAAAAATGTGATACCGTTTGAAAGCTATAGATGTTTTTCAATCAACCTATCAATTAGGAATTTAGTCGTAATTTGAATAGAAAATGAATAATAATTACTTATTAAATTCAAAGTAAAACATAGTTTATATTGGTGGAAATTTGAGAATCTCTTTTAAAAACCCTTTTTATTTCATCAATTTTGGGTAAAAAAAGAGTCATCAACCACATAACCATCATATTGCCACTTTTTGGCCCATCATGATCCTGCACATACCCTAGGACTAATTGTCAAAAGTATTTTTTTTCAAGTGTTCGACAAGGATCTAACATATATAACATACTCTTGGGTCGTCAACAGATACATGAAATGCAAGTGGTGCCCTCAACATACCATCAATGTTTAAAATTTCCAGTCAATGGATAGGTCACAATATCAGCTGACAACAATAATCCATAGACTTGCAACATGATAAAAGAAAATCAAGACACTCTAGTATGGCACAACGGAGAAGTCAAAACTTCCACTTCATCTAGTGGTGAAAGACAACCCAATTTCATATCTAAATGGGTTGAGAAGAAGGATCAGGCAAAGGAAATAACTATTGCAGACACAACTTTATCAAACACTGAAGGTCCTATAAATGAGTTATCACAACAATTTGCAAACAAGGTCCAGTTGAAGGACAAAGGCTTAGGAGAATATTCCCTTGAGCAATATTTGTGTCTATCACAATTGCTACCGTCACCAAAATCATATGGATGACCCATATCAAACACACCAAGTTCATCACAACCAATCATAGCTCTTAATGAAATATTTGTTAAAGCAAGTACCCTCAAAGATGAGTCAGAAGACAAAGCCATTCTTAATTGGCTATAAAAGGATGAAGAAGCCCAACATCAATGAATATCAACATCAAAACAGATCAATATGGAGAAGGGAAGGTTATCTTCGAAAAATGGGCTATGAAGGCCAAGGACCAATTGGCAAGAGAAAGGATGGTAGTATAGAACCTATTCAACCTCTAACACTGCAACCTAAAGACAAAACAGGATTAGGCTACACAGGGGAAACAAAAGAGGAGGTAACTCAAAAAGTGGTAGAAAGGATTCTACAAATGAGAGATGGTTCTGACACAGATTCCAATGAGTATGAATGGGATCATTTATCTGCTACATCCTACACTAACAAACAAATTGATGTCATTCAAACACATACACCCTCACGAGAGGAGTGACAAAGTTCAGGAAATACACCATTTGTAATGGGATCAACAAATATCGATGACTCAAATGAGGACGATCAAACATCGAGTGAGAGAGATGACTTGGAGGTGAGTACTATCATATACCTCAAACTTCCTACTGATAACTTTGACCACCTAGCTATTAGAACACTTACAACTGTTGACCTTACTCAAACTAATGACTTATTACCCTTGAGGCATCCCAAACTTGTTGACTGGGAACCCACCAAACCTATTCATTTACCATTCCTTTCAAATGATGATGCCATCATAAACTATCTTTATAGTGATGAACCTAATATGAGTTCTATCCATAACAATCATAATGACGCTTCACAATAGGAGGGTGCCAAATCTTCTAGTTGCAAAATTGATAATGGAAAAAATAAATCTAATGGTGAAAACCTTTCTAAGGCAACATTAGATTTGGAAAAATAAAAAAATAAAGAATGTATCCAATAGTGAAAGCCTTTCTAAGGCACTAAAGAATGGAAGATTTGACACCCTCCTAGAGAATTACCATGACAGATCATCAGTACTGGTAGAACCGACACAGTATATAAATTTGGGAACAACTGAAAAGGAAAATATCCTACATCTAGCAGCATCCATGACAAAACAGGAGACGCCTATATTCACAAAATTCATTGAGGAGCAACACATCAATTTTGCATGGTCTTATTCTAACATGCTAGGATTGGATCCAGATCTCCTAATGCATCATCTATCACTACCAAAATGAATCAAACCAGTCAAACAAAAATAAAGAAAGATGCATCCCCACATTGCCCTAATGGTTAAAGTTGAGCTGAAGAAACTATTGGATGTAGGATTTATTAGGTCCATAGATTATGCATAATGGATCTCAAATATTGTGCCAGTATCAAAACCTAATAATAGCATTAGAATATGCACATATTTCATAGATTTAAACAAGGCGTGCCCAAGGATGATTTTCCTTTACCTAACATTGACATAATTGTTGATTTAACAACGAGACATTCCATGTTATCTTTAATGGATGGATTCTCAGGTTATAATCAAATAAAAATAGCACTTGAAGATCAAGAAAAGATGGCATTCACTTGTCCTTGGGGTACATTCTATTGGAATTTCATGCCCTTCAGATTGAAAAATGTAGGTGCGACATATGAGCGGGCAATGACCACTATTTTCCACGACATGATGCATACTTTCATGGAAGATTATGTGGATGAAATCTTAGCAAAATCATACACAAGGAAAGGAAATTTGGAGATTCTAGATAAAATATTTACTAGGCTAGAAAAGTTCAATGTCAGGTTGAACCCAAAGAAAAGTGTGTTCGAGGTAACATCAACAAAACTCCTTGGTTACATAGTGTCAGAGAAAGGTATTGAAGTAGATCCAGGTAAGGTTAAAGCAATAATGGAGATGTTGCCACCTAAAAATATCAGTCAATTATGGTCCCTACAACGCAGGTTACAATCCATCAGGAGATTTATCTCCCAACTGGTAGACAAGAGTCACCCATTTAATCATCTACTTCATAAGAATGTTTCATTCAAGTGGGATCATGACTGTGAAACAACTTTTAACCATATAAGGAAATACCTGATGTCACCTCCAATACTCATGCCACCTATGGTAGAGAGACCACTATTACTATATATTGCAACAATTGACATATCTTTAGGAGCTCTATTGGCACATGAGGATTCTGAAGGAAAATAACAAGCTATTTACTACATCAGCATGACATTCAACAGATATGAAATTTACTACACATTCATAGAGAAGGATTGTTTGGCAGTGGTCTTTGCAACCCAACAATTGTGACACTACATGTTGACTCATACAGTCAGGATCATAGTGAAAAATAGACCCATTGAAGTATCTACTCAATAAAGTTTCTCTAATAGGGAGATTGGCAAAATGGGTCATGATCTTGAGTGAGTTTGACATCCAATATGTCAACAGGAGGGCCATCAAAGGACAAGTAATAGTAGATCAACTAGATGAAGCTCCATTACAGGATCATCATCCAATGAACATTGAATTTGTAGATGCTGACACCTTAAATATTACAACACAACAATGGAGGCTCTATTTTGATGGATCATACACACAAAGAGGATTTGGTGCAAGAATTCTATTTGTCACAACTTAAGGGCACACCATCCCAAGATCCTATAAGCTAATGTTTCCTTGTACCAACAATGTAATTGAGTATGAAGCATTGATTATCAACATCAAAGTAGCTATTGAATGGAAAATCATAGAAATGCAAGTGTATGGGAACTCACAGCTTCTCATTTAACAGGTAAATGATGAGTATCAGACAAAGGATGAAAAGATCATGCCTTCAAAGAAAATGATAGATGATCTTAAAAATTAATTCATGGATAGCAATTTCGAACAAATACCAAGGGCAGAGAACAAGGCTACAGATGCCATGGTCACAATTGCTTCCCTTTTGCAATTACCAGAAAAGCAAGGTCATTATGAGTTTATGGTGGAACAACTATCTAACCCTGCATACGACAATCCTAATTCGCAGACCATATGCCAAATAACCAACACTCAAACCTCACTATATGGAGAGATCTATACTTACCTCAAGGATAATATCCTTCCTCCTAATCTCTCTAGAAACCAAAAGCGTAACTTTATCCATCAATCCACTTGACATACATTAACTGCCAACACCCTATACCATCGAGGTCTAGATGGTACTCTTCTTCATTGTCTAGAACATCATGAATCTGAAATATCCTTATGAGAGGTCCATGAAGGTATTTATGGAACCCATTCAAGTGGGCTAACCTTAGCTAAGAAACTCCTACGTTTAGGGTATTATTGGTCGAACATGGAGAAGAAGTCCTATCAATATGTTAAAAAGTGTCAGAAATGTCAAATTCATGGTAATCTAATTCATGCGCCAGCACAAGAGTTACAACCCTTCACATCAACATGGCCCTTTTATCAGTGGGGATTGGACCTGGTAGGAAAAATAAATCCATCTTCATCCAATGGACACAAGTTCATCATCACAACAACAAAGTATTTTACAAAATGGATAGAAGTGGTTCCTTTAACAATTGTCACTGGAAAGCATATTTCATCTTTCATACCCAACTACCTCATCTGTCGGTACGGGGTACCCCAATCCATTGTCACAGACAATGGTAGGCATTTTAAAAACCAGGACGTCCAAGAATTATGTGAAAAATTCCATATCCAGCATCGTTTCTCAACACCATACTATCCTAAGGGAAATGGCCAAGCAAAGGCCTCAAACAAGAAAATTCTAAAAATACTAAAGAAAACGGTAAATGATGTTGGATGTGATTGGCATGTTCAGCTAAATCCTGCATTATGGGCCTATAGAACCATCATCAAAACACCAACAAGGGCTACACCATATGCCTTGGTGTATGGATCAGAGGCCATCTTACCCATAGAGGTAGAAATACCATCACTCCGTGTCTCACTAAAGGGTATAATTATATATGAGGATTATAGAATCTCTAGGCTACATGAACTAGAATTACTAGATGAATGTTGTTAGAAAGTTGTCAATCATTTAAAGGCATACCAACAAAGAATGTCAAGGAGCTACAATCACAAGGTCAAACCTAGAGTCTTTCAAGTTGGAGACTTGGTCCTAAAGGAAAACCCTAGGAATCAACAAGATATAGAAAAGAAAGAGAAGTTTGAACCTAACTAGCTAGGTCCCTTTGTAATCATATCAGTGTATGCATTAGGAGCACATCAATTGTCTACACCTGAAGGGGATCTGTTTGATGAACCTATCAATAGTATCAATCTTAGAAAGTTCTATACTTGAATCACCCAGTGCATGAATTAGTTTCTGAAAATGGTTACCTTGATGAAAACCTGGCAAACAAGAATCCTGGTAATGAAAAATACAAAAAAAATTAGAAAAGAGAAAAATACAAAAAATTCAGAAAAGAGAAAAATACAAAAAAATTAGAAAAGAGAAAATAACAAAAAAAATAAAAAAGACTGAAAAGGTGCAATAAAAATATGTAGTGAAAATATGGAAACAGACACTATTTGTGATTCAAATCAACTCTACCATCTATTTGGATGCACATCATGGTCGTTGCTTTCACCATCCTAATTTTTGCATCCATTATCATATCATATCACGTGGTCATGTCTCACCCTAGCTTGGGGGTAACATCTGAACATCACTAGGGGAAAATAAAACATCGAGCTTAATCAAATGGACAAACAATGGAAAGACAAAAGAAACAATAACAATGATTGAAACACAACCCAACTTGGAACATCAATCAACTTTGTAAACACATTAGATATCCATATCACAACAAAAAACCCAAAAAAAAGTCATTATCAAAAATCCAAAAACATGAGTTTGTGTCAATTGAACTATGTGGTCTTTGCATGTATAATGTAGGCAAGGATAATCTTTTATTAGCCCCTGAGGACCCTAGGATAGGTCTTTAGGTTAGGTCTTTGGTCAAAATATTGAAAATCACAAAACATCATAAAATCAGGATGGATGATCTAATCTGAATAATGATTGAAATACTTTAAGAAAATGCGGGATATGTTGTACTTTGATCATTGTTATCATTTCTTTGGAGAAACTCGATGATGTATTGAACTAGAGAAGCAAGGAAGGAGAATGATATTTTCTTTATCTATTGTTTGTGAATTAATTAGAACTACTGTGTGAATTGTTGTAGGAAGTGCTCTACAAAGTATCATGGATGACATTCTAATTCACATAGGAAAATGATAAATTCTTCTTTGTTTTACACAAGAAATGCTCAGGTCATCTTGGATTAATTATACCTAGATTCTTGTGTTTGCTTGCAATATCAAAAAATATGGAAGTAGTACTCAGGTCATCATGGTCTAACTCATACCATCAATGTTCGTACTCACTTTCAACATTTTTAAAAGCTCTATGATGATACGAAGCACAAAAGTAATATTAAAATGCCAAAATTTGCATGTAGATTTGCATGGTTAAATTAGATGGAATTTATAATAGTTTTTGCATCTATAGAGTGTTTGTTACAAAAGCTCATGAGGGATAAAAATTAATGTTGATCTCTTTCTCATAAATAGATTGAGTATACTTGACATTAACAAAAACATCATCATGATCATATAGTTGCATCATCAAATTCATTTGCATACATTAGAAAGAATTTAATCATCATTTCATCATTCACACATTTCAATCAAATCATTTTGCATTCATCATATCACATTTTCCATATCACATAAAATTGCATAAAGAAAATCTCAAAAATATAAATATCTATCATATCAAATAGCATACAATCATTTATTACATCATTTATCATACAACATTTCCATCTATTTATTACATCATATATTTGCATTTACACCAAAATAAAAGTACACACATCCCATTTACATCGCATATCATATATCATTTCAGCACATCATATATGTAATTACATCATCATACATATGCATCATGCATCCATACATCATCCATACATCATGCATGCATACATCATCATAATAGAATATCATACATCATAGCATATTATCATGATATAAACTGCATCCATAACATCATTACAAAAGGATCATCACATAGCATATAAAACATGAAAGAAAATGTGTCCATCAGAGAATCATGTAGAAAACATATGGATCGAAGAGTCCACTGCATATCATATAGATCAAAATAATAATAATGTCAAGTATACAATGATTTCTAAAATGAAGAGAGATATATCATCAAAAAATGGTTGTAATCAGAATGTACATCATCATCTCAAATACAAAAGAGAAATCACATCAGAATCTAAGTACTGTTGGCTCTAGACAGTGTAGGCATAGCAAGATGGGTCCCTTCACCACCACCAAATGTAGCAGGATCTCTAGGGTCTCTCTGAAGAGGTTATGTCACACCCACACTGACAGTCCTAGAATGAGTCCTGCCAAATCGGGACTACTTGTAGCTCACTCTCTGCTCAGAAGGGATGACATCATAATATTTACCTCTATAGTACTCCACCTCCCCACCAATACAGGCAACCTCTCGCATATAATATGGTAGGGAAGTACCATCTTCCAGTCTCTATAATCTCTTAGTTGTGGCTTGAGCACTCTCTACTATAAACCTAGTGGCATCCCTCTCGGTTATCAAGGATGCAATATGAGCCTAGGCTGCCCCTCTAGTTTGCCTAGCAGTATCCCTCTCGGCTGTCAATATTACAATATGTAATTGTTTCATAGCCAACCGAGCCTACACTAATGATAAAACCTCTACATGTAACTGGGTTTGTGCCTGCATCTGAGCTTGAGTCTGCTCTAATAAACCTTGAGCCTAAAGAAGTTGATTCTGAATAGTCTCTAACTACACCTAAAGGCTCACTATCTATAGCTGATCTGAAACATCCTGCATTGCCTGCCTCTTATGAGGCACTATCTCCTCTGGAAAATCTAAGGTAGGACCCGACCCACCTGCAACCTCTCCATTGTCAAATCTATAGTCATCACCAATACTCTCATCTCCGCTGCTCTCCTCTCTATTATCCTCCTCCTCACTAACATCCTCCTCCTCTCCAACATCCTACTCAACATAAACATCCTCCACCTTAACCTCCTCTCTCCTCCGCCTATGACCATGTACAATAGGAATTTCATCCTTTAAGGTTAATGAGGTAAGCTCATCCAGAATGGTAAGACATGGAAAAGGATGTAGATCCAGATACTCGGCATAGTCTTCTGTAACTAGTGGCTCAACAATGTCAGAACAGATGTCCCATTCAAACAGTTGCAAACACTGATACTCTTGAACAATAACATCATATGACAAAATAGGCCCCCAATCTACAGAATTTGACCGATGATAGGAATAATGAAGAGCACCCTGGGGCATACCCTGAACCATCCCATACTGTCTACACAATCGTCTGATAAAAAATATCTCTAGCACCTAATGCGTATGACTAATCAGTAGCATTAACTGAAAGAGAAAATGCACCTACATATCATCCTCATCCTAATGCTCACAGTCAGGGTAGGGAAGCCATGTCATGGACTCTATGGCATCAATCACTCTCCTCCAGTACTCTAACTTACCTAATCTGGATTGAGTAAGGCAGTTTACATATCTGAACACATATGGTCTCATAGATGGTCTTTGTCTAACTGGCATTGGACACGTGACAGCTATGTGCTCCTATGCCTATACCTGAAGCAAAGTGACACTGATAGATAAAATCCAACCTCTAAGATACACAACTAAATGTAAATCATGATATAGGTGGGCGAGCATGCACATGCCCCAAGAAAATCTAGTCCCATGAATGACCACACTCTCCAGTACTCGGCCCCAACCAACAGAGAATCCCTTTGACTTGTGATCAGGAAAAATGAATCCTCTGATAAATCCAACAAGCATTATAGGTAAAGTGGAATAATCAACTACCATCTCCTTCCATGAAGTCCACTCTCCAACAATATGCTCATCCTCAAACACCCTCCAAAGAGAATCAATGCCACCCTGCTCTAATGAATCATATACAACAATGTCACCCACAATTGGTATCCACAGGATCCTCTAGACATCCTCTAGAGTGACTGTCATCTCACCAATAGGAAGGTGGAAGGTGTTATGTTCGCTATGCCATCTCCCAGATAGTGTTTTCAATAGACCCTGATTAATCCTAATCTGGGGCATGTATAATAGAGAAGGTAATCCGCAACAAACAATGACTATTGTATTAGGCTACGCTAACTGTGGTATCAAATCAAAAGTCCATGGGAATCACTCTTGAACCTGAAGGTTCTCCAATGGCTCATATTATCAAGAAATATTCAAAATCAAACTCTTTATCAAATCATCAAACATCAATTATCCTATCAAATCTAATCAACTCTTGGTGAGAATTTTGATCAAAATCTCGTGAGTAGGCATCATTGAACTTCACCTATTATGAGGTCAATCATAAACTATCATTGAACCTAACCTATCATGAGGTCAATCATTAATGCATCAAATCAACCTCACCTATCACGAGGTACATCAATCAAATTATAATTATTCCTCACCTATCATGAGGATAATTATCATCAATAAAACATCAGAGCTCACCTATCATGAGGTCAAACATCATCTATTTGATCAAGATAATCAATCATATCAAACCAATGGTTGACACGATTGAAAATCAACAAAATCAAGGACGAATCTGACAAACTTCATCAAACTAACATGGATGCACTAAAACAGGCATTCAAAACACTAAATCATGACATGTGCCATTTCATCAGTCAAAAGTGCTATTACAGGTGGTCAATGTGCCATTTTAGCAAAAACATTATTCTATTGGAAAAATGCACTAAAACTTCGGGTAAAAGTGCTACACTAATAAAAATGCTAAAATAAAATGCCTAAGTGCTAAACAATCTATTTTAAGTGCTAGTTTATCCTACATAAGCACTAAAATAGTTATCATATGTGCTAAATTTTTCAAAGCGCTAAAACACTATACCTAAGCACTAAAATAGAAGCCCTACACGCTAAAGTTTTCAAAGTGCTAAAACACCTAATGAAAGTGCTACAATGGAAATTAAAAGCGCTAAAAGAATTGAAAATTTAAAAATCTGAAAAGCAAAAAATGAGGGGATAAAGGGTACGTATTGGAGGTCCATAAGCAGTCGGGTGCTGGTGATTTTGTACATGATCGAACTGGCAGGTGTGATTAGGAATCAACATCTCACTCCAAGTGGCTCAAATAGGTCTCTCTCACCAAGTTTTCAAAAGTCAAAATGCACGAATGAGTGTGAAAAGGACCCTTTTGACCTTTTATAGGTTATTGGAGGTGGGATTTTTGTAGGGTTTTTTTTATTTTTTATTTTTTTTAAAAGGAGATTAATTCAATAACATGCTGGGGCACTTTCTACATCAATAATTGAGAGATAAATTATTTCATCACTGAATATTCATCTAATCTATATCAAAATCATCGACAAAATCATAAAAAATTGAAAAATTCAAATAAATTCAAAAAAATAAAAAATTCTTCAATTTATCTCTCAAGGGGGCATATATCCATCAATCACCTGAAAATCATGTCTGGGGCATACTGAAATTTTTTTCTTTCGATACTATTAGCAGCAACACAAAATTTTCTTTGAAGCAATGCGTAAACACGTCACTTCAAAGAGGGGAAAAATGTATACACCTAAAAATGGTCTGGATAATCAAATTAATTAGATATGTTTTATTTGATTAATTACTTTAATTTCCTCTACTATTAAATAAATAGAAATATTTATTTATAGTTCATTTCTTCTATTCTTTAGATTTAGTTAAATATACAACTTCTATAGTTGGTGTTATTTAATTATTACATCATTTCAATCTTAATTAAACAAAAAAAAATTTACACTTTAGTGTTTAATTATCATATTCCTTGTATTTTAATTTAATAAACAACTTCTATAGTTTTTTTTATTAAATTATTTATTCCCTTTTTACTAAATTTAAATAATCAAAATATTTAAATAAAGGCATAAAGCAAATTCCTCTATTTACTCACATACCAAATTTGATATTCCAAAATCTAATTTATTTCAACTGGCATTCAAGGGAAGCTGTGGAGACAAATTGGAGACAAATTTGAATCAATTTCTCAAAACTTCTTATTTTGATCTTTCCTATCATCTTGCTTGATTTTTTCATGGGGAGAAACCATTCCCTTAATCAGTTCCAGTTTCTTCATCTCTCACCCTTCAAATTTCAAGATTGAATCTAGGCCTCTGTTGTGCTTCCCCATCACAAACTGTTGTCGTAAATCTATATATACAGCCTTTCTTCACAGGAAATGGACCCCAAATCTTTGTGCAAACTTACTTTGCAGCATTTTTAGCAATCAAACATTTGTATCAATAGCAATAGCAATATCATCTTAGCATCATAGCAATCATAAGCATCAGTAGAATTCAAATCACGACATCATCATAGTTTTACTGTAGTTTTCATTAATCGGGTTTCATGTCAGAATATATTATAGTAGTGTCATAGCTTTTTAGTTTCATTATCAATCATCACATCATTGCATTTAGCATCAATTCCATTCTCTAGATAGGCATTTTAACAGTTACGGTGCTTACAAATTTGAGAGCTCTATGTGACTTGATAAATCTTTGTAGATAGGAGACAATGAGATGCTTTCAAGATTTTTGTGCTTTTAAATTAGTTTAATTGTTCTTAAATCTTGATATAATTTTTCATTAAGTGTTTTAGTTGTTTACTTATTTACTTATTTCACACTTACAATGGTCAATATTAAAATATTTGTACAAAACTATTCTTCAACAACATTCAATTTAATAACACAAAACAATGACCGATATGACTACTATGTATCAATTTTATTAGAAATAAAATGTTAAATTACTAATTCAAAATAATTTCCAACCTCTTTTGGCCTCCAAATGACGAATTTCTTTTCACATTTTCATTCGCATTGAATGAACTGCGAACACCCATCTAGAGGCAACAACCATAAACTAATGGATGTTAATTCAAGGGGAAAAATATGATACGTCGTGAGCAAAGATCATCCACAATCTAAAATATTCCTGCATAGACACCCAATTTAGCAGCTTTTTCACCTTATCATGGCTATGTCCATCGTCTTCTTTTTCTATGCAAATATGAAAGCACTATCCATTTCATGTTATTCTCATAAACCAACAACCTTGTGGGCCTCTCTTCATATGATTTATGTTCCTTAGCACTAGATCTTGTATCTTAAATCCTCTCTCCTCCATTCTAGTAATGATAGTGAAGCTCTGACCCTTGAATCCAAAAGTTTTGTTGAAATTTATAAACTCAAGAAAATTATATATAATTGGAAACACATTACATATTTTGTGTTGTTTTTATTAGTTATACATTTTTAAGTAATGTTATAGTTAATAAATTTTATGAATGGGTGTACAAGTTTTCATTTTAAAATAAATGACTTGAAAAATGTGTTTAAAAGATATCTTAGGAGTTAATTTTAGTATGAGTCATGTCTAATCTTGGCATTGGTGATTGGAGACAAGTTATCCTTTCATCATCAACCACAAGGAAACTAAAGATAAAGGAAATTCAAGGAGTAATTTGTTGAGTCTTGAATGATCATGGTAACCACTAATAGCAATATACACCTTCCTTTGGCTTCCCATTGTCTGACCAATTGTGCTCATCTATGTATTTGTCATCATTATAGTTATATGAAATTAAATCTGATTTTTTCAAATAGTGGCTTTCAATTTATTTGTCCACTATTCATTTTGTTTTTCTTATTATGCAGTCCACTTTTTACTCTTGTGAATTCTTCATTTTATATATATTTTAATTTATTCAAGTGTAGAACAAAACATTTATTAATATTGTGAAGAAAAAATGTAGATATATGATAAGCAATCATTGTTAGAGAGTCCAATAAAGAATTATCCAACCATGCAACCAAATATCAAAGTACACACAAACAACACAAAGATTTTGTTGAAACAACAATACCATTCTTATTGATTTAATCTTGCACAATTATCACCATGATTATAGCTTTTGACTTTGTTGCAATAGACCCTCTTATATTCCAAGTTCCATGTATTTGACATTTCATCTATATAACAACTAATGGAAACATGCTACAATATAACTTGAGAATTACACACTATATTGCAATGAATTCAACTATTTCACATTATTATCTCCTTTTGGATTTCACTCCATCCTGTACTCCTTGTTTTATTCACATCCTCAATCTTAGATTTCATAGTCTCGCCCTAGTTCCTTCTTATCTCCCCACTTACCTTCAAATAATCATCACTCATGTATAAATAACACTCTCAAGCTTCCTTTATCAACATTTTTAGCTATAAAATGGGGCAAGCCTAATACCAAATGAAATTTTTCATTAGCTAGAAATAAAAAAATTCCAAATACAAATGGTGTAGAACCTACAAATAATATAATATATATATATCTTTAATAATTAATTAATTTATTCCAAATATTTATATGTTGGCACAAATCCCAAGAAAACTATCACAAATGGAAATAAACATAATTGTGCACAACTATCAATTTATAGATACAATTTACAATCATTTATTCATTAATTTTTTCTAAAAAATTAAAATGACATATATAAATCATAATTCAAAACACATTCAAAATCATAGAAGTTAATTTTAAATTATATTTAATTGTGATAAATTTATGCATTATAGACTAGTAAACACAAACATATAGAAAAATAAATTAAACGAAATAAACCTCATAACCACTATCCTTAGAATAATCACAACCAAGAGTTCCATACATATTTTCTACATATCCATAATGATTACAACTAAGAAAGAAAAACAACACAAGAGAGTGAATGTCTAAATTAGTAATAATTGAAAAATAAATTGGGGGAGAGAAGTAATCTAGGTTGCAATAGTTTTCACTTAATATTAAGATCTATTTCCTAAATAAATTAATATACTTTGATAATGAGGATACAATTGAAAGAAGATTCAAAACATATTAGAAAAATATCTTACTACCTCAATGCCAATGTAAATATAAAAGTAAAATAAGACTTGGATAGCTATTGGTTAGTAGGAACATAAAGCATATAAAAGAATCAAAATAGGTGAGTTTGATGGCTATAAAACACATAAAAGATAGGGTAAGTAAGACTTTGCATCAAATCCAAATAATTAAAAATAATATATATATATATATATATATATATATATATATATATATATATATATATATATATATATATATATATAAATGATCATTTTCCCACATCATTTATAGGGATAAACTAGAGTCAATATCTAGGAGAGAAGTATATTAGTTCACTAATGAGTTTTCAAGTTACTATACTACATTTGGTCTAAATAATTTTGTTTTACTATTATTAGAATTTTAGTTAATGCATTCAAATACTTCTTACATAATTTATTAGAATTTAATCTTTATGAATAAAGAGTTAATGGATTATTGAAGGATTATGTAGTAGTGTCAATATTGATGCAAGAAAGGTGTAGAAGCCTCTAAAAATTTCATAATATATACAAATATTTATTTAGTGTCTTTTTGCACTTTACTAAGGTACATTATATGTATAAAAAACATAATTGTGGATACCTTAAAAATAGTGATAATAGTGAATCCTTCACCACCCAATACTATATTGGAGGTGAAAACATTTTTAAGATGTATGGGGTACCTTTCCAATTTTATAAGGAAACATACGACAATTGATTTCCTAATAGAATAATTCTTAAAAAATCTATTAATAAAGAGTTGAAATGGACAGAATATGGTAGGAATATTTTAACAAATTGAAGAATTTTTTTTAGGTACTATCCTAATATTTCATTAATCAAATTCAGCCTTTCATGTTCATCTAGATTCCTTTAGTACTACAATAGATGTAGTATTGGCATATCCAAAAGATAAAATATTATCTTATTTAATTTTGTTTTTAAGGAATATATAAACTATAGTAATATAGAGAGAGTAACCTTGGCCACATGGTGTATGCATTACACATCTTCAAACGTTAGCTATTTTCTAAAACACTTATACTTTTTTAACCATAAATTACCAAATTATTTGACAAACTAACCTATAATCTAAGGATTTTTTTTTTCGTTATTGTTAAATTCTATGAATTTGAATTTAAGATCATGGTGAAGCCTAGCTATTCTAATCATGGCCTAGAATACTCATCTAAGATTGAGAGTGTAGAAGACTTTAAACCTATTGATGATGAAATTCGTATTTTAGATATATTTAAACTAAATGGGACACCCTATGAACCAAAGTGAGGTAGCCTAGTTAGTGTCAACGATGGAATTTCCTAAGGGAGGATCAAAATAAGAAAGGAATGCATTGATATTGAGAACTTCATCCAAAGGATAACTATGAATTACCAAACTAACCTATAATCTAAGGAACTTTTTTTTTCGTTATTGTTAAATTCTATGAATTTGAATTTAAGATCACGGTGAAGCCTAGCTATTCTAATCATGGCCTAGAATACTCATCTAAGATTGAGAGTGTAGAAGACTTTAAACCTATTGATGATGAAATTCGTATTTTAGATATATTTAAAATAAATGGGACACCCTATGAACCAAAGTGAGGTAGCCTAGTTAGTGTCAACGATGGAATTTCCTAAGGGAGGATCAAAATAAGAAAGGAATGGATTTATATTGAGAACTTCATCCAAAGGATAAATATGAATTACTTGAAAATATTCTATAATAAAATTTTGAAGAGAAGCACATGAATGAATTTAAGGGAGGCATAAAACTAAAGTGACACAACTATAAAACTAATGTTACCAAGTTATTGTGACCTACCCTCTTCGTAGATTCAAATGTGTATCTAATAATTTGTGACGTATGTCATAGATTAGGAAGACCTACAATAAGAGAAGATTTATTTATAATTTTTTACGACACAAGATCAATTTGAGAAGAGAGAGATCTTTGATTTATTGGGCATATTGAACCACCAATAGAAAAGAACAATGAATTTTTTATCATAACAATTATATAATACTTTGTCAACAGGGAAAATACAAAATTGACAAGAAATTATTGCTAATAATTTTATATATAAAATATAATTTTTTTTTTCTTGTATAGTAAGCATGAAAAGTGATTATAAAAACAACTTTTTAATTAAAAGAAACATGTATTTACTAATTTTTTTTATAATAAATGATAATAGAAGTAGCCTATACCATCCACAAGTGAATGAATCTAATGAATCCTTTAACAAAATACTACGAATTATATTGAAAAATATGTGTAATGTAAATATGATATAAAATAACAATTTCACTATGAGCTTTTAGAACATCATATGAAATAATGGATAAATATTACACTTTTAATTTGGTATACAAACTTGATGAAAAATTTCCTATATAGTAAATTGTACCCGACCTAAGATTAGCAAGAAAATTAAGATTGAATGAGGAAGAATGATAGGAATAGATCATTGGATTTGGAGAAGGTATATGAGAAACAACTATTAGTTTTATATAATAAGAGTCAAGAGAAGAGAGATTAAAAAACATGGAATGATGAGAATATGAAGAATAAATCATTCCATTTTAATGACACTATGTTACTATATGATAACAAATCCTAAATTTTTAGAGAATAAAAAATGTGGTGGTTAGGACTTAAGAAAATCACAAAAATAACACACTCAAAGATTGTAAAACTTAAATCACTTCAATATGACATTTTGAATGGATATGTTAATGAAGGTTAAATCATTATTGTGTGGGAGATTAAAAATCTACGTACTAGCAGAAAAATATTATCAAAATGTACTTGCACAATTTGTATCATATAATATACTATATTAAGAAAAAATATAAACAAAAAATTATACAATGCTAAAATGATAAGAATGTGGATAGAATCCAGAGATGAAGAAATCCTAAAAGTAGTCAATTTTTACATATGGTCACTTTATTACTTAGGCTAATATTTGTTACCTCACATTATTTTTAATGCTAGAGATTAATTTTCTTACATGTCAACAAAATGACCCTACATAAAATTAGGTCAAGTAGCTTCCAAATTTCACAAATAATAATCCTTTATCATTTTTATTGTGCATTGTCATTTTTATTATTATTGTCATATTTTAGACTTCCATGTATCTATTTTAGTTATTCGATACTTTTGTGTCTTAGAAGAAAATTTGAACTATTATATTTCACTATTTTTATATTTATCTATATTATAGGTGATTGGGAGAACCTATAAAGACTTTAGCAACATTGTATCTACCTTTTTGAAAAATTTCAACCAATTATTGTTGGTGTCATCCACCTCCTAGGAGCACCATTTGCAATAGAAAATCCTTCATAATGTATGAGAGAAGCACACCTATTTCACCAATAATGACTGAATAAATTGAGATGATTAAATTACATATCATACATCCTTTTAAAGGAAATAAAATGTATGATGGGTGGAAAAACTACCCACATGGGAAAAAACCACCCAAGAAATTAACCTAAGTTAAACTTGAATACACTAACATCCCCCCTTAAGTGCAAACTAGGGAGAATGAAGATGCAAAAAATGAAAAATGCAATATGGGTCCTGACTACACAACCATGTGTTAGGCGCCCATTTACAATGCAATCCCTCACAACTGGAGAAAAGGAGAAAAATCCTATGGGAAAAAACCCCTCTCCAAAAGAGAGAATAAAAAATAAAAATAAAAATGATGCATAGATGGAGGACTTAATCACACCCCCAAGGAATATATACATCATGTATATACAATCAATAGCCCCCCATAAGAGGGAAAGAGAGAGACTATATAGCCCCTCCCCCATAATGTGTAATCACCTACAAAAATGGTAAGTGCCTGAAGACGAAACATAATCCAATGTCGAAAAACAACTTGTCTCCCTTTTGGAAGAAAAAAATACAAATGTAGGTATGTTTCCCATTCTATATAGGAATTGAAAGAAGGAAGCATGAAGATGTATGATGATGTCTCTAAAATTTGCTCATGTGTCGCCAAGACCTTGGAAGATGATGCCACGAACCAATTAGGACACTAATACATTTGACTGCAAAATTCGACAAAACTGTTTGACTAAATATGTAAAATTCGATGTTCGTCAGCTTCTTGTAAAATTTGATGTGTAATTTCCATTTTTTTGAAAGTTTATCCCCGATGTTTGTCAAAATTTTGACAAATCTGGGGTTTGTCGGAATGTCAGCTATCATTTTTGTTGAATTTTCGACAAACATGAAAAATTAAAAAAATCAAATTGTGGCCGACATAAAGAAAAGTGAGTTCCCACCTGATTTATTGCGACAATGTTTTGCTCTACTTGAGACAGTTTGTGGAGAACTAAGGACAATTTTCTTGGGAAAAATCAGAAAAAAATCAAGAAGATATCACTAGGTTGACGATAGTCATTTTCTTTTTGCAGATTTCAGTTGTGAAGTCAGATTTGTAGTTCCAGGTTTGAAAATCATATTTTAAAGCAACATCTCATTAGATTTCATTTTTAGAGGTTAAGGGTTTTGAGAATTTCATGTCTAGATTTTGTTGTGTGGAATCACCATAAGACCACAACCAAGGAATAGATTCTTGTGACTGTAATTATGTGATCCATAACTCTATTGGTCATGTGGCACAGTTGTACTATAGCAAATATAGGATGCATTCATGTGTGACCCAAGTTTAATGTGGCTATGTTGTGATAGAAATGGAGGCACTCATATAATGTAGTTAATTCAGGTTGTATAATGTAGGTGTCAATCATCATTGGGTGCATTCAGGTTGTCTCAAGTTTAACAGGTTAGGATATAATTATAGCATGATCGAAGAGTGATTGGGTATGTGCAAGATCATCATGGAAAAAATAGGCCCTTAAGTGGCAAAAAATTTAGAAAAATTAGTGCTAGACAACTCGATGTAAAAATTTGAATAAGTTATCTATATTATTTCAAAAATATGTAAGAATAGAATCTATAAAAAATTGAATGTAGTTTCTAAACTACTAAGTTTATTTAAAATGAATAAAATCTATTTGGTGAAAATTTGAAATTTAAATGCGATTACTTAAATTTCAAAGAAAAATAAGAAGTAGGTGTCTGTTGACCACCCTAACCATAATAAAATGATAATATTTTTTTATAATATTTTATATATAAGTAGAGGACTCATGTCCGGATGTGATGCATATTTTTTGTAATTTTTTTTCTTAATAAATAATTAATTATGATTTTTTGATTACAACTTTTAAAAAATATAAAAATGTATGTCCTAACCATCTTAACTTGGTCAAAAATTCATGAAATTTAATTTTTCTTTTTTTAATCCTATAGTATGTGAAGCATAGAATGTAATGCATGTTTCAAATTCAAAAAATGTGATACTGTTTGAAAGTTATAGATGTTTTTCAATCAGCCTATCGATCAGGACTTTAATTGTAATTCTAATAGAAAATTAATAATAATTACTTATTAAATTCATATTAAAGTATAATTTATATTGGTGGAAAGCTGAGAATATCCTCTAAAAACTCTTTTCATTTCATCAATTTTGGGTAAAAAAATGTTGTCAGCCATATACCCTACAAATACCCACAATATTGCCACTTTTTTGGCCCATCATGATCCTGCACATACCCGATTACCTCTTGCTGCAATAAAGATCCTATAACTCTACTTGATATGTAGAGTGGTTGTGTTATATCAATTATGTAGTGCATTCAAGCACAACACATGTTTAATGGGCTATTCTAGAGAGTGATCAAGATTTTATTAACCTTATGAATGTTACTTGACATATTTGCATAATCTCAAATTCCTTGAGAGTTTTTTGAAGTATCAATGTATCCTATATAGGGTTTAGAATGATTTCTTTTAATTAAAAAAATAAATAAATGATGTATTTCCCTGTAATTAGATAATGTGGAGATCTCTTAAATCTTCCCCAACACACTATCCTCTTTGGCATTGTATTCATTACTCCAGCTACTAGGGTTTTGCATGTGACATCTTTAATAGCTTCATGACTGTGGCTTTTAAATAGATTTCAGTCTTTGCTTTAATCCTTTTCATGGTAACCCTTGAGTTCCATAATCCACCTTTAATCTCTTCTAAGAATGTTGTCTTAAGCTAAGTTGCATAGTATGCATATAAAGCAAGTCCTTCATACCTGCCATTGTTCCAAACCACCAATCACTACCTTGCTTAAAATGTTTCCTCCATAAACACAATAGCATGTTTTAAAATAATGGTTGTCAATGATTGACCATTAAGGTCACCACTTTCATCATGAAGATACAATGAGATTTTTTTCTTCAAACTCAAGGCATTATGGAAGATAACATTGTGAATTGTTTATTGTGTATGATTTGATTTTCTTGCACATTTACTACTTTGCTAACTTCCTTTAAGACTGGGTATTGCACCCTCAGCTGCAATCTCAAACAACTCACTCACTATCACTTGAAGATTCCTTTCATGAGCATCCTTCTATAAAATCAAACTATGCCCTATAGACTGCCTACTTACTATAGGGGACTCATTGTTTCATGGTATTGTAGTTCTTAAGATCCTTCAACCTTATTGACACTACTTCATAGTCCACAAGGTATTATTCACTATTCTCCCATCTTTGGTGAGTCTCAAAACACTACTCAAACATGCAATCCACTAGCTCCATTATACAATATTAATGGCTAAGAAGAAACATTGAACCTATGATTACCACTGTTACTTCATTTAGACAGTCATTCCCTGGTTGCATTTTCCTTGTCTAACACTACTAAAAGTGTTTGAAAAACCCTTAAGATTAGCAAGGGGGTAAGGAAACTCACCGTTAAAATCTCCACTTTACTATGCAAGGTTTGAACTTTATTATCTTGTCACTACTTAGCCTGTTTTTGACTATAACATCTCAAATGATTGTCATTCTTCTTATCATAGATTGCATTTACAAATGTCACTAAGCTACATAGTATGCTTGTTATTGGCTACAATATTTAGATTGCAAGATTTTTTTATTACCTACAATGTCTCAATCTTTCTGGTATTGCAACCTCACTAATCCACTACAGTTATTGTTTATGTTTCTACGGAGGCCTAGGGTTTGTAACCTAATCATGCTCTTACCAATGCTTCTGTTGTTTTTTATTAGGGCTCTCTCAATGTTGAGGGCCCTAGGGATAAGCTCATCATAAGAAGTGACACATTGCATCTTGAACTAAAAAGATAAATCCGTATTGACATTAGCAATGATGATTCTGACTTGTTACTCCTTAGGAATGGGTCACTTGCTCTTACAAGCTCGCTACCTCCATTGTTGTAGGAATTTTGTGATCAAGTTCAATATTCTGATTTTAAGAGTCTTAACGGTTGGAAATCATAGTAAAATTAGAATTTAATAAGTTTTGGAATTAGCATTGTAAAGTATTTTTTGGGGTCATTAACTTCAAACTATCTTCTCTTTTGCAGGGGTGGTTGCATGCCAAATTTTTTTGGTGTAAAATATCAGAATTATTAGATTATGTTACATGTCTATGAATAAAAAATATTCGAGTGTGAGTTTGATATTTTTTGAAGATCTAAATAGTCAAGCTTGGTAAAGAAAAATCATGTCAGATAATATTATTCCAGAAAAAAATGAAGAGACACTTGATAGATTGTGGGCTAGATTGAAAAGAAAGGGTGATGGAAAATGTTATTGTCCTTGCAATAATTGCAAGGGCTTAAAGACGAGATGAATTTTAATCACAAAAGTTGAGAAACATTGTAGGCAGCATGGTCACATTGAAGGGGGGCATGATTATTGTCCATTAGTAAGTTGTTCATTATATGTGTTTATATTGATGAATTTGTAAATGTTTATATTGTTTTAACATTATATATATATATAATCACTTGATCATGATCATAGTTTATTTGTGTTTATCATTATTATAAAGGTGGGGTACCCTAGGGCAGATGATATGGATTATCATGACCCGAAGAATGTGGTTTTGCAAGCGGATGAACATGGAGCTGTGAATATTGAAGATGAAGTTAATGATCCTATGGAAGAAGATGATCATGCGCTGGAAAACAAAGTTGAAGATGATGGTACAAATACATTGATCCATGCCATATTTAGTGGCAAAGCTAATCATGATGATCAAGATGACTTTGATGATGTTCATGATTTACCTATACTTGACAAGGCATATGAGCTCCTTTATGAAGGCTCTAAAACAACTCTTCTCTCTGCTATATTGTTGTTGTTGAACTTGAAGGTTATGAATGGTTTATCAAACATAGCAATCTCACCGATGTTAAGGTATGTCATATATGTCATTTTTTTTCATCTATTTTAATTGTTGTTAGTTCATCACTAGTAAATAAAGGATGAAATATGTACCATTAATATTCTTTATATGAACAAATTATTTTTTGTTGTAGATTGATTAGTGAATTTTTGTTACCACCATCAAATATTTTACCTTGCTCATAATGAGATTTATGTGCCATTATGAAAGATATCAAAATGGAGTATCAAGCAATAGATGCATGTCCCAATGATCATATTATATATGATAAACAATAATAATTTGCAATAGAATGCCTAGAATGTCATATCAATAGATATTGAACAGATCAACTAACAAAAAAGGTGCCTCGCAAGGTTCTTCGTTATATTCCCATTATTCCACGTATGCAACGATTATTTAGGTGTGAAATCTTAGCGCAATTGATCGAGTACCATGCACATAATAGAAGTGGAGATGACATTCTTTGAATGCCTACAGATGGTTCTGCATTTAGGGACATGGAGGAAAAATGGCCACACTTTAAAGAAGAACCTCATAATCTTAGGCTTTCATTGGGAGCATATGGTGTCAATCCATTTGGAGAGCTGAGATCTATTTATTCAATGTGGCCTATTTTTGTTATCAACAATAAAATTCCTCCATGGATGTCAATAAAGAGGGAGCACATAATATTGTCAATGATTGTTCCAGGTATTTGTTTACATCAATTTTCTTTAACGTAGTAACATCTCATTTGTCTTATTTGTTGCATAATGACTTATATTTTTTTCATTCAATAGTCATGTAAATTAATTTATATACATTGCAGTAAAATGGTTATAATAATTATGTAATGTTTATGTTCATTCAACTAGGTAAGTACCAAGTTAAAGATATGAATGTATATATTGAGCCTCTTATCGATGAGTTACTAAAGTTATGGAATGGCATCACTATGTATGACATTTCTAGACCAATAGGACAAAGACAATTTCAATTCCATGCAATGCTTGTATGGACAATTCATGATGCTCTAGGGCTTACACATTTTTGTGGTATGTTATAATGTTTGACTGCACTTTAACAATATTTAATTTGATGAAGTAGATATCATGAATGTTTTTAAAATAATCTATTCATTATATATAATTATAAAAATTGACATATTTAATCCAATTATATATCATCTTGCATGTCTTCAAACAAAGGAAAAATTTGCATGTCCAATTTTCTAAAGATGAAATCTCATTGTTCAACAAGTTTATGAAAGAAGGTGTTTGATGAGTATAGGAACTTCTTCCATAGAAATCCTAAGTATTGAACTACTAAAAAACATATTTTCAATGGGAAAGATGATACTACATCAAAACCATGAAGAATGTCACCTTACCTATGGAAGTTGGAATATAATAGAATTAATTGTCAAGGTTATACATCAGATCAAATTGTTTATCTATCATATATGATATGTTTTGAATTTATATTTTTATATTGTGTTGTGTTTACTCATGTTGTAATTGAAAATGATTGTCTTTGTTAATTTGTTTAACTTATATGTTTCATGAAGATTGTCAAGGCATTAATGGTCAGCTTCCATAGGGACTAAAAAGTTATCCCAGACAATTTAGTGGGTTGCCCTACTATGAGCAGCTAGAAATTGTGCATTTGTTTGATAAAATGCATATCAGAAAAAATATAACAAAAACGTTATGAAAAATATTGGATGGAAGGCATGACAAAGAAAAAAATTGTCAAAATTTGTAGTGACATTCAGGAAGCCAATCATGCAATGGAAAATGTCATTCAATTAAATAGTGATGGAGACAAAATTAATATAAGTTCCCTTCCTTGGTTATTAACAAAGCAGCAAAGCAATGCTATAAAAGAAGTCATACAAAAAATTCGATTTCCCATAGAATTTGCTGCACACATAAACAATATAATAACAAAGAAAGGTGAATTTGGGTTAGGGATGAAAACAAACGATTGGCATACCTTCATTAAGGTAATTATTCCAATATATTATATACATTTGTATAATGCATGTACTTTTTAGTGTATTGTGTTTACTACTTTTGGAAAAATAATTAAAAGATCATTTTATAATTATTGCAATACGTTCTACCTCTATCTCTCCCAGACAACTTTGACAACAATGTCAAGCAAGTTATATATGATCTTGGAAAATACATGAAGTAAGTAGCAAGATTTGTTCAATTAATTGTATACATCTTATAATTTCCATTTTTTTTACTTGTTATGTAATATACTATATATTTTTGTTAAATATCGTTAATATATTTGCACCTTTAATCACTTGTAGATGGCTATCATCTAAAGAAATCCATAAAGAAGATATAAATTAAGAGAAAATTTTCTCGTCTAATGTGTGAAATGCAAAAGTGTCCACCTTCAACATTTTTCAATACACAAGAACACTACCTCATACACCAAGTTGAGGAGATTGAATTGTGTGGACCTGTACACACAAGTTCAATGTGGATGGTTGAGAGGCACTTGAAATTTTTGAAGGCTTTGGTTAGACAAAGAGCACATCCTAAGGGTTCTATGGTGGAGGGATATATGGTATACCAGACCATGGTGTACATTAGTTAATATCTTCCTAAGTTTGCAACAAAGATCCATTTAGATCGCATTTGGGATCCCAACTCCATTAACAAATTTGAAGGGGAGTACCTGTTGGGGAAAGGTAGATTGAGGAAAGTGAGAGGTAATTATAAGATGTTCATGGAGATTAATTGGAATGCATTTTACATATGGTTTTATGTATATTGTACTTATTTAATTTTTAATCTTCAATATACATCAATTATAAATTAAGGTCGTATACTGTGTTATTTAACTAATTATATGTCGTTTATGAATTTTAATTTATTTCGATATAGTTGGTCGAGAGTGGGATGCACTACATTTGTATGTCGCCAACAATCTTGATTGGATGACGGTATGGATTGAACGATGTCAACAATCTGGTCGCGCATTAACATGGGAAGGTGTGGCTTCATTGGTTAAAGAAGCTCATCATAATGGATATTCCAATATTACACAAAGTGAAAATTGATTTAGCATATAGTTTAAGAGATAAACAGGTACGTATAAATATATTAATCACGCATATTATTTAATTATTTTCAAGTATATTGATGTATATATATCTTGAGATTGTTTTCTTTGCATACATTCAGCCAAGAATAAATATATTTATCAACTGACGATATTGCAATAATTTTTACATGTTGACATATTGCAGGTGAAACACCACAAGGCCATCTGGTGCAATGGTTGTAAATTTTGAATCAAAATTTTAGATGACATAAAGGAAACTTGTGATTTTGGTATAACTGTAGTCTTTCAGGTGACTAATGTTTCATCTAGAAGCGACATACATCCAGAAGTCTCAAAAAATTGATACTATGGGATTTTGGATGATATACTTAAGTGTGACTTTAAGTCCTTCAGATTAATTTTATTTGTCGTCCTATGGTACAGGCTACGATTGAATGAAAATGATCCCGAGAGAACTGTTATTGAGCATGATAATGGATTTAGCATGGTTAATACAAGGTTGATCGAGCGAGCTAGAAATGAGCCCTATGTTCTTCCAAGCCAATGTGAATAGGTATTTTACTCAAAGGTTCCAGATAAACCAGGTTGGTCATTTGTTGTTAGACATGATCCAAGAGGGAGGTTGGTAAAGTATAATGTGGTGGAAGAAGAAGATACTGAAGAACTAGAAGATGATGTAGATGATGATAAGGATCAACGGTTAGTTGATGATGTCCTTGACGAAGATTTCGAAGAGGAGGAACTAGATTATGATAATGTAGGAGTTAATGTTCATGAAGATGACATCCATGTGGATGATGACATTATCAAAATTGATATTGATGATGATGATGATGATATGACCAATCCTTACAATGTCGAATCTAGATCAGATGATACAAACAAAGAGTTGGATGAATAAGAAGATCATTGACATTGAAATGTATAAGTTATGTGATTATATTATCTATTTGATATTAATTTCTTAATAGAATTATATCTGACTTATGTGGTTACATAATTAATTCATGATGTTTTTAATTTTTATGCCATTACATAATTAATTTAATGATGTACTTTTTAATGTTTGAAAGGTTAAAAAATTAAAACATTTCAATAGTAATGTTAACAACCTTGAAATTAGTGTGTTTTATGTTTCATTTGATCATAAAATATTATAAAGTCAATTGTAGAGGTGGTTGTTTAGTGGTTGACGTGTATGTTGGTTATTTTTACAATGTAACCAGGTTTGTCTTCTAATATACCTATGGAATTGCCAATTCCAATCAAAGGCAGCTCAAAGGACTTGGACCAACTGATGAGGACTTTAAAAGTCTCGTACACTTCAGAATCTGCAAGACCTAGGAGGGTGATCACTTAATGTGTTTACAACCTTTGCACCATTATTATAAACAACATTGACAATAGCAGATGATCTTACTTAATAACTCAACACAATAAGATAATAGCAACTAGAATTGGCCATTCATAGACAATATCAACTATCTGGAGCGTGAGATAACTAAACACAATCCATTGTATAAGATAGTTAATGATTTACAATTTGTAGCAAGCTCTAGGAAAAGACAAACAAATACTGAACTACATGAATAATTACAAATTAGATCAATGCCATATATCTATTGTAGGAGCCAAATTCATAAGCATCTAGAGGTTTATAATAGATTTAATACATCACATATAAGATCCCTGACAATATTGCATTACAATTTCATCGGTATGCATTCTAACCCAGGACTACTTATCAAATCCTTATACAACACATATCTTCCTATAATCCCATTCAAGCATTTTGATTAATTCCTTGAATTAAAGCTAAAATAGAATCATACACACCACAACAGTGAGATGGATAAAAAATCCCTTAGTTATTTTATTGAAAGTTTAGATATGCATGTACAATGGAGAGACATGAGCTCGAATTTTCATTTCAACTCAAATGCTAGTACTGTTATACAATATTAAATCTTTATGAACCCAAAACCTATTACATAATGACTCAAAACCTAAACTTCATTTCTCTAAAACCATCAAACTTTACAATTCACTCTGCAACTTCACCTAGACTTGATAAAAATGATCTAACTTGCTAACCCATACTTCTGGCCTTGAAATCCTTCTTATAGAAAATGAAGGAGCAAACAAGCACCGGGCCAGAAAGTGCACCTGTCACCAGTCAATTGGAGCACCTGGTGATATTCCAAAATTTGTTACAACAACCACCACCTTGAATAATATTCTTGTTCAAAAATTGTTACAACAACAATCATCCTGAAGCATATTCTCATTCATCATGTCAGTGGAGGAAGGTTGATGCAATAACAAAAAACCACGTGAAACCCATGCCAAGAAAGTCATCCATACAAAACTAGAAACGATGTAATCGCAACATCTGATTTTCCACCTGTCAGTAGCCCACTCTTTTTACTCATCATCATTCAAATACTTAGCCACCCACCTCTGGTATTCTTCGTTAGTTGGCTAGTCAAAATTAATCACCTCTTTTACCTTTGTACTATAAGGCAAATACTTTACCACTACCTGATTAGCATCTCTTTCAAAAGATTCCAAAAATGAGCCGGTACCAATAATCTTATCCATACAATTTACCAAAAAATCATAATCTAAGTCATCACAAATTATTTTAATTTGATTATTGATGACTTTAATTTCTTGATCTTGCCATTGTTGGAGTGTTCTGATTTCCCCCTACTCATCAGTTATATCAGGTAACAGTGTGTTACCCCAATCATTGAATTTATTTACCAATTCCCTAATATTCCTACTTAGATCATCTGGTAAGGTCTAAAAACCTTGCAATGATTTAACTAATATATAAGTAGACTTCAATGATTGGGGCCTATTATTTACATCAAACCTTGCGGCTTTATTTATAACATCTAGATTATTTTCCCTAGGGATCCAATTTTGAATGATTGGAATCACTATCCCCTGATCCCTATCAATATTATTTTTTGCTTCAAATAGCAAAGAATACAAAAAATGTATAGAGGGAAGTTTATTATCCACCTTTTCATTTAAATGCTCCAAAACAAGAGTAACAATCTTTTTTTCTTTTGTAAGAAAACCCTCCTCTTTTACCCTTAGTGATGTCTATAATTTATCAATTTTCTCCATGAGCTGCCTCTTTGTTGGATCAATAGAGCACTCTGTTTCTTCATCAACTTGTTCTAGAGGAGGGGTAAGAGCAATATTTTGAATGGGAGACCTTGGTGTAGAAACATTTGGAGAAGCAGGAGGCATTGACCCTGCTTTGGGAGGTGATGTACTGGTTCCTAAAGCATTGGATGTTTCCCCAGTATGTCTATACTTGAACCTTTCTACTTCAGTTTGCAACTCAACATTCTTCTATTGCATTTTACTATATTCTTCAATTAAAATGTTATACTTCTCCATTAGGCTCTTTCTTTTAGCCTCCTCCCTTTCACCAGTCTTTTGGGCCAACTTGGCCACATTCACAGTTAAACTAGTGGCTTCGGTTGTTGTAGTCTCTAAAGCCCTCTTTTTTATTAATCCTCCTTTAAAATTTGGATTAATATTAACAATGTCTGGCTTTCTTCCTTGTGGAGCCAATGCCTAAATTGCCAAGGTCTCATATTCTTCACTAAAGGCAGAGTTTTGTAATGTTGCCTTAACTTCTTCTTCACAATCCTGAAAAGGATTTTTGGACTTTATAATGGCATTGAAAGCCATTGCATCTGCGATGTCCCATTTAGGTAAAATCAAAACACCAGCCTGATTCACTAGTTGTCTTCCTTCTTTAGGAGTGATGTTTTTTAACTCTTTCATTAGTTCAACTTTCACTTCTTCATCATTCTCCTAATCTGACCTGTCAGGCCTTAGTTCTCTTCTCTTCTTGCATTTATTTTGATATTCCTCAAATTTCATCCTCCATGCCAATTGCAAAAATACAGGAGTCTTTACAAATGTATTGTCGTCTAAGAACTCCTTGCAAGCCTCCATTCTTACATCCTGCACACTCTTACCCTTTATATCCAAATCAGATAGAACCAATTCAGCTAACCTAGGAGGGGACGACATACCAACCTGCATGTCTTGATTAGTAACAATAATTTTATCTATGAGATCCTTAGGTAGGTGATCAGTTCTTTGCCTCTTAGGGCTTGGCTCAGGTGGTGGTGATGGGGGATTATGCTCTGGTGAAGATTTTAATTCAATGATTTTGACAGCCCTAGGAACTTTGAATTTTAGGCCTAGTCATGAATGCGCCTTCATTATTTTCTTCCCTTTTTTGTCTACTTCTTCCTCATCACTGGTAGTATCCCTTTTCCTCCTATAGATGGGCCACCTTTCTATAGGCTAACATATTGGACTTATTTCAATTGGCATATCTAGACTTAGCCTTAAATTTATCTTGTTGGTTGTCAAGGTGTCCATTATGTCCTTGAAATTCTTCATTAAAAAATCAATTCTCTTGTGGTATGGAGTGAATTCCATCAATGGATCATATGTTAGATCCATTTCATGCACAATATCCAGTAGCTTACTATAAGCTATCCACTTTTTCTTGTTCAATTCCTGTCTATTTAAATCAAATTCATTCCTGATCAGGTCCTCAAAGAAATTGAACTCATGTGCAAATTTTTCACCTTTTATTCTTTGTCTGAAAAGAGCAAAGAAACCTTTAGGATCATTTTGTCACCTTGGACCAAATCTCAAACGGTAATCAACAAAGAATTTATCAAAATGTATCCAGCCTCCCTTTGAAAATGTAAAGTTAAAAACTACTATATAATCAGGGAATAATGTTCCCTTCCCCTTTCTAGTTAGGTTATCTTCATGAATACACCCCATCTGCTACATAACTTCTGCAAACTCTAGTCTTGGTGGCATATTGTATGGCAGTATGTGAGGGGTTCCTTGAAATCCATATATTCTTAGGACAATGCTGACTGGATATGGGATAATGTCACTCCAGTTATGTAAAACCCTCAATTTTGGTTTCCTCTCCTTTGGCCTAAGGGAATCATGCACTTCCTTAGGGATCTTAAGTACATTTACCATCAATCTAGCCATCAATCTTGCAGCAAAATAATTATCAAATTGCACATAACTGGTGCTTTCCTTATTATAGGACAAATCTGCAACCCATATCTATATTGGCAATCTTTCTCCATTAACTGATTGTCTTAAGTTCATCTTCTCAGCAAAGAAATCAGCATTCCTAAATAAGAACATATGCATCAACATGGAATACCAAAAGAATTGAGTACTAGTATCACCATTTTACAGCTTTGATGGTCCTTCATCTATCCTCTCCACCAAAAAAGAAGCAAAGTCATATGTTACAGAGAAGTTAGGGTGTTGTATTTGCACCCCCATGAACATGTATGTAATCATCATTACTGCACTATGGCTGAAATCCAAAATCTAACATAGTGAATGGAAAGTAGCCAGGAAAGGCTTTCCAAAACAATTCAATTTGAAGGGTTCCTGGTCACTAGGGCTGATGTGAAATTGTGAACCCCCTGCCTTAACTAGATAAGGTGGAAGTAGCTTAACCCTAAAAAGAGATTTCAATTTTGTATACTCCTGCTTCATTTCTTCAAGATTAATAGGAGCCAAGTCATCACTTGGCTCACTCAAATCAAAAGTCTATTGGTTAACATCTCTGTTAATTTCTAATAGAACCCTTCCATCATTAGCTCTAATTGCCTGTGTGATAGGGTCATATCTTTTGGCCACTGCTCTAAGTAAGTCTACATCAGGGAACACATTTGGAACAACCAGCTTTCCCATGTCATACCTCCATCTATTTGAAAAATGATGAGGAAAATTCCTCTATCCATACCATAATCTGAACATTTCAAAGCCTGTGAGTGGAACCCTAATATCAACAATGTTAGAATTATTACACACCAACCCGTCCCCTAGGATTTTCCCTCGCATCAACACCAAACCTTTCCTTCTCTCATTTGTTTATAATGGAAATTGATCTAGGAAATCATCATACAATTTTCTTTTCAAATACTTAATGTGGCCAAAGTGCTACTTGGTTGGCACCATTTTAGACAAACTAGGGGCTCACTACAATGTTACACTTCAAATGGCTATGACTAAGCAGAGATAGGAAATTATAGAGTAAAAATATTACAATTCCTCACAATTTATGATTAAACAATAGCCCTAACAAAAGATTTTAAGGAACTCAGTGACAAGCATAGCAAACCCCCCTTCCCAAATTTAGGTGCAGAATGACTGGGAAACAGAGAAAATTAACTCATGAATTTTTTCGCACAAACTCCAATTTCTGACTATAGTTGCTCGTAATTTCACCTTTGGCTCTGAAATTATTTTCGTGAAATACTTGGATGCTTTGTGATACAAATGAGATGAGTAAATTGATTTTATGTTGATCAAATCCTTCTAGTAGATGTCTCATTCGCCATTAATGATGAGGGCATAGCCCGAGACTTAGAAAATAACCCACAAACAAGAGAATAATTTTATTATTCAGAAAATGGAGCTTCTTACATATAAAGGATCTCAAATCCCCAAGTTCTACAACATATGCAAGTTACAGAAAGCTACAGAATAACCCTTTTGCAATATGCGAGCTTGTCCCCAAAAAGTTATCTAAAAATTAGAAACACGCCCATAAATAGAGCTCCTTTTTAGTTTGGAGCTAGAACAACATTCAAATTTGAGTTTAGGAAGTTTGACACCGAAAAATTACAACTTGAAGTTCAAATTTCAAAAGAACATTTGCAATTGTATCTTCTAGAAAGTGTGCCAACTTCCCGGGGCCATAACTTTTGATCCAGGACTCTGATTCACAAACCATTTGAACCATTGGAAAGGTCTCGAAGTCAATAACATGCTCAAAATTTTCTACACCAATTTTGGCAAGTTTCAGGGCCAATACGGGAACTCTAAGTGCCTCAAATCTAACTCAGAAGATTTTTAGGTGCAAATCTGGGAAACTAAAGCTGCAATATCTTTCAACCCATGAATAGAAAATAAAAACCATAAATTGAGAATTTCATTATGACAAAAAGGGTATCCAAAAATGTAAAAATATCTAAAAACTGAGAAACTTGAAATTTAACTATTTTTGGGTGATGCAAGATTGCCCTTACACCACTGGATGCTCCTGCATCAGACACTCAGGGTAATTTGAGAAGTGACCCTGTCACATCTCAGATGGTGGAGGAAAACCCAAATGGTTGACCTCTGCCTTATGCAACTAGGATGAATTTTCAATAGGCCTTCCTTTCCATTTCACCAGATATTCTTTATACTACCTGTTCCTAGTACTCCTTCCCACACAACTATCAATAATTTCTTCAATCTCCTCCTTTTTTGAAGTAGGTGTTGGAATTCCACACTGTTCCATCATTGGTACTTCCTCTGCACCACCTTCATGATACTCTGTCAAATCTGAAATGTTGAACACATGGGAAATGTTGAATCCATCCGGCAACTCTACCTCATATGCATTCCCTAAATCATGTCTCTTCAAAATTTTATAGGGATCGAACTTCTTCATCTTCAATTTGTTATATGTTCCCACTGGAAACCTTTCTTTCCTCAAGTGACCATCACTTCATCACCAATCTGAAACTCCTTATACCTCCTCTTTTGATCTGCCTTAGCCTTATACTACATATTCATCTTGTTAATATGTTCTCTTACCTTCTCATGTATATCCTTGATGTGTTCTACAAAATCTTCGGCTTCAACACTTATTTTCTTCTCTTGGTCCATTTTCCTCAATTTTGGAGTTGTTATGGGGCTACCTCCATACATAATCTAGAATGGTGATCTACCAGTGCTTCTGTTGAAAGAACTGTTGAAAGAATTGTTGTAAGAAAATTTTGCTCGGGGTAAGATCAAGTCCCATCCCTTGGGTTTATCTCCTACCAAACATCTCAGTAGGTTACCCAGACTCTTGTTAACCTCTTTCTACCCATCTATTTGTGGATGGTGTGCAGAACTGAACTTCAACTCTGTCTTCAGCTTCTTCCACAAGGTCCTCCAAAAGTACCCCAGAAATTTGGTGTCACGATTTGAAACAATACTCTTTGGCAGACCATGTAGCCTCACCACCTCTTTGAAGAACAAGTCAGCAATGTGGACTGCATCATGGGTCTTGTGACATGGAATGAAATGTGCCATCTTTGAAAACCTATCAACCACCACAAAGACTGAATCATTACCTCGTTGTGTCCTTGGCAAACCAAGAACAAAGTCCATAATTATATCCTCCCATGGCCTCTCTAGTATAGGTAAGGGCTAATATAAGTCTATATTCTGGCTCACTCCTTTAGCCATCTAACATACCTTGCAACTTTGTACAAACTTTTTCACATCTTGTGACAATTGAGGCCAATAATAATGCTCACTGATAATGGAAATGGTCTTGTCCCGACCAAAATGTCCTTCCATTCCTCCACTATGCTTCTCTTTTATCAAGTTCTCTCTCATGGAACTCCTAGGGATACACAATTGACTTCCCTTAAATAACATGCCATCCTGGATTATGAAATCCAACCACCTTGTCCTATCCATTGTAACAGGTTCCTTGCAAGCTTTCCAAGCCTCTGCAAAATCAGGATCTTCTGCATATAATGTTTTGAGTTCATTGAACCCAACCACTTCAATCTACATCTTTGTCATCAATGTATGCCTCCTAATTAAGGCATTTGCAACCCTATTTGACTCCCACTCCTATGCTTCAAAACAAAGGTATAACTCTGCAAAAACTCTATCCATTTCATATGCCTCTGATTTAATTTTCCCTAACTATTTAGGTACTGCAAGGCCTGATGATCAGTATATAGAACAAATTCCTTTGGCAACAAATAATGTCTCCATTTCTTTAATGCTTGAACTATTGCATAAAATTCTTGATCATATATATAATACTTTATCTTGGCATCATTTAACTTTTCACGAAATAGGCAATGGGCTTACCTTCTTGGCTCAACACTGCTCTAATGGCACAACCACGGCATCACAATTCACCTAAAACACCTTGTTGAAATCGGGAGGATAGAACGGTTGCTCTGTCACCTTCTACTTCAACAGTTCAAAACTTTTTGCTGCTCCACTGCTCCACTTGAATTCTTTTCTATCTCTCTCATTGTTTCAGTTAGGGTTCCACAAATACTACTAAATTTTCTAATGAACCTTCTATAAAAACTAGCTAAACTATGGAAAGATCTCACCTCGATAGCAGTTCTTGGGGTAGGCCATTCCAGAATAGCCTTCACCTTCTCGGGTCCATCTTGACACCTTCTGTTGAGACAACAAACCCCAAGTACACTAACTCCCTCTTCACAAAACTGCACTTCTTCAGATTAATCAACAATTTCTCTTCTCTTAACTTCTCAAAGGCTCTCTGAATATGCATAAAATGCTCATTCAACGTCTTATTGAAAATCAAAATATCATCTAAATACATAATAACAAAACTTCCCAAAATCTTTTAGTGCCTCATTCATGAGCTGCATGAATGTGCTCTGCATTGTTTAGCCCAAAAGGCATGACTAACCACTCGTACAGGCCCTCTTTGGTCTTGAAGGTAGTCTTCCATTCATCTCCCTCTTGAATCTGGATCTGGTGATATCCACTCTTCCGATCAATCTTTGTGAAGTACTGAGCTCCACTCAAACAGTCCATCAGGTCATCCATCCTTGGCAGGGGAAATTTGTACTTGATTGTTATCTTGTTTATGGCTTGATAATCTGTACACATCCTCCACTCCCCATCCTTCTTTGGTGCTAATACTGTATGTACTGCACATGGACTCAAACTCTCCCATATCAAACCCTTTCTCAACAACACTTGAACTTGTATGTTCAACTCCTCATTTTCTGCTAGAGTCATTCTATGAGCTACCTTATTTGGAAAACTGGCTCCAGGAATCAAGTCAATATGATGACTGATCTTCCTTATTGGTGGTAAACCCTTAGGTACATTATCAGAAACAATATCCTAAAACTCATCCAACATGCCAAAAACTTCTTCTAGAACCTTCTCACTATCCTCCTTACTCACTCTAGGAATCAATGCATAACACACACGCTCATGTTTCATACCTTCTAAAAATTTTCTTCTATCTACATAACAAATTCTAGCACTAGTGCATAACTTTTCTTCGGTCTCCTTTAGGGGTTTCAAGTTGTGACAAACCCCATTCTTTGTCAAGGAATAAGTGTTTGCATGGCCATCATGTATAGCTCACCTATCGAACTGCCATGGCCTCCCCAACAACATGTGACATGCATCCATGGGGATGATATCACAGAGTACCTCATTATGGTAGCTCCTGATCTTGAACTTTACTAGGCACTGCTCATTGACCAAAACTTTGTGGTCTTTCTGCAACTAGGCAATCCAATACAGATGCAGGTGTCTTTCCCTCTTTAGCTTCAACTTTGTGACCATCTCTTATGACACTAGATTATAGATGTTTTCACCATCAATAATGACATCACAACATTTTCCTTCACACTTGCACCTTGTACGAAATAGATTCTTCCTCTGTTTTGGTTCATTTTCCTCAGTCACTAGGGCTCTCCTAATTACTAGGGCTTCTCCCCTTTCAACATCATCTGAATGTTTACATTGGGCCTCCTCATCTGCATGCACAACCCTTCCATGACCTTTTGGCCTTTTGTCTGCCCTTCCTTGGTGTTGTGGACATTCATAGGATCAATGCCCTTCTTCACCACATTGGAAATATGTTCCTTTGAAACCACCTCTTCTAGATCCTTGTCCATATCTCTCTCGTCCTCTACCTCTTTGATCACCACTGTTTTGGTCATGAAGGCAGTAGAAGTTGTCATTCCTTTGGCTTCGGCTGGTACCCACATCTTCACTTTTCTTTCCATCATCATTTTGGCTTCCTAAAGGTCTTCCACTGCCCCTTCCACTTTGACCTCCTCATTCCTTTTGCTTGCCATCGAATCTTTTGTTCAACTTCTCTTCCACCTTCAGAGCAAACTGATACACATCCTCAATGGTGGTCATTCTAACTAGGCTTAACTCCTCCTAAATGCTCGGTCATAACCCATTAAGTTATTGGGCTACCTTCTCCTTATTGGCCTCTGTGTGGCCCGTTCTGATGATTATCTTGTGAAAATCTTCAGTATATTCTTTCATATATCTGCTTCCTTGCTTCAACCCTTACAATTTCTTCAAGAGATCTAACTTGTAGTCCACTAGTATGAACTGCTTCTTCAGTTTCTCTACCATGTGATCCCATCTGGAGATATTTCCTTTTCCTCTTCGATTTCTTTCCAACTAGACCTCTTTCCATAAAATACTGGCATGGCCCTTCAGCTTCATTTTCGTAAACTTAACTCGATCTGGGTCCTCTATTTCCTCATACTCAAAATATTATTCTAGATCGTTGATCCATTCGATCAACTCTTTCGGGTTTAGACTTCCGGAATAACTGGGGACTTCTGCTCTGGGTCTTTTCCCAATCTTTGAAATGGCCCTTATTAGCTGCATTTGGTCTTGATCAATTTCTTCTTCTTCCTCTTCTACATTTGAACCTTCTTCCTCTCCTTCATCCTCACTTTCCTCCCTCAGGTTTAACCCTCTTCTCAACTGCTCTTGTAACGCATCAATCTGTCTTTGGAGGGCTGCTAGTGCATCTCTTCCACCAGCATTTCTGCTACCTCGACACCTCTGGCACCACCACACCTACCAGGCATCACTTTTGGAGGCATCTTTCTTGACCTCGACCCACAACCACGATCCTGGTGTGAACTGCCTCATAATCGGCAATTTGTCTACACACTCAAGAAAACCCACTTTGATACCATTTGATGAGGGCACAACCTGAGACTTAGAAAATAACCCACAAACAAGAGAATAATTTTATTATTTATTAAATGGAGCTTCTTACATGCAGAGGATCTCAAATCCTCAAGTTCTACAATATATGCAAGTTACAGAAAGCTACAAAATAACCCTTGCACAATATGCGAGCTTGTCCCAAAAAATTTACCCAAAAATTAGAAACCCGCCCATAAATAGAGCTCCTCTTTATTTTGGAGCCAAAACAACATTCAAATTTGATTTTAGGTAGTTTGGCACTGAAAAATTACAAATTGAAGTTCAAATTTCAAAAGAACATTTGCAATTGTATCTTCTAGAAAGTGCGCCAACTTCCCAGGGCCATAACTTTTGATCCGGGACTCTGATTCGCAAACCGTTTGAACCATTTGAAAGGTCTCAAAGTAAATAACGCGTTCAAAATTTTCTATGCCAATTTTGGAAGTTTCAGGGCCAATCTGGGAACTCTAAGTGCCTCAAATCTAACTCATAAGATTTTCAAGTGCAAATCTAGGAAACTAAAACTGTAATATCTTTCAACCCATGAATATAAAATAAAAACTGTAAATTGGGAATTTCATTATGACAAAAAGGGTATCCAAAAATATAAAAAATGTCTAAAAATTGAGAAACTTGAAATTTAACTATTTTTGGGTGATGCAAGATTGCCCTTACACCACTGGATGCTCCTGCATCAATTAAAGCCCACTTGCAGGTTGCATAAAGGGTTGCAACCATAATTTGATACATATTTAAATTTGAGTCGTTGATCCTTTAGTTTGATTAAATCATCGATGACCATCTTCAAAACAGGCTGACATAATCACCAACATGGCAATAAAGGGTCCCACTATGTCATACACCGTGAAGGAATGCCACATGGTGGTTTCCCGTGATATCGCAATCCTTTGATTTACCATTACAAGATGGCAGGCACTGTCGATCTTTTTACCATAAATCCTGCTCCTTCAAAAATGGTTGTCGTCCTTTCCTTTAACTATCAAACAGCTTTTCCCTTAAAATCATAACATCCGCGTTGAAATAAAACACGTGCATCTTACAAGTGCATTAGTAATCCCCCTCATAATACATTTAAAACTGGTGAACACTTTCTTCACTCCTTAGGCTTCATTGGATGAGACATGTGGTAGGCACCCGCGATATCACGATCCCAAAATTCCTAATCGTGGGATAGTGGTCACCGTCAATCTTGAAGAGACATCTCATCAACGGTCACGCAGATTGCATCCTTTAGGAAGGGCACGTGGCACCTACCTGTGATATCGCAATCCCTGTAATCCCTGACTGCGGGATAGCGAGCGTTGTTGATCTCGTTCCTTTAACATAGTCGCCAACCATGTCGTTAACCTTCGAGTAGCTTTTCTAGCAAGATTATAACATATACATTGATTTAGAACATGTGCATCTCGAGAACACTTTAGAAATTTTCCCCTTAATACATTTAAAGCCAACTATTGTTTTCTTTACTCTTTAGGCTTCATCGGATGAGACACGTGGTGCCCGCCCATGATTTTACAATCAACCCAAGCACCATCACAGGATGGCAGGGAACGTCTTAGATCAAATGGTAGTTGGTCAGCAATAGCTCAAATTTGATCCCCCAGAGAGGACACGTGGCACCCGCCTGTAATTTCATGATCCTTCAATTTCTGATCACGAGATGGCGGGCACCATTGATATCTGTAGGAAATAGATCAACGAAAGCACTAAATCAACCCTTGCAAAATAAAACATTCATTAAAAGGAGAAGTGGGCATTACTAGGCGGATGACAAATAAAAAAATTATATTTATAGAAGAAAAATAAAATAAATTTACAATTTGTTTTATAATTTCACTTTTAACTTTAAATGTATGTTCACTCATTAAGTTGTATTTTTTTTACAATCACATTTTTATTTTAGATGTTTGTTTATAAAATATAAAGATGCATTAAAAATATATTAGAAATATTTTTTTTATATTATATAGCATTCATAACATTAAATTAACATAGAATAATTTCACAATATCACTTAACCAATTAAGAAAAATTTAATCATTACTATGCAACATTATTCTCACATCAAACTAACAAATAAACATTGAAAACAAATTTATCTTTTTATATTATAACATTCATAACTTAAACCTTTTATACAAAATATCAAGTTAATTATAAAAAACACATAAAATTATTTATAAGCAACTTAAAATTTTTAACAATTTAATAAAATATAATTTAATATAATTAAGAAAACTTAAATAAGAATTATAGATAAATTTATGAAATATTGATTTACCTATCAAGAAAAAATCAATCATAAATTTACTTATTATAGATAAATTTACTTACCAATCTATTTTAACCATAAAAAATAAATTAATCATTAGTGATTGCAATATTATTGGCACATCTTTTAAACTGACAAATAAACATTGAAAACACATTTAGTTTTTATATTATAACATTCATAACTAAAACCTTTTTATACAAAATGTCAAGTTAACTATAAAATGTATAGAGTTTACACTTTCTATATCTCTCATATATCAACATAGGTAAATTTGAAAATATTTTAAATTATATAATTTCAAAAAAAAATTGAATGAATTTATAGAAGATTATTTTTATTAAAGTGATAGAATCTAATCCCAATACTAACATTAATTATAAGTCTAACCATAAGCCCAACCTTAAAACTAACACTAATTAACTTCAAACCTAACTCTAATTTTATATCCAACCTAAACATAACTATGATTCTAAAACTAACATTAATGAAACCCTAATTGAACCATAACCTTAACCCTATACTAACCCTTTGCCCCAATTGAACCCTAACACTAACCCCAAGCTCTATAATAGAACCTTAATCTTTACCCCCAACCCCAACCCTAATCCTAATTGAATCCTATACCTAATTTTAATTAAAGTCTAACCCTATTTGAACCTTAAACTTAATTGAACTCATATTTAGGGTTAGGGTTCAATTAAGGTTAGGGTTGAATTATGGTTATGATTAGGGTCAAAATTCAAATAGGATTATGGTTGGAGTTTAATTAAGGTTGCTATTCACTTAGGGTTAAGGTTCAATTAGTATTCAATTTGGGTTAGGGATCAATTAGGGTTATAATTGAATAAGGGTTTAATTAAGGTCAGGGTTAAGGTTAGTCTTAAATTAGGGCTAGTATTGGAGTTAGGGTTCAATTAAGGTAAGGGTTATTATCTATTTTAGGGTTAGGGTTCAATTAGAGTTCTCTAGGGTTTTGATACAATTAGGGTTAGGTTTCAACAATACCTAGGGTTACGATTATAGTTCAATTAGTGTTAGAGTTAGGGTTATAATACGAGTTCAATCAGGTTAGGGTCAAGGTTTAATTAGTGTTAGAGTTAGGGTTGCAATATTAAAATTTTCCATAATGATATGGAAAGGCATTCAATTGGATTCATATAAAAATGCACAAATAGGAATTGGTAATTAAGAATTCTCTAGAACTAAAGTTATAACAACAAATACAATCCTTAGCTTAATCATTTGTTCTTTGTTAGGGTTGGGATAATAATTTAACGGGGCCAACTGAGACTTAGGAAATAAAACCCTGTAGACGAAATAAAGTATTAAAATCAAAGTTGGGTTTTAATTTTAATCCGATGATGTAAGCCTAAGCCATTAACTCCAGTGGTGAAGGAGCACCTAGGCTGACCTCCATTTTGGCTTGCACAATTTTAGCTTGTACTGACCTTAGCCAAGTCAGGATGTCGTGTGTTTTGGTTTGGACATTAGAAGGTATTGCATTTGTAGTTGAAGAGTTAGTCATTAGGACTAAAATCTTCATTAGGACATTAGTATTAAATTTTGCTTTATTAAATTTAGGACAGCATATGTTAGGCATTTAGTATGTGTTAAAGCCATATCTTCATTGTTTGGAGATGCTAAAGGTTAGTTGAGGGATTGTTAGTTCGAGGTTAATGAGTTGGAGATCCTAAAAATAAGGATAATGGCGAGGTTGCAAGAATATTGCAAATTGCATGGCAACATTGTTAGGTTGCATGCAATTCAATTAGTTTGGATTCCCTTGAAATCAGGGATATGGAGGCATGCAATCTCCCCTTGAATGATGGAAAATACTCCAAGATGGAGGTATTGGCTCGTGGCAAGTAGTTAGAAGATCATTATAATAAAGATTTTGGTTGTGAATAGAAAATAGTTCAAAGTTCTCTGTAATTTTCTGTGTTTTCTTGAAAACCTTGTGTGTTTTCTGAATAGTGTTGTCTTATGTGTTAATGCATAGATTTGGGTGTTGAATCAGAGTTCACTTAACATTTTATAGTATCTTCTCCCTATAAATAGTTCATTGAGTAAGATCCCATGCATTATAGTTAAGCTTTAGATTGCAAACAATAGTTAAAAACTATATTTTTCTGTATCTGCCCGCACATTTTGAGAAACAGGGAACTTGTTGACACTATGCACGTGGATATAACACTGTATTTATGTTTATTAGATAGTACAGAGTGAGTTTCATCTGTTATTCAAATTGTTTAGTGTGGATTTATTGTTTCAAGTTCATAGTTTAGAGTTACATAGTGTTTTTCATAAATCCCCGTGTGTTTTTCAACAGAGTTGTCATTGGTGTGAATACCCAGATTTAACACTGTATTCATGTTATTAAGATAGATTAGAATCACTTTTCATTTTGTGTACTAGTTGAGTAGAGAAGAGTTCTTAATTTGCATCCTTAGATCAGAATTTAGGGAGTTTGAAAGTTCAGTTTTGAACAGTCAGTCAAAACATGGCTTCCCCATGAAATTTGCCCGTGGAGTTTTCCTGAGGTTGATGGGAATGATAGGGGAGCCATGATATTGTACATATTTAATGATAGGAAACCTTGAGAGCCAAACAATAAATTATAACACCAAACCCTAGGCGAGTTTCAGTCACCTGGTTAGGAGTTTGGAATAGGAAAGTTGAGAACTCGGGCAGGGGCAGAAGGTACTGTACGGTACGAGTATGGTATCATGAAGGTTTTGGTCATAATTTGACATGTTAAAGTGAGTTGATGCTTGAACAATCCAATAGTGTGAGGAGACAGCAAGAATTTCCTAAAACCCTAGCTATTAGGCTTAATAGCCCTAATCCTCCATGAATGAAGAAATTGCATGTACGGTAAGGATAGAGCTCTAAGACCTAGTACAAGATTTAAAGCCCTAAAAAGGGTGCTTGAAAGTGCCTATTTACTGATAGTTTTTTTGATAAGATAGAGAGAAAAAGTCAAAAAACTGACTGGTAAAGACTAGTAGGGTTTTAGGCCTCCTCAAGGCAATTTCAAGAAATCGGGTAGATTGAAGGTGGAACATCAAGCAAGATGGATCAATTTGAATGCATGAAGCATGGAGACAGTATCTTCAACTCCCCTGCAAGCAGTTCTAGCATGATGAAGTTGGTACTTAGATCCTTCTAAGTCCAAGGAAGAGCCATTGATTACAAAAGGTGTTGAATCTTCAAGGGTAAAGTACAAAGTTGAAAGCTCTTTGAGAAGAGTTGGAGCAGGACTAGAGCAGACTTTTAAGCTCAAAAAGGAACCCTTGGTAGCAGGTTCCAGGCTGGAGACAGTGGAAAGTCTCCTAAAAGGTAGTACAAGCAACCCTTGGAGTTTTAATACACCATCCAGTGGTCATTTCACCAATGGCTTAGCCAAAGCTTTTTATTAAATACTGACTATGTAATGTGTAGGTTTTCCAGATTTGAAGATATGGGAAAAGATCTCGATCGTACCCCACCAACTCGCAGACCTAAGGTGTCACCCTATTATTTGGTGCGAGGTCAACAAAAGGTAGATGTATGTCCTGTATGGAATGTGGGGCCCAATCTCCACTATTGAGCTCATAATCCATGGTTTTAGATTGACAACCAAGATCAAAAGCTAATGCAAATCTTTGATGTTCCCTGCTAGCTCGCAGGAGGAAGATGAAGGTTGGTGAAGCATTAATGAATTATTCCTTGCTTGTGTTGTCACGTCGATCTTAATCTGTGTGAAGATGTTTTTGTTGGAAATCATGAAGGGTGAACTTTGGATTCTCATCTAGCTCTAGTTAAACGGTGACAATAAATATGCCGCCAAATTACCATGTTTGCACATGCATATATTTACTAAGCATTGATGAAGGTTGCCATTACCTCACACAATAAATACAAAAGGAATTAACTAATAATAGTGTCATTCTTGTAGTAGTTAGAGCACTTTGTGGGATGAGTCTAATCAAGTTTGAGTTCTTGTCTGAGAAGAGAAAATGAGTAAGTCAGTAAGGAGGTCTGTTCATTTGAGCTCACAAAAGCTTGGTCCTACTATTCAAGAAGGTGCTTTGGTTGAGCAGCAACATCCTGGAATTGCAACCTTCTACTGCTTTGGTTGCAGTAGAAGGTTACAATTGTAGGATGTTGCTGCTCAACTGGTAGATGATAAAGGAAAGCAGTCGGTGTGCTCTGGATGCGGCCAACACTTGCCTATTGACCTTATGAGAAAAAAATTTGATGGTGTAACCGAGACCGACTCGGACTACTGTTGGTATTTAAGTTGCTTCAATCACGGTTTTCCCTTTGATGAGGAAATGATATCTTTGGGAACATCAATTGTTAAAACCCCAAGCGGACAGACTAGAATCATATTGGGCAAGGACAAGAAAGAAGAGGAGGCTGAGGGTCTACCGTATTGGGCAACAACTAGAAGCGGGCATGTATACCGAGGTCTGAGTGTTGGTAAGGGCAGGGTGGCGGGTAAACAAGAAGTTGCTATGGTGTGCCTTCATGTCAATTTGGTTGCCTGGTTTTTCTGCATGGCCTAGCAACAAGGGGATTTTGATGACAATTTGTGTTCCCTATTCTTTTAGGTTTCCCTAGTTTGTGCGCTACTATGTTTTGCAGCTTCAACATGTGGGAAGTTTTGAAATGAAAGTCAAATGCAATGGAGATTTTGTTCAAATGAAAATTTGTGGTGAAATTATATTTGAGCCCGAAGCTTTTTGCTCTCTTGTCATATAAAAGGGAATTCAAGGCTCATTTGTAGGGAGAGAACTAATGAAAGCTCTAGCTAGGTTTTGAGTTGAATATATGGGTAGAAAGATATTTGTCCTCTAATGAGGAAGTGATATATGTGCTACCATTAGCTGTTAAAACCCCAAGCAGACATAATAGAATAGATAGACTGTTTTGAGTTTTGGATGAATATATGCAAATTATCTTAAATTGTATGTAGATATGACTTATAAGCATGAATAAACGTATAATTCTAATATATTTTTTCTCATTATGGTGCAGGAACACATATTTGATCACATGCCTCCACGAATCCATATTGAGTTAGTTGTTCCATTTTTATATTTTGATATTGTAATAAGACCCAAGAGACCACCTTTTTGGTGTTATAGGTCCTAGGATGTTGTTCATTTCTCATATATTGTAAACATTGTCAAAAGTGCAAAATTAGGTAGATGAAGTATCATTAAGGTGTTTTGTCAACAAACTAATCAAAAGGTGGTTTAAAATGGTTATATTTTGTTGAAAATGTATAAATAAACCCTCCAAAACTCGAATTGGGGGTTGGAGACATCATTTTTGAAGTTTGATAAATGGAAACCTCAAATTTTGTGTATTAACTAATTTTTACATTGTTACCAGATTGAAGTTGTAATTTGTACGGCCTGGTATGGACTCAAATAATGAAGTATCATATATTGATGGAAATATCTCTATTTCTAATTTCCAATTCCTTTTTTCTCACTGAATTTTATTGAGTTTTGTGGAAGATATGATTATTTTCGTGAGACTTCCTATTCTAACAATATTGTACAGAATTTACAGTCTAAAAAAGTGTAATGGTATGGAATGTAAAGTATATATTTTGGATTTGAAATAAATTTTATTTTGTTACCATGTGATTCTAATTTTATTTTCTTCAAGTCTCATCAAATTTAATTAATATTTGAATAAGTTATGAACATTTTTGTGAGGACAGGTCTGAACCCTACCTAGGGTTTGCAGTTTTTGGAAAAATATAATAACTTTCATTTCCACCGTTGGATCTTCATAATAATTTTAGGAAGAGTATATAACTATGTTTTCATCAATATCACCCAAGGGATTGGATTCATTATTCATTTTGTAGAAGTTATTAATGACTGTTCATGGCAATAAATTGTGGGTTGCCATAGATATGTTTCCAATGTGATATACAATGTTTAATAACATGTGCTATACAAAGATTGTTTTGGATTATTGTTGAAGGTTTGTGTGATGTTTTTTGAATCCTCCTAGCTCTACATCAAATTGGTATCAGAGACTAAAAAAGATATGGGCTGGTGAAGTTTGTTGGTTTGGTGTTTGTGGTTGTGTGTTGTGCAGGTTGAGAAAGAAACTTGATTGCCTAGATGTGGCAAAGTGAAGTGGAAGCAAGGAGAGACTTGCTTGTGGAGATGGATTTTTTGAGAATATTGGAAAGATGTTTGTAGGCCGATAATTCACAAATGAATAAGGAAAGAGAGGAAAAAGAGTTGAGAAAGATGGAGAGAAAGAAGGCAAGACAAATAGAGTTTGAGAAAGCCATGGAAGAGATGAGCAAAAGGTTGGAAAGATTAGAAAAAGAACACCAACTTCTTAAGAAAGCACTAAAGAGTTGGCATATACCAATTTCAAAGGAGTTGAGATGGCCTACAAAGAAGATTATGAAGAAGCAAAGAAAAAAAAAGAATGCAACAAATTCAGTCAAAGATGAAGAAGAAGACTTATGGGCACAATATGCAACTACTGAAGAAGAATGGAATAGTAAGGTTGGTGATGGATAAGTCAAGCAAGAGGAAGAAAAACTCATAAAGGTAGAAGAAAACAAGGACATTGAGGTTGCAAGTGAATTGGTGTCAATATTGGATAATTTGGTTATGGGTGAAGAGGAATTTGAAGTACAAGAAGACAAGGAGGAGACCTCAAGGTCTCTATATTTTGTTTCTAATTTTTCTTTGGATTATGTATGTGCAGATTATGAAGGACAAAGGGAAGTGTTTGATGATATGATAGAGTTTTGGGACTTTCAAGTTGTAGGGATACTTGAAAGGAGAAGGCATAAGAATAAAAAAAGGAATAAAGGAAAAAATCTGATTGAAAAGACAAAGGACAAGGTGCAACCTAACTGGAAGACTAGGAAGAAGACAATTCAAAGGGGCTTGAATTCTTTTGCCCTCGAGAGTTTGGTGCAAGAGAACCTATTTGATCACATGCCTCCATAAATCCATATTGAGTTATTTTTTCCATTTTTATGTTTTTATATTGTAATAAGTCCCAAGAGGCCACCTTTGTGGTGTTATAGGTCCTAGGATGTTGTTCATTTCTCATATATTGTAAAAATTGTCAAAAGTACAAAATTAGGTAGATGAAGTGTCATTAAGGTGTTTTGTACACAAACTAATCAAAAGGTGGTTTAAAATGGTTAGTTTTGGTTGAAAATGTATAAATAAACCCTCCAAAACTCGAATTGGGGGTTGGAGACATCATTTTTGAAGTTTGATAAATGGAAACCTCAAATTTTGTGCATTTCTTGATTTTTACATTGTTACTAGATTGAAGTTGTGATTTTTATGGCCTGGTATGGACTCAAATAATGAAGTATCATATATTGATGGAAATATATCTATTTATAGTTTCCAATTATTTTTGTCTCACTGAATTTTATTGAGTTTTGTGGAAGATATGATTATTTTGGTGAGACTGCCTATTCTAACAATATTGTGCAGAATTTACAGTCTAAAAAAGTGTAATGGTACAGAATGTAAAGTATATATTTTGGATCTGAAATCAATTGGATTTTGTTTCCATGTGATTCTAATTTCATTTGCTTCAAGTATCATCAAATTTAATTAATATTTGAATAAGTTATGAACATTTTTGTGAGGGTAGGTCTGAACCCTACCTAGGGTTTGCAGTTTTTGGAAAAATATAATAACTTTCATTTCCACCTTTGGATCTTCATAAGAATTTGAAAAAGAGTATATAACTATGTTTTCATAAATCTCATTGGAGAGATTGGATTCATTATTTGTTTTGTAGAAGTTATTAATGACTGTTCATGGCAATAAATTGTGGGCTACCATAGATATGTTTCCAATGTGATATACAATGTTTAATAACATGTGTTAGATAAAGATTGTTTTGGATTATTGTTGAAGGTTTGTGTGATGTTTTGTGAATCCTCCCATCTCTACATCACCTTATGTGGATTTGAGTGAATTTTGAATGAAATGTTAATGATGTTGTCATTCTTCTTTTGAGAATTTGTTCAATTGTGTGTCTATATTTTGGGTAGAATTCAATTTTAAAATGTTGAGGTTTCATATTTATATGTGTGAGATTGATCTAATATTCTAGAAAATGAATGTTAAAATATCATGAAAAAAAATGGGCATAGAATGAATGTAGAAGTAAAATTATATTTGCATATATTCATAAAATAAGATCTAATAAACGTGGGCGGATGGGTGGGCTCCCACCCTCGCCCCCCACATAGACAATGGATGTCTATATGGCCGGGTGATGGGGTGTGGGATGGACGCGTGGCACTTGGTCGGGCATTGGTAATCAAACCAACCTATCAAATTTAGCAGTTTGCAAATGGCAATGGAAGGTTTAATCGGCCGCCTCTTTGCTAGGACAAATTGAAGGGAGTATAGTGGTATGATGGGCTCAAGTATCACGAAGCTGGCTGGGGGACACGTAGTGCACGGCCTACATTATTCTGAGCGAGGACGTTTCGAGTGGTAAGCTCCATAAAATGCATTGATTACAGATCTACAGGGGAGGAATTTCCTTTCATGCGAAGGACAGATTTGCAAAGTTCCTAATCTCGATCCATACTCGATGACTAACGATTCATTATTGGGCTCTCATGTTAAATTTAGGAAGCCCTCTCCTAAATTTAGGTTTGGCTCCCTGGTTTCTGCTTTTTTTTTTTTGTTGTAGGGTGATCCGGGAGCATCTTCGGCAATGGCGAGGCTGGCGAAATCGAAGTTCACCATCATCATATCGGCGGAAGGTCTTGACTCCTTCGGGGTCGATACCCCTATTTCTCTAGTGGAAAAAGAATGGAAAATTTCCTTTTGGGAAGTAACGGACCAGCATCTCAAATGAATCTTGCTTGAAGATGACCCGGCGACGGTAGCAGCAGTGAAAATGGTCCTGGGAAAGGAACATTTAGAGCGAAAAGAATTTGCAAGGGACAATACCCAAATTTCATCCAGGTTTCTTGCTTCGCTCTTGGACATTGCAACCCCAAAGTCTTTGGCTAAGGATTTGCTCGGGGGCATAGATATCTCCCTGAAGGCGGCCCTCCTAGGTAAGGGCATACCACGCCCGGTGGACCTGGCCACCATGTGGGACTCGGATGATGCTATCAAGATTTACCCCTTTCTTTTGGATCTCAAAGGCTCCCAATTGTCCTGGCATCGCACACTGGCAGATGTGGCAGTGGAGTTTCTGAAGAAAAGAATGAAGCTAGTGCCAGCGGAGGGAATGGACTGGGTGGAAAGTTTTATATGCTTTGCAGAGGTAAATGGTTTCTGGGTTTAAGTTGGGAAGGGTTATTGTTCGTCTGGTCTCTGCCTGTTAATGTCTTGGTAGTCGTGGTTTTTGTGAACTGGAGTTTAGTTTTTTGTAAATTTGTAGTCTTGGAGGAAGCAAGTCTTTGTTTTTATTATGCTCGATGCTTCCATTTTGGAAAGGGGTCAAACTCTGTTCTGTTAGTTTTTTGGCTGTTTGAAGCTCATCGATGGAATTTTCCTGCAATGTAGACGCATGTATATTTCTCTGAATAGATATAAAATCTTCACCTTACGTATCAAAAAAAAAAAAAAAAAGATCTAATAAACAAAAAATATATGCAATTAAAAATAAAGGAAAAACAATTCAACCCAAATTTAGATAAGAGAGATAATTAGATTATATGATAACTTTAAAGTTAGGGTTACGGTTTGATTAGGATTAGTGCTCACTTAGGGTTATGATTAGAGTTATGAATCTACAATTAGGGTTCAATTAATGTTCACTTAGGGTTTCTTTCTTGGGAGAAGTTCACTAGTAGAATTTGGAAAATAAATGACTACGTGACTAAAAATTTTAGTCATGTGACAAACTTTTAGTCACATGACTAACACTAGTAGAATGTTATAAATAAATGACTAATTTGGTCATTTATAAGTGACTAATTTGGTCATCGGGTAAAATCACAACTAAATTATTGAATAAATGACTAAATAAATGACTATTACTCCTCTATTCTTTTCTTTTTTCAAATTTGATCATAATCCATAGAGCTTAAGCCCCCCTCATGGGACCCCTACCAAAATAGGCCATATATAATATAATTTTTATATTATATTATATTAATAATATTTGTATTATAATATAATATAGTATTTATAATATACTATATTATAATATTATATTATTATATTATATTATATAATATTATAATATTATTATTTTTTGATTCGTAATAGTAGCCAAGCTGCAAATTTATATTGATAATAGCAAAATGTTACATTTGTTCCATTCATACCCATAAGGGCCATTTACAAAATTTGGCTTTTCACCATCAATTTGAAAATTACAAAGAAGGCAAGTGGACAAAACACCAAACACCAAAACACTATTCACCCTCCTATCACACAATCACCTAAGCATCATCATAGAATCGGCCAGAGCCCACCAAGTTCACGAAGGCATGGCACCATTCCATGTTGACCACTGCATCCAAACCTAATTGCTGACTCAAGAACTCATAACCCACTGATACCCATTGCCTATGACGTTGTAGCTCTTCTCCTTTCAAGTCCAAAATGAAAGGATGCCATTCCACTTCTATGCGTCGATCAAACATTCAAACCATGTCATCCGACCATGGCAATCCAACTCCAGGTAGAGCTACTGCAACTATGTTGATGTCTCCAACTAGTATTGAGACCTTAAAAACCCAATGCAACAATAGAAAAAATCTCTCCTTTGGTAAATCCATGTCCATTAGTGACACCAAAAACCTAGAAGAAATGTTTGAATTATCCCTCGTGTGATTGCTTGAGAAGTAGTATGCCTTCCCAAGCACCATTCTCACTGCTTATGAACACATAATGTCCTTATTGCGACAAATATTTTTGAGTCACTTATCTGAGATGAAGTTGAGAAATGCAACCTCCTTCTTGGAGCTTTTTTAGCTTGATTGGCATATCCATTAATTTGATGCCCATTGTTATATCGATTTGCTTGATAAATATAGGGCTAACTTGAATACTATATTATATTATATAATATTATAATATATTATAATATTTATATTATATAATATAATATTATATTATATTATATAATATAATATAATATTATATAATATAATATAAATATTATAATATATTATTTATATTATATAATATATATTATAAAATATTATATTATTATATTATATTAATAATATAATATTTATATTATAATATAATATTACATTAAATATTATATAATATAATATATATTATATAATATAAATAATATTATATTATTAATATTCCATTGCAAAAAAAAATTTAGCGGGCTTAATGGGCAGGCATAATGGGTGCCATAATTTTCATTTTAATAATTTTTATTTTAATAAACATACTCTAAACCCCTCGTTGAAACCTTATTTTCAAGCTGCAACTTGCCAAATTGGAGAAGTGAAAGATCAAAACCAACGAGGAAGAGTTTGGAGGAGGAAAAACCAATAGCGGCGGGGAAAGCGGTAAAATTTGTAGGTAAAGGATGCCCTAATATTAAAATGTAAATGTGCTTGGTATTAGTATTAGGATCTTCTGTAATTTTCAAGGATGCATGTTAAAACCTAAATGTGCTCAGTATTAGGATCTTGGCCATAATTTTCTATAATTTTCAAGGATGCATGTTAAAACCTAAATGTGCTCAATATTAGGATCTTGGCCATAATTTTAATTTTAAAAAACATACTCTTAAACCTTGGGTCGCCAAATTGGAGAAGTGGGGTGCATATCTATTGGCTGAGGTGCGGTTAATCCAAGAAATAAAATTTCATTTTCCCTACCAATACACCTTCCCATGTTGGTGTCGATTCATCTGTGAGACTAAAAACCAAATGCTACTAACTTTTGAAGCAGAATAAGTGTTTATAATATGTTATATGTTTCAAGGATTATTCAATATGTGTTTTCTCAAGCTTGTAATTGAAAACTTGTCTATAATGTGAAATTACACATGTAGTATACTATATATGGAAAAATATTGCAAGATGCAGCTCTAATCTGATGTCTAGATTCTTGGTTTATTATGATATGTGTGAATCAAATTCCAAGGGAATCAGGTTTAGGATCACCATCATTCATAAAACATCTTCCATCAGTAATAACTCTGTACTCTCATGCTCAAAATTTAATGCATTTGTGATTGTTTATTATTGGCTATTTGCAAACAGTGTGTGATATCTAAGTTATCATTTTATTTCTGTGTGAATGGTGAAAGTTTAAGCTCTAGTTTTCACTTATATCATTAATTGATAGGCTATAGATATAGGTCTTTTTTGTATCAAAATAGGCCTGATTGAAAAACACGAGAGTAAAACCCTGAGGATTATAACATAGATAATGTTTTTGTTGAATTAATGTTGTTGTTTCACTTAAAACCCTAGCTCTGAAACTAGTTACGCAGTTTGTTAACCCTAAGGGTCATAATAGAATAGAGACAAAGTCAATACAACATTTACAACTATTAATGTCCATGGGTGTTGTAGTCACCATGTGCACGGTAGGGACTAGCATTGACATCAAAAGTTGTGTGCTTGTAATGTTTGTTTAAGAATTTGTTGTGTTTGTAAAAACAAAAGTACGGGATGGGACATGTTGCTTTGTACAAAGTGCACCAATCCTCTAAAAAATTCTAGAGATTGAGGTTTTGATATTAGCATGCTATGAATGCCATCCATGACATGCACCACATTAGCGAGGGTGTGCTTGGCTAGAAACTCTTGAAAATGGTTTAAATTCTTATCTAAGTGTTGTATCCGAGAAAGAGGATCTTAGAGAGCAACCTCATGATTGAAGCACCCATCCATAGGAGAAGTGCAAGATGGGGAACCGGGATCTAAAGTGACTTTGGAAGAGGATTGAGGCATCCCAATAGTGAATTGTTTACTAGAAATGTTAAGATAGTGTGGATTGGTGTAGAAAAGGGTTATTATTGTGACATTTCATAGTTGTGAAGGCTCCTTCAGACTACTTTACCTAAATGGAGAGACTTTGTGAAACTCATAAACGAGTCCACAACACATAGTCTAAACTACCCTTCAATTAGCGAAGGAAGAAGTCTTGTTAGAATTTTTTGTTTTCTGTCTTTGAATGCAAAAGGTTTCTGTGTTGGAAAGTCAAGTTCAACAAAATGTGGTTAACTATTACAAAGGAATATAAGTGTTCCTTGAGATTAAATCTCCTACAATACACTAGGATAAATCAACAGTTCTTAAACTACTGAAACTATTCGATTATCCTTTTTACATAAATAAATTTTATAAGTAAATAGCAAGCTACAAACTTATAATGTCAAATGTTCAACATATTACAATTCGGTGAAAATATTTTTCTTTTGGAGATGAATTACAAAACTATTTTAACAGAACTGAAAAATGCTAATTTTGAGGAACCTGTGGTAACTTTCTGGAAGTTGGACACCAATACGTTATGTAGACATCCTTGTGTTGCATTGTTGTCTAGGTCAAACACGTGACAAAAATTATGAACAAGTCTTGATCAAACCCCTATATGCACAAAATGAAAATAACAAGTTCACAATGCTCATAGGGTATTCAAAATGATAGAATAGTACTGAAATTGATTCTCTAAATATCAAATTAAAAGAAGTGAAAAATATAAGAGAAAACTAGAAAATATATCACCAAATTAAATTTCTCCTTTTAAAACAAACCTGCCCATTGGAAACAATAGACAAAATGTTTTTGGGTGGCTGTTTGAGGAGCTTGCCTCAGTCAAAGCCCCATTTTGATCCTCCAACCTCCACGACAACCAATATTTTTGAATAATATTGAGAAAATAAAGATATAAATGCTTTAAAGTAACAATGTAATTGACTATGATATAGAAAATTCCAACTCTACTATGCTAACCCTTGAAATCTTCAAATGAAAGCACAAGATGATAGAATAAGGAACAATAAAACCAGAACAAGATCACCTAGAAATTCATGCAAAACCTCCAAGAAAGATGTTGCTTCAACCTTATTGTTCTTTGCAATCCCATGAAGGTGATGATCAAAAATCTTCAAGAAACTAATATGCAGTATGATAAAGCTTCTGGTTTGTAAAAGTGATAGAATTTTAAAAGTTGCAAAGTTTGAGTGCTAGAGAGAAAAAAATCAACTTCCTTCTTTCAAAAAGGGAAAGGTGGAAGATTTTTGTTCAACCCAATTGCGTGCAGATGCATTACTTCCGAATTATCCATGGGAAATAACACTCCAACAACCACTAGAACCATGAATTTTTGTAGGACGCTAGGGCATCATGTGAACATCTTTGTGTAGCTCTACCATCTAGAAAAGTTTGGATTTAGGAAGCTAGGAACATCATGAAATGCCAAAAATATGAGATTTAAGTGTTAGCATTTTCTAAATGAAGTGTTTTATATTAGAGGGCTAAAGTGAGGACATGATGCAATGTGAAATTGCAAGGTTATGCAATTTTCGACACTATAGTGCAAATTTGAAATTTTCTCTCAAATAATCATTATAGCTAAGTACCAAATCCCAAAAGTTAACATGGAATTTTTTGTTGAGTTCAACCAAATCCCAAAAAGATCAACATGCTTGATACAAACTGGAGAAAAACTTTTTGGGTGGAGATTACACTTAAATTACACCAAAGAAAATGATAGTTACATTAGCTCAATAGACTTACATGGAATGTCTTACCCTACAAAGGCTAACATGCATAACCAACACTTGAAAATTAGTTAACAGTTCTCAATTGACCTACACAATTATGCTCTAGAACAAAGACCAAGCCAAGTGACAGAACTAGCATTAAGAACACCAAGGGATCACCCTTCATTTCCGTGGAAGTCAAGATGTTCATGATAGCCTGCAGTTTAGCAAACAACAGAATAAGCCTTCTTTCACCATAGAAGATGACCTTTAGAAGGGTAGACATCCTTGAAGACATTACTAAATTTCACCTATTTTTAGCTCATAAAAAATGGAATGAATGTAGATCTAGCTTCATTTAGGAGCACTTTTAGTTTTTATTCAAGGGGTAAACGCTTTTGACTGGAGCTATGAACCGGATACAACCATTCAACAATACCACCCCAACGGGGTTTGAACCTTGGTGGCAAGAACAACAATGCCACCTATAAACCATCACACCATGCCAATACCGGCAGGAGCACTTTTAGTTGTCTTGTTGTGTTTGTACAACATTTTTTTTTTATACTGTAGCTTGTTTGTAGGATTTTTTGTTTATAATATTTCTTCTTTGTTGAGAACACATTAATATTTTATATATGGGTAATGGAGTTTGTTAGTAATTGGCAGTTTATGCAGCTAACATATGGGTGTTTGGTGTAATTGTTTTTTTGATTAAGTTATTTTTGCATTTTGAAGTATTTGTATTTTAAAACTTAATTATTAAATTTTATATATTATTTTAATAGCCATCTCTGAAATCTTGAAAACTGCATCTCCATGCTCCTTCCTCCAAAAACTCAGAGGAACACTATGCAAAATTAACATTAACAAAGCCAAATACATAGAAAACACAAGTATACAGTAGAATCTAGATAACATATTGCAAACCCATGAGAATCTAGAAACTTGATGTAGTCTTTTGGACAACCTAAAATTTCATAGTTTGAAAATTTCATATGCATAAGCCTCTTTGGTAGCATCATTCATGAAAAGATGAGCACCCTTAAGGTCTGGAAAACAATTATATTTCCTACTTTGCAAAAATGTGGAAGAGTTTTTACCAGGAACAATTGGTCAATATTAATTTATCAAATACTAAGTTCTGAAGTGTTATCTTTATGCAACATCAATTACTCTATTCACTGCCTGATTGGTTATAGCATCTTATCTTTGTTATAATTTCCATTATCTTAGTTAAAACAAGCTAGAGGAGTAAACATATAAAGTTGCTAAATTATATTGAAATATTCTTTTGGAGATATGGGTGTAGAGATGGGGTAAACTAGAGTTTTGTTGTGACATAATATTAATTTTAATTTACTATCATGTCTTCACATATGGTTAGGCAAGAAAGATGAGACTTAAGTCATGCAACTCTAAAACTAAGTACTTTGTGTCATCCATTTTGACAAAGCTAGGACTTTTAGAATGCCAAATTTTATATAGGGAACTCCAATTCAAACAGGTCTGGCTCTTTATGCCAATACATAATTGCTTTTGCTGAGATCCTATTACCATCTTTACTTGGTAGACTCATATGGTATGGAAATTCTAAAAGATAGGAATTATGCTTTGAGAGGAAACAAAACCTACTTCAAAAGACTCATAAGAAGTTTTAAATGAAGCATCCATAGTGTCCATAGATGCAGGGGGAGGAATACGAAAGCTTGACCTAGCAAAGTTATGGTAGTCACAAGTATAAAAGCTTGTAGGGTATAAAATTGAGTCAATGAAAACTCAAATAGTTGAAGTAGGTGGATAGGAAATGAATATAATTTTACTAGATCAGTGTAAATGCTAAAATGTTTTGAGTTTGTTGCCGGGGCATACCAAATGGACTTGGAATTTTTTTTCATTTTAGACTTTTAAGTATATATTCTTCCATAGTGAGAGAAGCATCTTTATTTCTTAAAAATGAAGTATACTCCACCCAAATAAGAGAATATTACATAATGTATGATTGGCTGAAGTGAGACAGATGCAATGTAATCTTGGGTTTCAATAGAAATGAAGCTTCTCATTTGATTATGATGGATGCATGTGATTATTCTTTAATGTTATTTTTATTGTGGATAATTTTACAACTTAATTTTGTAATCCCTCTTTAGGTGGTATTAGAGAAAACTCGATCCACTACTTCAGATTTGAGACAAAGGAAAAATAGGAACACTAAAATATACTGAATAGATAAACTTAATGGTAAAGAAGCTTTGGACTGATAATATGTGAGGTATAGACTAAAATTGGCTTTCTTGGAGTCTATGTCACAACATTTGGAAAATTTCAAACAAGAAATTCATTTTTTTTCCAAATTTCAAACATTTAGATGAAATAAAATAAATAATTAAATAAAACAAGGTATTTGAATTTGTTTTTTTAATTAAGATGGGATGATGTGATTATGATAAAATAAATATATAATTATAGAAGAATTCGATAATAATAATTAAATAAAACAAAGTATGTGATTTATTTATTTAATTAAGATGAAATAATATGATAAAGATAAAAGAATTAAATGTGAACTATATAAATAAATATTTCTATTTATTTATAAGTAGATGAAAATAGAAGGGTTAATTAATCAAATAAATCGTATTTAATTAATTAGATTATCTAGACCATTTTTAGGTGTAGACAATTGGGATCAACAAACCACAAGTTATTTTGTGCTTGAAGAGGACTATATGCAGAGCCTACCACAAAATCTTGAAAATCTTCCTTTGTCATCCACCTAGAGAAGAAACATTCTTGATCCTGGCCAATTCCAAATAACCCCTTTATTATGTAATCTACTTGGAAGACAGTATATAACACTCTGATTGATGGTCCACAAGTCCTTTTAGGCTAGATAAATTCCCATACTTGAAACTTGTCCAAAATTATCGAGGTTTAAGATTTACTACCAATCTTATTCCACATGTTCTAACCTTAACAAATTGCACATGTTTAATATTTTGAATGAATGTTTCTTGCCATTGTGAAACTCATATTGAAAAGAGAGAACATTAAATTGTGCATTCAAAATAGTAGAATACATCCTCTTTGTATGGTTGATTCATGTGTTTTCTTCAATGATTTTGATGGAGGTCTGATGATTTTTCTAACTTTTTTGTTCAAGTAACATGCTTTGGCTACCTAGCATACAAAGCTTAGGAACTTGCTGTCACAACAACCAGATCTTGAAGGCTTGAAAAAAATGATTCGTCCACTAAATGAAACAATTACAAAGGAAAATGCTTTAACAAAAGGAAGACAGACTGAATCTTTCAATCACTTAAAGACTGTTGTTGAGAGCTTGACAACATTTGTATGGGTTGCCTATAGTGGGGAAGGTTGTGGTGAGTTCAGGTTTTGACATTGCATGAGGTTTTTTCTTATATGGGAATCAGGCATATCAAAACATGGCTTTTTGAACTAAGTTGTGGTATCTGACAAGATTTGGATGGTTGTATGTTGTTTTTTTTAGGATTAAGCCTTCCTACTGCTCATGTTGAAGAGAGCTGGCAAACTGCAAATTTTTATAACAAGGTATGTACTATGCTACATACATACCACTTCACTACTCTTGCCTGCTGATAAACAAGTGGGAGAATCAAGATTTGCAATCGAGTCATTTATATGCTTTTTCTTGGTCATATTTTGAGGTCAGGCTTGCACTTGACGTCGGGTTCTTATGAAATAGGTTTTTGGCTGCTTGGATTGTTAAGTTAAGATGCTTGTACATATTATAAATGCTATTACGCTTTTTTATAAGGTTAAAAATTAAATTAATATGTTATCAAAAGGAAAGAGAGTCCCACATGAATTGACATATAACAGATTTTCAATTCTTGTAAGCAAGAAACTATCTTTTAACTAAAAGGTACACAAAACATTCTAAACTAAAAGCATACATTCAAGTTTTTTATTTTTTTGTGATGATTGTCATTACATAGTTTCTTTTAATATTTTGCTAGCTTTTTACCATGCATGTGATCAATTTCTTGCACTAAAATCAAGCTAACATTCACTGAATATGCCATGTAATTTTACATTTTAAGCTAACATTCACTGAATATGCCATGTAATTTTACATTTTAAGCTCATTTCAATCACATTTTCTAGTAAAGGTTGGTATTCCTTTGCTATATTTTCCATAGTCCACTTGTGTATTTTAACATGCAGGTTCTCTTTCCCTCTTTTATCTTGCTGAGTATTTGCATATTTCTTTCTTTAATAAATTGTAAAAGTTGTGCTGGATTTAACTTTCATTTCCTTTTCACTTGGATCAAACCCCTCTTTGGTCATTGTTTGAGCTTTTTGAATTCTTTATTACTATTCCCCTCTTTATCTTACTTGATATGGTTAATCTCCTTGGTTAAGCCTCCTTCATGCACTAATGGATCTAATAAATTTTCCAAATCATCATTAATGCCATACCCTACCATCACCACCTCTTCCTCATCCAAGATTCTTTTCTTTGATTCTTTTGTATTTTTCTTGCTTACTTTACCATCTTTGCCCAATTCACCCATTCTTTTTGTGAATGTATGTTTTTTGACTTCTAGCATCCATCATCCTTGTTCTCAGCATTTGGCATTGTAGCTTTGGTTTTAAGTTTTTCATCAAGGGGACATTTCCTTGCTAGGGCACCCATTCCTTTTCTGAATATATTAGGAAGTTGGACAGTGAGTTTGATTGTTGTATGCTTATTTATCTTAGGGTGAATGTGCATATCTCAGTTATAGAAGTCAAAGAAAAAGAAGTACAAAAACCAAAAAGAAGTTAGACAGTGTGTTTGATTGTTGTATGCTTATTTATCTTAGGGTGAATGTGTCTCCCATACTTATTGAAAAGTTCTCTATTCAAGGGTTTTCTTATATTTTCAATCTAGCTTCATGTTTTGACTTAATGTTTATTTTTACATTGTATCTACAATGTTGCAACATAAAACTTCTTGATGCTTCTTGTATAGGATTTTCACTAAGCTGATCCTCACATGTGGTGTTATTGTGTTGTCTTTGACCTTAATAATATCAATCTTCTACATTTGTGTTACCAAACTTAGTTACAAATTACAACTTATTATAGGGTTCCCACTATTGTTATGTTCATTTTTACATATGCTTACCATTAATCATGCAATTAATTATGAAATTTTTTGGTTATCTTTCCCTCTAATTGCTTTCTTCAGTTCTGGTTGGAAGCACACATGTCACTAGCATAAAATTTTGCTACACCTTTGCTAATTGCATACAGATAGGTTCAAACAAAATGCATGTTTGAATAGCTTTCTCTATGATATTACTTGAAATTTAATGCTTCTGTTGTGAATATGGTTGACCTGACATTGCATCTCATTAATGGAATGAAATAGGAAGACAATGCAAGAGAAGGTATACATCTCAAGAAAACTCGTTAGGATGTTTAGGAGTGAGTCAGATGCATTAAAATCTGCACAACTTTTTGCAGCTTTTATGACATTGTTGCAAGGAGTGAAGATCTAAGATGCTTCCTTCTTACGCTATATCAATTAGGCATGTATATTTATTGCCTTGCAAAATGGAACATATTAGTCCATATGGATGGTATGCAAGATGAGGCAGTAAGTATCTACTAGATGGAGTTTGTTACCTTATTTTATTTTTGCAAATGTCGGTGCAAGCGTTTCAAATGTCACTCAAACTTTATGGGTAATGTTTATGGGTTATTCTATAAAATAAGTGGCATGTCTTGACACTAATTTTCTAGTAGTGAAATCACTGATATTGTTAAAAATATGAATACACAAGTAATTTATGCAATGTAATAAAGCCATTTAGCATGCATACATTGCCAAATACAATCATAAAAAAATGTTTTTCTACAACACCGATTCAATTTAAAGGAAAAGATATTGGTTGATTCATATTACATGACCAAAAGACAACAAAAAATTAACAAATCTTCAAAATACTATAAATTTCCAAATCTTTTTTTAATTATTGGTTTACAAACTTATGCATTGCAGGGGAAAACTAGATCCCAAACAAAAGGGCCTCTCCAACATTATTTGCCAAATTAAGTGGTACAACACCAAGGGGTATGAATTGAACTGCTCCTAAAATTTTTGTTTTTCCTAAAAGGTCCTGCATTCATGAGACACAAATTGAATAGCCCAAGCCATAAAATGGTATCATGAACACCTAGAACAAAATATATTGCTATTGTATATATGTTTTGTTGAACATGGTTAATATCTATTGCTGCAATATGAAGTCTTATTTGAGTGGCTACTCCTTTAGAATGGTATCTACAGATTCAGTGGCATCTCATTCCAATCACTTTTAGAATGAGCTCGAATTTTGATCCAATACCTCTGGTCTGGGATTAAGTTCTTCTTGGAACCAATTCATTTATAGAGATATTCGATTTGTTTTGTAAATTGGTTAGTTCCTCTTCCAATTTATCTGTGTTATATTTGTTTTTAGGGTCCAATTTTGTAAGTTTTAATTCATTTTCCACTGTAGGGCATGTTTTTTTTTTTGAATTCAATATATGCCTCAGAATTGTATAATTTTCATTATATTTTGCATCAGCTTAAGACTTTATTTTCTGTTGCTTTTACAAATTTGTAGTGCTAGGGAAATTTTCTACTACTTAAAAGGTGGAATGATAGACTATGGAGAAGAGCACAGTGCTCAATATGCCCATCCCCAATTTGGAAAGACATGTGAGTGAGGTACATTTAATCTGTTATGTTTATGCATTATTTTCAGAGAATTATAATTCTTAAAATGTACAAATGTATTCATTACTATGGTGTGGATTTTCACCATTATCCTGAATGGGATGAAGACCATCCAACTCACTTGTATGGTCACTCTACTGGCATCCAAGTAATTAGAGTCTTGCAACAAATGCTGGCTAAAAAAGTAATCAAATGTCCTTGGACCAACTCTTAAATTGTTTGCCAGTTCAAAATTATCTCTAACCATTATCCTGAATGGGATGAAGACCATCCAACACACTTTGTTGGTCACTTTGCTAGCATCCAAGTAATTAGAGTCTTGCAACAAATGTTGGTTGAAAAAGTAATCAAATGCCCATGGACCAACTCTTAAATTGTTTGTCACTTCAAAATTATCTCCAACTATGACGGATCTTCTTAACCACTTGATCATCCTGTGGACATGTATGATTTTCATGTTAGTGCAACATGAGCAATTTTTTATATAAATCTTGTTTGAGACCATTTTTTTTGTTTTTTTTTGGAACCATGTATTGCTATTTTTTTCCTCTTACTGTATTGAGAAGAAACCCAAGCTTAATTTTTATTTGATAGATCTATACATCAACACACATCTTTTCTATGACCCATAAATTTGATCTTGCAACATGAACAGGACCAAAGGTATTATTTTCCTAGTTGATGATGAATTTCTCTCTTGGAGTCATTTATTTGATGACTGACATATATTTTAGGCCTTTATGAATGAATATGTTGTGATTGAAAAAGATGTTGGAAAAGGCAGTTTATTGGAAGCACTAGAGGAAGTTGGCTTTCTTATTGGATTACAAACAAACATGTCTATATCTATTCCCCCATCTTCTTGTCTCATTAATTTTATTGTATTTGAAACTTGAAACAAAGTTCTATGTTGAATGTAATGTTTGTGTTGCTTGATTTTGGCTAGTTATTGAGTTGCTTTCAAATATGTCATGTCTGCCAATATATGCAAATGAAAACCATGTTTTTGGTGTTGATACATGCATGAAAGAGGGTAATAATATAAGGGAATAACCTACCATCAGCAGGTTGGTTAATCATTGTGCAACATAGGTTTTGCATTTTTTTTTGTGCAATACAATGTTATAAGTACAAGTGTGTAAACAATAAAAGCATTGATTCTATTTAAGTTACAACTATCTAGTGGTGGAGACGAATCCATTGAGGTGTCAAGTAACATTGTTCTAAATTGTAGAAGAGAATGAAAAAGCAGAAAGATTTCTTGAAAAAATAATAGCAGACATTATGGCCATGGAGCAAGAAGAAAACAGCCCGACAAGTCTGCACACAAAATTGAGAATGGTATACAATTTTTTCCTTTTGTTTCTATTCACATTCACATTTCATTAAGTTGCCTTTCCTTTTACAGATAGTTATATGTCTTGTCTCAAACATGAATTTTGTATGGTTAGATTTATTCCTAGTTGTTCCATTCATGCTAATAGCTTGATTGTATGTGCCAAGTTCATTTTGTGCTTATCTTGCAACTTGGACGCTTCATGAAACTCTATCTCTTCTAGAGTAGAACAAACCCACACCAATCTTTTTAAGGTAGCTACTTCAATCCAAGTTTTGAAGCTCTCATTTTGGCATAGTTGACAGATGCTCACATAGGTTGTGGGGTTTTTTGCTGCATCCACCAAGGATATTTGCTTGAGAGTTTCCAAATATGTTTCAATGAACCCATTTTTTTGCAGGCATAAATTTCTTGAAAGTAGTTATATATATTGACTACATTTTCTTTTACAATGTCTCATCCATTGGATATTTGGCATAATTTCACAACCTCACAATCACCAAGGTTTTGAACTTTACATTTTTACAAATCTTCATTAGCAGTTTGGTCTCGATTCACAACTTATAAAATTATGGGTTGTGATTAGTTTTCTTTTCAGCACACTTCTACTTCTTGGACTGCAGCAATATGCGGTAATCATTTGTTACCTACTAATTCCATTCATGCATCTATTTGTTTCTAATCAAGGAAGAATAAAATATGAACTGTAGATCCAAAAACTAGAGATGTTTTCAAATGGTGAGCTATGTGTATTATGTTGCCATATTCTTAGGTTTTCCATTAGGAAACATACACAGTTTCTACAAGCTATTGTTGTATGTGTTTGATACTGAACTAGATGCTTCAAACATTTTTTAATATCGGTAAGATTCAAACACTGCAATTGCCATGATTTTTTAAAAATTTAATTTAACTCCTAGCTTTGTATTCTCAGAAGGGTTGAATATAGACAGACATTGTTGTAGTATAAAGGTAGTCAGGTGGTGATATATGAACCTTATTACAACACTACTTCTTTGCAACTTGTGTCATAGAACACTTCTCTTTTTTGGATAGATGAACAATTGAATTCTATGTTTTTGTCTTTATTTTCAATCATCTCTTCACAGCCTATTAACATTCCAATCAATTTTTGCAGTGGAATATTGATGCAGTAGCCTTCATCCAAAATTAGTTTTTTTCTTTCTGAATAGCCAATGATAAGGTACCATCAATAGTTTGTTTGTTCTATTCTCATATAAATTTGGTGAGTTGCAGTCCTTGAAAATTTAAATGAGTTCTTGCCACATTTATAGTGTATTACATGCATTCACTTTAATGAACGCCATGAAATGTTAGGTGTGCTACAAAGTGAAATGCAAACACTATATGCTATATTTTCTCTTAAAATTTCATTTGCAACTCCTTGATGAGCTTGAAGAATGCCTTGTTGAATAGCTTCAACTAAACTGATTGCAGAGTCTAATACACTAACTAATTACATTGGACTTGATTGGCCTCATAGACCTTGGCTTGGTTGTCCTCTTAAATCATCAAGATCTCTAGTCAATCCTTGATAGTCACTTATAGGAAATCAATTGCATATAATAATCAATAAAATTAAGGAAAAATTTCTTGGGAAAATTAGTATAACATGAAAGATTTACTATTACAGTTTTCATTTGCAAAGTAACAAAATGTGAAAGAATGGCATAAATTTTTAATTTTGCTTGGAGGGAAAATTTGCATCACACAATTATTTTAGCTTAAACCAAGCATTAGAAAATGGCAATGCATATTGTTTGTGGAACTCAGAAATTATTAAGCACTTGAATATCTTTTTAGACTTGATAACTGATCATTATTGTATTTTTGTACAAAGGGATGCTTTGGAGGAAGCTAACAAACAATTTTTGCAATTTGTCATTTCAAAGTTGCCTCCATACAAGGTAATGTTCTTTTGAAAATTCTATGGTACTGGTCAATATTAATATACAATTGCCATATGGGTATTGGATTGTTATTCTGAAGAAGTATTATCCCTTACTTGAGTAACATGCAAATCCAATATGTTTTTCCTTGGTATCTCTGCATTTAACCATTTGTGTGAGGGTATAGTTTCATAGAATATTTTAATTATGCTATGTATTTTAAGTGCAAGAGGATTTAGATATTTTTCTTGATCAAATGAAAGCATTGTCAAAAGCTATCAATGATTTGTCTAATAAGAGGTATTTTCAAATAAGAGATTTTTTGTGTGGAATTATCCTTGAACATTCATGGTCTTGGGGAATGAAATTAATTGCTTCTTAAGATTTATGTAACTTTAAGTTTGAATAGATCACAGTTTGACAAAGCAAATGAATCTGAGGTGTTGGAAAGGAGAAAGGTTGAAGAGAAGTACCTGGAAGAAGAGTCACAGGTTAGTTTTATATGATTTATGTTTTCCTTCATATAACTAATTCTGAGATTTCTATAAATAAAATTGAAGAGCCATGTATGCCAACATATATGACTGATTGTACTCAACTAAACACATATTTGGACTTGAGAATGACATAAGAAGAAAGAAATTGAAGAGTCAACTTATCACTTGACAACAACTTACTGTATTAGAAAATATTATTCGTTCTAGATTAGAGTCAATTAATATAAATCTTAAAATTTATTCTCAAGTGCTTATAAATTTTTACTTAAATTCCCTTAAAAGATATTTTTGTTAAGTTTAATCTTCAACAGTGAATAGCTAATATATAGGTTAAGAGAGGGCATGGCTGTGTCTAGTCATATTCATATAAATATATTGTAATTAACATAAAATGTACAAAATTAAGTGATTTTTTCAAATGACTGGAAGATTTACATATATAAAGGGTCCATTTTTTGATGATTTGTTTGGTTCTAGGGCATGTTGAAATGTGGGAAATTAGTGGTAGTCACTATGAAAATCAGGGCATTTGAAGGAATATTATAACCTCCTCTTGGTTAAGATCCCTTGGTTATTCCAACACATGCCTATGAAAATCATCTTGTCACTATGCATTGTGTCTTTTATAGATTAGAGACTTTCATTTATTCTCTTTGATGACATTCTCAACAATACTTCTCAAGGAATGCTTGTTAAAATGGTCAGCACACTTCAACCTTGGTAACACCTTTGACCACTCTAACCTATAACCCTTTGCTTATCCCCTGCTATGTATTTGAGAACCATCATATACCCTGTTTTGTTAGTCATGATACTCCCTAATTAGAGAATGATGATCTCTGGGATTTAAAAAAGCTTTTCTATACTCTTCCTGGTCTATCATTCTTTCATGAAGCTTGCAATATAGTAATGGATAGTTTGTCTTTTAGCCTTTGACTCCTAGACTAAACACTCTTCAAACACTATCTTTTCACTGTTAACATCTAAGTCATATACCTTGTTAAATATAATTTAAAGAGTACAATACTTTCATGGACTATACTATGGAGACTTTACCCTTTTCATTATGTAGACTGCCTTTGTGAAGAACTGCCATAGGTATATGAGGCCTCCTTTTCACATGAATTCCTTATTTCAATTGTGATTTTTCTTGTAAATTCTCTTGTCCTTTGTTCTTTGACTGTCCTTTATGGATAACCTCCATTGAGGTCATAATATTGTCATGTATTTTTCTTCCTTTTAAGACTATAATACTAATTGTGATTTAAGGCAAACCACTTTACTGCCCTTTCATGTCTATGACATATCTTATGAATTGTTTAATGTGACCCTTTTAAGATCACCTTCAACATAACTTTCAACTCTTCTCTATAGTCACCATCTTAGTTATGTTGGTATTGTTCTTATTTATTTCTGCTCATCTTATTTTCATGTTTTGTCTTCTTACCAATGTTTGGCATTGACATTTAGGGTTACTTTGTATTCTTAAAACTCTTCATGCATTAGTCTATGTTCTCCTAAAATCCTTCAAAACATGACAAAAACAGTAGCATTTCAATGAAGTCCCAAATCTTGAAGATACTCCATTGACTATTATACTTCTATCCACTAAGCTCATTTACCACTGTCCCTATCATGACAAAATTTCTATAGGATGATGCATGCTTTCTCATCCATTGTAGAACTGCTCACCTTTTATACTTCTCATAATACATGGGTTTTCTATCTCACTATCATGACATTAATCTCCATGATTGTAACCCTTCTACCATGAATTCCAAACTGAACTGTAACAAGAGTTTCAATAGCAGTTTTGAAAGTTAACATGATCTACACACAAAATTAATCACTATACCAAACTCTAAAATATTCAATGAGATCATTCATGACCTGCTCTTTGGCTTTTTGTGAGATGAATTTTTGTTTTGCATATCACACATTCTTCATGGGTTACTTAGCATTTGATTATTTTATATGGCTACAATCTCCCTTATAAGTATAGATAAGAATAAGGGATTAATACAATGATTAATCCTTCCAAACTTAACACTGTATTCTAGGTATAACCTTGCTCAAGATAGTAATAGTCTCTTTTACTTGGACAGTGTAGGCTTTTGCATTAACAACACTATGAGAATAAAACTTTGTACATGTCTAAGACCACAAAACCACAACCCTCTTGTCATAGTGTTTTTTCTCCTTTTGACTTGACAGTGAAACACAACAAAAAATAGTGCATGTAATGTTTATCACAACATACTCCACTATGTACGTTGAGAAAACTTAGAGGGGAAAGCCAATCAATTCACTGAAAAAATAACATCCACTATGGATGGGGGAGGAGGAAAGGCCAAAAGAGAGTGGCTCTTGGGCCCAAGAGAAGGGTCAATAGTGAAAATATCAGACCTAGTTTTATATGGGTCTATCTTAGTTGTTATGTCTAGCCATTCATTAAAAAATCTATGGAATTATTTATTCACCTTCTAGTTTAAATAACTGAATTCATGATTGATATTGGTCTTTGCATGATTTATAGGATCAACATAAACTGCTTCTGAATTACTTTTTCCTATAGACATAAATAAAATTTGTTGCTCTCCTACCATCATATATACGTAACACTCATTTTAGGTAAAATTAAGTTTTTTTATATAATAATTTTCCAGATATGACTGCTAGTTATATATAGGTGCTCCATGAGACTCTTGAAATATTTTTAAGCTTTCTTTATTGACAATCTTTTTATGCCTTCTCCAGAATGCTTCTATTTTAGCTTTAGGCCATTCACACTTACAGGTTTGTGAAATCATGCTAGCTGAGATTGCATCCTTTCTGGAGGAGGTGGTATCTAAAACAAAAACCAGGACAAAATGGAAGGTATGTTGCACTCATCCCTATTTATGGATTGTAGGAATTTGAAAGGATTTAGATGTCATGATCATATTCATGAGGCTGCCAGTCTTCACAGTAGACATCATTTGTCATTTCACATAGTGGAGAAAATGGAATTTATTGTGAATTTATTTGGAGTACCATTTTAAAACATCCAATATCTTGGTAGCCATGATTGATTTTAACTTTATATATTGTAAACCATCCCTACCATCCTTATTTTCTGCTGAAATCATCTAAAAGGAAGAAACTCTAGGAATTTTAATTTTATTTTATAGAGTTCCATTAATGTCTCCAACATAACCTTTGTGAGAGTCCCCATGATTTCACAAAAGAAGCAAGCCATGTTGTCCCACAAAACACATGAAAATAAAAAAAATCTAGTTATAGTTTCAGCTTTTAACTTGTGCTTGATTTATGTAATATTAAATTCTTTTATAATAATTTGGTTTTTTTTCCTTTATTGTTTTGTGTTGTCCTATATTGTCCTCTCTCTGCCACCCCCAGAAAGGTAGATGTTATTCCTTTCTAATTGCATTAATTGCAAAATTTGAGGTTTGAGTGAATGCATATTAGAGGTAAGGTTTTCTGTCAGTAGCATTAGGTTTCTTTAGGATTTAAATATTTTGAAAAGCATAATGCCTTCTAAATTCCTAAAAAATTCTAATCCTCATTGGAATTGTTCAATTCTCAATTGTATCCAATTGAAGACTGGCTAGTGGCATCATCTTTTCCTTCCATGTTTGATCCAATTATAATTCTAATAGTTTTGGATCAACTTCTTCCCAATAGTTCTAGGTGAGTATTTTGGATATATGCTTCTATCAATAGTATAACCTCAAATATCATTCATTTTTTGGTAGTTGACATCTTTTTTTCCCCTATCTGCAATAGAGAATATAGTAACTATTACATATTATGTAATTTCAAATATTATTTTTACCTTCATTACCATTATTTTGGGATCTTGGTTACTATTTCTTTTTAATTTTTGGGCAATTATTGAGTTTAGTAGGAACCTTGGTCAAAATAGGACCAGTCTGGACTGTGTACTAATTGTTGTTTGGGTCCAACTTGGATTTTCCTAGGGTTCTACTCTTTTCCTATGGATTTGGTACCTAACAAGCAGTTCGACCTCGCAGTCAAACATTGACTATTATCAATGAGGCCACCTTGGAAGATGTTGTCTATCCTACAAAGATTGTTGGAAAGTGAGTTAGATACCATGTTGATGGCTCCAAGATAATCACGGTAAGATGATTCATGATAAAGAAACCAGCAAGATATGAAGATGAAGAGGTAAACGATCAATTCTTTTAAGGGGCAGTTCAATGGTAAGAGAAACAATGAAGTAATAGTTAACATGATCATAGGATGATACTAATCAAAATAAGGGAAACCTACATATGATTGGAGCTTTATCACAAGCATAGATTGAAAGTTTCTCTACAAAGATGTATCATGTACTTATGCATTACAAGGGTAAGAGACTGTAGGTTATGATATAAAAGAACAATCATGCAAAAATGACAGTTAGAGGATCAACAAGCATTACAAGGGTAAGGGACTATAGGTTATGATATAAAAGAATAGTCATGTTCCTATTCTTTTGTAAGCTATTGAACAACATAAAGGAAAGGTTTTGGAGCAGATTTCAGTTAGTTCTTTTGTTTCTCAGTAATGTATTGTAATGTTTTCAAGTTCTTTCATGTTGGGACAGAAAATTGTAACTCCATTTTCAAGCTTACATAGTTGAATGTAATATCTTTTTGATTAATAAAATGAGCTATTTTTACCTTCTCATTATTGTTTTATTGTGAAAATACTTTAAATAGTTGATAAGTAATTTTTTTTATTAATGGAAACTAGTAAATAAAAACGATTAAATTAATGACTAAAGTAATGACTAAATATATGACTAAATAACTAAATTAATGAATACATATATGAATAAATATATGACTAAATAAATGACCAGTCAACAACAATCAATGACTAAATTAATGACTAAATCAATGACCAAATCAATGACTAAAATAGTTTAGTCATAAATTTGGTCGCATTATAAATGACTAGCAATAAACTACTAATGGTCACATGACCAAAATTAGTCATTTATATGCAATTTTTAGTAGTTTATTTAGTCATATATTGTTGTTTTTGTACTAGTGGTTTATTGAATGGTAAGTGTATTTTATAAAATTAATATGTCAAGAATTACTTTTAGATAATACTACATGTGGTTTTTCAGATGGTATTAAATTGTAGATTAAAATTGATAATAGATTTCCTTCCTTCTTTTGCATTGTAAGCTACCATAATATATATGTAATTAGAGAAATTTCTAAGTTAGATTGCAAATAGCATAAAACCATTAAATCCCTAATAACAATGGAGAACAATGAAAGCAAGAAACATGAGAGTATGAAACAAATTCACCTAGTCTTCAAGCCTCCATTGATTGACCTCCATTGGCCTTCTCCATCTTACTGAAAATGATATAATTTCCCTCAAATTTGAAGTGCAACTATAACCTATTACAAAGCCAAGGAAAATATTGAAGTAAAATGTATGCTCAAGTGCTCAAAATCTCTCAAGCATGTTGAGTATAACTCTTGTGTGTGTAAAATGACTTGAGAGAAGGCCTTTTAAAGAATTCCAAATGGTGAATGGACGGACAGGATTAAAAGTTGGTGAAGCCCTAAGATCAACGGCTAGGATTCAATGTGATAAGGATGATTAGGGTTAGGGCAACATTAGGTCAAAGTTAGGGAAAGCCTTTAAATGAAGGGTTGGGATTTAATTGGAGATAATCAAATCAATGGTGGAGAATAATAGGTAGTTGGAATAATAGAAATTATTTAATTTATGGAGGAATGTTGACTTATGAATTAAATAATGATTTAATTCATAAATGGGAATGAGACAACAGACTTGATATTTATAATTATTTTAATTATTTATTTTGGTGGGATGGAAAGTGGGCTAAATAAATAAGTTTATTTAATGGAAAGAAAAATGGTAATGTTGGTAATCAAAAATTTATTTAATAAATAGAGGGAATAAGAACTAATTAGTGACGTATTTAAATAAATAAATGTAATTTATTTGTTTAAATAATCACAGAGGAATAATTATGACATTAGGATGTGATTAAATAATTGAATTATGTGAGGGAGAAGCATGGTTGTCATAGAAAATATGCTTTGCAAGTCAAGACCATTTTTATGTGTCTACATTTTGCCCCTCTTTGACATAATGTAGTCTATCACATTATGTCAAAGAACAAGTCAAAAATATGTCCTAGTTTGAAAGTGAGGAGAGGAAGGATGACGAGGAGGTAGTGGTATGCCCCCTCGAGAGGACAGGCAGGTTGAAAGAACGTGAGTGTGCTCTTGAAATGGATGAGAGGACTATAGGATGAAGGAATAGAAGAAATGTTAGCATGGAAATCATGGATGTGGGGCTGAAAAAATAATACTTCAATATTTTTAGAATTTATTTTTTTTAGGACTTTTTATGATTTTTATGATTTTTTTTTAGGACTTTTTATGATTTTTATGATTTTTTTAAGGACTTTTTATGATTTTTAGGATTTTTTTAAGGATCTTTTATGATTTTTATGATTTTTTTAGGACTTTTTCAATTGTCAAGACCATGTGCGATACCCAATGTAGTCTCATGATAAAATAATTCCCCTAATCAAGTTGATGGAAAGGACATGACTGGTATAAACGATGAGTAGTGTGCAAGACTTTGATGTCAACGACTGTCGGCCATGGAAAGAAATGTCATGATGTCAGGGTGAAATGTTATGATGAATGTCGAAAAAAATGGATTTTTATTATGGACTAAGGTAGATAGAGTGACAGTAGATGTCAAAGCAGTGACTAACTACACATGGCACCTGTCTGCTAGGTTTTCACCATGGTACTTATCCAAAGTGCCTATTTACCAGGTTTTCACTATTGGATGAATTATTTCTCTTTATTTTTGTCAATTTTTTCATTTTTTTAGTGTCACCAGGATGCCTGTTTGCCAAGTTTTCATCCAAGTGATGATATTTTTGTATTTTTCCATTTTTTTGTATTTTTAATGTTTTGGTTATCAGCCAAACTTCCTGATGCTATGTATAGAACTTGCATAAATGCAGACTATTGATTGGATCTATTAATTGTTCACCATGTGGAGTAGCCAACTGATATGCACCAGAACCAAATGACGTGGTGATGATGTACGGACCCAACCAATTGGGCTCAAACTTTCCTGGTTTTTCTCTGTCAGACTGATTCTTAGGATTTTGCATGAGAACCAAGTCACCAATGTCAAATTTTTGAGTCATCACTCTTTTGTTGTAGCTTCTACAAAGACGATTTTGATATGCTTGTAAGTGGTTCAAGGCATTATGTCTATGTTCATCTAGCATTTCTAATTCATGCAGTCGTGACTGTCGATATTCTTCATCAGTGATTAGACCTTTCATAGAGACTCGTACGGATGGAATTTTGACCTCTATGGGCAAGATGGCTTCGGTTCCAAACATGAGGGAAAATGGAGTGGCTCTAGTGGGAGTACGGATGCTAGTGCGATATGCCCACAAAGTAGGATTGAGTTGTATGTGCCAATCACGACCAGCATCATTGACGGTCTTCTTAAGAAGTTTGATGATCGTTTTATTAGACGCCTCAGCTTGACCATTTCCTTGTGGGTAGTAAGGCGTGGAGAAGTGGTGTCGGATATGGAAGCATTCACAAAGTTCATGAACATCCTAATTTTTGAAGGGATGACCATTATCTGTGATGATGGATTGTGGAATACCATATCAAAAAATGATATAGTTGAGGATAAACTTGGAAATTTGTTTGCTAGTAATGTAAGTGAGCGGGATGGCTTCGATCCACCTAATAAAGTACTCAGTGGTGGTAATGATGAATTTGTGGCCATTGGACAAGCTAGGATGGATCTTATTCACGAGGTCGAGTCCCCATTGTGCGAAGGGCCAAGGAGAAGTAATCAGCCGAAGTCCCTGTGCTGGTGCATGAATCAAGTCACTGTGTATCTGACATTGGTGACACATTCTGACAAATTCAAGTGCATCTTTCTCAATGGTTGGCCAGTAATACCCAAGTCTTGTTATCTTTTTGGCTAAACTAGGACCACTTGAATGGGATCCGCATATACCCTCATGTACCTCTCGCAAGGTCATTTGTGCTTCATCAGTGTCAAGACATCAAAGAAGGGAATTATCAAAGCTACGTCGGTAAAGGGTGTCACTGAGGATGGTGTATCTGGCAGCTTTTCAGATAAAGGACTTTTGTTGGTTATTGGATAGGTTGGGGGGAAGGGTTTGGGACTTGAGGTAGTCATAAATGTCTTGATACCATGGAGAATTGGGACCAACAAGCTCGCAAACCATCTCTGATTCTGGTATGTCATATGCAGGAACCAAAATTTGTTCTACCAAAAATTCAAATTAAGGCACATTACTAGGAATGTCTAGGAGAGAGCCAATTGTGGCCATTGCATCTGTTGCCTTATTTTGTGTTCTTGGAACTTGCTCAAAAGTCACCATGTGGAAATATGTTTGAAAGCTATCAACCATTTGTTTGTAAGGCATTAATTTCTCATCCTTAGTGTCATAGTCATCATTGACTTGGTTAATGACCAATTGAGAACCGCCATAGACATGAAGTGTTCTAATTTTCCATTTGATGGCCATTTTGAGTCCTGTGACAAGTGCCTCATATTCTGCCACATTATTTGTACATGGAAAAGCAATGCGGAAGGAGTTAGGAATGGAGTCTCCTTGAGGGGTGATAAACAATATTCCTACCCCTAAGCCATGATTAGTATGAGATCCATCAAAATATAGCCTCCAAGGTGACTTAGGTTCTGTATGAAATATTGACTCATCTGGAAAGTCTGCTACTAGTGGATGATCACCCTGTATAGGTGCATCTGCTAGTTGGTCTGCTATCACTTGTCCCTTTATTGCCTTTCTTTCAACATATTGAATATCATACTCATTCAAGATCATTACCCATTTGGCCAAGCGACCTGTCAATGCTGCACGACTTAAGATATATTTTAGGGGATCAATCTTCGCCACTAAGTGTGTCTAGTGATTCAACATGTAGTGTCTTAATTTCTGAGTACCAAAGACAACTGCTAGGCAAGCACGTTTGATGGTTGTGTAATTTAGCTCAAATCCAACCAGTGTCCTACTGATGTAGTATATGGCCCTTTCCTTTTCTTCATGGTCATTCTATGCCAGTAATGCCCCTAGTACTGAAGTTGTTGTAGAAATGTATAGAATCAAAGGTTTCCCTTCAATTGGTGGCATTAAAATAGGTGGTGACAGTAGATATTCTTTTATTTGTTGGAAGGCCTTCTGACATTTATTTGTCCACACAAAAGGGATAATTTTGCGCAAAAGATATTGAAATGGGTGACACTTTTCTGCCAATTGTGTTATGAAGCGTCGGATGGATTGTAACCTACCTTGCAATGTCCTGAGTTCACTTATCCCTTTTGGAGGAGGCGTGTCTAATATGGCTTTTACCTTGGCAGGATCAACTTCAATTCCTCTACGAGAAACAATGTACCCCAAAAGTTTTCCTGATGTCACACCAAAGACACATTTCTTTGGATTCAAGCGGACCTTGTATTCTTCTAGTCTCTTGAAAATTTTGTCTAACACCCTCAAGTGGTCTTTTCGCATCAAAGATTTTGCCAAAAGGTCATCTACATAATCTTCCATGATCTTATGCATCATGTCATGGAATATGGTTGTCATGGCTCGCTGATACATGGAACCCACATTCTTAAGACCAAAAGGCATGATGTTCCAACAGTATGTGCCCCAAGGAAATATGAAGGCTATTTTGTGTTGATCTTCAGGGGCAATACGAATCTAATTATAACCAGAGAAACTGTCCATGAGGGACAACATCTCATATCCTGCCGTAAGGTCCACTATGATATCAATGTTTGGCAAGGGAAAGTCATCCTTTGGACAAGCTTTATTCAGGCCCCGAAAATCTGTGCAGATGCAGATTTGACCGTTTGGCTTTGTGACTGGTACAAGATTTGATATCCATTTGGCATAGTCTATGGACCATATGAATCCCACATCTAACAATTTCTTAAGTTCTATTTTTACTAACAAGGCGATCTATGGGTGCATCTTTCGCAGCTTTTGTTTCACTAGCTTAGCCTCTAGAAATAATGGCAAATGGTGCAAGACAATTTTTGGATCCAACCCAGCCATATCGGCATAAGACCATGCAAAGTTGACCTTACGCTCTGAAAAGAATTTATGGAACTCAGGTTTCTCTTCCTCTGTCAAAGATGCTACAAAGAGGACCATCTTAGGATCTTCTGCTGTAGATATGTTTACTTCTATAGTGTCTTCTATGAGCATGGCCGATTTTTCTTGAATTATGAGGAGAAAGTCCAATTCTCCATCCTTCGGCGCGTCCTTTATTTTTACTGCTTTATCATCAGAAGGTGCCTTGCGGTTTTCACCTAAAGACATGTCTTTTTTTGCTTTATTTTTATTTTTCATTTTGTGACTAGAGGACAAAGCAGTCTCCCCAAAGTAAGAGGCACAATCTAGGTTAATGGAAAATCCAGCCTTGTGGTCTCCACGTGGTATACCCTCATGCAATCCCATGAATTCTGCAATGGCCTCATCATTTTGAAATATGTCCATAACTGGCGGGCCTTGTTGATCCCAATCGATTAGTTGTGGGTAGACTAAGGAAATACCATCATTAGTATTGGTGAATGGTGGGTAGGACGCGAAAAGCATGCTGATAGATTCAGAGAGGTTAAAGATAAAATTGTCATCATCAGGCTCTATATGAAATTCTATCCAGTACTCTGCCTCGCTTGATTCACACTCATCAACAAAGTAAGGAACAAAGGGGGTGGAGTTTGGGATAGTAGTGTCATGTGGCAATTCAAATGAATATGAATATTGGTCATTAGGTTCAGTAGGGTAGACGAGTATGTCGGGATTATGGTCAATAGGAGTAGAAGAGGATCTGGACTGGGTGTTGTTTGGTGTCGTGTCAATTTTGAACATTTTCCAGAATCTTTCTTCAAATGTAGGCTCTCTAGGTTTAAGGAACAAGTCATCAAGGAAACAGTCACTTAGGGATCGTTGGAAGCCAAATTCCCATTCATGGGAGTCAATTTCAGAAAGGGGATCTTCAATTGTCTCGACACAATCTGAAGCATTTACTCTCTCGCTAGAAAGTGCATTGGTACTATGATCGCCAAATTCTCCTGGTCCTAACCCTAACCCAAGATGTTTAGGTCTTCCTTTAGGTGCTAGAGGTTCTTGCCTTCCTGTCCTGTGCTGCCGAGGCCACTAATTCCATTGTATCCTTTTTCCTTTATCATGTCATATCCTTTACTATACATTTTTACTAGCAAGGGAGTTGGATCCTCTGGTTCTCTATAAATCCAAGATAGCACGTTGTCAATGTCCTCTTGACTCATTTCACCCCACTTTATGAATACTATTTTTGGAGGGACTCTGAAAATTTATTTTGACTCTAACATGAAGCAAGGCTTGCCGTAGACCTGGGGAGACTTATGCATCCTCGTTATGCAATAGGCCGTATTCAAGTTATACTCTCCACACCCTTGGTCCTAGATCTTAATACTTGCGTCGATGCTTGGGGTGATGGATGAAGTGGTAGATGTCATGGAGGTGGTCATGGTTGCCGAAGAAGCAGAAGTGGATGTTGTGGCAGTGGATGTGGATGTGGGAGGCTTCGCAAGTGTTGATGGGTCAATGAATTTAGAGGATGAAGATGTCGAAGCTTCACTGTTGATAGGCACTTGGCGCTCTGAGATACCTCTCAAATTGGTACAATATTGAAATGGGTCAGGGTCTCCATATGTGGTAATCTCAGTGCCTTCAAAGGGAAACTTCAAACACTGGTGATACATGGAAGGGACAACTTTGAAGGCATGAATCCAAGGTCGACCAAGTAAAATATTGTATGGAAGTTCTATATCTAGGACTTGACAAGTGGTGTCCACGATGATTGGTCCAATATGAATTGGAAGTGTAATTATGCCCCGAGAGGAATGTTCTTCATCATCATATGCCTTGATAACAATGCTCTTTGTAGCATCTACACAAGCATCAGAAAAGCCTAGGGCCTTAACCAATTTTAAGGAGCATATGTTCAGTCCTGCTCCACCATCTACTAACACTCATCTGACCTTATGCTTATGGATAAAAACTTCAATGTGAAGGGCATCATTATGATTTGGTTTGGACGATGAGTAGTCTTGGTCTGAAAATATTATATGGTGCGGAGCAATAAGATATCCCACCATGGCCTCAAATTGATTGGCATCAATGTCTTGGGGAATAGAAGACTCTTGTAATGTTTTGTCAAGTATAGCCTTATGAGCTGGGGAAATACGTAGCAACTCAAGTATAGAAATTTGTGCAGGTGTCTTACCAAGTTGGTCAATGAGGTTAAAATTTCCTTTAGGCTGGGATTGTTTTGTTAATGGACAGGATTACGATTGTTGGGTGGACAGGCCAGGGATTGTTATCTTTGGTTGTCTGGGAGGAGGACCGGCTATGGTGACTTTTCCCCCATGGGTAGTGACATTGCATTCAGGGGCATTTCTGATAGTAACTATGTTGACATGTTCAATAGTTGTTCTAATATGATTTATGATAGGTCCCCCAGAATAGTCATATGCAATACGGGCATGGTTGGCTCGATTATTGTTATTGGATTTTGACATGGAAGGGTTACTAGAACCATGGTCCTACAGTGGGTTCTTCTGTATGGTATGGTCTGAATTAGATGCAAATTGTGGTCCAGCTATCTCAATGGTACGATTCTCGATAAGGTCTTGTACTAGATTTTTCAGTTGTCGACAGGAGGAGGTTTTATGTCCTTTTGCCTGATGATAATCACAAAATGCATTTTCGTCCCACCAAAATGGTTTAAACTAACCTGGGTCATATGGTTTTGGGTCCTCAAGTGTTATGACACCATTTTGAAGGAGTTTCTTGAGGACTTCTTCAATGGGCTCACCCAAGGGGGTGTATGTGCGACTCTTGGGGAACTGTCTGGGTAGTTGGGGCTACCTTTGATTTTGGTTATTTTGATTACCTTGGTTATTTTGATTTGTCTGTACAACATTGGTAGCATGGGTCTGTGTGGTCATCTGTGTTTTTTGTGGTTGATCCCCTTTAAGGGTAAGCACAGGACCCATTGCATTGATAGCCTTAGCATCTACAACACCATCATTGGTGACATGTTTATTCTTAACCCAATATTTGTTCTTGTCAGTGGGTGGACTTACATTTATGTTTTTAGGACCATATTTTAATCTGCCCTCAGCAATGAGTGCTTTCTCAAGTTGGACGCCTCGTTCGACTAGGTCAGAAAAGGTTGTACAACAATGAACTCGTAAGCCATTTTTCAATGGGCCTAGGAGTGTTTGCACAAACATGTCAACCTTCTCTTTTTCAGGTATGTCTATGTGGCAACGACTTGCTAGGCCTCTCCATCATTGGAAAAATGGGATAAACATTTCACCAGTGTCTTCTTGTGTAATTGTGCATAAGCTAGTGATGGAGGTGTCTGTGTCAATGTTATAGGCATAATTTTCCACAAATTTTTCTACAAGTTCATTCCATGTTTTTATCCCCTTCAAAGTGGAGAACCATTCGAGTGTGGGTCCTGTTAGACTCTTGGAGAAGAGTCTCATCAAGTAAGTGTGTTCATATGCAATGTCCATACAGTTGGTCATGAATTCTCGAATGTGTTCAATAGGATTTGTCTTTCCCTTGTATTTGGTGAAGTTTGGGGCCACATATCTAGAAGGAGATGGTGGCATGTATAAAGTTGTGTCAAAAGGATATGGACATAGGTCATACGACATTGGTGGCATTTTTTTGGATGTTTGCATGTTTTCCATCTGTTTTTGGAGGTCTACCACTCTGGCTATCAAGGCATCTATTATGGGATTATTGGTCGCATCACACATGGGAGTGATGGGTATCCCTTGAGTCCCCATTGATTGTAATAGCATGTTCGATTTTGAATATGACATGTGTTGTTGTGGAATGTATGATATGTTTTGGTTTGGCAATTGTTGGTATTGCCAATTTTGATGAGGAATGTGTTGTTGCGTGTGAATTTGTGATGAATATGTGGGGATGTGTGATCCAGCCATATTAGTTGATATTTGGGGGATTTGGTAACCTTGACTATTCGGGTGCCCAAAGGTATTCATTTGTTGTGTCATTTGAGTGCCTTGTCCATATTGGAAGAATTGTCCATGTGGGATGTTGGTATTTTGTCCTTGGAATTGTCCATGCGGGATGTTGGTATTTTGTCCTTGGAATCGTCCATGTGGGATGTTGGTATTTTGTCCTTGTGAGGCATTGATGTTTGATTGTGACGATGTGTTAACATTTGGTTGGGGACCTCTAATAAGAATACGTCGTTTAGTTCCTCCAAAGGGATTGAATGAGATTCCAACATAAGGATTTGATGATGATGTCCCTATGGTCATAGATGAAGTTCCAAATATGGGGTTTGAGGAACTTTCCCCCATTAATGTAGATCTAAGGGTAGTTCCAACTGTTTGTGAAGATTTCATTGACATTGTGGGCATGGATTGTGATATTGCTTGTGGCATGGTGGGTGTTCCTCCAATAGATGTTGCATTGATTGAGTTGGAGGTGTTTTGACTTATGGTTCCACTAGATGTAACATTGATGGTGCTTGTAGCAATTTGTGTGGTGACAACAGTGTTATTGTTGGAGGCATTATTTGTGTTTTGTTGAGGTGTCAAGTTTTGTGTCGTGTTGTCTGGGGATGAAGGTCTTAGGGTATTGATGTCAAAGCCTCTTGGCAGTTTTGCTCCTTGGTCTAAAAGCATAGCAAGGTATCTGTCAGCATCATTCAATACCAAGTCCTCTACAAATGAAGCTACATTAGGATTTTGGGCTACAACATCTAGATCCTCAGTTAATACTTGTCCAGTGTGGTCTCTTTGTATGAATGGTTCAAATGGATTTCAAGAGTATGTTGGCAAGTTCATGGAAGATGGTATGTTCATGTTGGTAAATGGATCGTTAAAAGTCATGTCTTGGTTCATGTCATAAGTGTTGGTGTGGATGTTGGTGTTGAAGTCTTGTCCAAAGTTTTCCATTTGTCTTTTCTTTCTTTGAAGCCTAGTTTCGACCATAAAAGAGAATTGCTCAAATGAAGATGGAAACTAGTCTATGTTTTTGGTGTTTTTGTGATAAAGGATGACAATGCAAGGTGATTAAAATGTATTCCTAAGGAAATGATTTATGCAAGATGATAAAGTTGCCAAGGAAATATGTCAAATGTCAAGGTGACAATGATGGCTATGCTGACAATGTTGATTAATGCAAGGTGATAGAATTGACTAGGGGAAAAATGAGGACTAAGATGATAATGTTGACTAAAAAGGTGACTAATGCAAGGTCAAGGTGCAAAATGAGGACTAGGGTGAACACTATTTTTTGATTTTTTTGGATTTTAGGCACAAAATATGCAAAGTATGGACTAAGATGAATGCAATGTGGAGAAAGGTTTTCCTAACCAGTCTAAGCTTAATCTATGTCTTAATTTTGGTTATCAAAGGACTTGTTAAAGGGACTAAGTGACAAGGTCAAAATGACTAGTGAGTTTTCCTAACTAGACTGTTGAGTTGGAAATTCTCACAAAAAGGACAATGACTGAAAATGAGATTGTTGACTGAGTCCCAAGATAACCTACTCTTGAAGGCAATGATTTTGCAAAGTGTGATGAGGTGGCCTAATCCAAAGTTTGTAAAGATGAAAACCTAATGACAAGTCTATGTAGGAAATGATGATTATGAAGCCTAGGGAATGCAACTAAAATTAACAAGGATGAACCTAAGGTAAAAATGCAAGCTAATGGTTGAATGATGAAAATTTTGAGCAATTTTAGTTCTGGTTTCTAACAAAGACTTCGAGGAAAGATGGTTGATAGCAGGCAAAATTGTTGGAATCGAATTCAATTTTGTGATGTTTTGATGAAAAGTCTAAATTGTTTGAAGTTGATTGTTTCATTTCCAGATTTGTGAGCGTTGTGTATACTGCTTGAGAAATCAGCAAACACGGTGTTGTGAATGTGTAATCAATCACAAAGAAGACAAGCACAATCCTATGGTTAGGCCAGGACAATATCTGCTAGATTCCACTTGGGTTTCCCCAGCCACATATCCTTAGCATGTGAATCCAGAAGCTTGGCTGCACGGGCTCCCCCTTACAGTGCACTCTCTTCTTAGGCCAACCAAGCTTCCAGCGCCCATAAAACTCCCATGGCACACTAATCACCTCTACTAAAGACTATGAAGATGTGGATGCCTTCACAATGAACATTGCTGCGCTAGCGGATAGAAGGTTTTTGGCTACTACACAAGATTTTTTAGTTCGGGACCCTCGTTTGAGTGGCCATACATGGGGCAAGAGATTAATCACCGATTAGGTGGCACTCCAGCCTGAAGAGGTTACGCTCAACAGGGTTTATGGGAGTACTATTCTGTCCGTATGACACATCCGCACTCGTAGTCCTAGGCTTTCCCTTAGGATTCACATTTGTATACTGGTCAGGGGTAGCTCGGCCAAAGAGCTCCGTTGCCGGTCTGAGTCACCTTGGGGTGAGTACTTTTTCCCACCAAGGAAGGCCCAAATTCCTAGAGTCAATAACAATTTTTCTTGCACCCAGGATTGCACAAGTGCGCAAGGGGAGAGGATACTCCTATTATTGAATCAAAGGTTACACAAGTTGAAATCATTTGTTCATTTTAATATCCAAATTGAAGTATGAGGCAAACACATCAAACACTTTGTTTATTTTAAACCAAACTTATGATTTTGGCTCAAGCACGCAAGTTATTTTTAGGCCCAATAAATCTTCTATGTGAAAGAGGCACTCAAGATAAAGCACAATTGAAGTGAGAGCCCTGCAAAAACACAATTAGTAGTTTTGAATCTTCTGTCTTTGACAAGCGATAGTTGACATTGCAAATTCCGAATCGTGGACATTCAAACCTACAAAACGAAGATCAAAGATTAGCCACATAATTGAAATTAAACTAGAAAAAAAAAAAAAACACTAATCTAGTCTAAAAAATGAAAATCTAAGTCTAAAAATCTATAACCAAACTAAAAAAATAAAAATAAATTTAAATCTAAAAATTTAAATTTAATTAAAATGAAAATCTAATTAATCTAAAATTTAATTAAAAATCTAAATTAACTATATACAAACTAATTAAAAGTAAAATAAAATCTAAAAAAATAAATAAATTAAAATCTAATTAAAAATTTAAAATATAATCTAAATAAAATTTAATAAATTAAAATCTAAAAATATTAAAATGTTAAAATCTAATGGAAATCTAATTTTAATTAAATGAAAATCTAAAAATATCAAAAGCTAAGTGAAATCTAAATTAAAATTTAATAAACATAAAATCTAAAAAATATCTAAGTGAGAATCTAATTAAAATTTAAAATGAATCGAAAGCTAAAAAAAATTAAGGAAACTAAAAGCTAAAAGATTTAAAAACTAAAAGCTAAAGATCTACATCCAAGGAAAATCTAGTTAAAAGTAAGATTTAAAGTAATGTAAATGAAGCGAAATAAAGATGAACTAAATAAAGCTAAAGAAAGCCTTTTCCAAAAGCATTTCCACCGCCGTTTCAAGTTTCAAAGTGTAGCTTGCGGATTGGGGAAGTGAAGGGTCTATTCCCACAAATAGCAGGGAGCCAAGAAGAGTTTGGAGGGGCGATTGAAAAGAACACTTGCTCCAAAACAATTATAGTGTCGTGTGAATTCAGTAAAGACATTCAAAAGTCTGTGATTAAAAAGAGCATGTTTCCATCAAATTCAACTTTTCAAAAAGCTACTTCGTAGTGTTTCAAATTGCATCGCACCAAATTTTGATAATTGAGAATTGATGCTTCAGGCTCCCATAAAAAAACATAAAATGTCAAACAACATTAATGTTTCAACAGTTCAATGATCGTGTAGTCTACAAGGCCGTATGGAATTAATGCTCTAAACTGGAAAGGAATAAAATGTCAAACATAATTAATGCGTAAACCTTTCAAAAGCAAGACGTCAAAAATACTTAATGAACGCATGTCGTGTATTCCATCAGCTTTTGATAGCAGATTTGAATGCCCTCCAACTGGCAATCGTGGCCAAACTTTTAATGCACATGTCGTTGACTCCGATATTTTTAATGTTGTCATAATTCACAACCGCCCAGATGCCAGATTTTAAGATATTGTGAAGATTTTGTGATCACAGGCGCTGAATTAATGAATGCACTTGCATGTTCCACTAACTGTCGGCGTAGCCAACCCTCATAGTTTTGATGATAAGATAGACTCACCTGTTGACTACTGTAAATGTGTGGAGTAGCACAGATATGAAAAGATGGAGGCAGCACGCCAACTTGAGAGGCAACCAAACCGTCAAAAGCTGGAGGTAGCACAACAACTTGCATAAGCTGTTGAGGCAAAGTTGTGACGCTAGTGGTGCATTGCAGAAGTTTTCATATTTAGTGCTTCAAAAAAAAAAAACAACTGCTGATGGGGTTCGCCAAGCAGTACGGTTTGGGGTGACAAACTCATTCAAAATGCCCTTCAAATACAACTGTAAGATGGCTCTACCTGCAGCGAAGAAAAGTGTACAGGAATAGAAACCAGTGGCGCTGGGTAAGAATAGCCAAAGTTGGAAGGTCCTTCTATTGCCAACAGAGAGCATCTACAAATGAGAATAAGAAATGCTTCCTGCAAAAACATTCTATTGCCAAAATTTGAACTCTTGTCAATGTTGCTTACAACAATTGTCATAAAAGGATTGAGAAACTTTCAAGCAAATGCAATTGCCAATTGTGAAACCAAATACCCAAATACTGTCAATGCATAAAGGTCATAAAGTAGCCAACGTACTGAAGGTAAGCACTGTAAAATGGTTTCATTAAAAAGGCATAATATTAACAAACTTTCTAGTTGTAACTTCCATAGAAAAGAAAAGTAGTGGGAAGTCGTATTTGCTAAACCATTTGTCAGGCTCTCTCCTTGATGTTTCAGGCAGAAGTCATGTGTGTTGTTGGACTTTGAGGAGCTTGGCAGTTTTGGGTGAAGCAAACAACAGTTTTGGGTGAAGCAAACAAGAGGATATGATTTTCTCTATGCTCAATGATACATTCCAATTTTTTCAGTTATACTTCCAATTACGGGCATCTAACATCAAATAGAAAATTTAGATAGCACATAAATCTAAATTACCTAAAGTTACCAACTGTCTAAGTGATTGCATGGAGACTGGAGCAAATTACAGTTAGTAATGAATTCAATGAAAATTTCTAATTTCCATATAAATAGAAAGAATATGCATTACCATATTCTCCATGTGCTATCCAGAGATACCTTATGAAAGGTGTGATTATCATACTTTAATACCCCTTTATAATTATGCCAAATCTAAGTCCATTAATTTCACTGTTTATGCTGCCACAACTATCATTAAAGAAGTCTTAAATTAATGATTAGTTTTGACCTAGATTTAAAACCTTGCATTAAATAAAACTTAATTTCACGTTGGGTTCACCAAATGTAATTAGAGAAATTTCTAAGTTAGATTTCAAATAGCATAAAACCATTAAATCCCTAATAACAATGGAGAACAATGAAAGCAAGAAACATGAGAGTATGAAACAAATTCACCTAGTCTTTAAGCCTCCATTGATTGACCTCCATTGGCCTTCTCCATCTTGCTGAAAATGATATAATTTCCCTCAAATTTGAAGTGCAACTATAACCTATGACAAAGCCAAGCAAAATATTGAAGTAAAATGTATGCTCAAGTGCTCAAAAGCTCTCAAGCATGTTGAGTATAACTCTTGTGTGTGTAAAATGACTTGAAAGAAGGCCTTTTAAAGAATTCCAAATGGTGAATGGATGGACAGGATTAAAAGTTGGTGAAGCCCTAAGATCAACGGCTAGAATTCAATGTGATAAGGATGATTAGGGTTAGGGCAACATTAGGTCAAAGTTAGGGCAAGCCTTTAAATGAAGGGTTGGGATTTAATTGGAGATAATCAAATCAATGGTGGAGAATAATAGGTAGTTGGAATAATAGAAATTATTTAATTTATGGAGGAATGTTGACTTATGAATTAAATAATGATTTAATTCATAAATGGGAATGAGACAAAAGACTTGATATTTATAATTATTTTAATTATTTATTTTGGTGGGATGGAAAGTGGGCTAAATAAATAAGTTTATTTGATTTAAGGATAAATGATAAAGTTATGGAGGAAATAAGGATTGATTAGTGACGTATTTAATTAAATAGACGTAATTTATTTATTTAAATAATCATGGAGGAATGGACATGATTAGATAATTGAATTATGTGAGGGAGAAGCGTGGTCGTCATAGAAAAATATGGTTTGCAAGTTGAGGCCATTTTTATGTGTCTACACATATAGATTTGATTTAGGTAGTGTGATCTGACTTTTTATTTTGTATGTGCGAGTCAAAGAGAAATATCGACATAGGGGACTTGTTTGCTGGGCAAGACTCTGGAGGAGAGAGCATTGATTGAACAATGGCTTGAAGTTGAAGGACAGAACTTTAGTCCTCATGCTTATGCATTAGTTTATCAGCTGCTCTTTGCCCCAAAGATTAATGTGCCTCAGGACATGGCATTGATCGAGAGCAGTGCCCAAAAGTTGGGGGAAGTTTTAGATGTATATGAAGAGAGGCTGTCAAAGAGCAAGTACTTGGCAGGAGACTTTTACAGTCTTGCTGACCTGTCGCATCTTCCATTTACTGAGTATATAGTGAATGCTACTGATAAGGGATATCTGATTAGGAATAGGAAACATGTGAATGCATGGTGGGAGGATATTTCCTGCAGACCTGCATGGAAGAAGGTTTTGGCTATGTGAAACCATGGATCATGTGGCTGAGATTTCAAAATTTTACTGTGTTTTGCAAAATAATAAAACCCTCATGTACTTTGTAGATGGTGGAATGTTACCTCTCGTGTTTCAAAGATTAACATCTTTTCCAGGTTTGAATTAGTAGAATATTTTCACACAGACCTATGATATGTTCGTTGTAAATCATTACTATATTTAATCTATATGCATTTTAATTATTCTCCTTAAAAATGAAATTAATCAGATAACAAAAAAAAGGATTTACCCTTACCATTTTGGCAGGGTATGCTTAATTCCTCTTTAACAGTTGTTTCCCTTTCCTCTGATGTCTCGTGGTCTTATTCATCTTTAAATATTTGACATTCTCATGCAACTGCTAATTTATATTCTATATTTTTCTACTTTTGTTTCTAGCAAGAGAATTTTGATTTCTATTTGGACAATATATCTTTCTTTGAGTCCTCAAACAGAAGGTATAGAAGGGTTTGAACACATTTATGTAACCAATTCCCTTAATAATCAGGCTCGCCATCGCACTAAAGAAAGCCTAAAGAAATTTGGAGACACATGAATGAATATCATGATTGTATTACTGATTATCAAGATTTTTAATAAGCTTAAACAACTGAATGCTTTCTAATTTGCTAGCAAGAAAACTACTGAACTTTTTGCCACTTTGCAAGTGCAATGGTTGACAAGAACATCGTAGAAGCCACGAGAGAATTCCTTATTGATGCAGTAGGGTGCTAATTTAACCAGTAATTAGATACTCTGGCCAACTAACTAGTAATCAGTCAACAGTTAATTGGGGTACAAGTTGTTAGATTAAAAGTATCTAATGGTATTGTTTAAAATTTAAAAAAAAAAATAGTGTACGGGATGGTGTACATGCACTAAGAGCTCTATGAGCAATTTCAATGAATGTCATTAAAAAAATAGATTATTTTAATTTTATTTTTGAATATTGAATTCGAGTATAGGAGAGAGGATTTAGTAGCTGAGTATCATAATTTTATGTCTTTCAAAATTATACATGGCAATTTTGAATCACTCTCAATATTTTATAGGATTTTACTTGGCAAAGCCCTTGCTTATAATTAAAGTTTAAGGTTTACATTATCAAATATGATGCCACATCACCATACTTTTTATCAAAGTGTCCAAAAAGACCCCCAAAAAAGGGTAGATTAATAGTTGTGCATTAAGTCATGTTTTGTTGGTGCACCAATATGACATCACATGTTTTGTTAATTTTCAAATCTGAAAAATATATTTCATTTCATAATGGATGGTCTGACAACACTAACAATATTAAAGTCACAATTACGACTGTAATATTATTAAAAGTATTGAGCATTAAATCAACAATTACTTTCACAATTATCAAGATGTGCAACTATTAGATCCTCTCCCCTATTATTAATTACATAGATTCCAATTTGTAACCACAAAATTAAAAGAGAGGTGAGGAATTTGTAAACATATTTGTCATAAAACAAATCGAATATCATTGTTAGTGGTTTGAAGGGGTCTCTATTTCACACAAAATTCTATGAACTCATATGTTTTTCATTACATTATTTCACTTTATTGAGAAAATTGTAACTTGTCATCTACTTTTTTCTTACACACAATATTGTTTATGAGCCCATGTTAAAAACATACATTATAGAGGATTTTAAATCATCACTAGAGATTTTCCAATCAACATTTCAATATAAGTCAAGCAAAGTTACCATTCTTCTTGGACTCTAGATCAAAGTTGATAGTATCAAGCATATTTCTCAACATCTCTTTGCAACCTTCTATCTATTAAGATCTATCATGAAATTAGAGTTGTAGTTTTTAGACCTTTTTAAATGTTTTCAACCTTGTGTTGGAAGAAAACTCAAACTAAAAAATAAATAGAAATAGTATAAAAAACACTAGTGAATGGCATCAAATAGTTTCTAGGTTATTGATTATAGGCTAGAATTGTTGAGTTCCAAAATTGGAGGCACAAAGACTTGGGTGTAAAATATTATAACAAGAAAACAATACAAAACCATAATTAGTCAAGTCACCTTAGGGTAGACTAAGAAATAATGGAAAGATAAATTAGTGGGTTGAGAATGAATGTTCAAGGTGAAACGAGTATTGTGAGATTTTGCAATATAGAAGAGGCTTATTATTTTGCTTTGAAGATTGAGAAAAATTATCAAAGATTTGAGACATGTATTTCAAAGGTTGAAAAAGGGTTAATTGATGATAAATATTTAAAAAATTGGAGATTATAAAGACTAATTTGATATATTTGGGATTTGTAATTTCAAAGGATAGATTGAAGTTTGACCTCAAAAAGGTGAAGGCCATTTTGGAATGACAAACACCAAAATCTTGTTTGAAAAAAGAAGTTTATTTGAGTTAGTTAATATTCACCAAAATTTCATTTCATAATTTAGTAATATTTGTGCACCCATATTAGGGGCCATGGGAGGAGATTAAAATAAGTTTAGAGAAACAACTACAACAAGAAAACTATTTAAATTGTTTTTAAAATGTGAGAAAAAGCAATGTTGAAATTACATAATTTCAAAAGTGTTCCAAGATGATTTGATACTAGCACAACATTCTCAAAGGTGCTACTTTGACTCAAGAGGGAAAACCCACAACATATTTTAATTTAAAAAATCCAAAAGAGAATATTTAGTTTATGATAAAAAAAATTGTGTCATTATATAAGCACTCAAGAAGTTGATGAATATCTTAATTCTAATGGATTTTGTGTTATACATAGATGATCAATCCTTGTAATTCATAAACAATCAAGTGAAAGTAAAACATAGATATGAAATGGGTAGAATGTTAGTTATTCAACATACATTGTTCATCTTGCATGACAATTTATGGAAGTTAAATTTTGGGAGACTAAAAAGGGTAAAGATAAAAAATAATGTTCATATGAAAGTATTGAATGGGTCAAACTACTCTATGTGGAAGATCAAAATAATTGAAGATGCCTAGGATCTGAATTTACATCAAAATGATAAGAAAATGCAATGCAAAAGAAGAGAAAAGGGCCCAAAATTTTAAGAAACCCTATGTTCATTACATTGTTAGTCAAAGAAAAGGTTCTTGCACACATTAAAAAAATGCAAGATAAATAGGCTTGGAGTTTTTTTAATATTGTGTATGAGGTAGGAAAAAATAAGTGGATCCTATATCTCATGAGAATCTACAAGCATGTCCAAAATGTGTGTTGATGAAGATGTAAGAAGTTATGGTGCAACTGATAGACATAAAAGAACTAACTGCTAGATTTGGAGTAAGAAATTAATGAATATCAACTCATGATCATTATAATTTTCCTTTCTCTCACATGTGTGAGAATGCATTCTTGGAGGAATCTTTGGAAAAGAGTACAAAACTTACAATCCTATGGAGAAAAGAGATTTGTATTTAATAGAAGTGTTATCTTTAGACAAATTTAAGCCTTATTCAATTGTATTGGAATTAAAAAAAAATGATGAGAAGAAGGATGTGGTTAAACCAACCCCAATGAATAATAAAATTAAAATAAAATCCCACAAAGGATTTGAAGAGGAGGAGATATTGGATGGTTTAGAGATTTCAAAAAAGGAGGTAGAACCTTCACCTCAACTCTTGAGGATTTTCACTCAACATAGACAACAACTAGACATATATAATCATTCTAATTGGAGATGCATTTTTTCTTTGCTCACTAGCACTGATAATTCTAGGAATATAAAATAGGCTATGGATATGAATGATGTAGAGTCCTAGAAAGTCGCAATGACTTAGGAGATGGTTGCAATAAATAAAAATGAAACATGAAACCTTGTACATGTACTAGATGGGTCCATAAACATATTGGATGCAAATGAGTGCTAGAAGATAGATTTAGATGGTAGTGTAGAGAAGTACAAGGAAAAATTGGTTGTGAAGGACTAGGTCAAAAAAATTGATTATAGTGGGGATTTCTCTCTAGTTGCTAGGTTGAAATTCATTAAGTCTCTATAATCTATTACAAAAATGTTTGATCTTGAGGTAGAAGAAATGGGCATGAATATATAACTTTCCTTTATGGTGATTTGGAGGAAGAAATTTATTTCATATCTGAAGCATTACATTGAGAAAGGAAAGAATGTTTGGTTTGTAAGTTAAATAAATCTTCATATGATCTTAAGAAATGTCCTAGGACATGATACAAAAACTTGATATATTTTTGGCACAATTCACTTTGACAACTATTTTGTATTCAAATATCAAAAAAAAATTAAGGTTATAAATCAAGTTGTAATGGTGATATCAAATGAAAGGGAATCAATTGGTGGTTGTGTTTTTGAGCTTGAACAAGACCTATTACATGGACTAGAAAAAAACAAAATACTACATAGTTCCCCAAAATAGCATGTTCCCCTACCCTACAATATCTTACTCCCACAAAAATAATGTAATAATATTTAAATATCCACATCTACCCATCATCTACCTATCATCTACCTTCAAGAAATGAGAAGTAAAATAGTGAGTTAATGAGTAGAAATTTTTTTAAAATATGTTAAACAACCAAAAAAATGTCATGCTTATAAATAGTAATTAATAAAAACAAAAGAAAATTATAATAGTAGTTTTTTGTTGCTTTAGCAAGAACAAAAATAAATAATTTATTTATCCTTATAAATAATAAATTTAAATATAATATAAGTGTAAAATCCACCCATTGGGCACTAATTTTTTCTTTTTAAACAATTCACCACAACTACCAACTTAATAAACCAAGCATAGATTCATCTAAATTTGCAATGTTAATTACAAAAAAATATCATTTACCAAGATGAAAACAAATCAACATTACCATGCCTAGATCTAGACCTAAACCTCAAGGGTTCATGGTGACCTTGTGTACATATCCACTCAAGGGAATTAGAGGCTTAGTAGTTCACCCAACAATGTTAGAGGGATTTCATTCTCTCCTCTTGCATGTGATCTCTAATCTCACTTTTAAGCCATGACTGTTAATTAAATACATGTAAGCTATCAACTTAGCCAATTTATAATATAATGGTAATAAATTTTCCCATCAAGTGTTAGGTCCATACCAAACATTACCAAGCATTAGTTTACATTCACGATATTCACAAGGGGTGTAACATACCATATTCCCAAAGATCATACTCCATGACTATCACAAGCATACCTCCATAGACACAAACTAACTAGCTCATACACATCCCAAGAACAACAATGATTGGATCATACAAATATCACAAGTACAATGGTGACTAGCTCTTATGTACATGACAAGTACAACAATGGCTAGCTCATACACATATCATAATTACATTAGTGACTAGCTCCAAAATACATTGCAAATACACAGTGACAAGCTCCAATATACATCACACATGCAATAACTAGCTCCAACTTACATCACATATACATAATGATGAGCTCCAACATACATCACAAATACATAGTAACGAGCTCTAGCATACATCACAAATACATAGTGATGAGCTCCAACATACATTACAAATACACATAGTGACTAGCTAACACATCCACAGTGGTTGACTAACACATGCCCATAATGCACCCCAGATAGAAAAGAATATTAGTGAATTACGCACTAGACCATGGGTCACATCGTTTCCTTTAGTCTTTTGCACCATTAAACAACTAGAAAGAGGGTCTAATGCATCCCATACTGCATCACAGGTCTTTCCTCAACTCAACAAGGCCAAGTATACAATCTAACAATTGGGAAGGGAATTTGATGCATCCCATACTACACCATGGGTCTATCCTCCATCACACAACTTTGTACAAGTAGTGAACCTACCATGATCTAGTGGATTCTTATTTCAATTTCCTATAGACCATTGGTGACAAGTCTGTCACCTAGGAAGAAGCAGCTTCTAACATATACTACCTTGTGACCTTAGTGATATTGCTAGCTATCTTCTTCACAATCCTGAGTAACACTTGGTTGAACGATCACTTTCATGCCCTAAATTACTACAAGTGAACTCCTTTGATACAACAGTTAGCCCTAGGTTACCATTACTTGCATGGATTGGTCCCTACCTATGTAGCCATTACCATATCATAACCAAGGTGGCCCATAACAACTTTCACCTATGTGAACCAAGTTAATCTTAACTACTCCCTAGCAGTAGTCCATACATCGGTCAGTGGCACTATCCAATGACTTTCTATTAGTTCTCAAATATCCCAGAGGTTCACACTTGGGTGGGTCATACATAACATGAATCACAATCACAATCACAATCACAATCAATAGATTCAAGGGCCTATACATGGAGACCTCTAGATATGGAGATGGTTTTCACAAGCACATAAAAGTTACATGGAACCAACATGGGATGGCCTTTACCCAGCATATACATATATTAAAATACCAATTATAAGTAGTCAAATCCATTACTTTTTTCAAATTAGTATTTAGAAGCACATTATGTATTAGTTATAAGCTATTCATTTTCCTTAATTCCTTCATAACCATCTAATATCCATTTTAGCCTCAAAGTGACACTGAAGAGAGGCCTAACCAATTAGGAACAATCCCAACCCTTGGATTTATCCCCTTAAACCCTCCCACTATGGACTTGAGGTCACAAAAGAATCCTTTTCCTAAGGACCACCTACCTACCCACTTCCAAACAGATCAAAGTCACACATAGTTCTCCTTACAAGGCCTCTCAAGAATACCTACACACTAGTTCCCAATTTAGCAAACCTATAACATGACACTTCCATAAATGCAAAAATATCAAATTAAGCCTTACCATAGTTATCTTTCCTTGTTCAATCCAAGCATCCCTAAATCCCTTATTATTACCTATCAAGTATATTGTGCTACATTTTGTACCCAAATGATAATACCACATAGTTTATATCATAGGGTCATATTTAGGTTTAGATCATGATAACGAGTATACAACATGATTTGGGTAACCTTAGATATCACATGTGTATTGGTTTTGATAATTGGACCACTATATTATACTAATGGGAAACCCCTTAAGCATCCATATATGAGGACAACCCAGTAGAATAAATATCTCAATTAAGATACCTTTATTAACCACAAGAGTAGTAATAGTCAAGATCTATTCAAAATGTGATAATTATATGGAGCCCCAATATGGCTCCAAATGATATTCGACTAATATGATCAAGTATCATGATCCTATTAATCTTCTTTTGACATCAATCTTAATTAGAACACATATGCCTCCATAAGGTTTGTAATGTCCCTTAGGAAAATTAGACTATAGTGGAGGTTGTCCTACTATTAGGGTTCCCGTAGGTCAACAAAATGGTTAGCGGACCCAATCAAGGGATGTAGAGCTTTGCTGGGAGCTTTAAGATCCTTTCAGTTTGGAGTTTAGTTGATGAATCTAGGGATAAATTAGAAATATTAAAGTTTTCTTTAATGGAATAGTAAAAAAGTGAATAGTAACAGAAAATTATAAAGGGAATATTGAAAAGTGCCCCCATCCTAGTAACTCAAAGTTGTTTTTAAAAAGTGGTCCTTTCTTTTGATGCGGAAAGACCATCAAGAGGGGCTTATCCTTTTGGAAGGATTATTTTATTGACTTTTATTTTAAAAAGCTCATGGGAGGTTATAAAGCAATATGTGGGCTCATTTTTGGGGATTCTATTATCATTTTGACAAAAAAAAAAGAAAAAAGGTTTGAGCTCTAGAAGAGGGTTTCAGCAACATACAGGTCTTATGAGGATGAAATCCCTTGGAGGATAGTGAATTGGATGAAAACCAAGTTCACAAAATAGAGAAATCTACCTAGTGTTTTCATTTGGGCATCATTGGTCTTCATCTTAGGTTAATTTGCATTTAGAATTGATTGCAGTAGTGAGTTATCATAATATAATTACAAATTGGGGCTTCTTATCAGCAAATATCATCATTTCAGTGCATTCACCAACTGGTCGTACTATTTGGGTGTCATTTTCAGTCAAACCCAAGCTAGAAATTAGGGTCTTCAAACCACTAAGGAGAAAATTCAGTTCAACCATTGTTGACATGCCTATAGCTGGTTATTGAAGTTCATATTGGTCTTGTTTCAATGTCTGGATTAGCCACATCAAGTTTACTTGGAGTTGTATTGTCAAAGGAAACCATCAAACTATCATCGAGTATGTTCTTGGCATGTTGGGAATATAAATCTTTCATTTGTATGGGGTGTAATAGTGTTGTTATAGCTCTGATAACTTTATATCAAACCTGTTATTATTATAAATTAGACCTGATATAGATTGAATAAAAGCAACTTTGAAGTGGAATTCATGTTATATGTTTATGCAATATTTGTTTATAATTTCTATACATGTTCCTTTTTAATTTGGCAACACTAAGCACTCCAACAAGGCTTCAATCAATACATACATGTCAGGTATATGCGAGGATCATGATGGGCCAAAAGTGGCAATAAGATGGGTATTTATAGGGTATGTGGTGATGACTTTTTTACCAAAAAACTAATGAATTGAAAGGGTTTTTAAAGGGAGATTACCGACTTTCCACCAATATAAATTATGCTTTACTTTGGATTTAATAAATAATTATTATTCATTTTCTGTTTGAATTAGACTAAAGTCGATTGATAGAATTTTGATTTGAAAAGCATCTATGGCTTACCAAGCTGATTATCCACATTTTGAAGTCAAACTATGCACCATTTTATACTTCACATAATATGGGATTAAAGAAAAAATTGAATTTCATGAAGAGTTTTGACCAAGTTAAGGTAGTCATACATACAAAGTTTTATATGTTTTTAATAGTTGTAATAAAAATCATAATTAGTATTTTACTTTAAAAAAATTACAAAAATTATGCATCACATCTAGACATGAGTCCTCTACTTATGTCTAAAATCTTAATAAAAAATATTATCATTTTATTTTGGTTAGGGTGGTTAGGCAGACCTACTTCTTTTTTTCCTAAAATTTAAATACTATTGCATTAAAATTTCATTTTTTCACCAAATAGATTTAAAAATAAAAAATAAACCTAGTAGTTTAGAAACTACGTTCAATTTACTATAGATTCTATTCTTACATATTTTTGAAATAATATAGATAACTTATTTATTCAAATTTTTCGTCAAGTTGCTAACTCGATTTTTTGAATTTTTGCCCATGGGGCTTGTTTTTCCATGATGATCTTGCCACACACTTTCGAGAATTGGTCTTAGACTAGATTACATGCCAACCATTTGACGAAATGTCAAATGTTCAAAACTAAGTTTTTGGGTTATATCTAGCAAGGGATATTTCAAGGCCATACAAACATTATTTAAACTTTGAAAGACATAACACAATATTTATAAACTTGCTCTAAGCAAAGTCAATACACAAGTCAAATCTAGATGGTTGAATTTAACACTATATCCATTGGATCAACATCCAAAGATAAATAATTACATATTCTCAGTCTCTTTACCCTCAAATCCAAAGTGGATTACTTAAAGTTTCAAGTTGTCATAAATTTAAAAATGTTTAACATCATGTGATTCTAGTATCACTAAATCAAGCCATCATTCCTAATTATGTAACTACCAAGAAATTAGATACAACAACACTATGCATGTAAGGTCTTTCAAACTCAATGGTTAGTCATCACCATCTAGTATTCAAAGATGGTTTGAAAATTTATTAGTTCAAACATTTTAGAAGGATATAAAGTTCCTAAAGGAACCAAGCCTCAAATACGTAATTGGTTCATGCTAGGTTTAAATTTAGCTCAAGGTCCTCAAAGGTATAAAATGCTACAATTATTGATGCCAACAGATGTGACAACTATCTTATCATAATATGGTAACAATAATAAGTCGCAAGGTTTATTTACATATATATATTTAACTGGGTGATCCCACAATAGTGGTTTACAATTTTGGCCAAATTGGACACTAAAATTATTATTTTTAACTAAATCTTCACTTTTGGGCACCTATAGCAGCTAAACCGTGAGGAATTTGAAGATGATGAAAACTAGAGTTTTGTGACATTTTTGTCTATAGATTCTAAATATTTTTTCAAATTTTTTTGGAATCAAAATGCATTTCTTTCTCCATCTCCCTCGAAACTAGTTTTAGAAGTATTTTTTAAAGTGTACTCCTTTGTGTAACACATAACCTTTTTCCATGAAGGATAAAATTATAATTCTTTTTGAACTTAGATTTTTAATTTTTGATATCAGTGCTGCCAGTTTAGATAGTTTTATTGAATATTTTTCTTTAATCAAGTTTGATGCAGGGTTGGGGCTAACTTGGTTAGCTAAATCTTTCTGTTAGGGAGGTTGGTCCTGAGTCTAGTCTCCCCACCCCGGTACGGAGGGTGTGTCATTCCGGCATCGTCGGTCCACATTAACAAAGTTCTTGGTATACTTGCTTTATAGGGGTCATGCTACCCGATTCTGTTGATCTAAAAAAGTTTTGAGAAGTCAGAGCCAATTACAATTTGGGCATAGGCGTGGCCAGGTATAGCTTATATAGAATTTTTGTATCAAAATTCAATTTTTTTGTTGGATCAAGGACTTCATTATCTGGTGCACTCATATATTTCAAAAACAAAATTAATAATCTACTATTTTTCCACATGTGCAGAACAAAGAGCTTGATTTTTGGTGGAAAACTTATGTTTAATAAAATTAAACAAACAAATACATAATAAAACCAAAACATATTAAAATTATATTCGTTGGATAGCTCATTCTGAGGACTACCTGATTCTAGTTGGGTTTGTGAAGTCTTCACCATTTTCATGTTCAAACTAAGCTCCAAAGTGCAAAAAATTTGATTTTTTTTTGTAGAACAAAGGTTGAATGCTCGAGGGGGAAAGGGGGTTCACTCCGAACCAAAGGGTTCTTTTGAACCCCCTTCCCAAAGGGATTTCATTTCTTTTTTAAAGTGCATGCATTAAATGGGTTTGCTTGAACTTTGGTTCGAGCAAACCCTTTTTTGGTTCGTTTGAACCCCCAAAATGAATTTTTTTGGCATGGGGTCATTTTTACAAGTTTTCCTTCCTCATTCAAATTGTAAACCACTTTTGTGGGTTTACCCTACTCCATAAACATTAATACTCACTTGTGACATTAGGACTTCCAAATTTGAAAATCAAGTTTCAAGGTCACCCTATTTCATACCAACAATTACTAACATTACTAGAATCAATCCATACATAGAATTGATGCAAACAAGATAGTCAATATAAAATGAATCAAGCCATATTAGAGCACAAGGAAATAATAGTTAAAATATCTTCACACTGCAACAATTATGCAAAGCCACAAAAGTCTAATTGGGAAATAGCTACAATTATTCCAAATGATAATTATCTTTACAAAATTCCTTTATTATGCAGAATTCACTTTCCCATTCACTTCGACCCAAAATGACAACCTACAAATAAATTGTCATATTACGATACCATTGACTATGTATTTATACAAGATTTATCCTCTTTAATCTCTAAGACCACTAACAAACCCTAATGGTATTCCATTCTATTGGAATGCCCACTACAAATAAATGAATTACCACCACCTCCCTCCAAAAGAATGTTGCTTTGACTTCACTCAGTTTAATAAGAGAATTGAAAGATAGTAGTTTTCTCTAGATCTATAAACCAAAAGCTTCAAGTCAATATATATATATATTGAATGGAGTTAACAAAACAACACACCTAATTTATCACTAGAAATGACTAGCTATAGACTTTGAGAATTATTTGTGGGTTTACCAACACACATATGCTATTTTCTTGGATGTTCAACTTGCTTCTGAGGAGAGTAGCATCCCTTCTTAGATGCTCCCAAATAATGTTATGGAAAATTCCCATTTGTGCTTCCAATCCATCCCTCCCATTTCTCAAATGCCCTCTTGGTAATTGTTGGCAGTGAATTTTACTTGACGGTGAATTTGTCATGGTAGTGAATTTTCTCATGGTGAATTTTTGGCGGTGAATTTTCCATCGATCAATTTCTGACAGTGAATTTGTGGATGCTAACAATGTCTATGGAATTCAGCTTTACACTTCCCAATTTTGGTTGCTCTAACAATTTTAAGGATTTTTTACAAATCTATTTTGTGCATATTCTGCAACCTCTCCCTTCTAGTTTGAACTCTCTTCACATGTCCTAAGGGTCATAACTCCCACTCCCTTTAACTCCTTTCCTTTCTCTCTCTCATTCATTCCATTCTCTACTCCCATTTATTACTCTACTATGGAGCCTCCAATCATCTGTTTTCTTCTCTCTTCTTGCTATGTGATTCCTCCTTCCCTTGTGCTTCAATGGACATCCATACTCTTTTTTTTACTAATAGATCATTTACCTTATCCTTTCTAAAAGGACACACAGAGCTGGTTCCCATTTTGGCGCAGTCATGGAGGATATTGGCAATGATTGCAAGATTTACCTACCAATTCCTATGCTTGAAAGCTTTTGAAGCCCTTTCAACACATATTTGCTTGCCTCAACATGCTCCAAAATCATGTCAACCTCATTCATCTCTATTAATACCTTCCCCTTTGCCTTACACTATTTTTCTTCTTTCTCTCTCTCATTCGCACCACTAAACAACTGTCATTTTATCTGAATTAATCTCTCTCTTCACATCATGCCCTCTAAACAAGTACACCATTTTATCTACATTAATCTTTGTTTCTCATGTCTTGAGGGAAAACAACAATGTCTACCCAACCCTCAAAACAAACATTTGACTATATTTATTAATTAATTGAAAATAAAGAATACATTGTATCTTTATTTTTAATTAATTAATAAATACGTCAAATGTCTATTTTGAGGGTTACATAGACAACACTTTTTTCCTCTATGTCATATCTCATTTAATGGTGTTAGTCTCCTACATTTATTTCTTTGACCACCTTGAATTTTTCTTTGGTCTATCCCTTCATATGAATAATCAAGAAAAATGGGGTGGGTGTCATGTGCCATGCCCACTCTCTCCCCATTCACTTCTTTCCTTATTTTATTTTTATTAGTTTCCGCACCTGACACTTGTCCAGAATGGAAGTCTATGGTGGGGATGTGACAATAAGATAATTCTCAATAATACAAAAAAAAATTAAACCATTCAATATGATTTAATAACACATAAACAAAATATAATAATAATATTTTTTAGAATATTTTTAAACATAAAAATATAATTATAAATTAATTTTCTTATTATTCATTATTAGTTAAGTTGATTTCTATAATTCATCCACTAGTACTTGCATCGAAAGGAGGTGCAAAGGTTATGCCAATTGTATTTTATATTAGTCCTAGTCAAAATAAATCACATTTTTAAAATATTATTTTGTATAAAGTATGTTCCAAAATTTTTACTTGGAAAAAAATTAATTTTAAAAACAAGGGATAAAAGGCATGTACAGTAGACTCTTGTTAGAAATGATATGCCTACAAGATATCCTAATGTTCAATCAGTCTTCACCAATGGAAAACAAAGGAGGTGCATATGTTTTCCTTTTAGCTATTGTTACAGTAGATGCAAAGTTTCATTAGGGGTGGTAAGGCTCAGATGAATAATGAAATCATCTCTTTCTACATGTTGGTTTATGGTCAACCTTTTCTTATTTCCTCTACTCCTATACCTTATCCACACAAACATCTCCTCTGTCACTTCCCAAGATTTTATAACCAAATACTAACCAAACATGTATAAACATAATTTTCATACACAAGTACACATATACTCGTTTGTTACAATGCAACAACAAATTCACATAAATACATTTAACAAACAGGGTGTAATGTAATCCAATCTTTCCTCTTATGTATGCCTATTGTATCTTTTGTATACATGAAAGAGTTGTAGATGAAAGCTTGAAGCAATGATAACTATAGTTAATTAACCTTTTCGGTGATTTAACTTATGTGTTCTCCATGGATGAGTGTTCTAGTGCTAGGGGCTCCAATTACTCACTACTCATCTTTCTAACAGTTCTCTTTAGCTACTACTTTCTCGAAGTTGTAGCCATTCAGATCAATAGTAGTCAAATTAGATTGAAAAGGAGTATATTAACTATGATAATATTTTTGGACTACCTACATATCATCTCTTCAGACTATTTGGTACTAAAAGGAAAACTATAGAATAAAGGTCATAAACTAGAAACATGTATAGTCAAATTTATGTTGTATATATATGGTTTAATGTTGCCATTGGGAAAATAAAGTTTGTTGATATTTTTGTCACATAAAGAAAAAATCATGTTTGGGTTTAAGGGCATTTGATCATGTTAATGTTTTAAGTTTACATACTCGAAGTTGTAATTTATTGAGTTGTGTTGGGTCCTATGAACTTTTTGTTCTACTAATTTGATAGCTCCTCATTACGTTGAATAGCTCTACATTATAACTATACTCTATCAAACTCATAGTCTTTTTGTTACTTTACAAGGTGACTCAAAACAAATTTACAAAAAAACATGTGTACATATAAAATTTACCATATTGGACCCTCCCAAGAAATAAATCCATACAATCATAACCTTCGAGACATAAGACTTGTTCCAACTAGTAGACCATTTCTTTATGGGACACCCATGGCTCTTTGATTCAACTTCATTTATTGTGGCAGAACAAAAATGTTGTGGTTTACTACTTGTATGAACCAAGATCTAATACCTACCAAAACACAACAAACAAACATATTAGAAGATTGAAATGCAAGTTAAATTTAACTTTCTCAAAGGAAATCCATTTATCAATGCTTTAAATGGGAGAGAATAGAAAACAATACAATGAAATCAACAAAAGTTAAATCCTATGAAGCAATATAGAATTCTTGATCTCTTGGGGAATTGAATTGCCAATTTGATCTTAGAATTGGCCCTTTCCCCAACTCAATGCTAGCACGATGGTTTGATGAATATTGTGATCCACTTTTGAGTGAAGATTGATGAATGCTCCAAGCTAAAAATCTGCATAACCTAGCTAAGAACTCAATGGTGATGGATAGAATTTGCTAATGATTTGAGCGTAGTAAGTTTACTCAAATTGTGGATGATAAAATGAGGATATGAGCTCTTTATTTATAGAATGTCAAGATGGATGAATGTCTAAATTTGATCAATGTGGGACTAACCTTCATCCAATGACATGATGCCACTTAATAGATCCTATGAATGGATGGAGGATGTGCAAGATTTAGAAATGTGCCAATAAAGCATGAATTTGAAATACAAATTTGTTGAAATGACTTGCGAGGGAAGGGAAGTGCAATAAATTCCACTTGGCTCAGACAAAGGGACATGTAAGATGAATTTATTGCCTTGTTGGATGTACATGTTGACTTAGGAATTTTTGAATTAAATTTGGAGAATATTCCAAAGATGCATGAGGAAAATAGAGATTTAATAAATGAATTAAATCTATTTTCATGTGCAACTTGCAAAATCTAGAGGATGGGACATGATAAACGATTAAATTAATCAAGGATCAATTAATTTAATAGGAGATTAGATGATGTGACCTATTTGACTCAAATTCATGGATTTATTTAAATCAAATAAGAGAGGAATATGATAAGAGAATAATTAAATAAGGGTTTTGATTTATTTAATTAAAAGAGATGGTGTTAGATTAAATCAAATAATTTTTTAATTTATTTAATTTAATGGATGAACTTAAAGATTTATTAAATGCGTCCATTATTTAACTAAATAGGGATAATTAGGTCGGATGTGATTGATTTAATTAGTTCAAAGAGAGAGAGACTTAAGCGGTTTATTTAATTAAGGGAGGAATATTGATGAATTTAATGAGGATGAGGAGATTTTGATTAATGGATTTAGGCCAGGGATAATTCATGATGGAAACAATGTTAGTAGATCAAGATCAGTGTATGTACATTTCGTGTCTACAACTACTTGTGATGTTGTATACTTTGTGTATATGTGAATAAAGTTAAAGAGCACTACAATGGCCCAATACTGTTTAATTATAGCCATAGATTTTTCTTCGATGAGATTTTTTCTCAATAGACATTTTAGATCATTTCGACTAATCCATCATAAGGAATAAGATTCACATTTGATAGTTTGTTAGGTTTTGCAATATTCCATTAACTATTTGTCTTGTATAGTGGTAATGGACATTTAATATTTTGGTTTTGATTGTGTATGTTTTTAATTGACATTTCAAATCATTTTGACTAATCCATCATAAGGAATAAGATTCACATTTGATAGTTTGTTAGGTTTTGTAATATGCCATTAATTAATATTTTGATTTTGACTATGTATGTTTTTAATCAACATTTCAGATCATTTTGACTAATCCA
>VDFB02000002.1:57744318-57764682 GCA_007258455.2 Sequoia sempervirens | reverse complement strand
GCTCCCATAAAAAAACATAAAATGTCAAACAACATTAATGTTTCAACAGTTCAATGATCGTGTAGTCTACAAGGCCGTATGGAATTAATGCTCTAAACTGGAAAGGAATAAAATGTCAAACATAATTAATGCGTAAACCTTTCAAAAGCAAGACGTCAAAAATACTTAATGAACGCATGTCGTGTATTCCATCAGCTTTTGATAGCAGATTTGAATGCCCTCCAACTGGCAATCGTGGCCAAACTTTTAATGCACATGTCGTTGACTCCGATATTTTTAATGTTGTCATAATTCACAACCGCCCAGATGCCAGATTTTAAGATATTGTGAAGATTTTGTGATCACAGGCGCTGAATTAATGAATGCACTTGCATGTTCCACTAACTGTCGGCGTAGCCAACCCTCATAGTTTTGATGATAAGATAGACTCACCTGTTGACTACTGTAAATGTGTGGAGTAGCACAGATATGAAAAGATGGAGGCAGCACGCCAACTTGAGAGGCAACCAAACCGTCAAAAGCTGGAGGTAGCACAACAACTTGCATAAGCTGTTGAGGCAAAGTTGTGACGCTAGTGGTGCATTGCAGAAGTTTTCATATTTAGTGCTTCAAAAAACAACTGCTGATGGGGTTCGCCAAGCAGTACGGTTTGGGGTGACAAACTCATTCAAAATGCCCTTCAAATACAACTGTAAGATGGCTCTACCTGCAGCGAAGAAAAGTGTACAGGAATAGAAACCAGTGGCGCTGGGTAAGAATAGCCAAAGTTGGAAGGTCCTTCTATTGCCAACAGAGAGCATCTACAAATGAGAATAAGAAATGCTTCCTGCAAAAACATTCTATTGCCAAAATTTGAACTCTTGTCAATGTTGCTTACAACAATTGTCATAAAAGGATTGAGAAACTTTCAAGCAAATGCAATTGCCAATTGTGAAACCAAATACCCAAATACTGTCAATGCATAAAGGTCATAAAGTAGCCAACGTACTGAAGGTAAGCACTGTAAAATGGTTTCATTAAAAAGGCATAATATTAACAAACTTTCTAGTTGTAACTTCCATAGAAAAGAAAAGTAGTGGGAAGTCGTATTTGCTAAACCATTTGTCAGGCTCTCTCCTTGATGTTTCAGGCAGAAGTCATGTGTGTTGTTGGACTTTGAGGAGCTTGGCAGTTTTGGGTGAAGCAAACAACAGTTTTGGGTGAAGCAAACAAGAGGATATGATTTTCTCTATGCTCAATGATACATTCCAATTTTTTCAGTTATACTTCCAATTACGGGCATCTAACATCAAATAGAAAATTTAGATAGCACATAAATCTAAATTACCTAAAGTTACCAACTGTCTAAGTGATTGCATGGAGACTGGAGCAAATTACAGTTAGTAATGAATTCAATGAAAATTTCTAATTTCCATATAAATAGAAAGAATATGCATTACCATATTCTCCATGTGCTATCCAGAGATACCTTATGAAAGGTGTGATTATCATACTTTAATACCCCTTTATAATTATGCCAAATCTAAGTCCATTAATTTCACTGTTTATGCTGCCACAACTATCATTAAAGAAGTCTTAAATTAATGATTAGTTTTGACCTAGATTTAAAACCTTGCATTAAATAAAACTTAATTTCACGTTGGGTTCACCAAATGTAATTAGAGAAATTTCTAAGTTAGATTTCAAATAGCATAAAACCATTAAATCCCTAATAACAATGGAGAACAATGAAAGCAAGAAACATGAGAGTATGAAACAAATTCACCTAGTCTTTAAGCCTCCATTGATTGACCTCCATTGGCCTTCTCCATCTTGCTGAAAATGATATAATTTCCCTCAAATTTGAAGTGCAACTATAACCTATGACAAAGCCAAGCAAAATATTGAAGTAAAATGTATGCTCAAGTGCTCAAAAGCTCTCAAGCATGTTGAGTATAACTCTTGTGTGTGTAAAATGACTTGAAAGAAGGCCTTTTAAAGAATTCCAAATGGTGAATGGATGGACAGGATTAAAAGTTGGTGAAGCCCTAAGATCAACGGCTAGAATTCAATGTGATAAGGATGATTAGGGTTAGGGCAACATTAGGTCAAAGTTAGGGCAAGCCTTTAAATGAAGGGTTGGGATTTAATTGGAGATAATCAAATCAATGGTGGAGAATAATAGGTAGTTGGAATAATAGAAATTATTTAATTTATGGAGGAATGTTGACTTATGAATTAAATAATGATTTAATTCATAAATGGGAATGAGACAAAAGACTTGATATTTATAATTATTTTAATTATTTATTTTGGTGGGATGGAAAGTGGGCTAAATAAATAAGTTTATTTAATGGAAAGAAAAATGGTAATGTTGGTAATCAGAAATTTATTTAATTATTAGAGGGAATAAGAACTACTTAGTGACGTATTTAAATAAAGAAATATAATTTATTTGTTTAAATAATCACAGAGGAATAATTATGACATTAGGATGTGATTAAATAATTGAATTATGTGAGGGAGAAGTATGGTCGTCATAGAAAATATGCTTTGCAAGTCAAGACCATTTTTATGTGTCTACAATATGGCCTTAAAATCCTATTCATATTTTGAGCTTTTCTAAACTATCCAACACGACATCCAACAAAAAAAATTGTTATGCATTTTTTCCAAGCACAAATCCTTAGAATTCTTAATCTGTTACTTAGGTTAATTCTTTATTGCAATAAATAAATACACACTAATATATATATATTATGGATTTGAGGGAAAATATTAAAATATTTATATATATATAAAAATTTAAATGCAAGGGATTCAAGTACATACCTTTTCTTTTGTTAATGTTGATATAGTTGGGAGTAGTGTTGAGATTGGTGGATATACTTCACCTTTGTATCTCTCCCTGTAGATAGACGTAGAGATAGAGATATAAGGAGATATAGAGAGAGGGCAAAGAGAGAGAGAGAGAGATAAGTAGAGAAATACATAGAGATGGAGAGGGAGATAGAAATAGGGGGAGATCGAGAGAGAGAAAGAGAGAGGGAGAGATAGATAAATGGGAAGAGAAAGACATAGATATAGAGATATATGGGAAGATAGAGGGACAAATAGGTTGAGATATGAAGATAGATAGGGGTATAGGGAGGGAGCAAGAGATCAAGGAGAGATGGGGAGAGATAGAGAGAGGGAGGGAGAAAGGGAGAGAGATATGTAGAGGAGGGAGAGATAGAAGATGGGGAAGAGGGAGATATATGTAGAGAGGGGAGAGAGGAGAGCCAGAGAGCCAATTCTTCAGCCTAGCCCCAAAAATATTCAATAAATAATAATATAAATATTATAAAAATTATATATAATTTGTATTTTAAATTACACACTATATTTTATTTTAAAAAATATGTAATTTTAACCATTTTCCTATATATTTAGTGGTATTACTATTTTAAGCATCTTTTAACAACTAATATATAATAAAAAATAAAAATATAGTTAATAATTTAATTAACTACATACCTATATTAATTTACATAAGGCAAAAACATGCTGAGACATTATCTTTATCAAGATGCCTATTGACTTGAAAAAATGTTTACATTTTCATGAATATGAATTTGGAAAGCAATCAATTTGATTTCATTATTGTTTGTGTTATTGTTTATCTCAATTTCCATATATAAGGGTACACATTGAAATTTGAAATCATACCAACTTGTCTATAACAACAATCAACCAAGAACAATAAATTTAAAAGCACAAATGTTCATCAATCATTAGATTTAGTATTGACAACATCAAAGAAGTATATCACGACCAAATGGCATTAACTAACTTAGATATATCCACTATTCTTTTTTTTCAAATGTTTGAATACATTGTTAATATTATATACATTCAAGCATTTGAATGTTATGAAACCTATAGCTTTGCAATTGAGTCTAATAAAGCTTTACTCTCAGATGAATAATCAAACTTTGTTATTTTTATGACTATGCATTTAATCCTTTGTTCAAGTATATAAGTCTCTTTTTTCACTTGAAGTTTAAATATGTATCTGTTGAAAACGACCTTTTGTATAATGTGTGAAAAATTAACATCATCTTGTTTTTAATGCTTCAAAATGGTCAATTCTTTTGTTGTTACACCCATAATTTCTTCTGCTACTTCTTCAAAAGTTGTAATCCAAGTAAATGAATTATGGTCTTGCACTTTGCATTTAAGTATATATTTATAATCACACTCCTGGGGAAAGTTTTATCACATCTTCCACAATACCACTGACCATTTTCATTAGTGTTTACCTTCTTTTTGCAGTGCCTATCTCCAATTCTCAAGGGGCATTTTGTATAACAAAATTTTTCTACCTTAATGAAAGATAAGGTAGCTTTTGGGTAAGTGCACCAAGATGGTTCCCGAAAAGGGGGCTTAAGGGAGGGAGGGAGCATAGAAGGGAGAGAGTGGCAGAGGGTGGCAGAGAATGGGAGAGGGTGGGAGAGAGGGTGGCAAAGAGTGGGAGAGAGTGGGGGAGAGAGGCAGGAAGAGAGTGGAATAGAGTTGGAGATATTAGGAGAGGGAGGGAGAGAGTAAGAGGGAGTGGGAGAGAGTGTGAGAGGGTGGGAGAGAGGGTGGGAGAGAGCTGGAGGGAGGGAGGAAGAAAGTGGGGGAGAATGGGAGAGAGTGGGAGGGACCTATAGGAAGAAGGTGGGAGAGAGTGGGAGAGGGTGTGAGAGAATGGGAGAGAGTGGGAGAGTGGGAGATAGGGAGGGAGAGAGTAGGAAAGAGTAGGAGAGAGTGGGAGAGGGTGCGAGAGAGCACAAGAGAGTGGGAGAGAGTGTGGGAGAGTGGGAGAGTGAAAGTGTGGCTACATAGGGTTTCTATACATAGTATTTGTAGGAGAATGGTATCTCTATTTTGAATTATTCTAAACCTTGTTTCTATGTAGTAGTTTTTAAATTCATTTTGTTTTTATACTCTATAATTAATAGTTTATATATTGTACTCTCTCTATACATGATTTTTAGCAAGATTGGGGACACTAATAGAACCTTCATTTATTTTTTTAAAAATACTAAGAAATGTATGAAAATTTGACAACATGAAAACCATGAAAATAAAAGTGAAAATAAAAAATTAAACATAGTAAAAATAACCAATCATATGCCAAAAATGAAAAGAACCATTTGTTGTTACTTTAATATTTCAACCACATACTAAATTACCAAGTGCATTTTATAAATGTATCATGTAAGGAGCACAATATTGGGAATCAATGTGAATGATTCTCATCAAGAAATTAGACAAGCTTTGAGATTGAAGGACCCAAGCTCTTTGTAAGTTTTCAATAAAGATTAATTAGTCACTACTAGGAACAATAAGAAAATAGATAAATGTGAAAATAAATCCTAATCTCTAAGAGTGTTGTGCTAAGAATTACATACACATCTCATAAATTACAATAGAGACTTGAGACACATTTATAGAAATAAAGGAAAGAAATAGCTATTTAGATAGTTATTAATCTACAAAAGATTAGAACCTACGTACTTCAAGAGATTAATAAAAAAAAGTTTTTATTTATAATTTTTAAATTTGATAATTTTGAAATTATCATAGATGTAAAGTAAAGATAAAATATTTTTCAACAAAACAAATAAAAATGACAAAAAATAATGTGATTAATCAAGAATAACATGATATTGCAAAAAATATAATAAATAAAAGAATATGCATAATTGTACATAAGCCATTAAAAGTATAAATATACCTATCTTTTAAAAAAAAAAAAAAATCTTTAAAATGACTAAAAATTATTAAAACTTACTAAGCTCCATGACAAAACACTACCTTCCATATAAAGAGTATACAACATGATACTTATAGAAAACAAATTATGTAGGATACCAAAAAATTGTTAAAGAGATAAGATAAGATAAAATTATAAATGAAATTAATCATATTAATTTAATAGTTAAAAAGATAATTCTATGGATCTTTAAATATACATGATATATAATAATCTTTAAATATTTATTTTAAAAAACATATATTATATTTTATAAACTTATACATTAATTTTTTTAATATTTAAGTTATAATAAAATCTAAGATGTTCAATATTCATTATTATTTTTAAATTATAATATTGATTAAAGATATATAATTATATTTATAAGATTTAAATTCAATAATGAACTTAGAAAATATTAAATCAATCAAAATTGTTTCCTTTATCCAAAATACTATATAAGTAAATTATAAACTATTATAATATAATATTTAAATTTTCTATTTCAAATGTTAAATAATTCTAATGTTAAATTTTTATAATTACAAACTTACCTTTTAATGATGTTAGTAAGTTTTTAATTAAAATTAGTTTTCAAAGATATATTAACATACCTAGATATATTCACCAAAAATCTATTATCTATTATTTATTATGTAATTTTGTATGTATAATATATTTTTAAAGATAAAAATATATTTTTGAAAAAAAATATATATTTAAAAAATTAAACAATATATTTTTTAAATTAGAAATATATTAGAAATATTTTGAATGTATTCATGTAATAACCCTCCTGGTTGCTTGTTGGACTCAGTAGTGTTATGTTTTGTTTTGATGCTCAGATACTATGATGATACTGTTATTGTTGATGTGGTTAGTCAGATACTATGATGATACTGCTATTGTTTGATATGGTTAGTTTATATGCTAGATGATGCTATGTCATTTTGGACTGGATTAATTTATATGACATTATGGTTGATTATATCAGTTGATTCTCTGAATTATGATATGATGCAGTGATTTAATATAATATGTTATGAGATGATTGTTAATTAGAAATGTAATTCAATGATTATGTTATAATTGTTAGAATAGGTGTGACGAAGGACAATATAGCATCACTCGTTCGCGAGTGCCCTGTTATGTTGCGATTCCTTCTCACAATGCAGTATTTTGGGTTAATGCTTTGATATATATGTATATATGCACATGTACACAACTTCGTTTGTATGCAGGATTGTAGGTATAAGTCTCGATTCCACCTGCTTTGGCAGGACAAGGCGAGCACCAAATAACCCAATGGATAAATGTTGATACAGAGGTGACGATGAAGTCCTCCTGTTCCATGATGTCAGGTCGTCTCATTTGTTTGGTATAGTTATTTTTGTGTAATCGTCGTCATTGTGTGTCATGTTATGTGTTTTGTCTTATTTTTATTTATGTGGGCATTTATAGTTTTGTTTTAGCTTAATGATTGAAATAAATTATTTATTTTAATGTTGAATTATATGGTATTTAAATATTTAAATAATTTAATTATTTTTGAAAATCATACATTGCAATTAAATAATAATTAAATATTATATATGGTTTAATTATTTTAATTGATTAAATTGGTGGTGGATAATTATGAGAATAATTTATTTAAAATAAATATGTAATGTGAGGTGCAAGAAAAGTTGCAAAACAGGAATTAAAGCAATAAAAGAATAAAAAGACAGTGTGAGCCAATAGGAATTGAGAGTTGGGAAAAAGCTAGTTTTAAAGAATTGATTTTTCTTTTAATCTTGGATTTTTGGAGAGCTTTGAAGAGATGAGCAATATTTTATTTAATTATGAATTTTTGAGAAGTTCTCACACACACACAGAAGATCAGAAAGTTGAAGTTGCTCAAGGGATTATGAGTTCGTTCTGGACTAAGAATTGGGAATCGAGCTCGAGGGCATCAGAGTCAAGCAGGCATCTTCAGTTTTGCATTGGACTCCAGGTTCCTCTCGTTGTCTTCTTCTCATACCCTTTTCTGTTTTCTATTTGCTTCAGAAAAGAAAAATAGATTTTATTAAAAATGATTCTTGCGAATATAGAAAACTTCTGTTAATTGCAAACTAGGGCAAATTATTAGACTAGAAAACAAAGAAAATTAAAGTTATTATACTATTCCAGATGTTGTCAAAACAAAAACCCCAACCTTCTGAAACATACAAATTATCAATAATAGCTTTTAGAGAAAAATGATTTCCCTTTTAAAAACAATGCATTTGAGAGTTTGAAAATATATGGGTATGTGTAAAATATTCATTGCTCTAGTTTGTTATTTTGTTCTCTGATTTAAAATGTACCTTTATACTCCTTCCTAGTATATTAAAATATATGAATATATTTTCTTTATATTTGTTACTGATATATATATATATCCATGATTGATTTATATTGTTTTTCAAATTTTTTTATGGCTGTGTGTCGGCCGTCGGCCGTACGCCTGTCATACAAATATTTTTTATTGATTTGAAATCGAAAATTTTTGTTTGAATCTGCCAGAAAATCAAAATTATTATTATAAATTTCATTTGAGTTTATATTAAGTTTTTTTTTTACCGAGATTATGTTTTTTAAAAAATAAAATATAAATAAAAACAAGTATATGTGCAGGGGAGGACGAAAGGACAGCCGAAGCCGTACCCTCGGCCTCGCCTCCCCTGCAGGTCGTACTGCCACAACAGTCTTAGACTGCTGTGCGCAGCAGTCACTAAGACCACTGTGGGCAGTCAGGGCTACGGCCCTTTTGAATGTGTTTTCTTTTGTTTTGTTAATTTTTAATTTTGTTTTTTTTATTTATCATTTACTTTATATATATATATGTATATATATATATATATATTTATTTCAATATGTTTTTTTTTTAATTTCATTTTAGAAATATAATTATAATGTGTTTATTTCAAAATAAATTAATTAATTAATTAAAATAAAAATATAATTATATTTCAAATGAAATTATAATTATTTATTTTAATGAAATTTATTATATTTTAAGCATATAGTTTTGTATTGTATTTAAATGAATAAATTGGTTTATAGTTAATTAATTTATTTTTATATATATTAAAAAAAAAAGGGCATTGTTTAAGTAATGTTTTGGATTAAACAATTTGTTGGACAAGAGTTAGTTTGTAATTGAGGTTATGAACCTTCTTGAGACAAATCGTATATAGTTACATAATCGGGTTTGGAAAACAAACTTACTGGTGCAACCTTGAAGCTTGTAATGTGAAATTTTTCCTGTTGTCATATGTTTTTCATTATAGCTTTGTGTTAACCTGTGGGAACCCTAATTGTCTTGTAACCCTAGTCCAGAGGCATGTTTAGTTTTGAAGATTGGCTTGGTTTCAGTTATGTCTTTGGTTTTGAAGCTTAATGATTATGTTTGCAAGGGTTGAACGTTTTCTTCTGATAGCCTGTTGTGGTTTGTCACGAGAGGAGTAATACCTCGCATGTGAGGATTCGTGTATGATGTTTTTATGTGTTGGTTCAACCCTTACCTACTTGGGATATGTTAGGGGTCATGGGAGGAGAGTGGCTCTTCATGGGCGCCGGCGCCTCAGGATGAGGAAGGGCTCAGGATAACCCACGAATGAGTAAGCTAAACAAGTGATAACCTAAACAATAGATTTAGGGGGTTGGGTAGTTTAAAAACATAAGATAATAAAACATTGGTTCCTCGGCTATGCATTAGGGCTACCCTAGACTAGTGATAGACTGAGAAGGCCGTGGTCGGCATAGTCATAGTCTTGTCTCCATGAGAGACTATTGGCTCCGCATTAGCTACCCTATGGTGTCGGCGCCTCAGTTAGGAGGAAGGGCCAGGAGATCCATAGATGGGTGTCGGCGCCTCAATTGGAGGAAGGGCTAGGAGAATCCCATGAGAGCTATGCGATGACACTCTCCACTTGACACCCTTGTTGCTTTGTGTTGTTGCCTCTGGATGTTATCTCTTTGTGATGTTTCTTTGAATTCTTGTGAATTTGATTTATAATTGTTAAGTGATAGTTCTTCATGTTATCGTGATGAGTTTCTTGGTTATACTTGTTATGTGATTTGAGTACGTCGATGGTTGTGCATTGCATACTTGAGTTGTACTTGCTCTGTATCATGTTGTTGAGTCGGTTTGACATTCATGGTCGGGTTCACTTCCTCGTCACCTCTGAGCACGGGGGGTGAGTTACTTGTAATTCACATGGTTGGGTCGAATGTGCTCCGCACCTGTTGGGTTCCCCTTCAACGTCTTGTCTTCTCAGCTTTCCGCAGTGGAGTTGTACCAGTGATCAGTTGTACTTCATGTTCATTATATTTGTATCAATCCCCATGTTGGGATATTCAATTTAATTCATGTATCAAAGAAAATTGTAATGTAATATTATATCAATGATGTAATAGTTAGGTTCTTTTGTAACTCTTTTAAGAGATTTATCATGGGTGTAATTATGCGATGTCTATCTTACTCGCATCATGATTATCGGATGTATCATTGTATATGGTTATCATAAATTAAATGGTTATGTTATATTCTTTATCTTTAATCTGTTTAGTTGTTGCGATGTAACCTCACGTGCCCCAGGGAACCATGTGTATTAATGCTTCGTGTTATGCTATGTGGTTATGTTTTAATGTTATTGCATGTTTACTTTTATTATTTAAAAAAAAAAAATATTCGCATTATGTGTGTTCTCTGGGGTTTGCACGACGGGTGTTACAACTTGGTATCAGAGCCAAGGTTGCAAACGCTAGGGTCTTTGGGTAGTGTAGTCCATTAGGTTACCATTTGTGCAACTCTTGAGCTCATGTTGTACTTTATCTTGTGGCGCAGAACTATGCCTCGAGGTAGAGGACGTGGCCGTGCAAGAGGCCATGGTGCCGGACGTGGAGCAAACTGACGAAGCCCCTCAGTTCCTAGTTCCCATGGCTCTGAGCATGAGGAACAGCAAAGTCTTCATAGCGTTCCATCAGGTGGCCAGAATCCAGCACAGCTAGGTCTAGACGGTCAGTTGCAGCATATTCTTGGAGAGATCCTTGACCGTTTGGGACCCAGGCCAGATGAGGTGCACCAGGTTGAGAGGGAGAGAGAGAGGTCTCCCAGGCGCAGGGATACAGATGTGGTTCCAGATGATGTCATAGCAGGCCATATGAGAGATCTGATGAGGGCACACCCTCCTACTTTTGATGGTTCTGGAGGAGGTCTTGAGGCTGAGACCTGGTTAATTGACTTAGATCGTTGCTTCGCCATGCACCCCTACGGTAGCAATACCAAGGCACGGTGCGTAGTTATGCACTTGCGAGGCTTCGCGTCTACTTGGTGGCGCCTTAAGGAACAGAAACTGCATCTGGATCTTAGTATGGTTACTTGGGAGTTGTTCCTAGACAGGTTTAGAGCTCGTTTCCTCTCAGATCACTAGAGGCAACGCAGGGCTGACGAGTTTCACGATCTCGAGCAGTTGTCTATGTCAGTGGAGCAGTATGAGAGGCGCTTCTATGAGCTGAAGCAGTATGCATGGATTAGCCACGATGAGGGCATGTTAGTGCAGCATTTTGTTCGGGGCTTAAATGCCCGCATCAGTGGTGGTGTACGAGTCTTCGAGCCGAAGACGATGGAGATGGCAGTGGAGAAGGCTCGCTTAGTAGAGGAGAATTTGGCCATGGCTTTGGGTGGTCACATCGGAGTACAGATTGGTAGCACGCCCACACCTGGTTATGTTACTCATGGAGGGCAGTCTCAGGGAGCAGGATCTTCTAGGAACAGGAACCCACCCTCGAAAGGGGGTTATCAGCAGCAGCAGCAGCCTTAGCAGCAGCAGTCAAAATAGAAGAACAATCAATCTCAGTACGGTGGCAATTCTCAGTTTCGCAGGGATTGAAACAGGAATCGGATTCGTCAGGAACATTTTGTATAGCCTGCACCTACTTTCCAGTCAGCACCAAGTCGAGGGAGTTTTCAGCAGTCAAATGCTCCATCAGGGGGTAGGGGTTTTGGCAGAGGCACTGGGTGTTTCTCTTGTGGACAGCCGGGGCATATTGCTCAGATGTGTCCTCAGAAGAACACCTCCGGATTTAATTAGAGGCCAGCAGCATCGGAGCCGATAGTAGGTGATGCAAGGAGTTCTCATCGTGTCTTTGCTTCAGTGGATAATCGTCAGGCAGTTCATCAGAACACAGTAGTTGAGGCATCAGGTGTGTTGAATAATTCTAGCATTTCTATACTTTTTGATTCTGGTGCATCTGATTCCTTTATATCACCTTTAGTAGTTGAGCGATGTGGTTTGCTGGCAATTAGCCAAGGCGTAAAATGGCATGTCGAATTAGCATCAGGGTCAAGGGTTGTGGTAGAGAAGTTTGTGCAGGAATGTAATCTGTGTATAGGTGAAATGTCAACTAAGGTGGACCTCAAAATCTTGCCACTCGGTTCTTATGATATTGTCTTAGGCATGGACTGGTTGAGTGCACACCGTGCTATGATTGACTGCCGACAAAAAGCAGTGAGGTGCACTGATGACTCTGGTAAGGAGGTAGAGATCTTGGGTATTCAGAGACCCATCTCATTACGTATGATCTCTGCCATGCAGCTCAAAAGGCACTTCCGACAGGGTTGTCAGCTCTTTGCAGTATCTGTGAGTGACTTGGAATCTGAGGATAGTCAGGGGTTGTCATTGGATGATTACCCCCTTCTTAAGGCTTTTTCTGATGTGTTTCCAAAGGAGATTCCTGGTATGCCGCCTAAGCGAGATGTGGATTTCTGGATTGATCTGGTACCTGGAGCCGAGCCCATATCTCGAGCTCCATATCGGATGACAATGCAGGAACTGCAGGAACTCCATCTTCAGTTGGAAGAATTGTTGGCCAAGGGCTTTATCTGCCCAAGTGTTTCTCCTTGGGGAGCACCTGTGATATTTGTGAAAAAGAAGGATGGTTCTCTTCGCTTGTGTATTGACTACAGGCAGTTGAATAAGGTAACAGTGAAGAACCGATATCCATTACCCAGAATTGATGATCTCTTCGATCAGATAAAAGGGGCAAAGGTGTTCTCTAAGATTGATCTCAAATCGGGTTACCATCAGTTGCGGATTACAGATGCAGATATTCACAAAACAACATTTTGAACTCGATACGGACATTACGAGTTCACTGTGATGCCGTTCGGGTTAACGAATGCACCTTCAGTCTTTATGAGTCTAATGAATGGAGTATTCCATACATACTTGGATAAATTTGTTCTTGTGTTTCTTGATGACATTCTAATCTATTCTAGGTCGATGGAAGAACATGAGGAACATCTAAAGTAGGTGTTGCAGTGCTTAAGGGATAATCAGTTGTTTGCCAACATCAAAAAGTGTGAATTTTACAAGATTGAAGTTCAGTATTTGGGCCATGTGATTTCTGGTGAGGGAATTTCAGTTGATCCTGCAAAGATTCAGGCCATTGTGGATTGGCCCGCACCCACAAATGTCTCAGAGATTTGCAGCTTCATGGGACTTGCAGCATATTATAGGCGGTTCGTTCAGGGGTTTTCTAGGTTGGCTCATCCTATCACCTCTTTGCAGAGGAAGGGAAAGAAGTTTCTTTGGTCCGAGCAATGTCAGTTAGCTTTCCAGACTCTGAAGGATAAGTTGACTAGTGCTCCCATCTTGGCAGTTCCTGATCCGGCAGGTGATTTTGTTGTTTGTACAGATGCTTCTTTGGAAGGGTTAGGGGCTGTGTTGATGCAGGAAGGTCGAGTGATTGCTTATGAGTCACGGAAACTGAAGGACCATGAACTTAATTACCCCACTCACGATTTGGAGTTGGCCGCAGTTGTGCATGCCTTGGTGAGGTGGAGGCACTTTCTCCTTGGGCATCGGTTCGAGTTGCATACAGATCACCGTAGTTTGCAGTACATCTTCACGCAGCCGAACTTGAATGCAAGACAGAGAAGGTGGATGGAGTTTTTGTGTGAGTACGAATTTGAGGTGAAATATATTCAAGGTAAGGAGAATGTTGTAGCAGATGCATTGAGCAGGCGCAGGCATGAGTTATCCGCTATGACTCTTGAGGTTGATTTGAAGAGTCAGATTGTTGCAGCTCTTTCTTCTGATGATTGGTATCAGCTAGTGAAGGCAAAGATTGAGTCGGGTAGAGCTTTGGAAGGTAAATTTGTAGGATACTCTTTGGATTCGGATGGTGTTTTGCGCTATGCAGGCCGTATGTATGTACCTCCTGCAGAGGGTCTTCGTACCCTTATCTTGACAGAAGCTCATAGAGCTCCTTATTCGGCACACCCAGGAGTTAAGAAGATGTACGCTGATCTTCGTGCACTATATTTTTGGGTAGGATTGAAGCGTGATTGCTGATTTTGTGGCTAGGTGTCTTGAATGTCAGAGAGTGAAGGATGAGCATCATCATCCGGCAGGCTTGTTACAGCCGCATCTTGTTCCGGAGTGGAAGTGGGACATCATTTCTATGGATTTTATAGTCGGGTTGCCTATGTCTTCCAGACGACACGACGCTATCATGGTCACTGTTGACAGGTTGACCAAGGTAGCCCATTTCTCTCCTATCCAATCTTCATATACTGCTTCAGTGGTGGCTAGGGTGTTCATGGAGGATATTGTTAGATTACATGGGATACCACGCAGGATTATTTCTGACAGAGATCCGATATTCACTTCTGCATTATGGACATCCCTTCAGCGGTCCTTAGAGACTAATTTGAATTTTAGTTCTGCCTACCATCCTGAGACAGATGGTTAGACTGAGAGAGTTAATCAGGTGCTTGAGGATATGCTTCGTATGTACGTCATGGACCAACAGTCTCGTTGGGAAGACTACCTACATTTGGTTGAGTTTGCCTACAATAATGGCTATCACAGTTCGATTGGCATGGCTCCATTTCAGGCTTTCTATGGTCGTCCTTGTCGTACACCTCTAAGTTGGGATTGATTAGAGGACAGGGTTCTTCTTGGACCTGAGATGCTTCGTGACATGGAGCAATAGGTAACTCACATCCGAGAGCATCTGGTAGCAGCTCAAGATAGGCAGAAGAAATTTGCTGATGCACACAGGGTAGATCGACAGTTTGCTTTAGGAGATCGAGTGTTTCTCAGAGTTCGTCCTCGGAAGAGCCCTATTCGTTATGGAAAGGGTTCTAAGCTTGCACACCGTTTCGTGGGTCCGTTCGAGGTGTTAGAGCGTATTGGTCCTGTTGCCTATCACCTGGCATTGCCACCTAGTCTGTCACAGATTCATGATGTCTTTCATGTATCAGTTCTTAGGCCTTACTTTCCCGATGTTACTCATGTTCTTGATTGGAATGCTCTACAGGTCGAGGATGGGCAACTAGCTCTAGAGCCTGTGGCCGTGGTGTAGCACAGGAGGCTCGTACTCAGAGGCAGGGATATTGAGTAGGTGAGGGTCCAGTGGGATCCCAATGATGAGGCTTCAGCGACTTGGGAGGATGCTTCTCTTATGCGAGAATCCTACCCATACTTGTTTTCTGGCTTATAGGAGTAAGCCGGATTTAAGGGGGGAAGGATGTAATAACCCTCCTGGTTGCTTGTTGGACTCAGTAGTGTTATGTTTTGTTTTGATGCTCAGATACTATGATGATATTGTTATTGTTGATGTGGTTAGTCAGATACTATGATGATACTGCTATTGTTTGATATGGTTAGTTTATATGCTAGATGATGCTATGTCATTTTGGACTGGATTACTTTATATGACATTATGGTTGATTATATCAGTTGATTCTCTGAATTATGATATGATGCAGTGATTTAATTTAATATGTTATGAGATGATTGTTAATTAGAAATGTAATTCAATGATTATGTTATAATTGTTAGAATAGGTGTGACGAAGGACAATATAGCATCACTCATTCGTGAGTGCCCTGTTATGTTGCGATTCCTTCTCACAATGCAGTATCTTGAGTTAATGCTTTGATATATATGTATATATGCACATGTACACAACTTCGTTTGTATGCAGGATTGCAGGTATAAGTCTCGATTCCACCTACTTCAGCAGAACAGGGCGAGCACCAAATAACCCAACAGATAAATGTTGATACAGAGGTGACGATGAAGTCCTCCCGTTCCATGATGTCAGGTCGTCTCATTTGTTTGGTATAGTTATTTTTGTGTAATCGTCGTCATTGTGTGTCATGTTATGTGTTTTGTCTTATTTTTATTTATGTGGGCATTTATAGTTTTGTTTTAGCTTAATGATTGAAATAAATTATTTATTTTAATGTTGAATTATATGGTATTTAAATATTTAAATAATTTAATTATTTTTGAAAATCATACATTGCAATTAAATAATAATTAAATATTATATATGGTTTAATTATTTTAATTAATTAAATTGGTGGTGGATAATTATGAGAATAATTTATTTAAAATAAATATGTAATGTGAGGTGCAAGAAAAGTTGCAAAACAAGAATTAAAGCAATAAAAGAATAAAAAGATAGTGTGAGCCAATAGGAATTGAGAGTTGGGAAAAAGCTAGTTTTAAAGAATTGATTTTTCTTTTAATCTTGGATTTTTGGAGAGCTTTGAAGAGATGAGCAATATTTTATTTAATTATGAATTTTTGAGAAGTTCTCACACACACACAGAAGATCAGAAAGTTGAAGTTTCTCAAGGGATTGTGAGTTCGTTCTGGACTAAGAATTGGGAATCGAGCTCGAGGGCATCAGAGTCAAGCAGGCATCTTCAGTTTTGCATTGGACTCCAAGTTCCTCTCGTTGTCTTCTTCTCATACCCTTTTCTATTTTCTATTTGCTTCAGAAAAGAAAAATAGATTTTATTAAAAATGATTCTTGCGAATATAGAAATCTTCTGTTGATTGCAAACTAGGGAAAATTATTAGACTAGAAAACAAAGAAAATTAAAGTTATTATACTGTTCCAGATGTTGTCAAAACAAAAACCCCAACCTTCTGAAACATACAAATTATCAATAATAGCATTTAGAGAAAAATGATTTCCCTTTTAAAAACAATGCATTTGAGAGTTTGAAAATATATGGGTATGTGTAAAATATTCATCGCTCTAGTTTGTTCTTTTGTTCTCTGATTTAAAATTTACCTTTATACTCCTTCCCAGTATATTAAAATATATGAATATATTTTCTTTATATTTATTACTGATATATATATATATATATATATATATATATATATATATATATATATATATCCATGATTGATTTATATTGTTTTTCAAAATTTTTATGGCTGTGCGTCGGCTGTCAGCCGTACGCCTGTCATTCAAATATTTTTTATTGATTTGAAATCGAAAATTTTTGTTTGAATCTGCCAGAAAATTGAAATTATTATTATAAATTTCATTTGAGTTTATATTAAGTTTTTTTTTTTACCGAGATTATGTTTTTAAAAAAATAAAATATAAATAAAAACAAGTATATGTGCAGGGGAGGACGAAAGGACAGCCGAAGCCGTACCCTCGGCCTCGCCTCCCCTGCAGGTCGTACTGCCACAGCAGTCTTAGACTGCTGTGCGCAACAGTCACTAAGACCGCTGCGGGCAGTCAGGGCTACGACCCTTTTGAATGTGTTTTCTTTTGTTTTGTTAATTTTTAATTTTGTTTTTTTTATTTATCATTTACTTTATATATATATATGTATATATATATATATATTTATTTATTTCAATATGTTTTTTTTTAATTTCATTTTAGAAATATAATTATAATGTGTTTATTTTAAAATAAATAAATTAATTAATTAAAATAAAAATATAATTATATTTCAAATGAAATTATAATTATTTATTTTAATGAAATTTATTATATTTTAAGCATATAGTTTTGTATTGTATTTAAATGAATAAATTGGTTTATAGTTAATTAATTTCTTTTTATATATATTAAAAAAAAGGGCATTGTTTAAGTAATGTTTTGGATTAAACAATTTGTTGGACAAGAGTTAGTCTGTAATTGAGGTTATGAACCTTCTTGAGACAAATCGTATATAGTTACATAATCGGGTTTGGAAAACAAACATACTGGTGCAACCTTGTAGCTTGTAATGTGAAATTTTTCCTGTTATGTCATATGTTTTTCGTTATAGCTTTGTGTTAACCTATGGGAACCCTAATTGTCTTGTAACCCTAGTCTAGAGGCATGTTTAGTTTTGAAGATTGGCTTGGTTTCAGTTATGTCTTTGGTTTTGAAGCTTAATGATTATGCTTGGAAGGGTTGAACGTTTTCTTCTTATAGCTTATTGTGGTTTGTCGCGAGAGGAGTAATACCTCGCGTGTGAAGATTCATGTATGATGTTTTTATGTGTTGGTTCAACCCTTACCTAGTTGGGATATGTTAGGGGTCATGGGAGGAGAGTGGCTCTTCGTGGGCGCCGGCACCTCAAGATGAGGAAGGGCTCAGGATAACCCATGAATGAGTAAGCTAAACAAGTGATAACCTAAACAATAGATTTAGGGGGTTGGGTAGTTTAAAAACACAAGATAATAAAACATTGGTTCCTCGGCTATGCATTAGGGCTACCCTAGACTAGTGATAGACTGAGAAGGCCGTGGTCAGCATAGTCATAGTCTTGTCTCCATGAGAGACTATTGGCTCCGCATCAGCTACCCTATGGTGCCGGCGCCTCAGTTAGGAGGAAGGGCCAGGAGATCCATAGATGGGTGCCGGCGCCTCAGTTGGAGGAAGGGCCAGGAGAATCCCATGAGAGCTATGCGATGACACTCTCCACTTGACACCCTTGTTGCTTTGTGTTGTTGCCTCTAGATGTTATCTCTTTGTGATGTTTCTTTGAATTCTTGTGAATTTGATTTATAATTGTTAAGTGATAGTTCTTCATGTTATCGTGATGAGTTTCTTGGTTATACTTGCTATGTGATTTTAGTACGTCGATGGTTGTGCATTGCATACTTGAGTTGTACTTGCTCTATATCATGTTGTTGAGTCAGTTTGACATTCATGGTTGGGTTCACTTCCTCGTCACCTCTGAGCACGGGGGGTGAGTTACTTGTAATTCACATGGTTGGGTGGAACGTGCTCTGCACCCGTTGGGTTCCCCTTCAGCGTCTTGTCTTCTCAGCTTTCCGCAGTGGAGTTGTACCAGTGATCAGTTGTACTTCATGTTCATTATATTTGTATCAATCCCCATGTTGGGATATTCAATGTAATTCATGTATCAAAGAAAATTGTAATGTAATATTATATCAATGATGTAATAGTTAGGTTCTTTTGTAACTCTTTTAAGAGATTTATCATGGGTGTAATTATGCGATGTCTATCTTACTCGCATCATGATTATCGGATGTATCATTGTATATGGTTATCATAAATTAAATGTTTATGTTATATTCTTTATCTTTAATCTGTTTAGTTGTTGCGATGTAACCTCGCGTGCCCCAGGGAACCAAGTGTATTAATGCTTTGTGTTATGCTATGTGGTTATGTTTTAATGTTATTGCATGTTTACTTTTATTATTTTAAAAATAAAAATAAAAATTATTCGCATTATGTGTGTTCTCTGGGGTTTGCATGATGGGCGTTACAATTCAACTAGCAAAATATGATTTTTTTTAATATACCATTAAAATCACTAGTTGCCCTAATTTCTCCGCTTTTGCTCATTTCTAATGAATTTCCCCCCGGCCTTGTCAAATCTTTCATTTTACATGTTTTTCTTTGGAAGAAATGAAACATTTAAAATATATCACACAAAAATTTCCTCGAGCCCCACCTTGTATAGACCACATGGCAGCTACCCGTGATTTAACAATCAACCAAAGCACCATCGCGGGATGGTGGGGAATGACTCAAATCATAGGACAGTTGATGAACAGTTGTGCAAGTTTGATCTCCAGATGCGACACATGTCGCTCGCCCGCAATATTGCCATCCTACAATTCCCGATCACAGGATGGCGGGCAACCATTGATCTTGAAGGCATTTTGATTGATGGCAGTGCAAATTTCATCCTTTTGAAAAATAAAACATTTATTAAAGGGAAAGGGGACATTACAAGGCGGATAGAAAACAATGACATAAGTTTTTTTAAAACCGTTCAACACAGGGCCAACACGGACTTAGGAAAATAAAACTCGAGAAGGAAATAAAATATTAAGACCAAAGGGAATAGGTCTAGATGGAAGGATGGGGCATAAGATGTTTTTAAAACCCTTCAAAAAAGGTAATGACGAAATATATCCCAACCAAGGCATTAGGTAAACACAGGGGTTTAAGATGAAGACAAAGCTAAAACCTTAGCCCTAAGAAATTTTCCAACACCATGAAAGACCACTGACATAAGGCAGGCATGAGTGAAACATTAGGAACAAAATTTGAAGTTCCATCAGTACAAGCATTGGATAATTTTATATTAATAGTTTTTCCTATCACCAATATAAAAGGTGAGCACAATAAATAATATTTATTTTCCCATTAAATGTGAAGGATTTTCAAAAAGTTATAGTGTTCAACTATTGGTCCATTTTTGTTCAATATAAGTTGTATTTTAAATCATTATGTGTTGTTTTTATAACAAAAAATAGATTTTTTGTGTTCAACTATTA
>VDFB02000002.1:57691936-57744218 GCA_007258455.2 Sequoia sempervirens | reverse complement strand
TGAATGCTTAAGAGTCTTGACTAGGCAAACAAAATCTTCATTGCATCCGACACAAGTAAATAACTAATAAATTTTATTTAAAATTGAATACTTGTGCAATCTATTCAATATTAATTTCCACCATAAAGTAATTACATGCCTATTTGTTTTAAACATTCAAGCAATGATAATACTACACATGACATTGGAATGTAGCCTGGTGAGGGTGGAGCAAAACGTCCAGATGAAGGTCATGGTGTGCATCCCGATACTTTAGAGTATGTAGAGCGTGATCAACATGTTGAGCATGATTAGGCTAGAGAAGATCAGGAATATGATGTGGCCCCATCAGGTAAAGAGGACCACTCTAAAGCTCTTTTAAACATATTTAATTGCAATTGGTGTATTAATTAATGTAACCTTTCGTGTCTCAACTTTAGAGCATGTAGAGCGTGATCAACGTGTTGAGCATGATCATGCTAGAGAAGATCAGGAACATGATGTGGCCCCATCAGGTAAAGAGGACCACCCTCATGTTCTCTTAAACATATTTTATTTCAATTGGTGTATTAATTAATATAACCTTTCGTGTTTCAACTGTAGATCAGGATTTACAGGGTGTTCAACATGTTGAGCATGAGTCTATAACAAAAGTTTAGGAACATGATGTGGACCCATCAGGTAAAGATAACCACTCTAATGTTCTTTTAATTAATGAAATACTTGTAACAATAATAATACAAAATATTAGTTTAACATTTCTTTCTTATTGCAGCAGATCCTTGCTTGAAGCGGCGTCCATGTCATGAGAAAATGACTATGCATACATTAAGATCACAAGAAGAGGGAAAAACAACTAAAGGGGGGACATATATTGATCTAGAAAATGATACTCCACTTCAGCTTTATGTAGCTTTAAAAAAGAAACAAAAAAAAAGTGATTGTAATCATACCATGACAACCATATTTTTGATAATATGTAAAAACTGAAAGAATGAATATTATGTGTTAATGAATGAATGTGAATATGTTAATTAATGAGTGTTATTTGTTAATGAATGAATGTTATATGTTATTAATGGATGAATGAATGATTAATGTTATATGATTGGGTATGGGGAATTGAGAGTGATGTGAGGGGGGGGAGGGGCCAAATGAGCTTCCACCGTCACGTGGTTGGCCCTGTTAAGTAGAGAATATTAAACTATTCTCAAAACAAAGAGAAGTTCAATAAGGTAATGCACTTTTCAATATAAGAAATGCATTGTTTGAAGCATCAAACCAATATGCAGTCTATATGTATGATTAGTCGCCAGTCTCCACAATGGTACATTTCCACGACTATTTTTTTTTTTAAAAAATTGATGCTTTGTCGCAATTTCAATGACAACCACCGACGAATCAATAGAAAGGCTCGACAAAGTTGCTATAGCTACGACAAAGGTTTCATCGTAACTCCTTGCCCATTTCTTTGCAATTTCGACAAGCTTTTGGCATTGTTACCATGCTACTCCTTGCCCATTTCGTCGCACTTTTGATGAACTTTTGGTGTTCTTCTGATGCTACTCCTTGCTAATTTTGTCACAAATTCGATGAACTCTTGGTGTTGTTTTGACACTACTACTTGCCTATTTCGTCGCACGTTCGACAAAATTTTGGTGTTGTTTCGACACTACTCCTTGCCCATTTTATCGCAATGGTGATGAACATTTGCTGTTGTTTTGATGCTACTGCTTTCCCATTTTGTCGAACTAGTGACCAACTTCTGTTGTAATTCGTCGGTGGATACACAAAGTTTTCATCGATATTTTGACAAACGTCTGAGGCATTTCATGATGCTGTCGACTGATGATTCTTCGCCATTATTTCAACATTTAATTCATTGTTGGCCTTTCAACGAAAAAATAGCGATGAAAATATTTTCACCATTTCGTCGCTCTTCCGACAAAGATTTGTCGAATGACCGACGAACGACCATCAGAAAATGGTGTCAAATTCAGTAGTGGGAATATGCCCAATCATAATAGAAGGTGACAAACAAGGTACCACTAGAAACTGATGTTTAACAATATCTAAAAATAGAGATGGTTTGAAAAAATTTGTGCAATAACTATCATCAAAGAGGAGAGAATCCCTCAAATGTGTCTTCCAAATATAAAATGTGAGAGTCTAGAAACAAGGAACCAATGTCTGACGAATAGGAATCCCAATAAGGAAGACAATGATAATACTGTTGCTCAAGAATGATGGAAGTACTTAATGAAGGTGGATCAACTATCTTTGAAAAAGAATCAGGATCCTTTGAAGCAACCACAACCTCATTTGAAGTCTCAACAACCTCCAAAGGATCACAAGCACAGTCTATCTTCTCTAAAGAACAAAGAGACACGCTAGTATTGGAAGGAGGGTCATCGAGAGATGGCAGAGTATTAGGATTTCCATATGATTCTTGAAGGTAAGTCCAAAGAGCATAAGGGATCTCAATGAAAAAGTGAATAAAAAGGTCTTTATGATTTATATGCTCAAAAATAACTCCATATACTCTATCCCTAAATCCTTTCCAAATCGTAGACGTACTATGTGTGTCTAGAATAGGAACTTCATTATACAAATATGGAAATATATTCTCCTCACTAAGATGGGTGAGAACAACATCACTCCATTTCCTAAAGCTCCCTTTCTCCAAAGAAACCATTATAATTGAATTCCTCAAAAAATATTCAAAGATAGTGCTTTCAAAAACTTCAAAAAAAGAATTAAACTTGATTTCGTGTAAAAAATAAAACAAATTCCTTGATCTCCATGCTGACACCAAGCATACAACATCAAGTGCTCCCAAGTTAGCCTCTTCATAGGCTATGAGACTTTCTTACAACAAACAAAAGCACTGCAACACTTTAAAAAAAAAAAAATGTTCGCACATTGCCAATGTGGGATTAAAGTTTCAAAACCAAATTAAAAAACTAGTAAACTTTTTCAACATTGAAAAAGAAGGAAACCCTAAGTGAATGCCCAGCAAGAATCGACCCTTCCAAAATTCAAACATAGCTTGGAAATTGCAAATGTGGGACTCAAATTAGAGAATTCCATGACCCTTCTTCAAGTAGAAAAATGAAGAATCATGCCCACGAAACCATGTCTCTAACTAGAGAAAACACATAAATGAAAGAACATGCTACCTCTAATCAAATGTTGCTCACAAATATTTTCATCTAACTTCAAATAGTTGTAGCCAAGAGCTTCCCTTTCTACATAAATTAGTTGAATCATGCCTCCAATCAAATGAATTCGGGCCTCCAATTTGTGAAAATAATGCCTCCAATTTTAAATCATGCCCAACCTCTAATATGTCAACAAATCACTTCACATGGCTCCTAGTCAGATTGATTTTTTATACAACACTCTTGTCACAAACAAACAAAATTGTTTCCTCAAAATGCCCAATAATGAAGCTATTGCTTCACTTGTAGAAATAGAGATTAGAAACATAGATCCTTCCAAAGCCATGACTTGCTAAGTGAGGGCCTTTTAAACTTGCACAACAAAATAATGCCTTCTCTAGAAAAAAAAAAAAAACATGTTGCCTCCTCAATTGCAAAATCATGACCTTCAAATGTAAATTGAATGCCTCCAATCTAAGCATAGAACTACTAATGCAAAAAAATCATGCCTAGATTTAGAAATTCGTGCCTCAAGAATAAAAATGCCTCTTCCATAGCAAAAAATTGGGCCTAAGTTGCCAAATTGTGGCCCCAGTGAAGAAAACATGCTCATGAACAAAGATAATCGCACCAGTAGTTACATTAAGAAGCCTTATTTTTGGTAAAAGAAATGCCTCAAACACATGGGCCTAGGGAATAGTGCAGCCTTTTCAAAAAAATCATGCCTCTACTCAGCAAGATCGAGTCTCCAATGCTCTGAAATGTAAATAAATTCCATTGAATTGAGGTTTCTCAAATTTGAAATTCCAAACAAAGAAATATCACAACCTTTTGGAAACAAATCGAAAGATTTGCACATAAAGAAAATACATGTGTGTCCAATGAAGAAATCATTCTTTTTGCAAGGAAATTGTGCCCTCCACAGGGAGAGAATGAACTGTTTGTAACCTCTTTCAGATTCAATAGAAAAAAGAAAAAATAATAAAGATGAAAAATATTTTGAATGTATTTAGAAAATAATGATCTCAAACTCTTTGATGAAAAGTCTCATGAAGAAGGGTAGAATGGTTGGATCTGATAACATTTTGGTGTCATCCACCTCCTAGGAGCACCATCTGCAATAGAAAATCCTTCACAATTTACAAGAGAAGCACAACTATTTCACCAAGAAAGAGTAAATAAATTGAGATGATTAAATTACATATCGTATAACATTTTAAAGGCAAGAAAATATATGACGGGTGGAAAAACTACCCACATAGAAAAAAACCACTTGGGAGATTTACCTATGTTAAACTTAAATACACTAACAAGCCCCCTTAAGTGCAAACTAGGGAGAATGAAGATGCAAAAAATGAAAAATGCAATATGGGTCCTGGCTACACAACCATGTTAGGTACCCATTTACATTCCTAGCTTACATAATGCGACCTCCAAATTGGGTTTGTAGCCTCTAATCACAATATAAATTTACTTTTTTCTATAGTAAAATTCTATTTATATCACTTTTGAGCCTCCATATGCAATGCTCTAGTCATTGCTTCAATTTATTCTTTATCTCAATTTTCTTGTTTTTCTATTGCAAGGAACATAGAGGAATAATTTTACACATACATGCAAAAAATTATATACATACATATATATACGTGCACAAATATGTACACACATATATATATACATCGACATATATATATGTGTGTGTGTATGTGTATGCATGCATCTATATATGTATGTATAGATGTATGTATATGTGTATGTATGTATGTATGTATCTGTATAAATATACATACATACATACAAACATACATGCATACATATATATATATACATACATACATACAAACATACATGCATACACACACACACACACACACACACACACACACACACACACACATATATATATATATGTATCTTCCTTTCCTATATATGCAAGGATTCGACACTTGTATATTTCACCTAACTAAATATAATATTTGACATTGTTCACTTATTCTTGTTTCTTATCTCCATGATCTCCTAATTCTTGTATGGTATTAGAGCAATCCAACAAAACCCTTTCAAAAATCTTGCATCAAGTCTAGTTTAGAGTTCCACGCAATTTAATCTAGATGTAAAAATAATTTTTGTGTGGAAATAATTCTAGGTTGCACAAAATCTATAGTTTATTGATTTATTTGTAAAAAATGGAAAACAAAATTTAGTAACAGACTAACTTTCCCCCTGCCAATCTGTGCTTTTGATAGAAAATTTGTAATTTAAATATCTTTTGCAAGGTTTCTTGTACCACATCTACTTGTTGTTCTTGCAAGCCACCCTCACTAGCACCTATTTTCTACATGAAGTTCCCTCCATACATTTCAACTTCTATGCTTCTTTGATAGATTTCTTTGTGCATCCTCATCACATGTCTTCAAACGACTTCATTAGAAGGACTTAGTCTTCATGTTTGGACTATTTACAAAGCACTCCTTCTATAATGTGCCAAATTAAAGGAGGGAAGAAATAATCAAGGGGGTTTTATTTTTCTTATTTTTTCACTTTCTTGAGGTTTGAAAGGAATGCATAATCTATCTTCATTATTCACCTCATTAGGGTAAACCCAAAAAACTAGTTTACAATTCTAGTGAGGAAGGAAAATTGCAAAAAATGCCCCCTTGGAAAAAAATTTGGTGTTTGGGGGTTCAAACAAACATTTGGTTTGAGTGAACCCAACAGGGGGTTCAAACGAACATTTGGTTCGAGCGAACCCAAAGGGGGTTCGCTAGAACCCCCCTTCGAGCCAACCCATTAAATGTTGGGTCCCATATTTCTTTGAAAAAAAACAAAAGAAAAATTTTATGGAAAGGGGGTTCACTCAAACCCAAGTTCGATCAAACATCCAAGGGGGGTTCACTCAAACCTAGGTATGCGCAAACCCCCCTTTCCCCCTTTCTCCCCCTCTAGCACCAAAAATCTTGAGAATTTTTCCCTTCGAAGTTCGAGTTGAGGATGAAAATGGAGGACACTTCACAGACACAACTAGATGTTGGTAGTCCTTGGAACAAGCTATTCAAAAAATATAATTTTAATATGTTTTGGTTTTATTATGTACTTGTTTTTTTAGTTTGATTAAACATAGACTTTTCACCAAAAATCAAGCTCTCTATTCTGTATATGTGGAAAAGTAGCAGATTATCAATTTTTTTTTTGAAAAATATCAGTGCACTAGATATTGAAGTCCTTGATCCAACAAAAATAAAAATTGAATTTTGATACATACAAAAAAATTATGTTGTATACGGTTGACCTATGTCTGAATTGTAATTGGTTTGACTTCAAAACTTGATTAAGGGAAAAATATTCAATAAAAAACTATGAAACCAAATGAAAGAACTAGATATTGTAGGTACAAATCTAAATTTGAAAAAAAAAAAAAATTAATCCTTCATGGAAAAAATTTATGTTGTATACGGTGAGCGTCACTCCTTAAAAATGGTGTTTACTGAAAAAAATTGGTTTTCAAAGGAAATGGAAAAAGAAGTGAAAAAAAAAAACTTAGAATCTATAGAAAAAATTTCATAAATCATTAGTTTTCATCGTCTTCAAATTCCTCATGGTTTAGCCACTATAGGTGCCCAAAAGTGAAGATTTAGTTAGAAAAAATCAGTTTAGTGTCTAATTTAGCCAAAAAATTGAAACCAGTATTGTGAGATCACCCATTACATAAATGACAAAATTGTCATAACTCATAATAGCAAATTTTTTTATAAAATACACTCACATAAAGTGCCACAAAACTCAATGTGTGTTCTATATGGAGGGAATTTGGGAATTTTGTACTTACACTGAATTATAAAGTGTAATGGGGGGTTGTGTAGAGCCTTGATTTGACATCAAAGTTATGTATCCTTGTGATTCTTGCCACATTGTGTGTGTTGCCTTGATTTTCCTTCAAAACAATGGATCCTCGTGATTCTCACCTCATGCATGAGTGCCTTGAAGGACACCCTCTTTTTCAAATTCTTGTACATCTATACATTCCATCCATATTCTTGTTTCTAATTTAAACCAGTATTGTAAGATCACCCATTACATAAATGACAAAAAATTGTCATAACTCATAATAGAAATTTTTTTTATAAAATACACTCACATAAAGTGCCAAAAAACTCAATGTGGGTTCCATATGGAGGGAATTTGGGAATTTTGTACTTACACTAACTTATAAAGTGTAATGGGGGGTTGTGTAGAGCCTTGATTTGACATCAAAGTTATGTATCCTTGTGATTCTTGCCACATTGTGTGTGTTGCCTTGATTTTCCTTCAAAACAATGGACCCTCGTGATTCTCACCTCATGCATTAGTGCCTTGAAGCACACCCTCTTTTCAGTTTCTTGTACATCTATACATTCCATCCATATTCTTGTTTCTAATTTTAGTTGGTTGGATTATTCTCTTAGAATTGAGGGGAGGAGTATGGCAGTGTTATGCTAATGCTTCTTTAAATGAAGGAGGGGAGAAATATTAGTTTTGGGAGGTCTCATGAACTATCTATCTTGATCTCTCATATTGGGGATTATTTCAGTAGATCATATTTTATGAGATTCTAGTACTCCTAATTATAATACTATTTTTATTTTGAATTTCACAAAGTTTGATTGACTTTGTGTATTCATGGTGGAGTAGCATGTTCATATATTCACTCATACAGTATTGTGTATCTGTCATTTTGATCTATAATTCTTCGAGGTTCATTGATTCCACAAACACTAGTTTATCTTCACCAGAGTTTACAACTTATACATTCTTCAATAGTTCTTCATCATGATGTCCCTATCATCAAGGGACATCTTTTTAGAAGGTCTTAAATCCTTCTCTTTCTCTTTTTTAGAGAGGATCTTTTTCCCTCTTGGTTTTCTCATTTTTCTTCATATGTGAGAGAATGCATTATATATGGGTACTAAACATGGCCTCATAGTTGGGACCCATTTCATTTCTATCTATTTTCACTTTTTTGATCTCCCCAATTATCACTTAAGGGGGGGTTTTAGAGTGAATAATTTACCTACTCACTATACTTAAGTGTACTTAGGTTGATGAGGTTAGACAACATCTTGTCTAATTGAATGTGTAACCTTTAAGCCTCTAGAGGTCACCAAGTTGCTTGGTAAACCTCATGTACATACATTTTGAGGCTAGAAGACTTTTCATCTTACCTCAAAGGTCACTCAACAATTGGCATCAAGGCTGATGAATTGGTCAAATAGGTTGTTGGCTTGCACATTCCTAGTGATCCATAGGTTGAGACCTATAACACACATGTCTACTAATTTGTGCCACATCATGGGGAGCTATCAATCCATATGATAGATGTATTGTGTCTTCCTTTCCTATATATGTAAGGCTTCCATATTTGTACATTTGGGCTGAATCAATACAATATTTGATATTGTTCACTTGTTCTTGTTTCTCATCTCCATGATCTCCTAATTCTTATGTACATATTTATGTATATATGTGTATATACATGTGTGTTATTACATATAAAAATAATATAAAAGATTTTTTATGGAAAAATAGCTATTAGAAAGTTTTATAATCTCCCTAAAGTATTTATTTCATCTATTAGTTGCATATATTTGTGTAGTACATGAGGTCAATTTGAGAAATTTAGAGAAGATGTTTTTTGTGCAATAAAAAGGTCTCAATGGAGAACTGATAGTTTCAAATAAACTTTTCATTGAATTACAAGGATCCAAACATGAGTGAAAGAAAACCTTTTAATAGGAAAGATTATTAGGATTCATTACTGATAGGTTCATATTATGTTTGCAATAGCGAGAGAGGGAGAGAGAGAGGGATAGAAATGGATGGAAAGGAGAGATAGAGGTGGGAAGAGAGAGAGAGAGAGAGGGGTGGAGAGAGAGAGAGAGAGGAAACATGGATAAATAGAGATTGAAGAGATGGAGATAATGAGATCTAGGTAGAGATAAAAAGATAAAGATAGATATAGGAAGTAATAGATATAGATAAACAAAGAGAAAAGTAATAGATATTGAGGTATATAGATAAGGTGGAGAGAGTGGTAGAGAGGGTGAAAGATAGAGAGATAAATATGGAGATCCAGATAAGTAGGGAGAAACATGGAGTCCCTAAGTATATGAGTGAGAGAGAGATATGGGGAGATATATAAAGGGAGATGATATATAAATAGATAGAGAGGGATGGGGAGGGAGGGAGAGAAATAGAGAGGAGAGAGGAGAATTAAAGATATGTATAGATAGGAAGTCATAGAGAGAGATGGAGAGAGAGAGGAAGAGATAGGGACAAGAAGAGTGAAGCATAGGGATAGAAAGAGGAGAGATAGAGAGATATATATAACTTGGGAAATATAGTGTGGGTGAGAGAGATAAAAATATAGAGAGGGGGAGATGGAAGGAGTAAGAGGGAAAGGGAGGAATAGAGATAGAAAGAGGGACACAATGATAGAGGGGTTGGAGAGATAGAAAGACAAACATATAGGAAGTGATATATAGAGAGAGGTAGAGAGAGGGATATTTATAGATAGAGAGAGTGTGAGATAGAGATAGATAGATAAAGATAGAGATAATGAGATAAAGATAGAGAGGAGAGGGAGAGATGGAAAGATAGAGATATATGGGACAATATTGAGAGATAGAGGTCATAGAGACAAGTAATAGATGAAGAGAGAGATAGAGAGAGAGAGAGGCAAAGATATGGAGAAATAAATAGGGAGTGTGTGTGTGTGAGAGAGATATGGATATAGAAATAGAGATAGAGCTCGAGGGAGAGATATATATAAATAGATAGAAAGGGAGGGAGAGAAATAGAGAGAGGATTTAGGAAAAGTAGAGAGATATAGAAAGAGGGAGCAATAGGGAGAGAAAGGGCGGGGGAGATAGTGACAGAAAAAGGAAGAGATAAAGAGATAGATATAGTTGGAAAGATAGAAGCAAAAGAGAGATGTACAAAGAGGTAAGGAGATAGAATTAAGGGAGAGAAATAGAGAGGGAGAGGAGAGGTGGAGGATATTATATATAATAATAAATAAATTATATTATATATAATTTATATTATATTATATAAAATATATATTATATATATTAATTAAATATATTGTATTATATTTATATGTTTATTTAATTTGTACTATATAAAATATATTAACTATTAATTATGATAGTTTTATATTTGTACTTAATAGTTTTATTATAGAATATAATATATAATTATATATTGTAATATAATTATAGTCAATAATTTCTAATATAAAATATGTAATATAATATAATATTATATATATTAATAAATATAATTATATTACATATAATTTAATTTACATTATATAAAATATGTATTAATTATATACTAATTATATACTGTATTATATTTATATATATAACTAGATAGATGGTGAAATCTGCAAATTACTAAAATCCTCCAACACACACTCTTAGCATGGTTAGTTATTTAAAACAAAGCAAACAACATCTCTATGAAATAATCCAACATGTTTCACATTGCAAACAAAATGAATATGAAAACATGATGCAAACTCTATCTCATAGTGGATTGGTGCTTCTTTGATGTGGAAAGAAGCCATTTCCCAATCCTTGATTAGCTCCTAGATGATAGATGATGCGAGATGATAAGTGATCAAGTTGTGGAGTTGTGGAGGATTAATACAATAGAGGAGGGCTCTATTTATAAGAAAGTAGGATCAAAGAATGCAAAACATGTAGGATGTGGGACAAAACATGAGCCAGTGACAAGATGCCATTTGTCAAGATGTGAGAGGATGAGGATTGTGCACATTTTGATCAATGTACCAAAGAGGGGGAGATTTGAAATTCAAAAGATGGCTTGTTGGAGGGAGAAGAAAGAGTCTTAAATGCCAAGTGGGAGACATGTAAAAGACAATGTAAGAGGATTTAATGCCATGTTGGAGGACAAGACATTCAAAGGGATTTTCAAACTAGGAGGAATATTCAAACCTTTTTTATGCCATTTTTAAAGTAATTAGTGAATTATTAAATCAAAGAAATGATTTATTGGTGCAAGTTGCAAAATCTAGAGGATTCAGGTGATTAGGATTAAAGTAATTGGGATTTGATTAATTTAATAGGAGATAAGGTGATTTTGAATTTTGACATAGATTTTAGGATTAAAATAAATCAAAATGAGAATAAAATGATTTTATATTTAGTTAAATAAAGATTTGATTTATTTAATCAAAGAGGATGATGTTAGTGTTAAATCAAATAAAGATGAATTTATTTAATTTAAATGGATGACTTTATGATATTAATTAAATAAACTTGATTTATTTAATTAAAGAGATAGCTTAGGAGATTAATCAAATAAACTTGATTTATTTAATTGATGGGAAAATATGATTTGATTAAATATGAGGAATGCATGATGTCAATTTTGCATGTCTAAATTTTTCCCCTCTTTGAAGCAATGTATTTGCTAAATTGGTTCAAAGAATAAACTTGTCGTGATCAAAATTTAAAAATTTTCTATTTTTTTTGAACGCCCTAGTAGAAAGAAGTATACTGGTACATTTCCCCCTTGGGAGATTGAGTGAAAGGATTTGATTTGAGGGTCAATCTCATGATAAAGAGGTTCAAGATGGACATATGGATGGTTATGATGATGATGCAAATGAGATGGTTTCAAGATGCTTAGAATAACCAATCTATATTATCCTAAAATACTTAAATGATGATGTATTGCATTTGAGATGGATGTTGTGATGATGCCTATATGATTATGCAATGGATGTTTTATGAGATGCTTAAACTAACAGATCTATATTATGCAATGATGAAAATGTATGTGAGATGATTAGTTTTTTTTATATGATATGATATGTTATATAGTATGCTGATGGTTTGTGGATGCATGATGGGTGCATTGGCAATGATGATTAACTATCTTGATATGATGTTAGTGCGGAAAAGAAGAAATGAGATGATGACAAGAGGATTCAATAAGCTAACTTTGTTAGAGATGATGAGAGATGGATGATTTTCTTATCAAGAATTGGGACTTTAAAAGGGCTACTTACCTTATGTTTGATAACACACATAGATACGATGCATCAAGGTATAAAGAACCAGGATGGCATTGTACCTAGTGAGATGGACTTTGACTCGACAAAAAAATATGAGTATTCTTGTTCACACTTGACATACGAAAACCTTGCTAGGATGCACCTAACAAAGCAAGTATCTGCCAAGTTATATTACAAGAACGTCCAACAAGCACAATAGAAAAAAAGATAATGATCGATGCCCCATTCCTTTCTCTAAATAGCTTTGATTAGACATCATCGAGAGGTCATTGGAATGAGCGCAATAAGATAAATAAAAAAGAAAAGATCAAGCACACAAACAAGTTAATGTTCTTCATACCTCTAGCCAAAGGTAATTTTTTTGTTTAGGATAAGAACTGAAATGATTACCAATAGATAATTCCCATTGTAGGAAGGATACATCCTAGGACATGTTAGTGGATGGTGGCATGTTGTTTTGTTTATCCAAAGTGTTTTTCCAATAGATAATGCCCATTGTAGGAAGGATGCATCCTAGGACATGTTAGTGGATGGTGGCAAGTTTATAGGTTGTTAGAAAGGTTGTTGATATAAGGTCGATTGACATGTTCGTGAATGATCAAGAGTTTGATTTTGTGTTTAAAGGTTTGTTGCTTTGATTTTGATTTTGTGTTTGAAGTTTTCTTTTGCTGATTGTTGTGGTTGTTTCTATTTGTTTTTCCAAAGGGTGAGTGTGATGATTGATTTATTATGGATGAGATTATTGTGGGTGAAGCAAAATGAGATGGATGGATTTTTTCAAATATTTGGATGGTTTTGGAGTTTTGAAATGTTTTGAGCTTGTTTTTGGGTATTTTCAAAAGGTTTTACAAATGTTTTGATTTTCAAAATTTCCAATGTTTTTGTTTTTTAAGAGATTTTATTAATGTTATTGGATTTTGTGTCTTAGGGGTTGATCAAAGATTAGCCTTGCCTACATTTAAGCTCAGAGACAACATAGTTCAGATAACCATGTTTTTGAAATTTTCTAATTTTTGACCTATTTTTGAGTTTTGATATGTTTTTGGATGTTTTTGGATTTTCTTGGTTTTTTGAATTTTTTTTGATTTTTCACACGATTTTTGACGATTTGGATATGGGCATGTGTGACAATATCAGTGCTCTGTTTGGGATTTTGTTGAAAACCAAGATAAGGTTGATTAATCAAATTGATGGATTGATGATGATAATATTGTTGAGGATACACAACAATGCAAGGATAGTGTTAAGCAACACAAGGATTAGGATGGATATCCCAAGATGATAAGCAATTGATGATGATAACATTGTTGAGGATACACAACAATGCAATGATTTGATTGATGATGATTGATGATGATAACATTGTTGAGGATGCACTATAATGCAAGGATAGTGTTAAGCAACACAAGGATTGGGAAGGATATCCCAAGATGATGAGAGATTGATTGGATTTAACTGATCAAGATTTTGAAGCTTTATTTGGAACAAAATTTGTTTTGGATGATTTGATGTGAAATTTGAAGTGAAAATTCGATGCAACTGATAGTGATTGTTTGAATTGATGTTTGATGAAAGATGAAGCTTGATAAGGAATGTCTTCTCATCAAAATGTTCCATGGGCTAGTGAATTGGATTTTGGCTTACAAATACTTTGACCAATTTGATTTCACATTTTCCAATGTTTGGATCACCTAATAAGTGAGAGGATATAGATCAATATTTATTCCCAAAGTGAGATGTACATATCTACCCCCAATTTCTAGCAATGTATGGAATGCCATGGGTGGATGCTTCGATAGGTGTTTGGATGGAGGGATATAGATTATCTTGTGATAAGGTAAGGTGTTTAGATAGAGGATGGTTTTTTGGATAAGGCTTCATGTCTTAGATAATGTTGGGTAGGATCAGATCAATGAAAATGACTTGTGTTAAGATGTTTACCATAAGCAAGTGTAAAGTGTGCACCAAACTTTTTCAAGATCAAAATAACTTGGAATATGGATGCAGGTGGATGAAAATGGATTGGATAAATGGTTCATTGATGAATGGATTTATTATGAGTAAGTTGGATGGAATATTGGATTTATTATGGATAAGATGAGATGCTTTCACCTGAACTGGTGCACACAGATGCTCGATTCTACACATGATGCATGTTTTCCAGGTTTTCTTCATGGTGCTTGTCCAAAGTGCCACCATAGTGGTTTTCACTGTGAAAGATTTTAAGCTCATGTTGAACCACCTAGTGGTGTTGATGTAGATTCCTTTTTCATAACGTGTCATCGATATCCTATCTAAATAAGTTTCTTTACCAAGATACGTGCACTTGAATACAACTTTTGAGATTCGTGATCTACTTTGTTGATACTAGAGTTAACTTTGTCTTTGTGCACACATCATGATAGAGTACTGTATGAATCCTTATGATGAAGGGTGGCTACCAATACATGGTCAATGTGAGAATTGGATATCATGTGTGGAGGCATAGATGGAGTGTTTATAGGGATAAAAGATGAATTGGTTGACAGTTTGGAACCTCTGACTCTCCAAACTTGGAAAGATGAGCAATGATGGGTGGTTATGGAAGTGTGTATGGAATTAGGACCAACTACTTGATACATTTTGTACATCACTTGAGAAGCCTTGTTTTTCCTTTGTGGAAATCTTTGATGGATACTTTTCCCTTTTTTATTTTGCCCCATAGTTTCTTTGACTAATGGAGTTTGACAGGGATAATCTTTCTTTGTATTCTTTGGTATCCATGTGTATTTGATTTGGCTATTATGCTTCCTTGCTTCTTTTTCTTTGATGATATTCTTCGTGTTTTGATTCAAATATTTCTTTTGACATTGATCCAATTTGTGTATGGGGTGATGGGTGGATGAAGATTGATGATGTGGTTGGTTGTAGTATTGGCATCGATTTCATCATAAAGATTCTTTGTGCTCCCTATGTTGACATTTGCTTGAGACATAGTTTCCCCCTGTATGGTGGTAGTAGTACCTTTGTTCCTTGATTCTTCCTATTTTGAGATGTCTTGTTTAGTAAGCGTCCTTTCATAAGTGACCACTATGGATGATGTTATTTCAATTTGCTGCTCTATTGACTCTAAAATATCATGTTCTATCTGACCTATTTTGTTGAGTGCATAATACTGGATATCTTCATACATGATGTCATGAGTCTAAATTTGTGATATATCTGATCCTGATGTTGACAACTTAGTTTGACTGTAGGGATTAATAACCTGCTCTTTTTGTCTAACGAAATCATGTTTTAATGAAGATCATCTGTGTCCATCCAAAGAAAGCATCTCATGGGTAGATGTAGGAGTATGTGCTATGTGGATGTGATCATCATGTATAGATAGGAGAGTGTCCATTAGATCATTGTCGTAGCTTGGAGATACAAATTCTTGATCTTGATTAATTTTGGAAATGCTTTTGACATGCTTGATGAGATTTTCTTGTACCAATTGTTGCATGACTGATTCGATTGGTCTCCCAAGTGGTGTGTATTTTTGTTTGTTCCCTTGTGATATTTGCACTTTCAATTGACCTTGTGGTGGTTGATTTTGGAGATGTGGTGGTTGATCTTGGCACAATGAATTGACTATCTTGGCAAGTGAAGCAAGTTGATCTAGCAAAATTTGATCTTGATTTTGATTTAGACACCCTTGATATAGCTGATTTGGTTTTTGTTCAAGTAGGTTTGGAATGCATACTTGTGGTGATTGTATGGGATCATGGAAAAATTAATTTTGGCTAATGTTCTAATTTGGTATGATGTTTAGATTTGGCATTATGTGTTGAATTTGAACATTTTTGTGGTTGGGAATCACATTGCCTTGATTTAGGTAGCTTTGACTTTGCATGGTGTTACCTTGACTTGGATCGATACATAGAGTCATTGGAATTTGAACAACATTTGTATGATTTGAAAATATATCTACCCCAAAGTTTACCAAGTGTGGATTTGAAATGTTCATTTTTGGAAATTTTTTACTTGGCATGTTCACATTTGGTGGGATGATGTTGTTTTGTGGAAGACTCATGCATTGAGTGTTTGGTTGATAGATTTGTAGGTTTGGAATTGGATTTAAATCTACCATTGGGAAAGGTGTTCCAAAATTTAGATTTGGCATACTCACATTTGTTGTGCCATTGAGATTTGTAAGAGATAATGATCCCATGTATGGATTGTATAAATGTGAGTTTTGATAACTAAGTGGCATTGTAAGGCTTTGATAGTTTGGTTGGTTTATACCGCTCATGTTGTATGAGTCAAGTTTGTGTTCCATGTTCTTGTGTTTTGACCTTGTTGACCTCTAAGGGATTTAGGACCAATGATGAGATGAAGGATGAAATGGGTGAATGATATGGGTGTTGAACTTATAGGAACTTTGGATCAATGCTAAACTTTAGAATTTGATTTTGATTGGATTAATTTGGATAATGAACTTGTAAACCCTAAGATGTTAGATGTGATCTTAGGATGAATTTGTTCAAAGGATTGCTAATTTAATTAAGTGTATGAGAAATTATACATTCCCACACACCTAACTAAACAAGGTGATTTTGATTTGGTTCAATGATGTACCCAAGTCTAGACAATGATGTTCCCAAAACTCTAAAGTTGTTTGGTGGGATGAGTTTTGATATCTATGTTTGGGATGGATGAAGTGTTTGATTTTGATCCTAAATGAACCTAAGAAGGACCTTGTTTACAAGACCAAGATATTGAAGAACATGCTTTTCCCTAAGAGAAGTTCAAACCAAAAGATACCAAGCACATGTGTGGGGTATGGAATTGTTTCTTAACTTTTCTTAATGAGTTGTTTTTACCAAAAAAACTCTCTTGATTAGGTTTTCAAACTGGATGTCTAATGTCCTAATTATCTTTCATCCCACAAAGTCCATTATCTGGAAATCAAGGAATTTAAGGAAAAAGTTTCCTAATGTTGACCTTAGTAGGAGCAAATTGAGATGAAATCCAAATTCTTAGAAGCCTCTAAGGATGAGAATCCCAAGGGAAAGTAATAGGATGTGAATTTGTTCAAGGATATTTTCTTCTCCTAAAGGGTTTGAGATTTGATGCTCATGTTCAATGTTTGTTTTCCCAATATTTTTGATCAAGCAATGTGTCTTGTTTCCAAGAACATGCACAACCCTATGGATATGAAAGACTGTTTTTGTTGAATCTCCACTTGGATAAGTCTAGCTACACCTACTTTTAGTGAATGGTTAGATGCTTGATCCCACTGGCTCCCCTCCACGACACTCACTTATACGAGGCAGCCAAGCATTAGTACCCATGAAACTCCCATGGCATACTTTCCATTTCTACTAAAAGCCATAAAAGTGTGGGGCAACTTCAGAATGACCATTCTTGCACCAACAAATATATCAAGGATTTCGGCCTTTTCTAAACAAGGGTTTTAATTCAGACTTTCCATTCATGGGGGATCACCCATTCGATGAGAGACCATTTCTTCCCTTCTCATCGAGATGAACATCATGATATTGGCCTTTGTTCCAATATCCACTCTTATATACTGGTTGGAAGTCCCTTGTCTTTAGCGTATTGTCAGTTGGATTGTTCCCTTGGGTGATTACTTTCTCCCACAAGGCAGACCCTCTAAGATAAACAAAAGTGAGTAAAAATATATGTAGTTCGATCGATCTTTGTTGAGAAACAAAGAGAGAACACACGCGATATGTTCCACTCGCACTCGCAAGATTTGTTCAATTTTAAGATCCAAATTGACGTGTGTGGGAAATTACTTTACCCAACTTAAGATCACCAAAAATACTTTTGATTGTCAACATCGCCGTGAAGCATGAGAGAAGGGAATAAGTCTTTTTGATGGTATTACTTTGGGTAAGTAATTATAAAACCAAGGAGAAATTATTCATTTTAAATCCACAAAGAAATGATTTGATTCTTTTTAGAGCACCAAAAAAAAATATGGAGATTGCCTTGTTCAATTGTTAATCCTCAAACCAAATCTAGTGAGTTTGTCCTAAAGTTCTTTTTTAAGCCCTTTGTAGCAAAAAAATGAAAACTTTTGTAATGTTCTTTTTAGAGCCCAAAAAATAAGTGAGTTGGCCTAAAACATAAAACAAAAGTAGAAAATGGAAGCTCCAAGCATTTAAAAATGCTTTGTTGGTTTCAAATTTGATGCTTAATTTTTATTTCTTTTCAATTCCAATTTTTTTGTGTTCTTTAACTCCAATGTGAGAGAAAATCCACCATTGTTTCCCGATGCCAACCTACAAACAATAAAAAATTATCACAAATAAGAAATAGGATATTTCAAGAAATCAATGATAACTTTACAGCAATCTAAACCACTCATTGATGATCTCCTAAATGTACCTTAGCCCACAATAAATATTTATTAATGATTCCTTAAATGTGTCAAAGGCTAAAATATACAAACAAATCAACCAAGAGTTAAAATATAGTAAAAGTTACAATAAATGGTTAGATCCATTGGGTCATTTAATTTCTAGGACACTAGTAAATGTGTAGATTAGTAGATGAGCAGACACAACCTTGATTACAAACCTGTAGATGCTCAACTACCAACCACAATCTTGAAGTCTTATAGAGTTGTTTTAAGTTTGCACCATCATTAATTACTTCCCTCTCACTTTCCTCGCTTTCCATCTTATTTTCCTACATGAGCTAAAAAGAAATCAAAATCTAATAATTATCCCCACTTTTATAAAAGCAGTGAGTAAAGGCATGCCAACATATCAATGTCAATAGAGAGTGATGTCTTATCCATTTAAAGTCCTTTACAACTATTTTAATTCTACACAAATGTTTTGAATGCATGAGTAAGTGACTAATGGCTTTCAAAAGACTTTCAAGTTAATGCAATTGGCAGGTGCTTTTCAAATAAATTTCAAAAGCTTTTAGAAAGGGCGCAAACCAAAGAAGAAGGTGCATGAAAATTTCATACAAATGCTAAATGTATGGTGTAAAACTAAATTCTGCAATCTTGGAAAACTTATTGGTAGGTGTAAAACCATATTCCATAGTCTTCACTAGTCAGCTTGTACCACAAGAAACATCCAAAAGCTTACACAAACAACCTACACATAAGAGATAAATGCACATACCTAGGTTTTGGAAACATACATTTCACTTTCTCTAGAATAGCACAAAGAATAATGGAATTCTTCAAATTGAGTGAATGGCGTGCCTTTACTCCCTCATCTAACACTTTTACCAAATCACAACCATTGCACCAATTGATGGCTTTTGATGGTGATGGGTCAATGAGCACAAATCAATGCCTTTATTTCCTACTACACAACTCTTCCTTTATTGGTGCCCCTCATTCTACTGGTGCACAACCCTTACGGGGTACCTAGATCCAGGATATCACACACAACTATTTTCTTTTTTAACACATCCTTCTATAGTAACTACCCCATCACTAAATGCTTGTGACTTTTATACACACCAAGGACATAGCTCTACATAATATTCAAAACTTTCATCGCTGCCTCCTTGTAAACACCACACATCTGTACATTTCTTACCAACTACATTAGAAGCAGGAAAATTGGTGGCATCATTTGTATTCATGGATTCTTTGGTGGATGCAAGAAACTACAACTATATTACCACATTATCAAAGGCTTACATCCGCATTATCTCTCCAAGCTACAACCTGTAGAGGCTTCATGGGGGATTTCTCATGGTTTTACTATCGATAAGATTAAGCTTCCAAGTGAATGCAATCAGCATGTGTAAAGCCAAATTCCACAACATTAAGCAATGGACAGTGGGAAGCGACTTGCCATGAAAACAATCACGTGGCAATAATCCAAAAAAGAAAGCAATGAAACCCAAATAAAATCCATATATTTTGAACAATAATATCGACCATTAAAATATTTACACAGGTAAATCCTTCAAAATTTTAAAATAGAACATTTCCTTGATATATTCAAGACTTTCAGATAAACATTAGAGCAAAAATTTATGACATGATAACAACCAACTAACAAACACAACATCAAAGTTATAGATACCGAATACCCAGTTCACTTGAATCTACGCAGTTCTCAAAAACTAGGAGAAATCATATGAGATCATGTGTATGCAATGGGAAAAATCTTAGACAAGTCACATGAATAGTTTAATAAAATTCCTCAAGAGAAAATGTGATCTTAGGGAGTGTCATGATTGCAGGGTATGTGCAAAATGGATTTATGTAGGGGCTTTTAGATACTTTCAAGCAGCTAAAATAAGCCTAGAATTGATTTAAAAGCATCAAATACTTAAATGAATGAACCTATTGATTTGATACACAACAGACTGCATTTCAAATTTTAAATAAACACATTGACATTTGACAAGTGATTATGCCCTCCTTCTAGCGCCATAATGTAGATGGTAAAATCTGCAAATTGCTAAAAACCTCCAACACACACTCTTAGCATGGTTATTTATTTAAAACAAAGCAAACAACATCTCTATGAAATAATCCAACATGTTTCACATTGCAAACAAAATAAATAATGAAACTAAACAAAAGCATATGAAAACATGATGCAAACTCTATCTCATAGTGGATTGGTGCTTCTTTGATGTGGAAAGAAGCCCTTTCCCAATCCTTGATAAGCTCCTAGATGATAGATGATGCAAGATGATAAGTGATCAAGTTGTGGAGTTGTGGAGGATTAATACAATAGAGGAGGCCTCTATTTATAAGAAAGTAGGATGGAAGAATGCGAAACATGTAGGATGTGGGACAAAACATGAGTCAATGACAAGATGCCACTTGTTAAGATGTGAGAGGATGAGGGTTGTGCACATTTTGATCAATTTGCTAAAGAGGGGGAGATTTGAAATTCAAAATATGGGAGAATATGATTTAATTAAATACGAGGAATGCATGATGTCAATTTTGCATGTCTACAAACTCCATATACTCTACATTTAAACAAGTTATAACATGGTAAATAAGTATTAAATTGTAGTAAATGAAACACCTAATAAAGTGAATATGATTCCACTTTCCTCATTAAATATACACCATACACATCATGCACTAGTCATAGTTTCATTGAGACAACATAGGCATGTTGGTTTACTTCGAATGGTTTAAAAGTGTGTAACTTTAAAAGAGTTATCCCTCTATCATTGAAACCCTAAATTGGTCTAAATAGCAATGAATGAGGTTATTTCAATCATCTTACATTGTTATCAGATAATACCAACCATTGATCATCAAAATTAACTTGATTGTTTCATAGAAGAAATGCTTTCAATATATATATCAACAATTTATGGTAAAAAAAATTGAAAAAAAAATTAAAATACAAATGTTTAATAAATGTATTATAAAATTTGATAGTTATAAATAAAGTAGTTAAATATATAATAGGGGGTTGCTCCCACAGTGTGTTGGGTATGTTGTGGCATTGTTGATATTGACACCAAGGTTCAAATCCCTAGTGGGCTACTGTGATCGTAGGCTTGTGCCTTTGTTAATCTATTGTGCTTGCAGATTGTGAACCATTATGGTGTTCATGTCGGTGGTTTCACAAGCATTCAAGCCTGTGTCAGACCCTCACTGGGCTAGTGTGCCCGTGGGCTCTGTGCCTTCAATGGGCTACCATGCTCACAAGTCTAGATGGTTGTTGTGCATTCATGTCATATATGAGGTCCCCCATTTGTGACATCACTGATTCATAACTTCAATAAAAAACGTGTACCAATCAAAATAAAATAAAAAGCAAAAATAAAAAATTAAACATATAATAACCTACAATCAAATTACAAATAATCCAAAATACAATTAAAAGATAAATATAACTATTATAAAATATTTGAATACATAAATATGATAATTATTAAGATGTGTAATAGTCAAAAGTAAATTATGAGTAATAAAAATATAATTACCATACATCAATTTTTAACATAAATAAAATGTTAAATTATTTGGCAATTACCTAAACCAAATATTTTTCAACATCTCTTGGCCTTCCAATTTCTTCTTCAACATCTTTGACGAGTTCTTTATAACATTTTCATTCGCATTGATTGAAATGCGAAGACCCGTGTCGAGGCAAATACCATAAACCAATGGGCGTTAAATCGATAGGTAGAAGTTTGCATCGTCGTGAGCGTGGGGTAAGGACCAAAGATTAAATGTTCCCGCACACGACACCCCATTGAACTACTATTTCACCTTATCACGGCGATGACAATCGTCATGTTTTTCTAGAACCCCTCTCTGTAGATAAGAAAGTCCAGTCCACTTCGCTTTGTTCTAGGAAACCAACAACCTTCTGGGTCTCCCATCTTACTATTTATGGTCCTCAGCCAGGCTGTGCATCTTCAATCCTCTCTGTTTCCTTCTACTAATGGTAGTGCAGCTCCCTCTCTTTCTTCATTCAAATATCATTCCGGTAATCTATCACAAGGCTTCCTTACTCGGGCTTTCATGGAGTGCAATGCATCAATTGGAGCCTTCCACGGGCTGCATCTTATGCCGAAGAGGACTTCTGCAGGAGTTTCCAGTGTAAGAATTGGAGGGACGCCAAAGAAGTCTGCACATAAACCACTGACAACTATTAAGGCGTCTCAATCTCAATATACCGCTTCTTCTTCTTCCTATTGTTGTTCTGATTCGTTGTATCAAGTGTTGTCTGTCCCACAGAACGTGAGTGCGAGTGATTTAAAGAGCGCATACCGTCGAATGGCTCTCAAATACCATCCTGATGTCTGTCCTCCTGCAGAGAAAGAGGAGTGTAGCAGAAAGTTCCTTAAAGTTCAGGAGGCTTATGAAACTCTGTCGGATCCTCTCCTCCGCCAGGATTACGATTGGAGATTGCAAAACGGAATGGATATCAACGTCCGTGGAGAAAGATTGGAGAGTTCTAATAATGCGTGGGAAGCTCAGCTGATGGAATTGATAAAAAGAAGATCTGGTTATGATTCATCGTCTTGGGGCAGCAGAATGAGAAGACGAAACCAACAAACAACTGCGGCTGCTTCTTCATTTTCTCTGCATTGTATTCTTAAGTGTTGGTTCTAAATTGAAATTTTGAAAGCGGAAATCAATTTAACGACTATTATATGTCCTCTGTGAATTGCCATCAAATGTTTATTATGGATTATTTACTCAGCCTCGAAATTGATGGTCCGTAGCCTGTTTTTTGTGTTTTAGACAACATATTATGGGAAATATTTTATTTGCACTTAAATATTGAGCAGAGTATAAATTTTCGTAAGTATATATATATATACAGATCTCTAAGTGGATAAAATGACTTTAAAATAGGTTAGAATAAAATTAAACCCAATTAATTTAAATAAATAAGTTAAAACTGATAAGTAAATAAAGTATAAAGAAGTTGAATAAATTTTAAACTAATGAAAAGAAAAATATATATATAATTTTTTAAATATTGACGGGATGAAATAATGTTGATGTTATAGAATATTATTTTATTTTCTTTTTCAAATTGATGTGTCTCAATTTGATATCTAGGAGGTATTTTCCACATTGTGTCAAATTGTGATATTGCTATCAAGATTCAACCGTGTAGTTTTACGACTCAAACTCATTGACCCATGTTTCATGAATAGTGGTTCACAACAACCCATCTCTAATGATAATGAATGGTCCACTTAATACTCATTGCATCTAGATGATGCTCACAGAAGTGAAACACTGGAACTTCTCGAAAAGTCATCCATCCTAATACTGTCGGTGGACCTCTACTTGCTTTCCAAACAAAACCAAGTTCAAAATCCGCTAATGACATGTAGAGACTAGACTAAACTAATTACCGAATACTAATCCTAAACAATTATCCTTCATCTGAACTTTTTACAGTCATTTCCTGTTTCACCAAAGTCAGAACTTGTAGAGAGTTTCGTGGAAGGTGATAAATTCCTTCCTATTCAATTGAAAACTCTCGGAGCTTGACTCTGATAAATTGCTTGACTACTAACGTGTTATTGTTAAATTGTATTTTGTCAGTACTGTTTAATTTCAGTTTTAATTCAAAGATTTGGGTTTCCCCGCATGTCGATTAAGTCTTTCTGGTGGAAAATGACAGGTGAGGATTTTATTAGCTTCCAAATTGACTTTTCGTGCAGGGCGGTTTCATTGTAGTTCATGTATGTCCATTCAATTGACTTTTTAAGTCACATGAGATCATTCTATTACTAGGTTGGTCTAGCACGGCATTTTTAGAGTGATGAAAGTATGTGGTTTATATGTCATGATATATGGCGTTATTTCCTTTGATGTAATTTGTTTGCGACTTTTTTTCAAAATATATAATATTTTTATTGAAATAAGAAATTGTTCAATGTCTAATTAATAATTACTTTAATTTTTAAGTGAATTATTTATTGAGTTTAAAATAAATTATTTATGTTTATGAAGAGGATTTGTGTGAATTACTATTTATAAAATGTGGGTCAAACTAATAACTTTTAAAATTAGGTAGTTTAACTCTCACAAAACATCATAAGAGAAATTTTATGTTCACCTACCAATGAATTATGATTATGTATTTTTAAAAAGTGTTGAAATGGTCAATATATATTAATTTATGTTTATGAAGAGGATTCGTGTGAATTACTATTTATAAAATGTGGGTCAAACTAATAACTTTTAAAATTAGGTAGTTTAACTCTCACAAAACATCATAAGAGAAATTTTATGTTCACCTACCAATGAATTATGATTACGTATTTTTAAAAAGTGTTGAAATGGTCAATATATATTAAAAGAAATATTAAGACACTAATACATGTGGATATGTAGATGTGTAATTACATTTTCCTAAGTGTATAAATTAAAAGATAACATGGTTGTAATAGAAGATCACTTTACAAATTCTAAGAGTATTTGAAATAATAAAAAATAAAAAATAAAAAAATCAATAAATTGCATATACATATTTTACAAAATTTATTATTTTTAAAAAGGCACAAAAGTGAGGTAGTGGCTATCCAGCCCACAAATGAATCTGCCTACCCCATCATGCATCATCCTGCATACCATGCTCAACTACATGCAATGAATACAGATTTATTTTAATACCTATATTATATTTTTTAAAGAGCATATTGGAATTTAAAGCTCTGTTTTTTGCTTTTGCACAAACGCAACATTGATGGACAGTTAAATCCGTATTCATTGTATGCAGTTGACGATGGTATGCAGGATGATGCATGATGGGGCAGACATCCATGCCTCAGTGCATTTGTGGGGCTGAATAACCACTGCCTAAAAGTGAAATAGATTCAAGTTAGACATCTTTATGACCACTTCATGGTTCCAAAAGTATCATAACTAAATGCACATATATCCATACTCTAATTTCCACTTGATGTCTCTCATTTAATTAGTGTACCTCCATAAATTTTTTTTTTATCCAAATCATTATTTTAACAAAATACTAGAAACTATCCTTACAATTTTTCTACTACCACTTCATATATTTATAGTGGTTAAATTTATAACCTTTCTATATTTATTTTTTATGATATTTCTCACATGCTTTATTGCTTTCAAATATTTTTACAATTTTATTAATAATTTACCCCCCTCTCTCTATTGTTTTTTTTGTGTGTGTGTTAGGACTATAAAATTTTAAGTTCCCATGTTGAAAAATTTGCTTTGCACACTTAGAAGTGCACCTAAAAAATCTACCCCAGTGACCTACTTTGGCAGGTCATAATTCAGAGTCCATTTGTTTTCATGTCAAACCCCTTGGTGAGTGTATTAATTTGACATATTTGAACGTGTATGTATGATTTTAGCTTCTCGTGATGAGTTTTGAAAGGGTTTTGAAACGTAAAGCTGGAGGGTTTTCAGACAGTTTTGTTGTTTGTATACTCTCAATCCTACGAAGTGGCCTCCTATTCAGACTGATATTTCACAATTGCATAATCATCATGGAAAATGGATTGGTGCTCTGCATTCCCCTCATATTCATATGCTCCCTGGTCTGGTTTCAAAGCTACATGATTAGATTTGATATTTTTACGAGGTCAAAAACAAATACAGTTTGTTCTGTTTTGACATCTACATTTTCAAAATGTCTTATTAAAGAGGTCAACTTTGACCCCTAATATCTTGTGAAGAATGTGGATTGAAGGAAAACCCTCTTGCACACATACTCAATGGACCTAAATGATCTAGTGTTTCTAGTGGTAGCTTCCCAAAAGATGATTTGATATTTTTTGAGATAGTGACTTGGTGAGCCCTAATTGGTTTTTTATTGGTGCAATTGCAAAAAAGTCCGAGTGAGCGACTTTGGCATTGAATATCTTGCACCTCGAGATCTATTTTCCTGAGTTGTTTGTTGCATTGAGTTCTTGGTTTAAATGTCTACATGCTTGTACATTTTCATGACTTTAGGAGGTTATTTGACTAGTTTTCCAGGGCGATTCTAGAAGCCACTTGACCTGTTTTGACTATTGTGCAAAGTGCCTGAATGAGGATTTTGCTGGTTGCCTACTTCAAATTTTTCATGTCAGATACATTCAAAGGAAGTGTCAGGTCAATTGAGGATGAAACTTGTTTCAAAACAAAAAAAATAAGTTAGGCCCACAAGGGGACCCGACTTATGGCACGCAATTTGAGGACAACTTATTAGTCAAGAGGGCAACAGTTCATGAATTTTAAAGTGCCTACAAGAATACAAATAAGGCCAATATAAGGGGCACAATGATGCTTTCATAGATTTTTTTATAATCAAAGAAAAACCAAGGCAGTAATTTGAGTCACTATTTAATCTTGTTTGGTTGTTTGAATAGCTACGTGATACTAGAAAAGCAAATCAATTATATAGTCTAATATTTTTAGGGTTTCCTAAAAATGTGGCTGCATATTCTTCAATTAATCGGGGATGCACTTAAGATGGGTAAAATTCATCAAATGTTTGTGTATGTTTATCAACATGGAAATTAAATAGATGACTAGTTTGAAGCAAAGGAAACAGTTAATGCTACACCAAGTGGCTTAGCTGTAATTTTCCAGTTCCTCCAAATTTAGCTAAAAGGTTGCTTCAAGAAATTTTTTGAGCAGCGTGGTGTCAATCTTGAAGTTATATATGTTATATCTCGGTGGTTTAAAATAGAAGTTGGGTGCTACTTTGTACGACTTGCTTGAAGATGTGAAGGACGAGTTTAAGAATAGGTATCCCATACATATCCACAGTGTGAAATCTTGCCTGTTGGATTGTGACAAGAAGAAGATTGTGAAAATCAATCACAACAAGGAAAAAACAAGATTGTTAGAACAATAAAACAATATTTCTCTTATTTTAGAAAAAGAACAATTTTTTGCTTTTAGAAGAAAGATTTCATTTATCTTTGAAAGAATAAATCTGATTTTTATTCTATGTTGAGAGATTCATTGTTATCTTCAAGAGGTTTTAAATATGTGTTCTCTTGAAGGGAAAAATAAGTGAATTATACAGCAATATTGCTGCAGCTGTGAAGATTGTAGATGTAATTGATTTTCCCCTGAGCAATAAGATTACCAATACTTGCCCCGTGGATGTTTCCTTGGAAAATTGTCAAGGTTTTACCACGTAAATCTATGTATTTTCATTTGTTCTGTTATTCTTCTTTATTTTTCTCGTTAATTCTTTGCATCTAATTTGTGCTGTAAATCTAATATCTCTGGGTTAAAGCTTCCGCATTTATAACAAATGGTATCAGAGCAATTTTTTTTGTAGCAACTGTGTTAGAATTTGGTGTTGATTCTACAACATCAAATGGAAAAGGTTTCAAATACAAGATTTGAGGTGGAGAAATTTAATGGAAAGAATAATTTTGAGCTTTGGAAACTCAAAATGCATGATTTGTTAGTGCAGCAAGGTTTGCACAGGGCATTGGTAGGAAAATCAAAGAAACCTGCAGATATGTCTAATGAGGACTAGGAAGATCTGGATATGAGAGCTCTTAGCACAATTCGTTTGTGTTTGGCTGATGAGGTTCTTTTTAGTATTGTTGGAGAAAGTACAGCTGCAGGCTTATGGAGCAAAATGGAGAGTCTTTATATGACAAAAATCCTTGACAAACCGGATCTACTTGAAGAGGCAATTGTATAGTTTGCGAATGAAGGAAGGTATAAAAATTGCTAATCATTTAAATGTTTTCAATACTCTTATTTGTCAATTATCTAGTATGGATGTAAAAATCGAAGATGAAGACAAGGAAGTTACTCTTTTGTGCTCATTGCTTGATTCCTGGAATCACTTAGTCACTTCTATTAGCTTTAGCACAACTGACGCCCTTGAATTTGATTCTGTTGTGGGAGCTTTGTTGTCTGAAAAGGTGCGTAGGAAGTCTAATACAGAAACCTCCACATCGGAAGTAATGGTGGCTAGAGGTCGATCCACAGAAAAAGGGGAGAATTCGAGAGGAACATCCAGATCTAAGTCAAAAGGAAAAAAGGGTAAAGGAAAATGTTGGTATTGCAATAAATCTGGGCATCTCAAGAAAGATTGTTGGAAGAGGAAAGAAGAGAATGATGACTCCAAAAATGAAGCAAATTCGGCTGAGACAAGTTCATGTATGGTTGATGAGGTATTATCTGTTTGTGGTTTTTCACAACGTGATGAGGATTGGTTATTAGATTCTGGTGCTTCAAATCATATGTGTCCACATAGAAATTGGTTTCTACTTACCAAGCTATTGATGGTGGTGTTGTTCTTGTGGGAAACAATGCTTCATGTAAAACTGTTGGGATTGGGAGCATTAAGATTAAAATGTTTGATGGTGTTGTAAAAACATTAACAGAGGTAAGACATGTACCAAAACTTAAAAGGAATTTAATTTCTTTAGGAGTTTTAGATTCTGGTGGTTATAAATTTTCTGGTCAAGGTGGAGTGTTGAAAGTATCCAAAGGAATTTTGGTGGTCATGAAGGCTACAAAAGTTGGAAACCTTTACAGACTAAATGGGAATACTGAGATAAATGAAGCAGCGGTGGTATCTAAGGAAACAAATGATTCTACTCGTTTATGGCATCAATGTTTGGGTCATATGAGCAAGAAAGGGCTAAAGGTACTGGTAAATCGTATGTTACTTCCAAATTTAAAGTCTTTGAATTTGAATTTTTACAAGCATTGTGTCTTTGGAAAGCAGTGTAGACAGAAGTTTAAATCAGGTAGTCATACAAGTAAGGGTGTTCTAGACTATATTCATTCAGATGTTTGGGGACCATCCCTTATAGTTTCTTTTGGAGGAGCTTCATATTTTGTGACATTTATAGATGATTACTCTAGAAAGGTGTGGGCCTATATTCTTAAGAGTAAAGTTGATGTGTTTGGTGTATTCAAGCAGTTTAGAGCTTTGGTTGAAAAGAATACTGGTAGATCAATCAAATGTTTAAGAACAGATAATGGAGGCAAGTTCACATCATTAGAGTTTGAAAATTATTGTAAGGAAGTTGGGATTGAAAGGCATAAAACCACAGTTTACACTCCTCAGCAAAATGGTGTTGTTGAACGCGTGAACAAGACTCTTCTAGAAAGAGCAAGGAGCATGCTTAATAATGCCAAGTTGGAGCAAGAGTTGTGGGCAGAAGTAGTTAATACAACATGCTATCTGATAAATCGGTCACCATCAGTTGCAATAGATTGTAAGATTCCTGAAGAGGTATGGACAGGTCATTCATGTAATTATTCAAATCTAAAATTTTTTGGTTGTGATGCATATGCTCTTATTTCAAAGGATTAGCGTTCTAAATTAGACCCCAAATCTAAGAAATACATTTTTTTTGGTTATGGTGATGGAATTAAGGGATATAGATTGTGGGATCCTACTACCCAAAAGATCATCATTAGCAGAGATATAGTGTTTGATGAATTTTCTCTAATAAAATCAGACATTGTAGAAGTTGATTTGGAGTAGGAACAAGTACCTCAATATCAACAAGTTCAGTTGGAAACTCAACCATCTACAAAAGATAGGGAGCAAGAAGAAGCTTCTGAAGATGAAGATGTAGATGTGAATGCAGGAAATATACAGGAAAATGTGGAAATACCACAACCATCTCTAAGGAGATCTACACGAGTCAGAAATCCTCCTAAAAGGTATGATGATTTTGTTTCATCTATTGCTTTGATTTCTAATGATGGGGAACCAAGTTGTTATCAGGAAGTAATGGATGGCACTGAAAATGCTAAATGGAAAATAGCAATGAAAGAAGAAATCAATTCCTTGGAGAAGAATAAAACATGGGACTTGGTAGAACTTCCAAAGGGTAGGAAAGTTGTTGGTTGCAAATGGGTCTACAAACTGAAGAAGGGTGTTGATGATAAAAATGAAAGGTACAAGGCAAGACTGGTAGCAAAAGGATATTCTCAAAAGGAAGGTATTGATTTTCATGAAATTTTTTCACCAGTTGTTAAGCTTATTTCTATTCGGGTTGTTTTAGCATTAGTTGCATCACTTGATCTTGAGTTGGAACAACTAGATGTTAAAACAACATTTTTACATGGAGATTTGGATGAGGAGATATATATGGAACAACCAGAAGGGTTTGTTCAAGATCACAACAAGAAATTTGTTTGCAAACTCAAGAAGTCGTTGTATGGCCTGAAGCAATCACCCAAGCAATGGTACAAGAAGTTTGATTCCTTCATGGTGAGCCAAAACTTCACAAGAAGTGAGTATGACCATTGTGTTTACTTTAAAAGTTTGGAAAATGGTTTATTCATTATCTTGGCATTATATGTTGATGATATGCTTGTAACAAGCAAAAGCATGGTTGAAATTAATAAGTTGAAGGCTCAGTTGGCTAGGACATTTGATATGAAGGATCTAGGAGTAGCAAAACAAATTTTGGGCATTGAAATACATAGAAACAGGGAACATGGTAAGCTTTGGTTATCACAGAAGAAATATGTGGAGAAAATCCTCACAAGATTCGGTATGCAAAATGTGAAACCAGTAAATATCCCTTTAGCTTCCCATTTTAAGCTTTCTTCAAGTTTATGTCTTAGTAATAAGGAAGAAAAGGATTATATGTCTTGTGTACCATATGCTAATGTAGTAGGAAGTTTAATGTATGCGATGGTATGTACGAGACCAGATATTTCACATGCAATTGGTGTTGTCAATAGATAAATGTCAAATCCAGGAAAAGGGCATTGGGCAGCAGTGAAATGGGTGCTTCGGTATCTTAGAGGCACAAGTGATTATTGTATCACCTATAATGGTTGTAGTGATTCACTATGTGGTTATGTTGATTTAGATTTTGCAGGTGATTTGGACAAAAGGAGATCCACTTTGGGTTATGTCTTTACTCTTGCAGGTGGAGCTATTAGTTGGATGTCAAAGCTTCAAGAAACAGTTGCTTTATCCACAACTGTGGCAGAGTATATGGCTGTCTCACATGCATGTAAAGAGGCAATTTGGTTGAAGGGTCTTTTGGGTGAGCTTGGAAAAGTGTAGGACAAAGTGATTATATTTTGTGATAGTCAAAGTGCTATCCATTTGGCCAAAAATCCAGCTTATCACAAAAGTACCAAGCATATTGAAATTAAGTACCATTTTGTAAGACAGGTTATTGATGGAGGTGGAATAACCCTTCAAAAGGTTCATACACCTAAAAACTGTGCAGATATGTTTACTAAACCAGTACTGGTAGAGAAGTTGAAATGGAGTGTGGCTTCTATTGGTTTGCAAAAGGGGTGATGTATGGGCTTGGGCAAGTATTAGGTAAATTGTTGTCAAGGTGGAGATTGTTGGATTGTGACAACAAGAAGAAGATTGTGAAAATCAATCACAACAAGGAAAAAACAAGATTGTTAAAACAATAACAATCTTTCTCTTATTTTAGAAAAAGAACAGTTTTTTGCTTTCGAAAGAAAGATTTCATTTATCTTTGAAAGAATAAATCTGATTTTTATTCTATGTTGAGAGATTCATTATTATCTTCAAGAGGTTTTAAATATGTGTTCTCTTGAAGGGAAAAATAAGTGAATTGTACAACAATATTGCTGCAGCTGTGAAGATTGCAGATGTAATTGTTTTTCCCCTGAACAATAAGATTACCAATACTTGCCCCATGGAATTGTCAAGGTTTTACCACGTAAATCTGTGTATTTTCATTTGTTCTGTTATTCTTCTTTATTTTTCTCATTACTTCTTTGCATCTAATTTGTGCTGTAAATCTAATATCTCTGGGTTAAAGCTTCCACATTTATAATATTGCCTTCCTAAGGATCCTACATAGTTGTGTGGTGTGGAGGTTATACAGGCAGAAAGACTTTAATCGGTCATCAAGTTTGAACAATTGTCTCTAGGACAATAGATCTAGTGTGTTGGTATACCCATTGATGAAGCGCAACCTAAATGATAAAGGCACACACATTGGGCTACCTATTTCTCAACCACGACTACTTTCAGCATCAGTAGTTGTAAATGGATTGCACAAACAGAATGTGTCTACCCCTCAAGTACATATTCCTTCAATTACAAATAAATAAAAGACACTATTAAAGCTGCACTAAATGAATCAATTGCGAATAATTCTTATGTGGAAATTCCACTTAGGAGTTGGAATTATTCTGCAGCTTGTCGCCATGAGGGGAGAAGTTCAAAGAACGAGGAAGCATACCTTGAGAGGGCTCGAAAATTGTTTTGTCAAATGTTGGCAGAGACGAGGCATTGTTTGCGCTGTAAGGGCAGCCATTGGTGCTTGTTGAAGGGGGTCAACTCGATGCTGCAAAAGGAAATTTCTACAGAGGTACAAGATACTGTGGAAGGAAACATCCTTGCTCGATGCCTTGATGTGCAGGCAGATCCAACGCATATTTACTCTGCACGTGGAAGCTGGTGTTTGCAGTGGCCCGAGTATGTTATGAAGCCAAATAGTAGCAAAATTGCAAGGGAATATTATTAAGAGTTGCACTTTTGGTGCCCCAAAATTTACATGCTACGCTTTGTTGTTGGCGTTGCAATCCATAATCTTTCTATCTCAATACTTCAGAGGTAGAAATGTGTTGCCGTTGGGATTCTTTGAGCAGTAGGAAAGGAGCTGCGATGGGATGAAGGTTGTGTTACATGTATCTACTGTAAATATTACTTGCCGCCATTTCCATGGTGAACAAACAAAAAGAGGAATTAGGGCAGAGGATCAATTGACGGCCAGCATTGAAGATGAAGCGTGTATAAATCTCAACCCTAGCCTGCCAACCCGCAAGAATAAATTAATGATTTCAGAAATGTTGCGGGGTGCACGAGCGAGCTTCATGTGGCTCGTGGTGGGCCCAAATGCAATATTTAAAGTTTGTAAATAGTGATGTGCCAAACCACTCACGCGTAAAATTTTTGCTTGCCCGATATTATAATTTTTTAAAGCTTTCACTATTTAAAGCCAACACTTTAAATATGAGATGAAAAGTGAAAAGCACGGGGGAAAAGAGTTTAGTGCCCATTGAATAAATTTAAGCATTCACCATTTCAAAGTAAAGACTAAGGTAAACATTTTCTTTGCTGGAAGTAAAATAAAAATGGGGCACGGTTGAAATTGCTTTGTAGCATAGTGAAAATTAAAAAGTGAAATGGCTCCATTATTGAAGCAAGAATATTTTATTTGCTGGGAAGTGAAGATGTAAAGTGCATCCAGGAAAAGAAAGAGTAAAAGATTCCACGAGAAAAATCGAGTGTTGTTAAATTCTTTGTTGTAGGGGTAAAATGAGGAGAGAAGAGAGAAGTTTTTTTTTCAATTTCTTGTTGCAAATCAAATGGAGATAAAGATTTCATGTGTCTTTCACGAGTTTATTTTAGGGTTTCTTCTTCATCTTCTCATTCTTTCTCATTTGTAAGGGTTCTAATTTTTGAAGGTCTACAAGGCAGATAGAAATTTTTAAAAACTGTAAAGTTAGGGTGAGGTATATCACTGTTAGCCATTAGTTTGATGTTTCTGTGTTTTTGTGCTTCATGAATATTTTATTTTGTGACTGTCTGCATAGTTGAGATGTGATACTCTTTAAATTCAATAATCAAGGGTTAACTGAGTTTGTCATGCACTCATTTGCTACATTTGAGTTGCATTTGTTATTGCCTTATGTTTAAAGAATAGAGTAATTGGTTTAATGAATGTAATGGGATTATTGTGTTTCTAGATGGATTTCTAAGAATGGTTATTTGATAAGTTTCAGTGGTCTTGTTATATCATAATGTGATGACATTTTCAAAGATCTTCAAAACGTGTTTAACGTTGTAGGATAAAATGATGGGTATATGACTTCATGGCCCTCTTCTTGGCACTGGTCAATCCTTGTGCATCTTTTATTTTAAGTTTGGTCCAAAATTTAAAAATCTAAAAACCCTTTTACTTTGATGTTATTTTGCTTACATGTTTAAGTTATCTCAGTTTCTGGTATCTTCACGGCATTTGAAAGAGTGTAGAGGTTAAATTTGAGAGAATTTCATCTGTCATTCCTCTATGTGTTTGAGATGGAGATATCTAACTTATGTGTTCTCAACAATGTTCAATGCAAGTGGGATTATGTTTGAATCTGGTGGAATATAAAACACCCATTACTCATATATCTGAGAACTATCCACTTTCGTAGGTTTGTAGTTTAATTCTTGGCATAAGTTTATCCTACATTGGACCTACAATTAAGAACACCCTCCTGAGTCCTATGGATCTCAAAGTGCAAAAGGCTTTCATAGCCTTTTTCATTGGACTTTCTTGTCTTCAATCTATTGATTGTGCAAATTCCTTGTCCTAAGTCTTTAATCCCCTAGCTTAGGCATTGCGCTTCTCCTTAGGGTTGAAGGTTGCAAGAAAAAATCACCAATAGTGTGCATACATGTAGTCATACATATTATTATAATTGTTATATTTACATTTCAATATTTAATTTTTTTATCTATTCACATGTTTTAATTACTGCAAAAATATATGTACATGTATATATATAAATGTGTGTATGTATGTATGTATGTATGTATGTATAAATACACACACACACACACACACACACACACATATATATATATAAAAACATATACATATGTACATGTATATATGTGTGAATTTATGTATATATGTGTCTATTAGAAATTACACTTATTTATAACTTTATAATTTATACTTAATCTATTTATAGAATTTATATTTACAATTTATATATATAGTTACACTTATATTTAAATGTTAAATTTTGACTTGAGATATTTATAGTTGTTAAATTTTGGATTTGATATATTTATAGTTGTTAAATTTAGAATCAATAAATGCATGTTTGGATATAATAACCCACTAAATGTATTTGTTAGATGTGTTATCTTCCATTAAAAACATGTTTGAGATAATACAAGAATATTATATAACTTAATAACCATGGAGAGTGCATGCCAGCAAAGATGCAAGTGTCATAGAAGAACAAATACAATTTATTTGCTATAATAATCATTATGTTAAATTTAATTTGGATGCAACTTAAGTCCATATAATTCAAAACTTAAAGAGAATCCAAGTATTACATAGTAGCAAAGTAAAATTGATTTTTTTTTAATAATACATCATCAAAATCAATAAAATAATTTTCTCTAATACTACAAAAGTTATGCATTTATTATATATGATATGATAAGTTAAATATCAACATTCAAGATAAGTGAAATGTGTAATGTAAGATTATTCTATACAAACTACAAGAAAATACAAAGATACACTCTATAATTAGCAGCTTATTTGAATATTTTGGTAAGAATGTTTTATAAATATAGATGACCCTTCAAGTTCCCTCTCATAGATTTGGAATTTTCACATATAAAGATACTAGTTTTACAAATAATTCACCATTGTGAGGTAAATAATTTAAATAGATGAATGGTTAATAGTTTGATGATGTCCTATGAGTAGAATATATACTCTCTCTCCCATGTGGACAATTTTTTTATGTGAGAATTTTTAATCTTGATACTAATGTTTGAAGGCATTTTTTATATCCCATAGAAAGTGTCATCATTTCCTCTTACAAGAGTTAGAGTTTCACATAAAAAAAAATAGTATATACTATCAAGCATGTTGATTTACTTCTCATATGTGCTTGACATTTCTAACAAAACAACAAGTATCATTGAGACAAAAGGTACTAAGGCCACAAATAATACTTTTGTATATTTTTTCATGAGAAGAAAATAACACCCAAATATTGAAACTAATATATCTACAATCTTCTAATACTAATAATGTCATAAAATAAAAGTGGAACAGTAAGAATTTTTAAAAAGAAATTAATAAATTTAATTTTAAAATTTTCAAACTGAAACATATTTGGTTTACATATAAATTTAAAGAGATTTGATATTAAAGCATGAGAAAACTTAAATATTAAAAACTAAAATATCTTCTATGCGATTAGTTTATGAGAATAAAGGAGTACAATTATTGTAACATGGCTATGGGCATTATAACATTTAGTAGTTTAATTAACTCTTTTTTTCTTCCCTTTGACTATTGCAAGGTATACAACAAGTGGAAGGAAGAATTCAATGACTAGGTAATGTAAACCTTACAATTCCTAATGTTTGTATTTATCAACTATTTCCCAAGAAAAATAGGCATCCCACTTGGAGTGGCAATCTATGCAAGTATTATAATATGTAATATGGCATAATTTAAGAATTTATCTAATGTCATGTAATACTTTTACAAGCATCTATGAAATTGTAGCATGTGTAAGATATTTATTATGCACATTAGAGTACGTAAGAGGAACTTTACAAAGTCGAAGAAAAGTTATCAAGACTTTTGACCAAAGTATGATGTGTATAAAACATCTTCCAAAGGAATAATGATTATAAAATTGAGCACCTAAGCTTGTTTCACTGGTTATGAGATGGGGAATTATATTTCATGTTAAAAAGTTGACTAATCAAGACTTAGAAATTGTAATATTAACATGATATTTGGGACCCACATTTTCCCATGTAATTTGATCACGGTTTTGTAAATTATATGTGTTTTTTAATTTTATGATTGACCTAAATTTAGATGTATGGGTGGGTGATTTAGATCTACTTCCATTTCCAAGGGGTTATGCTACTACATTGATTCTAGAAGCTAGTGATTAAATATGTTCTCTTTCTTCTAATAGAGCACTAAGACTAGATGTATTATAATTTTTTATTGTTGGTGATAAATTTAATGTTCTTTGGAGGATGAAATTTTATAAAAAAAGTTTTTTCTAGGTGTTATGTATTTTTTTCTATTATTTATTGTGCATGTCTAAATTTATTTGCATTACTTAGATCTCATTAGATTAATATAAGGATTGTCGATTTTGATTTTATTTGATATAAGATCTAGGTTTTGAATTTTTATTACTAATGAAGTTGTAAACATAATACCTTTTATAATATATAGGGGTGTGTGCAGATCATCATGGAAAAAACAAGCCCTTAAGTGGCAAAAAATTTAGAAAAATCAGAATTAGACAACTTGATGTAAAAATTTGAATAAGTTATCTAAATTACTTCAAAAAAATGTAAAAATAGAATCTATAGCAAATTGAATATAGTTTCTAAACTATTAGGTTTTATTTTTTTTTTAAATCTATTTGGTGAAAATTTGAAATTTCAATGCAATAGTACTTAAATTTTAGGAAAAAAGTAGGTGTTTGTCGACCACCCTAACCACAATAAAATGATAATATTTTCTTATAAGATTTTAGATATAAGTAGAGGAATCATGTCCCAATGTGATGCATTTTTTTGTAATTTTTTCCTAGTAAATAATTAATTATGATTCTTCTTTTTACAACTTTTAAAAAATATAAAACTTGTATGTCGACCTTAACTTGGTCAAAACTTCATGAAATTCAATTTTTAATCCTATATTAAATATGAAGCATAGAATGTGAGACATGTTTCAGATTCAAAAATTGTGATACCATTTGAAAGCTATAGATGTTTTTCAATCAGCCTATCAATTGGCACTTTAGTTATAATTCAAATAGAAAATGAATAATAATTATTTATTAAATTCGAAGTAAAAAATAATTTATATTGGTGGAAAGTTGAGAATTTCCTTTAAAAACCCTTTTTTCTTTCATGAATTTTGGCTTAAAAAAGGTCGTCAACCACATACCCTACACATACCTATCATATCACCACTTTTTGGCCCATCATGATCCTCCACATACCCATAGAATACATATTCATTTATATTTTCACATTGTCAAGAGGAAAGATAGATCAATAGTTATAGATAAACTAGTCTAATGTGTTCACATGTTTCTAACTTCACAAGAAATTTAATTCCTTCCCACACTATCTATAGTATACATTGTATGAAATTTATTTCTACTTCTAAATAGAAATAGTGAACTATCAATTTTTGGCTCTTAGGACTTCTCTTACTCTTCCAAGGTTTTTCACCTAAAAGGAGAGAGTTAGGCCAAAAATACTATATGGTTCATTTAAATTATGCCTTGTGGAATGTTTTCTAAACTAAATGAAGTACACTAAATGAAATCAATTGAGCTAAATGAATGAAAACGAATGCTAAACTAAGATTTACACTATGTTTGAAAACATGTGATATATAAAAAGCGTGAAAGAATGAATAAAAATGAAAATCAGACCAAACAAAATGTTGTTTCTTAGAATTTATCCACCTGGTAAACTGTAGAAGGTTGGAAAATGATCTAGAAGACTGTCAAAATTTGAACTTGGGCTAACTGAGACTCATTCACCACCTTGGGCGAATCAATCCTAGATCAGGACTTTTCTACACATAACCTGTTTTCTAATGGTTGGGGATCTAGAAATGTATCTATCTCAAATTTTCATCCTAGGAGGGACTCATTCGCCATGCATATTGAATTATTCCACTTTATGATTTCTGCAATTACAAAATTGTATCTGGCACCTTGACACATGTACAAAATTTTTTGATGGAAACCTAATTTTGAAACTCAAAAAATTCCCACAAAACACTTTAAAATTATTTGTATAATGGGGGGTTTTCCTTAGTCAAACCCCTAGTTGGATAATTAAACCTTCAAAAGAGAAAAATCTGCATAAGCCCTAGCCTTAGATATGTTGAAGATTAGGAAAGTCTAAATCATGACAAAACCCTATTCTATTGATCAAGAATAAGATATGCAAGAATGATTTATATGATGCAAGATCTCAACCCTAGAAATATCACAACACATGAAAAAGAGGGATGCAATGACATGAAAATATAAATAAGATAAAAACCTTAATTTGAAGATAGAGTAACAATGGAAGAAATGCCCACTAAATGTTAGTAAAGAAAAAGAAAATCACTCAGAAAATCCTAAGACTGTATGGAGAAAGAAAAATGACAGTGAAGGTCAAGCAAGCAACACCAGTGAGGAGGCTAGTAGGAAAAATGAGACTTAGAGGAATACCTCAGACAATATTGATGAAACATAATCTAAGGATCACCAAACAAGAGCAGAAAATAATAATGGTTCAAGGGAAGATGAGGAAAAAACATTGGAAAATATGGAGGAAAGGAATAGGGATGAGGACTTAGTCTCCTCTACTCTTAAGATTTTACTAGAAGAAAAAGAAAATAGGTTTCCTGGATTGGAGGATATTCCTATCCAGGGTTTGTCTTTAGATATTGGCATCCCAATCCAGAACACGACTTCTGTTAAATTCTCCCCTTTGAGTGATCCTCTGAAAAAATCAACCCTGGACTTTGTAAAGGACACCTTTGAAGATCTGAGCCAAGATATTGAACTTTCGAGTGAAAATATGAATCAACCTAGGAATGGCCTAATGGATACCCTCCCTTGGGAGCAAAGAAGAATGAATGACAAGGAATGGGATTCTGGTAGAGAGATGGAAAGCCAAGAAGACAGTGAATGGGAAGAAGTCCTCTCTCGTTCTAAGAAAAAGAAGGAGAAAAGAAAACATCAGAATACTCAAACTGGAGTTATTACCAGAACAAGAGCAAAGGAAAATTATGGTGCCACTAAGTTTTGCCAGGGTAGAAGATCGAGAAAATGGCAGAGAGAGCATGAAAGCTTTCAGGACATAGCAGATGGTGTTCAAAAGACCATTATGGAGATCCACCAATCCCCTAGTAAGACATGAAGATTATGTCCTGGAATAGAAGAGGGCTAAATAGCCTTCACAAGAGGGATGTTTTGCACAATTTTGTTAGGGATCATAAACTAGATATTCTCCTCATCCAAGAAATTAAAATGCCAAAAGAAAAGGTGGAGAAGATCAAAATATTTTAGAACTATGGGACTCAAGGAAATAGTTCAGATGGTGCGTCAGGAGGCATAGCTACTTTTTGGAACCAGAACTTCATCAAAGGGGAACCATTGTTGGAAAGCAACAATCATGTGGCTACTAAATTCACACATATCAGAGATAACTTTAGCTAGATTCAGTCGAATATCTATGCTCCCAATGGGAAAGGAGCTACAAAATCTTTGTGGGATGAGCTCTCAACTTTCCGCAATTTTTTTGATAATGACCACTAGATAGTCATGGGAGACTTTAACACACCCCTTCTAAATGAGGAGAAATTTGGAGGGTCTCAGGTGAATCAGGAGAGTAAGTCTAATATTTTTTATTTCATCAACAATAAGGAGCTGATTGATATGGACTTGCAATGGGACTAGTACACATGGTCGAATAGAAGAACTGGTAAGGATCTAATTCAAGTTAGGTTAGATAGAACCTTAATTTCTCATTAGTGGATCTTAAGCTATTTTTTCTCTCTTAAAGCTCTCTCTAGAGATGGGTCAGATCACTTTCCTATAATTTTTGTGCCAAACCCTATAAAGGTGAAGAAAAAATCTCCCTTTAGATTCAAAAGAATGTGGCTATCCCATCCCCTAATCTCAGATGAAATTAGGAAATGGTGGAATATTGAAGTTCTGGGAACTACTATATTCAAAATTGCTAAAAGGCTTAGAGAAGTCAAACACAATTTAAGAAGATGGAAAAATGAATCCTTTCGAAACATTTTTGGAATTAAATTTAAACTTCAAATGAAGTTGGCAGAGATCCAGTATAAAATCTAGAAGGAAGGATACATTGAAGATATCAAGGATAGATAAAATGAGTTGCTAGTGAAGATGCACGACATAATAGCAAAAGAGGAGGAGTTCTAGAGGCAAAGATCAAGGGTGTTATGGCTCTCTACTAGAGATCGAAATACTAGGTACTTCCATTTATCTACTTCAAAACACAGAGCTGCCAATAGAATCACTTCCATAGAAGTTAATGGTACTAGATTTGAGGAAGAGGAAGACATCAAAAAGCAAGTTGTCCTCTTCTATAATAATCTTCTTTTGGTGAATGGGTAATTCAATCAAAATGATCAAGATTTTCTATTAGAGGCCATCCCCAAGGTTGTCATTAGGGAAGACAATGAAAAGCTGGCGGCCATTCCCACTATGGAGGAAATCAGAAAAGCCATTTTTTCTTTTGAAGGAAACAAGGCCCTTGGGCCTAACAGATTTCCTATGTTCTTTTTTCAATAGTTTTGGGAAATTGTGGAAAATGATGTTGTGAATGTGGTAAAGGAATTCTTTAGTTCCAAAAGGTTCCTTAAGGAACTGAATGCTACTTTTGTGGTTCTCATTCCTAAGAAACTAGGGGCAATAGAGTTTGAGGCGTTTAGACCCATTAGTCTTTGCAACTCTCTCTATAAAATAATCTGTAAGGTGTTGAATTCAAGGATCCTTTCTATCCTTCCTTCCTTGATTCCCGCTCAGCAAAATGGATTTGTTCCTGGAAGGAAAATATTAGACTCAATAGTCATAGTGGATGAGAATATTCATTCACTTGTAGAATCTAAAACTGAAGGGTTTCTTCTCAAGTTGGATATCTCCAAAGCATACGACTGTGTGGACTGAGAGTTTTTATTCAAAATCTTGAGGGGGTTTGGATTCAGTAGTAGAGTCATTCAGTTGGTGAATCAATTGGTTACCACTATCTCCACAACCATCATTGTTAATTGATATCCTTCTAGTTTCTTTCAAAGTTCAAGTGGCTTAAGACAAGGTGATCTGATCTCTCCTATTTTGTTTACTATAATGGCTGAAAGCATGGGAAGGAATCTAAAGAGATTGATTGAACAAAGGTCCTTATTGGTCTTAATCCTTCTTCCATAAATTTAATATGTTCTCACCACTAGTTTGTAGATGAAACTATGCTGATGGGTAGATCTTTCGTGAATGAGGCTAAGACTTTAAAAAAAAAATTGGTTGTTTATAAAAAAGTGACTGGATAGAAGGTTAATAGATAGAAGAGTTCCATCTTTTTCTTTAATACCCCTAAGGATAGATAGGTCAAGATCGCTAGAATCCTTGATTATAGGGTGGATTCTTTACCTTCTTCCTATCTTAGAATTTTTTTATGCCTTAAACCTCTGGATTCCTTTTGGTGCTCTTTGGTTGATAGATTCAGAAAGAAATTGGGTGGTTGCAAAGGAGCTCTTCTGAGCCAAGCTAGAAAAGTTCAGCTTATTAAAGCTTCTCTTTAGAATCTTCCTATTTATGCCTTAAGCCTCTTCAAAATCCCTACCAAACACACAGAGGCCATTGAAAAGATCCATAAAAGATTCCTCTGGTCTAGAGTGGAGGAAAGAAAGAGAATGCCTTTTATAGGGTGGGATTTGGTTTACAAACCAAAGACATTGGGGGGTTTAGGTCTTAGAAAAATTAGAATAATTAACAAAACTCTTCTAGCCAAACAAATATGGAGATCTTTCTCGTCTAGAGGATAATGGAGAGATATTTTAAAAATTAAATATATGGTTGATGGTATGACCCTCAAAGCTCTACTAGATTCTCTTGTCCTCCCACATGGTTCAACTTGCTGGAATGATATGATTGCTGGTAGAAAAATTATGGAATCTAGGACAAGAGGGCACATCAGAAGTTGTAATCAAGCTAGATTTTGGGAGGATAAATGGCTCTTTAAGGAATCCCTTATTAATATTGAAAGATTCAACAGATGGGTAGAGCAATGTAAAGTTGCTTTTGAGGAACTTGTTAAACATTACTAGTTTGAAGGAGATTGGGTGAACTCATGTGTGATAAGTCAAGACTTGGCTCAGCTTCAATCCTCCTTAAAGGCTGTCAGGATGGGACAAAATCAGGAGGATGGCACTCTTGTATGGATGTATAACCCTTTAGGTAACTATTTTGTCTATTCGACTGTCTCTTTGTTGTCCCTTTCTCAAGCCCCCCATCCCTTCTGGTTGAAAGCTTGGATTAAACACCTAACTCCAAAAGTTAATATCTTCTTCTGGATAATGCTTCAAAATAAGGTTCTCATGGTGGATAATTTTTGTAAATGAGGATTTCAAATTCCCAATAGATGCTACCTCTATAACAGTGAGGCAGAGTTAGCCAACCACTTATTCCTCCACTATCTGTTTGCCAACTTAATATGGGGAAAACTATTAGCTATATGGAATCTCTCCTGGGTTTTTCCCCAGACTATTGAAGAGTTCTTACAATGGAAAGCTCCTACTCAAAACGCCATATTCAAAGGTTATGGGCCTTCTTATTCCCTTTTGTTGCTTGGGGTGTGTGTAAGCAACACAATAATAGACTTTTTTAGGGACAAGGAGATGTCAACGAATAATATTTTTGAGAAAAAATTTAGACTCATAAAGGAAAAATTTAATGTAATTCCTCAAAAATCTCCTAATCTAGAAGATGTGGTGTGCAATCCCTATGATTTAAGGATTGAAAAATATTGGGATATTAAAGTGGACATCTCTTTTGCTTCCAAGCCTACTAAAAAAAGTAGGGAGGGTGTTCGCTAGACCTTTCCCCCAAATGGCTGGTCTAAGGCCAACTTTGATGGAGCTACGAAGGGAAACCCAGGTTTGGTTGGAAGTGGAGGTGTTCTAAGGGATTAAAATGATAACTTTATTGCGGTTGTGGCTATATCCCTTGGCCATCAAACCAACCATGTGGCGGAGGCTATAGGAGCTTTTCAAGTTTTAAAGTTAGCTTATAATCTGAATATAAGAAACTTATGGCTTGAAGGAGATTCTAAAAAATATTATTGATTGTATTTTAGGAAGGACCCCACCCTCATGGACGATAAAAAATTGGATAGATGAAGCAGAGTCTATTCTAGACAAATTTGAAAAAGTTAAAGTTTCACACGTCTACAGGGAAGCTAATAGTGTGGTAGACTACTTTGCGAATGAAGGGGTCAAGAAGCGAGGTTTGAACACGTGGCAAAATTATAGAGACTTGAGAACCGAAGTTAGGGCATTACTAGACTATGATGCTACACATGGGAAAGAGAAAAATACAATTAATGATTAAAGAGAAAGGGACCAAGTACATCAAAACCAAGAGATCTTATGGGGTCGCGTCATGTTACTTAGAAGGGAAGAAAAAGTGGCACACTTTGTGGGTGCATTGGAACAACTGTATTATTCTGCAATAAGTCCTTGGTGCTAGTAGAGTCTCTAGAAAGGAGAAAATGAAAATGGGGGGGATAGGAAAAGAGTTGAGCCTAAAAGTTATGAGGTGCACACTAAGAATGAGAAATTTTGGGAGCAGATTGGAAAAGGTGGGCTAGTCCCATATCTGGAAAAACTTCATGGGACCAACTCTGTGGCTACGAATTACTTCGAGAACTGGAACAATGGCGAAATCATTCTCTTTGGAAGAAAGATGAAGCTAGATGATCAAATTATAGGGGAGATTACCAAAATTTCTACTGAGGGTGTGAATTTTTATCATGACAGAAGGTTCTCTGACGAGGCAGTCATCAAATTTCCCAAGAAGGACAAGGAGAAATTAAAATTGGTTAAAATCTCTAACAACTACTTCAAAATTGATACTATCAGGTGTTGTGGAGAAAGGTGCTTCGTGTTATCATAGAGTATATCACTTTGCACAAGAGATTTACTAGAGTGTATGGGCATCATTTCACCATTCTCAACCACTTCTGCCATAAGGTATGAATTTATTTGCCACAATACTTGTTACTTTTGTTGAGTAATAGCCTTGAGGACCATAGGGAAAACCCCGAGAGATACCCCATTCTTCATCTTGGTCTTATTAGGTTAATTTTTGAACACTATCAAAGCATGTTGGATTTATCTAAACCCATGGCCTCTTCAAAGTCTGAGGACTATAATACCAATAGTGGAAGGTTGGAGACTCAGCCAAACTAGAAGAGAATTATTGAAACCCACCCATCCTATGAGATGTCTCATAAGAAAACCTAGTCTAAGAAACCCCAACCTGCTAAAGCTAACCCTAAGGCCCTCTTGATTGCCCTGCCCCCTTAAAGAATCTTGTTCTTAAGGGCTCCCCTTCCAACAAGCTAGTTTCCTATTCTGTGGATTTCATAGAAGATAAAGCTGAGAACCTAGAAGCAAATAGAAATTTTGTGCCCTCCCCTTCTGCTTCTTTTAGATTCAAAGGCACCAAATTCCCTTGCTCCCCCAACCCAGGAGATGTTAATCTCATATTAGACTAAGGTCAAACTGGTGACATTATGGCCTCTGCTAGAAATGACATCAGTGACATTTTCAAGGTCTTGAAGTGGGCCTATCAAGAAATTAATGAGCTCAATCAAAGAAACAGGGAACTACACAGTAAGTCAGAGGAGCTGGAGCTGAAGCTGGCCACCCTCACCAATGAAGAAGGGAATCTGAACAAGAGCAGCATTGGTAAGAAAGGAGGTGACATTGATGATAAATACAAGTCTATGGAAGAGGAAATGGTTAAAATTAAAAATAATATGAAAAATAGTTGTGGAAAAAAATCATAAAATGGCTAGGCACAATGCCATTATAATCAATGTTATGTCTGAAAATCTGGAAAAAACACAACAGGGTTCATTGGTCATAGACTTGGAAGAGAACAAGGAAAGAAAGAATGAGGACCAAGGCATCTCTAAAAGGACCTGGGCCAATCTTAAAAGGAAAGTGCCTCCCACAACACAGATGGATCAGATCTTAAAGAGGGGATTTCAGGACATGAATGAGCTAGAAGCCAAGACTACTGATCTTTTAAAAACTCAAATTTAGCTATTGTTGGCTTTCTATCTGCTATTTTGGTTCTGTGGCCTTCACTGGCCTTTTTGTTGGCTATGGGTGTTTACTGCTATTATTTTTACATCCTTTCGGTGTGTGATGTCTCTTTTGACTCTTTCTTTATTCTATAAACTTTATGGTTTTGGGTCCTTGTAAAACTTGTTTTTTTGTCTTTAAAAAAATGGAAGATGGAATTAATAGGAAACCAAGTCCTTAGGCTTGATTTAGTGGCTATTTGCACCTCTTCACCCTAGATTTCATCATGATTCACCATAGGCATCCATCATCAACCCTTTGCAATGTTGAATCTTGATCAAAATAGTGAGCTCCAAGACCTACAAAAATCCTAGTTTGTTGCCATAAAACTTCAACTTTACCCATAAAACTTATGATAAAAGACTTGAATTTGAAATTGCTCTTGAAAAGTGATAAAAAGATTAAGAGATTGTGAAAAATGAATAATAATGAGTATTTATAAGCAACAACACCTTATTTTCCCGTTAATTAAACCTAAGAGGCCGACATTTACCAGAAATTAAAGTCAAATTAATTAAATTACCTCTTGATTTTGAATTTTCCGTCAAAGGGGGCTCATTTGCCACCCTTGGCGAATGGGTCCCACCAGAGGGGACTCATTTGCCCAATGTGGAAAATGGGTTGTTGGGGTATGGTTTCATTAAATGTTGTCTGTCAGGTTTTATGTGATTTCTTAGGTAAAACGAGCCTCTAGATCAAAATCAATGGGTCTAAGGGACCTATAAATGTTGTCTTGAAGGGTAATTGATGTAAAGAGACTCAAAAGTGGGTCCAATCATGCATGGAATTGTCTATTTTCTTAAGATGGTCTAATTTTCTATGGCACATTTAGCCCCCACTTTAGCACCCATATGATTCTACGTGCATCTATAAGATAATGAGATCTAAACAATGCACTTTATTACATAAAAGGATACATATTCAAAAGATGAGAGAACAAAGCCCCCAGTGTAGTTATCTTCACAACCACAACATTAGGAACAACATCTTGCAACACACATTCGTTAATTTCTCAAAAATCCTTATGTCCATTTCCTAGGAATCCAATTCGAGGGTAGATGTATGCCCCCCCTTGATTCCACTTGCTTTACATACAGGTGGAATCAAGGTAACAATCTAGCCACATCGAATAAGAGAAACCATATCATAGAGCATTTCCAAGTACCATGCTACATAACAATAGGAAATTGTTGATGTCGAGTGCGGAAACACAATTCCAATGCATCAAATAGTGTCGAAAATGGATTACCCTAACTCTCATTATGTTGATTTGAAGAATGGAACTACATTTTGAGTTCGCGAAAAAATGATAATAGTATATTAATGTGTAAAAGTAAAAAGAGATGAAAAGAGATTAAAATAAGTAGATGAAAGTAATTGGTCACTTACTATTCATTTTACCTTCTTGTAGCTTGAAAGTGGTAAGTGAGAGAAGAACATGCTGAGTAGATGGGATTACGCACCTGCGCGGCTGGATGATCTTCATGAGCAGGTGGCATGCAACGAGCTGCATCATGAGGTGAGTCGATTCTGCAACTTTCATCTTGTGATTTTGTAATATTTTATTGATCTTTAGGAATGGATAGGTTAATTTAAGGTTCTTGGAAAAATGTTCGCAAAGTGTCCCCTTTTTTTGTAAAGTGTCCCATTTGTTTGCAAAGTGTCCCTTTTGTTTGCAAAGTGTCCCTTTTGTTCGCAAAGTGTCCCTTTTTTCACAGAGTGTCCCTTTTGTTCATAGAGTGTCCTGTTTCTTCATGAAGTGTCCCATTTCTTTGCAAAATGTCCAAAAAGGGTCTAACGTGTCTAGGGCCATTAGAAAAGCACACTAGATTGACTTTAGCACACTTGCATGATGAAATGTGTGACAATTGAAGAAATTAGATGAAATTTAGAGCATTTTGGATGATTTTGATAGGTTCCCACCTGGTCATGACAAAAGCTAGGGGGAAGACAGTTGAAATTTGTGAGAGAGCATGCACCAACACTATTAGTGGCAGAGGTTGAGCATTTACAGTCAGTGGGTATCTATTGGGCATATCTTATGCCACCAATGAGATGCCATGGTGCCATGTTGATGGCTCTATGCGAGCATTGGGATGTAGATAGTTGTACCTTTCATCTTCCCACCAGGGAAATGACAATCACTCTTGAGGATGTACACTACATCCTTTGAGTTCCCATTTGAGGAGAGTGGGTATATTTCTAGGGGGATCGGTCATTTCGGGAGAAGAAGAGAGACATGCAATACTATTTAGATGGACCTGTACATGATGAGAGGGTCAGAGCACGGATCAAGCTTGCCATGTTGTTGTACTCACGAGCTCTTGTGGTTAGATGGATTATGATGCATACAGTGGCACTGGTTCTTAATCTAGATGGATGAGTGACACACTTAGATGGAGGACTAGTACTTGATTTTGAGGGATGTCTGAGCGGAGAACAGTCTATACTTGGGGCTGCTACATTCTAACACACTTGTATTATGATCTTGGTCAGTTTGTGTTTCAAGAGATCGATAGTATGGTCCATTGTACGCTTCTACAAGTGTGGTTCCTTGAGCATATCACATGTTCTAGGCCTATTGGATACCCTTGTACTATGGTAGCATTATTTCCATGAGAATTTGGCTATCCCCTATAATGATGCGTTTGGCAGTATGGAGATTTAAACTTTTGGAAGGTGAGGTTTGACCGACTGGAGGAGGATGAGATCCTTTGGAGACCTTATCTACTCACTGTTCAGTGGCCAGATCCCACAGGCCAACTGAGGAGGAAGCAGATGGATAGGTATCTAGCAAGAAGGCATGACTACATTGTAAGACCGTTCTACTATAGGTGAGTCATGTGACATTTTGGATAGGTGCAGACACCACTAAAGGTGTTCCCCTTGATTAGATGATCAATGCGGAGTGCCCAGAGGCTAGGTGATATTGTTCAGTCGACATTAGATCATTCTCGTGAGGGTGATTTTGATGATTTGGATAATGACAAGCCACCAACATCCAATGTTGATTATGTCAATAGAACAAATGAGCATGAGGAGTGGTGGTCATATTCAGGATCATCTCCTGTGCTCCCCATGGATTTCCTAATAAGTGATGCAGGACTAGCACCAAATGAGGGTGATGAGCTAGAGGAGAGAGCAGAGGAGGTACAGTATGGGCCAACAAAATTTTTTACATATGTGATTGATGAGGAGTACTAGTCCGAGGCTGATCCTAACTATGAGGACCAAGAGAATGATAATGAGGAGGAGTATGATGAGGATGATTACTATGAGGAGGAGGAACCCTTGAGCGAGGGTGATGAGGTAGCTATTGAGGATTGATATGAGGATGGAGAGTCCTCACATGCTTACAGGACCAAATCATGGGCAGTAGCAACAACAGACATCAACATTCAAAGTCAAAGAGGATGAGGTTGATATTCCTCATGCACCTAGAGACATAGGTGATGATATTTAATTTTATGCATGTCCTTTTAGTGATTTATGCTTTGATTTATATATATATACCATGATGATGTGTTACTAATTGTGTAACTTGTCTACCTTGCATAAGTGATGAGAGACTAGTGAGAGTTCTATTGTCAGGCTACCACAAAGATAGTGCCTTTAGCCATCGATGAGGAGGAGATGGATCCTGACTACATGCCCCCATTGATCATGGAGGAAGATCCAGAGTCAATCATACCTTTCATGAGGCTATGGGAAGTGTACGAGAGTGTGAGGGGGTGACTCCACCAAGCTGAGAGTGAGAGTGCACTATAGTTAGCACAGTCCTTAGCAGAGGTAGAGAGACTGTAGGCAGAGCTGGCACAAACACTAGCAGACAAAGATCAGATGGTAGAGGAGTGGCTTGTAGTCGTTGGTTGAGTACAGGGTTTGGAGTATGCACTTAGACTTGGCAGTTCACGATCATGCTCACACATAATTGTCTTGTGACATCCAAGGACCAGGCCACGTGTTCCAAAGCCCAAGGGGTCTAGTTCTCATATACCATTTTGACATTGTATATGATGACGATATGTAAAAACTTTCATAGATATAGACATGTTTGTTTGATATTATGATGATGTTATTTTGTATGTTGATGGTAAATGTGATGTGATTAATTAAATGACTTAAAGTAAAAGTATTTAATTAATGGCTACATGATTTAACATGATTGGTGTAATCTAATATAAAACATATTTCAGTTTTAACATATATACGGCATGAGTAATGAGAAAAGAATATGTTAAATTAAATACACTAATAAGGATCTAACTTAACACAACAAGAATAGTATGAAGCCTAAATAAATTATAAAAGGGACTTATATAATTACCTTTGTGTTCAAGATAAACACAAGATTAGTTGTCAAGAACAAAGCAATGTGAAAGTTACTTAGAATAAAATAACTTTTAAACTACAATGCGTTAACTATCATACTATTCAAAGAAGCTAGAGGTAATACCAACGCAAATGCACAACATTAATGGGTTCCTTAAGGGGTGTTCCATCAAGCTACATTAAGAGATAAGCACCAAACCCATAAGTGGTATGAACCTTTTAAGTTTCTAACCAATTAGGGCTAAACTTATCTTTTTCTTCATTGTCAGCACTAGCATTTTGTTGATTTTCAATAAGAACAAAATCTCCTTTAGAAAACATTTGAGGGATGGCATGAATGTTGTGTTTGCATTGTAATTGTTTGATGTGAGCTTGGAGATGTTCGAGAGTGTTAATACATTCTTCATCAAGCATTTCAAGTTGATGAAATCATTGATCTTTGTAAGTGTCATCATCAAAGATATCTCAAAGAGCAACTCACAAATTAGGAATTTCTAACTCCAAGGGCATGATCGCATCAGTTCCATAAACAAGGCTATCAGGGGTATTTCCTGTGGATGATCGAACATTAGTTTTATAATCCCAAACCGCATAGGATAGTTGTGTATGCCAGTCTTTATGATGCTTGGTGATAGTTTTATTAAGGATATGTTCGAGAAGCTTATTAGTATTTTCAGCTTGTCCATTGGATTGTGATAACACGGTGTAGAAAAGTGATGTTGAATGTTGAATGTGTCAGGAAATTTCTGAACTTCATTATTCTGAAATGGAGTTCCATTGTCTGAAAAAATGGTGGACGGGAGTCCAAAGCAAGCAATTATGTGATCCAAAATGAAATAACAAATTACTTGAGTAGTTGTAGAATGAAGGGGAATCGCTTCCACCCATTTCATGAAATAATCTGTTGTAGTGATGATAAATGTATGTCTGGACAGTGGAAGAAGGTGGTGAAATTTTTCCAATAAGATTGAACCCCCAGATTGAGAATGGCCAAATAGGAACATTGGCCCGAAGCTCAGCAGCAGGAGCATGGATCAAATTGCTATGCTCTTGGAATTTATGACATTGTTTAACATAGGTGAAACAATCCTTCTCCATATGTCTCCAATAATAACCCATACGAATAAGTTTTTTCACTAATGAACAACCACCAAAATGACCACCATAGGCACTAGCATGAGCCTGTTCAAGTACTAAAGGGATTTCAGTCGAAGACATCGCAATAGGAGACCATTAAAAGATCTTCTATACAAGGAATTCACAAGGATCACATACTTAGCTGCTAGTTTATGTAAATTCTTTCGAGTATTCATTGTGGTAGGCTCAGGAATGGTATCATCTTGTAAATAGTTATATATCATATCACACCATTCACATGAATAATCTTGAGTTATTTCCAAATTATCTTCTAGCAAAGTATCAATTGAAGGTTTGGTGACGGGATGGATAATAAAGGTGAAATCAGTGGAAGGGTCATGTGGGGATATGTGAAAAGTTGCGCTCACCATTGCATCCACATGTCAATTATCTTTGCGTGGGATGTTATCAATGGTGAACGAGTAAATTTTTTCTAATAGTCTCATTGCAAGATCCTTGTATTTTAATAATTTTTCATGTTTAGTTTGATATGTTCCAT
>VDFB02000002.1:57634849-57691836 GCA_007258455.2 Sequoia sempervirens | reverse complement strand
TTATTATATTTTTCAATTTTTGGTCTAGTATTTCTCTCTTGGTTTATTTTAACCTCCTTTATTTTACTTTTTAGCTTAATTTCATTTTGGTCCTTCCTCTTCAATTTTTTTCTTAGGGATTTTAGGTTGGATTTTGTTTTCTCTTCTCTTATTCTTGTTTTTTTTTTTTTCCAATCTCTTTACCCAACCTCAAACTGTGTTCCTCCATATGTGTTCCCCAACTCTATATTTTTAGCTCTTGTTGATTTGCAACTATTCATTTCTTCTCCTTTAGCTCTCTCTCATCTTGATGATAGATCATGTAGTGTGATTTGAAACGTTGATAAAAAAATGACGACACAATCAAATCCAAAAATTATACTTATCTACAACTACTTCTATCTATCCATTGCCATCCTTCAATAATATCACAATCACCACATATTCTATTATTCCATATCTACCACAAGATTATATCCCATATTTCCCTTGATATCCATCTTCTTTGCTATTGTGGTAAAAACCAATACATTTTTCTCTCTTCCAAACACTTTCATTTGGTTCTCTATCACTATTTCCAAATTATTCATATAATCATATCTTAAATTACAATTCCTTCTTTGTTATCATGCATCTTCCCGTTACCTTTTGTACTTTTGTAATTTCTACATTGCTCTTTACTTTTGAACTTCTATATTATATCACCGTATTTCTTTCTTCTACGCATTCATCTATTATTACTTTAACTATCTAGCCTATTTTCTATACTTTATCACCTATCTTTAACTTAATCTTCACATTATTCACATTCTACCTTTTCAAGTTTTATCAACTTTCTGCTCATTTTTTTCAATTATTTTGAGTGACTGTGTCAACAACACCATCTCTTTATCTACTATCAACTCTAGGTGATTGTTGTTATTTCCACAATTCTAACTTTCCTCACCTTAAAATAATTGTTCACCCTTTTCTCTAACTAAATTATAATATCTCTAATCCTATTTACACCCACATATACACACTTCCCTCCATTTTTTTTTTTTTTTAATCTATATTCACTTAAAAAATATTGATGCCAAACATATTAACCTCATATTACTTCCAACAAATTTTAATATAAATTATTTGATTCATCCACATTTCCTAATTTCTTTTTTTTTTTTTTTTTTTTGGAAAGCAGGTAAAACTTTATTGAATTCAACACAAGATACAGAATGAGAAGAAAGAGGCCACAAGGGGCGAAAACAGAAAGAATTAATTCACACCCAAAAAGCATCTCAAATCCTCAGCAACCCATTCCTCAAGAACAGGTGCCATATCTCCAGGGAGATTGTCCCAATCATCCACATACCAAGAATCAGTCTTTTCTGACGCCCATTTAGCAAGCCCATCAGCCACACGATTCCATTCCCGTGGAATATGGCGGAAAATGATGGACTCCAAAGAATCGCTCAAAGAAACAATCTGTTTTACAACCACAGCCAACTGCCAATTCGTATCCACTAAATTGCGATTATTCAACATATCAATAACCACCTGGGAATCAGCTTCACAAACTATCCTCTGCCATCCAAGGGCCATTGCACGCTCCAGTGCCAAGAGAATAGCACTCACCTCCATAAGATTATTGGTTTGCAGACCACGATAAGTGGCAAAGAAGAAAACCACCACCCCAAGGCTATCTCTACCAATGCCACCAACACCAGCATGCCCAGGATTACCCCTAGATGACCCATCAGTATTAATTTTTAGCTCCCCTAGAGCAGGTGGGCACCAAAAGCCCTCACGAACAACCCTTTCACGCCCACGACTACGATGCACATTGCTCAAATTACCCCTGACCCCAGTGTCAAGGCCCAGGGCATTAACAACACCCAAGTCCCTAGGATCAATCGGCACCGACAAGTCACACTTCGCAGTCAAAGTCTCCTGCAAAACGCCCAAAATTCGACTCCAGAGTTGCCCCATAAGCAATTTTTTATCTAGAAAAATTCTTCTGTTGCCCTCCAACCAGATTTGCCAAATAATCAAGCTAGGTCCAATGCTCCAAGCAATTTTGAGGAAAGAGGTAGAGGCAGGAGAAGAACCCTGTCTTTTCCAAAGATCCTCTAAAGAAGAGACATGGCAACACGGTAAGCTCCAAAGATTCCACCAGTAATGCCAGATAGTCCTCACTAAAAGACACTGGAAAAAGAGATGCGATATGCATTCCTCATGCTGACCACACAAAATACACACTGAGGGGCCCTGAAACCCCCGTTTGCAAAGGTTGTCCCAAGTAAGACATTTACCATGAATCATGAGCCAAGAGAAAAAATTACTCTTAGGCCAAGCAAATTTATTCCAAGCATGCTTCCACCAAGAAACCTGGGAGCTCCCAAAACGTTGCTTGTCCAACACCTGATAGCCAGAAGCAACCGAAAATTTGCCTTTCAAGTCAGGACCCCAAGCAAGAACATCACCCCCATGGAGAGAATTACAGGCATGCCCCGATAGGATCGTAGCAAGCTCTTGACGATCCTCAACCGTACCACCAGGCGGCCAGACCAAGGGGTCCTTCCACCTGGCCACAGAAGTCTGACCCAAAGAATGTTGAAATTTAAAATCCGCCACGTGACTCCAACCTGCCTCCTCGAAAGACTGGCACAAAGCTTGGAGATGGGGGTGGGAGGACACAATGGGAGGGTGTCCATCCCAAGAGTCATGCCAAAAGAGAGCCTCCCCACCCCCATTACAAATCCAAAAAAGACCCTGTTTAACCAGCTTGGCACCACGTTTAAGGGTACTCCAGATCATTGAGCCTTTCCCCCCCATATTGAATCTTACAACCTCCCTACTATCCACTGCCCCCAAATATTTGAAGGTCAGAATTTTAGCCCAGCACATGTGTTGTTGAGAACACCAACGCCAATACAACTTAGCAGCCAAGGCCTGCCCATTCAAGTCAGTCCGCCGTAGACCAAGACCCCCCTCCTGTTTTGGCCTACAAACAGCATCCCACTTTACCAAACTCCATTTTCTATGAAGAAGATTACCTGCCCACAAAAACTGGCGAGACAATTTCTCAAAATCTTTAATAAAACTTGCAGGCGCAGAAAGAACAAAGCACTTGTAAACAGGGAGAGCTTGGACCACAGAATTTAGAAGAGTCACTCTTCCTGCTGAAGAAAGCCACCTGCAGGTCCAGTGACTGATGAGTCCCCTGAACCTATCAAGAGTCTCCTGCCAAAATCTTTTGGGGAGAGAACAAACAGCAAGAGGGATTCCCAGATAGGAAAAAGGAAGCGAGCCAATCTGAAAGCGAAGGATACCAGCAATTCTCCTTTGAATACCCTTAGGAGTGTGGAAGAAGTATATAAAAGACTTCCCCTCATTTATGCATTGCCCAGAAGCCGCCAAGTAACAATCCAGCACACGACGCCAATTGAGAGCCTCCTCAACCTTAGCCCTTCCCATCAAGGCAGTATCATCAACAAACTGCAAATGAGACTGAGGGGGAAGATCTTCACCTCAACTCCAACCCTGAAGCAAGCCGCTAGCAACCTGAGCGTGGATGAGTCTTCCCAGGCCTTCAGCAAGAAGAATGAATAAGTAAGGGGATAGGGGATCTCCCTGTCGGAGGCCTCTAGAAGCACCAAACAAGCATGTGGGTTCACCATTGATAAGCACCGAAAAGGAGGAGGAAGTGACACAACTTTTAACCCAATCAATCCAGCCCTCTGCAAAGCCAAAAGCTCTAAGAATCTTAAACAGAAAGTTCCATTTAACACGATCATAAGCTTTAGCCATGTCCAGCTTGATAAACATAGATTTCACCTTCGAAGATTCCATAGAGTGTATGGCCTCAGCAGCAATAACCACCCCATCCATGATCTGTCTGCCAGCAACAAAACCCCCCTATTCCTCAGAGATTAAATCCCCAAGCCATGGTTTCATCCTTTCCGCAATCAACTTAGTAATAATTTTGTACACCACATTACAAAGAGCAATAGGTCTAAACCTATCCAGAGAATTAGCTCCCACCACCTTAGGAATAAGAGCTAAAAAGGTAGCATTTAGGGATTTCAACATTTGCTTATGCATAAAAGATTCCTGGACAACCTCCAAAAGATCCAATTTAATCACTTCCCAGAACTCCTGATAAAATTCAACAGGGAACCCATCAGGTCCAGGTGCTTTACCTTTCTTCATCTGAAACACAACATTCTCAAGCTCCGACAAGGTAATGGGAGCAAGCAAAGAATCATTCATTTCATTAGTCACAAGCCTGGGGATACAATCTAAAATCCTTGCTTCCTCCTCCTCCGCAGGAGGTGAATCCTCAGAGAAAAGGGAAGAGAAATACCGAATGCATTCAGCAGAAATAGAAGCTGAAGAGGACAAAGTTTCCCCATTAGGCAGCAAGATAGAAGAAAGAGCATTACCTTGTCTCCGATCCTTAACTGAGTTATGGAAAAAAGAAGTGTTCCGATCACCAACCTGAAGCCAATCAATACGAGACTTCTGTTTCCAAAAAATCTCTTCCCTTAACTCCCATTCCTCAAGCTTTTTTAAAGCAGCGGCCTCTGACAACCTCAGTTCCTCCGAGAGACCTTGATCACGAATCTGCCTGGTGATTAGATCCAGATTATCTTGTGCCATATGTTTTTCCTGGAATAAATTACCAAAATGTTGCCTATTCCATCTTTTCAAACTGTATTTAACATACTGGAGCCTCTTTGAGAAAGAGTACATAGCAGTGCCATAAGCTGGCTTCCCCCGGACCCACCAGCCATGGAGCAAATCATGAAGAGATTCATCCCTAAGCCACATGAGTTGGAACTTGAAGGTCAGGCGAGCATTGCGTTGAGGCATATCAGCCACCAACTTAATAGGCCAATGGTCAGAACCACGACTATCCAGAATTTCTGAGCTTGTCAGCCACCTGTCCCCTAGCCAAAAGCTAGATACCATAAATCTATCAAGTCTTTCAAAAATAGAAGCGTCACCAGTTCTCCTGTTATTCCAAGTGAAAAGACCAATGGCCGGCTTAATATCCACAAGGTTCAAAGCAGAGACATTATCCTGGAACAACAAAGCTGAAGCCTCCAACCTTGCAATGCCACCCTTCTTCTCAGCAAGCTCCATGATAGCATTAAAGTCGCCGCCAATAATCCAAGGATGGTAAGGAAAAAGGCTGCGAACTAAACGAATGTTGGACCACAAGAGTTGTTTCCCCTGCAACTCCACAGGCGCATACACATTGGAGAATAGAGCAATTTCCCCAGACATAAAACAAGAGGCCACCATGGAAAGGGAAGACTTAAAAGACACCCACGAAAGGGGGCAGATCTTCCTCGGGTTCCATAAGCACGCCACCCCGCCAGAAGACCCCTGAGCACCAATGCACTAACAATCACCATTCCTCCATAACTTTGGAACTAAATCCAACATACCCTCCACAGAGAGCTTGGTTTCCTGTAGAAAAAGAACATCAGGCGAATGACTCCTAATCAAATCCCGAACAGCTTTTTGTCTAGGGCCACTGTTCAAGCCCCTTACATTCCAAGAGAGAACTATCATTTCGAGGAACATGAAAAATGTGAATCTAGAGTCTTGACTGACCCTGACTCCACCAAAGTCTCCCCTATCATCCTAATCTTCTCCTCATCCTTCTTCCTTCCCAGCTTAGTGGTTTTCTCTGGCCCCCCCTTCTTGAGGGTCTTTTGCAAAACCCCCAACTGAGGGGACGTCTTGACACTCTTCTTACCTACCTCTGAACCAACTTTCTGCAGGAGGAGATCCTTGTTCACATTATCTTTCACAACCTCAACACTACCACCCAGCCCATCCTGGACCTCCAACAGTCGATCTGTCCCTGAAGCCAAGATCCCCTCAGTAGGCGGAGATAAAGGTACTTCTGAATTGGGCAAAGCCTGACTAGGTACTTTCCCAGCCTCATCAAAGCATGGTATTCCCACTCTCCCCCCCTAATGGGGGGTAAGCGAATCAACTAGAGGGTCATGTAGATCCATATCCAAAGTCCCATGATCTAGATCCAAAAATCCTGGGTTCACCTCCTGCTGACTTAGGTCCTCCAACACCTCAAACCTGTTGAAGGTGTCCTCCTCCTGCCTGTCCTTCAAAATCCTTTTATGACCTTTATTTTTGTTTCGGCCTCGAACTGGAATAAAACCATCCTCTCTACCATCGAAACTCTGAACAGGATCCTTTCCCTTATCCACCTTGGGCGGATTAGCCGAAGGCTGAGAAGATTGAACCTCCAAAGGCTTGGCCTTTGGACATCTACGCTGGAGGTGACCATATTCATGACAGAAATGACAATGGAAAGGAAGCGTTTCATAATCAAGTTGTTGCACCCATGAGTAATCTCCTACACTCACTTCTAATGAATCTGGCAGTGGCTTACTTAAATCAATTTCAACACAGAACCGAGCAAAAGTCATTACCTTTTTGAATTGCATTTGTTGAGATGAACCCACAGGTTTCCCCAGCTTTGAGGCTAATAAATGCAACACATCCTCACGCCAGCATTCCACCGGGAGCCTTGGGAGACGAACCCAAACTGGAACATGATTCGGGAGTTCCTCCGCCGGGTTGAAGCCAGCATGCCATGGCTTAATGAACAAGCCCACCTAGTTGTAAAAGTATGGGCCCCCTTCAAAAACTCTATTCCAATCCACCAAACAATCAAAGGAAACCATGAAATAGTTATTTGCCAGGAGATGGATCTCCACCTCTCCTTCAGGCATCCACGTCCTTTGAGCCCACGCCTCCAAGAAATGCAAAGAGATTTTCAAGCCTAAGAATTTGCAGTAAAGAGAATGCCTTGAATAATAATCAATGTCTTCAGCCATCATTTCCATCGGAATGACAACACTCGGCCTGTCTTTACATCGTTCAAGGCACCCATTAATCTTCGGAATTCTAGGTCCTCCTGCCGGACCCGTCCCAACTTGCTCAGGTTCCGCCGAAAAAAGATCATTCTCAAAAACCTTCGAGTTCTGAAGAGTTGGTTTCGAACCAATTGCCGATTGGAAATCCATTTTGGGGCCAACCCCAGACGATTCCCCGTGCAACATAAAGGATAAAAATGCCCTACTCCGACATGCAAAAACCACTGAAACCCCGAGAACAAGAAGAGAATCAAAATGGGAAGACTCACCTCACAACCCCACTCCACCACAAAAGAAGGCACAACCAGGAAACACTTGTTGCAACGCCCACACCAGAACTCCCTCCCCGCTTCACACCCCACACCTAAACCCCACCCACGGCCCCTAGCTCACACTACACTCGGTTCAGAACCAACACAGCCCGCACCAAGCGAAGGCCCCACTTACTGGTTTCCTACGGCGAGTAGACACCCCCTGGACAACATGCGCCACTCACCAAACTGCGTGGCCAAGGAAAAACAAAGGAAGGAACCAGGGCGCCCCCCGATTCAGCAAACAACGCCTTACTACCTCCAAAATAGCAAAGAAGACCCACCCCTGAAAGCTCCCGAGAAGAAGAAAGCAAGAACGCACTCAAAATGCTCATGCAAACATCAGAAGCCCACATGCAGCTTCAATTTAATCAAGCCGCTGCTCAGCGTATACTTTGGCAGAGCCACCATCGCTATTTTTCTTGAAATGAACTTCATTTCCTTCACTTAAAACTTCCTCATTTACACATTTATAAAATATTTACTAAAGCATAAATCTATATTTACCATTCCAAACCTCATTTGTTATTCTAACTAAATCATGTCTCCTCACTTAATCACATCCACCTATTCATATTAATTCCTACCCACTTACTTTCCTTACCTCTTAAAACAATCATATCCCATTCCCAACATTAAATCTAAATTATTGCGATCATATGTATAACTCTAACCTCAATTACCTCTATATGTCGTTGAGAAGTTGACAACGGTTGTCTCACTTACCACAAACGAAGTTCTGGATATTTAATCCGTCATGTCGTGTCATCTGTGGAAACTAAAGCTGTATTTGACGCGTGAAGAAATCCAGGAGTAGGGGAACAAATCAATTGAAATCTCGAAAGCTCAATGTTTCTAGAAGGATGGAAACAATGTACCGCGCACACCGATGGGATGTGACGGCGGGGTACAGGTATACAAGCCCACCGTTTATTTCTAGAATGGATAAATTTCGACGACTTTTATGCACTTCGTATCCTTCTCCGAAACCCCCAATTTGGTTTCCGACTATATAAATTCTCCAAATTGTTTATCCTCCTCCCTAAACCAAGACTTGTTTCTTCAATCCAATCTATTTGGAGTTTGGGTACAATATAGGCAAAATTGTTATTGCTGATCAATCATAAGCTTTCTACAACAGATTCATGGAGTACAGTGCATCAATTAAAGGTTTACAGGCACCCCCTCTTATGACCAAGTGTGCTTCTGCTGGAATTTCCCGGGTTAGAATTGGAACAAGGACAAAGCGTTCGACAGCTATTAGGGCATTTCAATCTCGGAACGTTTCCTCGTCTTCTTCTTCTTCATTGTATGATGTTCTCTGTGTCTCCCCTGGCGTGAGTGCGCGTGATATAAAGAGCGCATATCGTCGGATGGCTCTGAAATACCATCCTGACGTCTGCCCTGCTGCAGAGAAAGAAGAGTGTAGCAGATTGTTTCTTCAAGTTCAGGAGGCTTATGAGACTCTGTCGGATCCTCTCCTCCGCCAAGATTACGACTGGAGACTGCAGAACATGTTCACAGTAGGGGAGTTCGAAGGCAGATTAGGGAGTAGTCATGTGTGGGAAGCTCAGCTGATGGAGTTGATTAGAAGAGGAGCAGGAAATAACTCGTCATGGGGTAGCAGAATGAGAAGACGAAACCAAGAGAGGGTTTATTCTTGCTGATGATGAAATTGTGATTATAGTAGGTTATTGAGAGTTCGCTGTAAATTGGATTGTTAATAGGGCATTTGTGCGTCTTCTAGTCTTGTAAATATAAACAAAAACTGTACGCGGTTTTTTAATTTTGCTCCGATGGATGTTTTAGAAATAGCGTTGTCACATACGCGCAGGACTATTACGTTCTCACTGCTGATCCACACATTAAATCATTTTCTGTTATTTTCATTCGTTATAATGCGATTTATATCTAAATCATGTTCAAGGCTTCAATTTCTAAATTTAAAATTGGATCCCAGATCAGAGTAATTTAGACAAGGGGTATGCAAACTAACGATTTATTGAAATGGAGTTGCCTCTAAGCTATGGCAAAGTCGATGCCTTCATTGTACCCTCACAGACTTACCACGTATGTTTCCCTTCTGCAGGGATGCGTAAAGCAGAGTCCTTGTACAAGACAAACTACTCCACACCCAGCTCATTCTCACAGAATGTATACGGCGTCTTTACTTACATTACCAGAATTATTATCATGTTGGCATATACGCCAATCTTAAGGATGCATAGAAAATGTTTGACAAAATGTCTATCCTAAACGCAGTTTCATGGACTGTAGTGATATTAGGACACGCGCGTGATGGATGTTTGAATCAAGCGCTGCAGCTCTTTCATCAGATGCCGGAACAAAATGTGGGATATGTTCAGAATGGGCTATGTAATGAATGTTTGAACCATTTTAGATCAATGCAGCTTACAGTTGTGAAGCCAAATTTGATGACTTTGGCAAGTTTTCTTTTTGCTTATGTTAGAATGGAAGCACTGGAACGTGGCAAGGAAATTCATGGACAAATAATTAGAAGCGCATATCAATTCGACGTCTTTGTGGGAAATGGGCTTTACAGAAATGTATGGCAAATGCGTTAGCATTGAGGAAGCACGTAAAATGTTTGACAAAATGCTTACCCCAATTTTGATCTCGTTCAATGTTAGGATTGGCATGGTCAACAGTCACATAAAAACAGTGGATGGTGTCATAATCAAGTAATTTTAATGTAGCTTGGACAGTGTCTCCATTGTCTAGAAGTGTCATTTAATTATTTAATTATTTTCTAGAAACCTCGAAAAGGGTGAGTTGTCTAGATAATTATGTAATTAAATAAATTGATTCTCCTAGAGACTTCTAGAATCCAGTTAGTTAGGGTTTTAGAGTCTATTTAATCTTAGCCATTGATTGAGATTAAATCATGGCCATTGGTTTTCCAATGAGAAAAGTATAAAAGGGGATCAATGGGCAATTGGAGAACACAACAACAAGTAGACTTGCAGTGATAGCAAGTAGAATTGCAGTGAGAGCAAATAGTCTTGCAGTGTTAGCAAGGGCGCATGATAGCGTTGGGGATAGCAGCTGTGGAATTTCAGCAGGAGAAATTGAGGGAAGAATTTCCGGAGAAGATTATTGCCGGAGCTCGCCAAGAAGAGTGCTGCCTTTTGTATTCCTTAATTTAATGGGTTTAATATAATTCCTCATCTCATAAAGAAGTGGTTTTCCTTCGGTTTTTCCAAATTTAATAACTTGTCCAAAATATTGTGTTCATTATTGTGAATGTTTTCTCTATACCTTGTGGAGTTTTATCGCGAAGTTGCAGTTGTGTTATTTTTCGACATTTGTCGAGAACTAATTTTCGAGTCAAATAATCTATGTATTAGATAGGAGATTAATAATCGCGAACTGCAATAGAATTTTCATACGGTATCGAGCTGATCCGAGGCTATAAGGCTTTAAATAAAGGGAAGGAAAGATCCTGCCTCTTCAGAATTATTATTATTATTTGTTTTCTTTTATCTTTTGAGATGGCCTCAACAGGTTTAAGAGATCAGGACAGATTGGATGGAGCCTCAAATTTTGGTGTCTGGAAAGCCAGAATTTCTTTGTTGCTGGAAGAGAATGGGATCAAGGAATATGTGACCAGTGTTGTACCTGTACCTACAGATCCAGCACAGCTCTTAGCATATAAGAAGGAAGATGCCAAGGCGAGGAGGCTGATTCTTGATGGTGTCAAGGATCATATTGTTCCACATGTCGCAGAGTTAGATACAACGAAGAAGATGTGGGATGCCATTCTGAATCTGTACCAGAATGCTACCACTAACCGGAAGCTGATTCTCAGAGAAAAGTTGAGGACTACTCGGATGAACAAGGGAGAGGACGTGACAAGTTACCTCACCAGACTCAGACTTGTCAAGGATGAGTTGGCTGTTGTGGGAGATAATCTAGGTGATGAGACGAAAGGCGCGGATAGCCCAAACAATACCAGTTGGATGTCTTTGTTCGCTATTAATGATCTAGATACCCTCGTCGAAGCTAGACTTAATTTTGGAGCGACTTCCACCGTATGAGCTTAGACTAAGTCTTGTCAGTAGGACCAGCAGCAAGAGTCAGCAAAGTGAGGCAGAACAGGAGAACGTTGCCCTTGCAGGAAAAGGGAAAGCAAAGAAGGGGTCTAGTAAAGGATCAAATCCACAAGGTGAGAAGAAGAAGGACTTATCTAAAGTCAAGTGTATGGCTGTCACGAGTTTGGCCACTATGTCAGCGATTGCCCGCAAAGGAAGAAAGGCAAGAAGCAGACAGCAGCTTCAGCAAGTGCAGATGAGCTCTCTAGTAGAATGGAGGATGAGTTCGCTCTCATAGCTTGTATGGCTAGCTCAACCTCACAGGGTGTTTGGTATATAGATAGTGGGGCGTCATTTCATATGACAGGAGTTAGAGAGTACTTCTCCAGCTATAAGGAGGAGGACATCAGAATGCAGATTTCTATGGGGAACATGTCCAAGCTCAATCCAGTTGGGAAAGGGACTGTTCTATTTCAGAGGGAGAATGGTAAGCGGATTCCCATTCATGATGTGTTGCATGTGCCAGGCTTAGGTATGAATTTGATTTCCATATCTGTCCTTCAGGATAAAGGTTACAATGTACTCTTTAGAGGGGCAAGTGTGTTAATTAAGCACAAGGATTGGAAATCACCCATAGCTATTGGAGTTAGGAGCGGCCGGCTTTACAGGTTGCAGTTTGATACTCATAAGGCACTGATGAGCAGCAGTAATTCTAGAGATCAAGGAGAGCTATGGCATAGGAGGATGGGCCATATACATCATGGAGCACTTAAATTGCTTCGTGAGACAGTGACAGGTGTTCCAGAGGTGAGCACAGAGCATGATGATGTATGTAAGGGATGTGTGTTGGGGAAGTTTGCGAAAGCAACTTTTCCAAGGAGTGACACTAGATCCAAGGGTGTTCTTGATCTAGTACATTCAGACATATGTGGACCAATGTCGACAAAGTCTCTCAGAGGATATGAGTACTTTGTTACTTTTATTGATGATTTCTCGAGAAGACTTGGATATACTTCTTGAAGACCAAGGATGAGGTTTGTCGCTTCCAAGAGTTCAAAGCTCTTGTGGAGAATTCAACGGGAGGAAGATAAAGGTTCTTCGATTAGGACAATGGAGAGTACAAAGGGAAAGAGTTCCGGAGTTCTGTACCAGGGAAGGAATCAAGAGAGATGGTGTTCCTTATTACACAGAATGGGGTTGCTGAGAGGAAGAATCGGTCTATATCAGAGGCGGCAAGGGCTATGCTGTATGACCAGGATATGCCACGTTACTTATGGGCAGAGGCATGCAGTACAGCAGTGTACATACAAAACAGGGTTCCACATAAGGTATTAGGCAAGATGACACCAGAGGAGGCGTTCTCAGGGAAGAAGCCAGATGTTAGCCACTTCAGGATATTTGGGAGTTTGGCGTATTGTCACATTCCAGGTGCGACACGTTCCAAGTTAGATCAAACTGCAGAGAAGGGGTACTTTGTGGGGTACAGTGAAACCTCAAAGGCATATCGGATATTTATTCCAGGGACCAGGAGGACTATAGTTAGGCGTGATGTCAAGTTCATGGAGGACAAGGCATTCAGGAGGTCCAGAGATTTGCCAGCAGATGATCAGAGTGAGCAACTAGTGGAAGCTCCAAGGATCATTCAACCAGATCAAGGACAGCGAAGCTCGAGTACAGTTACTAGTACATGCACAAGCTCAGGTGCTGAGAATTCCCAGAGTATGGAGCAGCAGATGCAGCAGATCCAAGAGATGCATCAGGGTGATATGGAGGTTGATACTTCATCCTCTACAGTTGGTAGCAAGAACCAGCAGTCACAAAGTAATACTCAGGAGTTTGTGGGAGCTCCTAGGATGAGTAGTAGACAGCGGAGACAACCAGCCAGGTATGATGACTATATGGCATTAGTTAGTCAGTTGGTAGATAGTGAACCTTCTAGCTATCAGGAGGCTGCACAACAACAAGTGTGGCAAGATGCAATGGTTGAGGAGTATACCTCAATAGTGCAGAACGATGTGTGGGAGGTTGTGCCTAGACCAACAGATAGGGCAGTGGTTGGATCACGCTGGATCTATAAGATCAAGCACGGTGCAGATGGTAGCATCGAGAAATACAAGGCAAGGTTTGTGGCCAAGGGGTTCTCTCAGAAGGAGGGAATTGACTATGAGGAGACATTTGCTCCAGTGGCTAGGTATACTTCTATACGAGTCGTGATCTCTCTTGCAGCACAAATGGGATGGCAGATCCATCAGATGGATGTCAAGGCGGCGTTTCTTAATGGTGAATTGAAAGAGGAGGTATACATAGAACAACCAGAGGGCTTTGTGGCACACAGCAGTGAAACCCACGTGTGCAGATTGAAGAGAGCTTTGTACGGACTCAAGCAGGCTCCCAGGGCGTGGTATGAGCGCATTGATAGATACTTGCAGGGAATGGGCTTCGTGAAGAGTGAAGCGGATGCTAACCTCTACTACTTGGTGGTTGGGGGTGAGGTTCTCATTCTTGTTCTTTATGTGGATGACTTGTTTTTAACAGGTTCACTAGGGCTCATAGAGGAAAGCAAGAGGGACCTTGCAGCAGAGTTCGAGATGAAGGATTTGGGGCTTATGCACTACTTTCTAGGCATGGAGGTATGGCAGACAGATGGAGAGATTTTCCTTGGACAAGGGAAATACTGCATCGAAATCTTGAGGAGGTTCGAGATGGAGGATTGCAGAGCCATGTCTACTCCTATGATCACGAATTGGAAGAAGGTAGAGACATCCAGAGAGAAGGATGTAGACCCCACCTTATACAGGCAGTTGATTGGGTCTCTCATGTATTTGGTCAACACCAGGCCAGATATATCCTTTGCAGTAAACTCTCTTAGTCAGTTCATGGTGGAGCCGAAGAGAGTGCATTGGACGGCAGCAAAGCATGTGTTGCGGTATTTGCGTGGTACAATCGAGTATGGAATCAAATATACTCGAGGTGATGGTATCAGGTTGATAGGCTATACTGACGCAGATTGGGCAGGCAGTTGCGGGGGCACTTCAGGGTGTTGCTTTAGCTTGGGATCAGGAGTTGTCTCTTGGTACAGCAGGAAGCAGAAGTCTGTGGCTTTGAGTTCTGCAGAGGCAGAATACATAGCAGCTAGCATGGCGACGTGTGAGGCGATATGGCTTCGGAAGTTGCTGGTGGCCTTGTTTGGTCAGAGGGTTGAGACTACGGTGATACATTGCGACAATCAGAGTTGCATCAAGTTGACTGAGAATCCGGTGTTTCATGATAGGTCTAAGCATATAGACATCAGATATCATTTCATCAGAGATTGTGTACAGCGCGGGATTGTTCAGCTACAGTATATACCTACAGATCAGCAGGTAGCAGATATTTTGACTAAGGCATTGGGGAAGGCGAAATTCATCTTCTTCAGAGATAAGTTGGGTGTCATGCAGAACACCTTCCTCGCTAAGAGGGAGTGTTAATTTATGTAGCTTGGACAGGTGTCTCCATTGTCTAGAAGTGTCATTTAATTATTTAATTATTTTCTAGAAACCTCCAGAAAGGGTGAGTTGTCTAGATAATTATGTAATTAAATAAATTGATTCTCCTAGAGACTTCTAGAATCCAGTTAGTTAGGGTTTTAGAGTCTATTTAATCTTAGCCATTGATTGAGATTAAATCATGGCCATTGGTTTTCCAATGAGAAAAGTATAAAAGGGGATCAATGGGCAATTGGAGAACACAACAACAAGTAGACTTGCAGTGATAGCAAGTAGAATTGCAGTGAGAGCAAATAGTCTTGCAGTGTTAGCAAGGGCGCAGTGATAGCGTTGGGGATAGCAGCTGTGGAATTTCAGCAGGAGAAATTGAGGGAAGAATTTCCGGAGAAGATTATTGCCGGAGCTCTGCCAGTAAGAGGCAAGCAGTTTTTGTATTCCTTAATTTGCTGAAGTTTAATATAATTCCTCATCTGCAGTAGTGGTTTTCCCTTCGGGGTTTTTCCACGGACAATTTGTCCAAAATTCATTTATGTGAATGTTTTTCTCTATGAGTGGATTTGTGAGTTTGGTTGTTATTTTTTTTTACTAAGAATTAATTTTCAGAGTCAAATAATCTATGTAGAGATAGGATTTAATAATCAGTAACTGCATAGATTCACAATAACAAAGTCAAGTCTACATTACAAAGCAGGGCAGTGGGTTTTTACACCTGATGGAAAGCATGTTCAAGAAGCCCTATCATTCAAAATCTATGGGAGGGGCAAGTTTTAGGGTGTGGAATAAGCAGCTCAATTTACTGGACTTAAACGCAAACATGTCGGTATTGAAATACAGAGCAGGGGGTTACCCAATTCATAAGCTATTGTACCTTATCATGGTACTACTGGCAATAACGAATATTACACCAGGGAGTATAGCTGCACGCATTTTCACAGAAGCAATCGGGCTTGCTGTGCTTTTCAAACCAGACCACACAAAAACTAAAATATATTGGGTAATTGTACAAATATTTCATCTCATGAAAGCTCGTCAGGGGATTTTCTCATCTATTACCTAAGTGCACAAATATTTCATCCAAAATGAAAGTTTGTCGAAAGATTTTTTCATTTGTTATTTACCAAAAACAGAGTCAATAGTTGGCAAGCTTATATTTGCGATTTTACCTCTTATATCTGAAGCTTGGCATAATTGATGATATAAGAGGCCACAGTGAACTGGAATTCATCCTGTAGAGGGTAGATGTGTTCGGCATACGGCGAATTCACCGTTAGCAAAGGATAAGCACTGCCCACATTTTATAGGTTCTTTACAAACCCAATCACGTCTTTTAACATAATCTCTATTTTCTATAAGAAACATCATATATAGAGATATTTTTTACAATCAAATAAAATTAGATATGCTTATTGCCCACAAATCAAATATTTAATTTAATTTTAAATTATAATTGAATTAATAAAAAAACAACTTATAAATCAACCAAATATAGATTTATTGTAAAATGACAAGACTCCATACCACAATCATATATCCGTTATAAATTATATGGTTATGATATATTTGATGCTTCTCCATTTAATCTCAAACATCAATCTATTTAGTTCATCTAGAATTTCTCACTAAAAAATGTCTATCAATATAATTAGTCCATTGAATTTGTTGTGTCATTGAAGTTTGATATTTTTATTAATATAATTAAAGTTTAAGTATCTTTTTCAGTCATTGAATATATGCATTTAGACCATTTGCATTAACACAAGGAAGGAGGTCTCCATTTATGACCTTGAGTCACTCTAGCTAGCTAAAAAAATTCTTGAGATTTATTAGTCAAAATAACTAATTTATTGACTTACTAGTTTCTTAATAAAACAAGAGGTCTATAGAAAGTAAATAATGCATTATTAATATTGTTCAAAAAAGTTATTAGTTGGTTAATTTTATTGTGTAATATTTTATAATACAATGTTAACTTTTTTTCTTTTCAATTTATATTATTGTATTATCATTAAAAATTTATGCAATTGTTAGAAGTAGTATTTTCATTGAAAGTACATTATTGTATTGTAATTAATTATGATACGTACTAAGTTTAATTATTGAAGTGAAGTGATAAGGTACACACAACTATTAGAAGTTAATTGTTGAATTGATACCATGCAAACACACAATTATCAAACATCTATAAATTTGAAGCTTCAAAATGTCATGGAGTGTCTCTCAGCTTCTACTCCTTTCTCTTTTCCAAAAATTTTCGCCTTCTACAAATTTTGTGGTGTAGTATAATTCTCTCATATTCAAGGCACAATTTTAGGAGAAGAATATTAACATTTGAAGGTAAAATTTCCTCTTTTAGTTTCTAGGTTTCTAATTTCAATGTTTATTAAAAAATTAAAATATTAATGGAATCATGGACAAAGGTTCTAATAAAGGACTATCCAACCCTATAGCCTTAATAGAAACACACACAATTCATGTACAATGATACCCAAAAATAATACATTCTTATCGAAATCAACTTTATTGTTTTAGATGAAATTGTAATTGAAAATGAATATATGTGATATCATACCAAAGGATTATTCCATTGGCCTGAGTGCTTGGATGTGAATTGAATAAAAAACTCAAAGTCCATAAAATCAACTAAAGGAAAATATTTTTATTGATGCAAGATGGATTATTGGCCTAGGATGCTCCAACATCAAACACCCTAGGTAAGTGATTTGTATGAATAGTTCTAACAAATAATGGCTAAGTGATAGATTCATCCTTTAGGATGGTAAACCAACCTTAGTGCACTCTCAACACATGAATCGACTTTTCCACCTCTACCAATCTCAAACAAGGAACTATGACTTACTCTAAGTTCCACTTTTATTCCTACAACTACATTTATCCTCAAGTGTTCTTTCATCTTCCACTTGACTCCTCTAGAACTAATTTTCTCCCACCAATCTAATCTATTTCTTGTACTGTTCTATATTTTACAGGTCCATACTATTTACTATTGTCCCAAACTCTACTTCTATCTATCTATTGTCATCCTTCAAAAACATCACAATCACCGCATATTCTACTATTCCATATAACTATTCCTATATTTCCCTTGTTATTTATCTTCTTTGCTATTGTGGTACAAACCAATACATTTTTCTCTTTCAAATATCTTCATATGGTTCTCTATCAACATTTCCACTTATATCACAACTTTTACAATTTCTTCTTTGCTACCGTACATCTTCCCATTAGCTTTTATGTTTTCATAACTTCTACGTTACTCTTTACTTTTGAACTTCCATATTTTCTCACCATATTTTTTCTTCTACACATTCATCTATTATTACCTCAATTATCTAGTCTATTTTTTAGACTCTTTACCTATCTTTGACTTAATCTTTGCATTATTCACAATCCACCTTTTCAAGCCTCATCAACTTTCCACTCATATTCTTCATTTATTTTGAGTGATGTATCAATCACATCTCTTTATCTACTATCAACTCTAGGTCATTATTGTTACCACAATTCTAACTTTGTTCTCCTTAAAATAATTACTCACCTTTTTCTCTAGCTAAACTATAATATCCCCAATCTTGCTCACACCCACATATACTCATTTTTCTCCAATTATATATATATATTTTTATCTATATACACTACTAAAAATATTGATACCAAACATATAAACCGTATATTTATCTTCAACTCAATTCCAATATAAATTATTTGATTCATCCACATTTCCTCATTTACAAATTTGTATAATTTCTTCTAAAACATTACTCTATATTTACTATTCTAGATACAACTTTCGTGCCCACATTTGTTATTCTCACTAAATCACGTCTCCTCACTTAATCACATCCAACTATTGGTACTATCTCCTACCCACTTAGCTCTTTAAAACAACCATATCCCCATTCCTGACATTAAATATAAATTATTGTTATCATATGCATGGCTCTAACTTCAATTAGGGGAGAGGACCTGAGCATGTTTCAATAGTTGTGATAGTAGTTGTTTATATAATGCCCAATTTTTTTATCAATATTGGACCAATAGTTGTGACATTAAAGTTGTTAGTGTTGATGATGACTACCCATAATTAAACAAAATGTATTCCTTTGATATAAAAAGCAACCAATCATGTCATTCCACATCATCGCTCAATAAAACGTGCTGTGAATTCACAAGTATTGGTCTCACTTTTTTTTTGGGCCTTTTTGGACACCTTGACAAAAAGCATGCTGATGTGGCATCATATTTGATGATGTGGCCCTGAAACCTTAGTTATAAGCGGAGACTTGCTAAGTAAGCTAATGTAAAAAATTGAGAGTGATTTGAAATTTCCACGTAGAATAATTAGAAGCGCGAAGTTAGGGTGCACGACTACCCTCTATATTGTCATTCTTCATATATGTGGTTGAGCAACTGAACGCTTGTCGGGCCCACGACAAACGAAGTTCTGGATTTTTAATCCGCGATGTCGTCTCATATGTGGTACTAAACCTGTATTTGACGCGTGAAGAAATCCAGGAAGGGGGTGAAAACAACAATCGAATATCTGGAAAGCTTCCAGCTCAATGTTTTTAAGAGGATGAAAACAATGTTCCGCGCGCCCCGATGGGACGTGACGGCGGGGTAGAGATAGACAGGACCACCGTTTCTTTCTAGAATCCAGAAATTCCTACGACTTTTATGTACTTCGTATCCTTCTCCGAAACCCCTATTTTGGTTTCTGTCTATAAAGTTCTCCAAATTGTTTATCCTCCTCACTAAACCAAGTTTAGTTTCTTCAATAACAGATCCATGGAGTACAGTGCATCAATTAAAGGTTTACAGGCGCCCCGTCTTATGACCAACTGTGCTTCTGCTAGAATTTCACGGGTTAGAATTGGAGCGAGACCAAAGCATTCGACAACTATTAGGGCATTTCAATCTCGAAAAGCTTCCCCTTCTTCTTCATTGTATGATGTTCTCTCTGTCTCTCCTGATGTAAGTGAGCGTGATGTAAAGAGCGCATACCGTCGAATGGCTCTCAAATATCATCCTGACGTCTGCCCGGCTGCAGAGAAAGAAGAGTGTAGCAGATTGTTTCTTCAAGTTCAGGAGGCTTATGAGACTCTGTCGGATCCTCTTCTCCGCCAGGATTACGACTGGAGACTGCAGAACATGTTCACAGTAGGGGAGTTTGAAGGCAAATTAGGGAGTAGTCATGTGTGGGAAGCTCAGCTGATGGAGTTGATTAGAAGGGGATCAGGAAATAACTCGTCATGGGGTAGCAGAATGAGAAGACAGAACCAACAGGGGGCTTACGCTTGCTGATGATGAAATCGTGATTACAGTGGGGTATTGAGAACTTTCTGTAAATTGGATTGTAAAAAGGGCCTATTTGCCCCTTCTAGACATGTAAATATAAACAAGAATTGTGGGCGGTTTTTTAATTCTACGCCGATGGATGTTTTAGAAATACCATTGTCACTTTCGCACAGGACATTTAGCTACTCACAGCTGATCCAAAATATTATTAATTTTCTGTTAATTTCATTCGTTTAATGTGATATATAACTAGCAATTGATCCATGGGTTTAATGGTCACGCCCTGATTACAGTAAAACCATGTTAAGAGTGGTGGATTTCTCATATTTAAATTTAGAAGATAACAGAAAATTTATGTACTTTTTAATTCAATTGTTTCTAGGAGAAAAAATATTATTTTGATTTTATATTTTTTACAACAAATTTATGAAAGGCTGTGTGTGATTTATATATATTTAATTAATCAAATCTCTTACTTATTTTTATATAATCTATTATAGAAAAAATACAATTCTTATTGTAAAGTAGCAAAAACTAATATAAAATTCATGTAAAAACTAAATACTTCAAGAATGATTCCATGCATATCATTATAATCCAACAAATTGAAGTCCACAAAGACATGAATTTCTGAAAATAATGATAATTTACCAAATTTTGTCTATTTGTAAATGACCACATAAATAGTTTGTCTTATTACCATATTAATGGTTAAGACTATCATCTTCCTAATCAAAAGACTTGTGAAAGATTTATAGAACACAATTTTTTTACCGAGTTTTGTTTCTATAAGTGTTCTATAGGAACCTTCTCTCTTCCTCTGCAAATACCCAACCAATTATTTTTCTTATTAGATATGTCCAATCATCCATCAAGCTTCAAAACCATTACCAAACTTTGTAGAATCAATTGAACAATTGTATGCACGGTTTACAAAGAAAAGAGCATGCCTACACTACATAGAATAGAGACACATGTCAATTGATAAACTACTAGTGTTCCTAAAAGCTTTAGGATTAAGAATTGTATTTGGGGATGGAAAATGGTATTTGAAACACTCTATTAGATCTTCAAATAAAACTATGATAAAATGATTATTATTAGATACTTCATGGATTTCAAATTCACTAATTCTATAGATATCAAAATTTACTTCTATATTGAATCCTTCTATTTAATAAGCTTTAATTGTCTAATCAGATTTATCTAAAACTTACTTATCCTGAGATATAAGCAATTAAAAAAACATGTTTAAAAAATCTGAAACTAGAGAGAAAATATTGAATAATATTAAAAGACTGTTACTTATTACGAAGGCGTCACGCTCAACTTTTTCAACCTCTTTTTATATCGAACAAAACAGATTGACTGAGAGCCAGAGGACTACCATGTAAGGAATCTTAGTGGTTCATCATTTTTTAGCCATTTTATGGTTGTATGTCGGTGCAACCTCTTTTTATGAATAGAACAGATTGACTGAGAGCCAGAGGACTACCATGTAAGGAATCTTAGTGGTTCATCATTTTTTAGCCATTTTATGGTTGTATGTCGGTGCAACTTGCATTTACTATGAATAATATCTGCAAATGGGTGTTAGAGTGCATTAATGAATTGAACAAATCATATTTTTGCGAAGGCCTAAACAGGGAGGCTTTCCAGGCAAGGAGGACTGGAGAATGTAATAATTATTGTTTATGATAGATTGTATAGCGAAAGGGTTTCAAACCCTAATCTAAGCCTCATTTGCTTTTCATTCTTTTTCATCTTGCTCTCTACTTCGGAACGTCGCCATGAAGGGTTTTGAGCTTCTCCTATTCACTGGTAAGTTTCCTTCATCATTTCAAGTTACTAGCTCATCTGTGGTAATGGTATAAGAGTGAAAAGATTGCTATTTTCTTTGTTCCACATGCTTTTACTATGAATGAAAAGGTAAAGAAGCTATTTTTCTCTGCAGGCTCTGACCTTCACTATTAGCAAAACAATGAAAAGGTTGTTTTTCATATACATCTTTGTCCTTGTTTTCTCTGCTGAAACTATGGAATATGTTTTTATAGCAGCGAGGGCTCTAATAACGGCAAAAAAAAAGTCACTAGCTGGTTTTGGCTCCTCTAAACTCTTCCTCGCTATAGTTTTGGTTTGACTGCCAGTTTAAATAGAATTGAATATGCAATTCGCCCATCATTTGTTCATTCTGCTAATGGATTATAGAGTCTGATTAGAAAAAAAAAGTCAGTTATTTTGTGAAAAGTATTCTCGTATCCTGAGGTTATGATGCAGAATGATTTGAGTGGATTCTTGGACTAGTAGATAAGGTTTAATTGTAGGAAAGAATTTAGCAAAAATGATGAAGATTTGGATGCAGGGAAGCCTTATTAGAGCTGGTGGAATGATCGGCTGGTTGAAGGAGACCTGCAGGACTGTTCCATATTCTAGACCTGCTTCATTAGGTTTCAGGTATGTAGGATTCTTCTTAAGCTCTTTGGAATTGCTACATATTGCCATGTTCAAATTTCGTATGTGTTTACTTGTAAGCTATCCTCAAGTAATTGGCACTTAAGTGGTTGAATATAATTTAATTGAAGGGTCTTTGAAATATCTATCAAAATTCCCAACTATATATAGGGATGAGATCATGCTTCTCCATATAGAAAATGGCTAACATTTTAGCTTCGATAAGTGCAGAATGAAAGAGGCATATAGAACACATGATCTGGTCAAGGTTGTGATATGTGGCATTAAAGGTTTCATGTGCCTTCTACATCTACATCTATATTGCATATTCTCATAAGGAAGCACGGGTATACCCAACAATTAATGTTTTTTATTTCATGCTCTTTTTTTCTTTTATCTCAATCCATTAAATATTATTCAACTTGATGCCTTCCCACCTCTTCTTCCCCTATCCATGTCTGTGTTATTCTCCTACTTAAATATCATTTCTAGGATGTATTTTCCTCTCAAATGTCATTTCTAGGTTTTTGGGGGTACTTGTAGGCGTTGCCATTTTGGGTTCCCATTTTTCCTTGCCTCCATCCCTAAGAGGAAAAGGAGACTCCATATGAGCTGGTCAACATGGCAATAGATATGAAACAAAAATTTCATTGTGACAGTTCCCCACGCATGTGGTAAGTTATTGCTCCTAATCTTCTATCTTTCCTCAATCAACCAAGTTAACTACAAACATAATGGAAAGATGATATGTGCAACTCAACGTGCTTATCATTGGGACTTGTACAAAAAGATATTGTGTGAAGGGATATCTATAATTATGGAAACATCATTCTCACTGCTAGGGAAGATTAATTAGCATTATCTAATTTTGTATGGAATTCAGTTCATGGAAGATGGATTCCATGGTACACCCAAGTGCAAAGAAGCAGAAGATTGTGTTTCTGGGAGAGGTGACAGACTACAGGTTACAGAAATTCTTCAAATCAAACTTAGTGTTGGCGCTTCATGCTGTAAGAATGGTGTTGGGTGATACCTTTCTTTCATCAACCCACCATTACAGAGTCAATACTGGTGTCTCATCAATGTTCTTGGCAGTTAATCTAAATGTGGGGGAGTCCAAAGAACTGATAAGGTCATAGCTGAACAAATTGATCAAACCATGGTGACCCTGTGGAATGAAAAAGATTCTGGATGATGCAGTTTTGGGGCTGGGATTCATCATGGTTCATGAGCATGACCATTAATTAATCCATCTTATTATGGACCCTAGGTGTTCATAATCAGAACTGTAGGGAAAGATGACAATGCCCAAGAGCTTTGTGCTAAATGGAAAATCGAGTTCTTGATGACCATTACTGGTGGTGATCCTATGGTGGTTGTGAACTAGTTTTTAGCATTGGCGGCTGAGAGTTTGGATTCTAGAGATGATGATATGGTTAGTACTGGTAATCAGGTCTAAATTGGGATATATATTAAATAGTATAGATATATACAAGAATAGTGAAGCTGGTGACTGCATTTTGTAAAGAAAATTGTTAGATTTTAGTTATTTTGGCCCGTCTCTGGAGCAGCCTAGAAACTAGTTTAAATTTTGACTGTTATATATGGGTATGGTTCTCTAAAGTCATTTTCATAGATCCAAACAAAAGAAACTATGACAACATGCATTAAAAATCCAAATACATTACACTGACAATGTGCATTCTGTTGCAATGATGTTTTCCCATAGTTGTCGCGAGACTAGTACTAGTACTGGTATAGGTGCCGGTATGACATTTTTTTGAAAATAGGAGACGGGGGTACTTGGAGACACCAATTTTTTTTTAATATAAAATTAATAATTATAGAAAATCTAAAAATATAATGACATTGAACTTTCAAAACAATATGCAGAGAATTCACAAGAGCAGTGTTATAAGTTTATAACTTAATATTTATTATTTAATAACTTATATACTTACAATTTCAATTTGAATAGAAATTCAAATAGTTACAAGTAGAAGTAACAGTTTTGAGTTTTGACTGTTTGAGTTTTTACTTTTTACTTCATCCTAAAATAATGTATGATATCAGTCAAACAAAATATATACTAATGTTTCTGTAAATGGAATTTATATGCATCCAATCAAATAAGTTTTTACTATACCAGCTTAATATCAAGTATCAACTTATGTCTTTATATATAATTTTTTACTATACCAGATTAATATCAACTTATGTCTTTATACCCCGTTTTTAGATTGTTTTATAATTTATTAAATTGTTTAGGCTTTTCGCTGTAGCTGTGTAGCATCACCAGTAATCTCCACAAGGGCATTGCCCCTATTTATGCCACGATTTTAAACAGGGGCAATGCCCTTGTGGAGATTACTGGTGATTGACATCACCAGTAGTCTCCACAAGGGCATTGCCCCTGTTAAAATCGTGGAATCTGTATTCCACGATTTTAACAGGGGCAATGCCCTTGTGGAGACTACTGGTGATCGACGTAATATTAAATAAAAAAAATATGGAAAACCTAAACATACCCGACTCTTAGACACAATGACGATTTTGATTCTTTGAATTTTCAATGCTTCTCATCGCCCTCTTCCTCAGTCGCCTGCTAAAGTGTCGTCGCCAGTACCGTCTTTTGTATAAGTATTCACTATTTTTAAAAAATATTAACTTTATGTGCCTTAGATGCGTGATTTTTGACGGGAGACGCGGGAGACCTTGCGGGAGACGCCATTTTTAGGTTTCGGAGACGTGGGAGACGGCGGGAAATGTCTTGAAAGTCTCCATACGTGAAATGGAGTCTCCTGGTGCGGGTGCGGTGTCGGAGATGCGTCTCCATCTCCGAGACGCGTCTCAGAGTGGGGGAGACGCGTCTCCTGGCAACTATGTGTTTTCCTATTGAACATATCAAATTTATCTATCTTTTCTTTTTTCTTCTTATTCCTAGACAAGGATGGGAGCAGGGGAAGGTGATATTACATTCCCAAGAAGCTCTAGTAACTTTGAATTTCAAGTGGTTATTGAGAAACCATATGTTAGTTGAAAAGTTCTAAAGGGTCTCCTAAGATTAAAAATGTTAAAGGGTCTCTTATGATTAGAAATGTTAATCTCATTTTAGTGATTTTAACATATATACTTTAGAGGATGTAATAACTAATTATAATTTTTGTCTCGTTCAATTGGCAGGCTAAAATGGTAGCACTGCTGTTATTGGTTATGGGTATATTTATAGCGATTGCCATGGTTTCATATGAGTTTATGAGGCAGCCATTGCAAAGGATGTTTATTGGATGTCTTGTCTAGTGTCTCTCATTTCCATGTTTGCATCCCCATTATCTATCATTGTACGAACCTCTTGGTATCAGACATTTTTACCCTTAACAAAAGTTTTTTTCTTTGTTGGGAATCTCTTGACTCTGTTTTTGTTTGATTATTAGTTTAAATATCCTCTGTTAGAGCCTAGATAGTTTCTATTCTTGAATAAAGAAAAAATACCTTGATATATCTTTTTATAGAATGCAATCCTGAGATGTCTGATGGGATGATTTTTTTTTTAGGTACACTTTTGGGTGTGTTTTACTGATGTAAATTTAAGAAACAGTTATAGATAAAATCATCTGCCATTAAAGTCTATCAATTCATCTTCCATTATTGACATTGGAAGGCCCAGTCTATAGCCTACCTGGTCATCTCTTAAGAATTAGGTTATTTGTGGGCCTAGTATGCATCTTACTTTCTATCAAAAACCTATATTGTCACATTTTATTTGGCCACCTCTTTTATATTTTGTTTTCTATTTTCAATATTTTATAATATTAGTCATTATGTATAAATGAATATAATTAAGTATTATAATAGAGGATGAGGCAAAAGAACAGTCTGAAGTGCTTTAAATTTTATTAATTATCTTCAGGAAATCAATAGATATATAATTCATATTAATTTTATAATTCTTAAAGCTTTCCACTGCACTTCCTTGTCCTTCTTTTTAGTTTCTCGTAGCATACTTCAAAACAAATATTGGCAGCCAACCTTATGCCCATATATACAAATGTTACGTTGCATCTATTATATGTATTGCTCTCTGAATAGTTGGCCTGAGTTACCTTTGATAGTCTAACCTCAAATGATATATTACCTCTTTTATGAGAGTTTCACATAGTTGATTGTTTTTCTTGCCAATATAAAATTATGTGTTTCCACCCATTTTTTGTTAAATGAACTCTGTCGCTCCTCTCCATTTTGCAAGTGTTCTTATTGTTGTTGGAATATATGCTATCTAACTATTTGACAAAATTGCATGTATGTTGAGTCTGTGTCATCAAATAATATATAAGTGTTCATTATATTCAGTTAATTTTAGTTTGTTGTCATTAGATGTCCAGTTAACTGTCATATTAATTAATTGAAATTCTATACCTATAAATATGTAATACTTACATTTTCTAATTCTTATGGATTATTATTTTATAATTTTATAGTTTTATATTAAAAAGAAAAATTAAACTTTAGCAAGAGGATTTCATCCTCCAATTATGAATTTGAATCTGCAGACTGCCAAATTCTAGAATGGGTAAGACACAAAAGAGGAGGTTATATCATATTGGTTTTTATGGGTTTTGATCCCTTGATTATTTCAAGGGTTGGTTCGCTATAGTTTATGTAGTACAATTTGCTTATCTTCCATTTTACACAAATAGAAAAATCCTTTTTATCAGCTTGTGATATTAACATATGTTTGTTTTGACAATTGATTGTTTCCTTAGTTGAGACAACTAAACAAATTTCTAAACAGCTTTGGAAAAATCCAATGGAATCTACCTTACTTTTTGAATTTTGATTGCCAGCCATATTACTTTTGAACTTTGAGAGCTTAAAATATATGGAAAAAATCTAAGTTGTGTCTTCATTTTTGTAAAAGTTGTATTATGTTTGGTTCTTTAAGTTATTTAATCATATTGTAATATCTAATGTTGTAATCGATATAATTCAGAAGTAGTGCCAAACTATAAATTTGCATCTCTAATATTGCACATAGATCTTATTTTCTATGTTTATTTGAATTGACTGGAGTTGTTCTGAATCACACATTGAAGAACTTGATTCAATTGGAGCTAACATTTTTCAAGTTACTGAAAGTATATCACCTAGTGAAAAATGGCCTAAGAGGGCTTCCCAAGATATATGGCATTAGTTTCAGCCTTCAGCCTTTATTAAGTGTAAAATTTGTGTCAAAATATCAAGTTAAATTGGGCTACAAAATAGATTGGTGTAATGTAGGCTAAGCTAGCATTTGTTTCTGCTCAGTAATGACATGTCTTGGGAAATCTTAATTGTATTATACTAGATTCACAAAATTTGTTCTATCTATTATAATATCCTATGTTTTGTTGTATTAAATGTGGATTTAGTGCCCAAATACTGATTTGTATCTCAAATATTGCATATCAATCTTTTTGTGAGAAAATTATTTTCATGATAGATGAAATAATAACTTGAATGGGAAAATTTCTTGAGTTGACTGCATGACTATTGGACCCCGCACAACTACTGGCCCCTCTCCTCTAGCAATTTTAAGTTTTCTAGTCCAAAACAATGATCTTTTACCTTTATTTGTCATTTTATTAGCGGCTTACCATGCAGTTACAGTGTTTGACCGAAATAAAAACAAAGGAAAATAGTAGGATATGCCATTAATTATTAATTCCAAATGTTCGATAAAGCAACATAAACTAATAGTAGCTGTATATACCCTAGCTTTTAGGAATCTTATATAGCTTCACTATCTTTCTCTTATAGTTTTGAATGGCTTCCAAGTTATTTTGTGCTTCAATTTTTTTGTTTTCTTTGTGACATAAGACTTGTGAGGTTTATTGGGCTCAAGAATTTTCTTAGGAATATATTGTTGTTACAGTTAGCCTTAGTTTTTCTCTTATAAGTTATTAGAGAGTTATAATTCTGCTATTCTCTTATAAGTTATTAGAGTGTTGTAATTCTGCTATTTCTTATATTTGGAAGATGAAGAGGAAGAAAGTATTGAAATTTATTTGTAACGGGCTTAGTGAATATTCAGGGGAAATAAAAAATCCCTTCTGAAACTAGAGCATCACCTAGTTGGGGCTTCGTTGGCAAGTGCAGCAGTATCTCCTGATGAAAATTATGGCAAAGATAATCATGTGTAATAATGTTGTTATAAGAGAACAAGACGTGGACATAGCTGCATAAGAGTTATTGTGCAGTTCTATAAGAATTTGCAAATGCAGAACATGGTAGAGGATCAGACTTATCAAGGCTATCTAGCAAGGAGTACTGTGTGAATGAATAGGGGTTGTTCTGGTTTCTGATAGAGTATTGTTGTCAGGCATTTAGGGAGAAAATTATAGATATAAGGGTCATTTCAAGTATAAAGAGAATTCAACCTTTTTCTGGAATTCAACCTGTTAGGCTCTATATATCATGGTTATATTCATTAAATGTAGTAGCTTTAGCTTTTTATAAATAGTTGTTAGCAGTGAAGGATGATAAAAATGATCATAAGCACGATAAATGGTTTGTTTATAATTTGAAGTTAAATTTTTTTTGAGGTTTGATTATAGTATTCTTTTCAAGGCTCCAAGAAGTTTGAGAGTCCTAAATAATTGATTTTATTTTGTCTTTAATTCTTGTAGAGATACTGTTTTTCTGACCTTCGTTTGCAATTTAATTCATTCAGGAATTGAACCTATTTTCTAACTAACTAGTGCAGTTTTCACAAAATGCAAATGGGATTTGATAGGATTGATGGAACTTCAATTTAGTTGGTTTGGTGTTAAGATCTGCTAGAACATATATTATGAGAGTGCCCACCATCACCACATGAGCAGTTGATGCTTAGCAGCCCTGTTGAAGGAAGACTCAATGGCTAGAATAAGCTTGACCTGTTCAAAACTACAGCCTGGTTCAATATAGGTGATTGTTGCTTAATAAACAGTCCATGAATTTGAAAAAAATTGTCTTAAATTTTTACATCAATATATAAATAGAAAAATTGATCTATTTCAATGGCAAGATATGAAAGGAGTTGATGACTGATTAAATAAAGATTGGCCAGTTGGCAGAGGGACAGAGTAGAAGTTGTGTAGAGCTTATGTAAGAAAACAAGAAGTGGATTTTTGAAACTTTTCTAAATAGTTAGAAGTCCAATTCTATTGTAATTCGCTTGGAGGTATGCAGTGCCACCAGACTGAGTTCTTAAGCCTGGCTAGCTGCGAGATGGTCTCCCATTATACTTAAATATTAATTGCAATACAAATATTTGTAGCAAATGTTATCTACTAATTTAAATCTATCATACTCTCTTCTTTCATGCATCATGAGTATCAGCTTTTGTTATTGCTTTACAAAATTAATATGAAGGAGATCAAAATATTATTTTATATAACGTAGACTTTTAGTAAGTAAAGATGCCAAAAGCAAAATGTGCCAAGCTGGGTGGGAATGTCACCACATAAAAGATCCACGCTCAAAACCAGGTAGGCTTAGAGCCCATATAGTGTTTAAAATGAAAGCTTCACATATTCTTCACAAACAAGTTAACTGCAATGATAAAACACCACCCAAATAGAATAAATTTGAGCTTATTGGCTGCATGTGGTTTAATAGGGTCCAAACGGGGACAAGGTTGCATTTTATCCAACATTTCTGATGCATAACACAATAATTTTTGTAATCCAACTTAGCTACCCTTCGCCTGTAGTACTCGTTTACTGTGTTTTAAAACAACATATTAATTGTATTCTCAATGTCTCTAAAATGTAACAAATCTATCCCAGAAATCTAAAAAAAATAATGTCTGGAACAACAAATTTTGGACTAGTGAAGGTCCAAATCCCACTTCTAATTACAACTTTAACTCAAAAAAAAGAGTTAAGCTTTGTGCATGATTCCTCTCATTTTGCAGCTATAAAAGGAAACTACCATATTATAGTAAGAACTCTAAAAACTTTCTCAACGGTAAAGTTACCCTTCCAAATATAAGTTATTATAGTCATAAACCCATCTACAACAACAAATATTTGATTGTATTCAACATTGCAATTAAAAAGAATATATAATTTGTCCAGTATAGCTTCTATACCCACTAGTCTTGTTTAGTGCTGTTAAAAAGAACAAAGTAAAACATATATTTGCTCACAATTGGGATAATTCATTAAGAATTTTGAAAGATTTAATGAAAAGAGCAATACTTATAATTTTGCGGGCTAGTTCCCAACCTCACATTGATTTGAACGCTTTAGGTAAGCATTTGCTTTAGGATTTCTTTGTAGTTTTTCTTGAATTGGAATTTGTATGTTCTACTTAATTATTGTTCTTTTCTTTCCATGTTCATTATTTCTATTTATGAAAGGACATGTTTTATTTTAGCTCAATGCACAAATTGATTTTCAGATTAATAAGCTCAAATTGATTATCAGTCTTTAGATTAATAAGCTCAAATTTTAGAAAGACATGATTTTCATTTGTCATTTTCCTGACATGATGCAATAGATTGTAATGAATTTTACAAAGTTCACTATATTGTCTTCGGCGTACCCATTGCACCCCAAGGTGCGATTGCTAGTATATACTATAGATACAAACAAATACAACTGAACTTTGAAAAAATTGTTATTGCTACATACCAAAAAAACATTAGTGGACACATTTTCAGTTTTCTCGGGTTAAAATGTCTTCGAATTGAAACGAAATCATGTTCAAGGCTCCAATTTCTAAATTTAAAATTGGATCCCAGATCAGAGTAATTTAGGTAAGGGATATGCAAACTAATAATTTATGGAAATGTTATTGCCTATAAGCCATGGCAAAGTCGATGCCTTCATTGTATCCTGACAGACTTCACATATATTTCCCTTATGCAGGGGTGTGTAAAGTAGAGAGTCCTTGAACGGGGCAAACTACTCCGCACCCACCTCATTCTCACAGAATTTATACACCATCTCTACATACATACCAAAATTATTATCATGTATGCCAAGCATGTCAATCTTAAGTATGCACAGAAAATGTTTGACAAAATGTCTTACCTAAACACACTTACATGCACTGCAATTATATCAAGATATGCACACGATGGATGTTTGAATCAAGCGCTACAGTTCTTTCATCAGATGCCAGAACAAAATATGGTTGAATTGACTGCATTGCTTTCAGGATATGTTCAGAACGGGTTATGCAATGTATCTTTGAATCTTTTTAGATAAATGCAGCTTACAGTTGTGACGCCAAATTTGATCACTTTGGCTAGTTTCCTCTCTGCGTATATTAGCTATGAAAAACTGGAACGTGGCAAGGAAATTCATGTACAAATAATTAGAAGCGGATATCAATTCGACATCTTTGTTGAAAATGGGTTTACAAAAATGTCTGGCAAATGGGGAGCATTAAGGAAGCGAGCAAAATGTTTGACAAAATGCTTACCCCAAATGTGATCTCATTTAGTGGTAGGATTTCCATGGTCAACACTCAGATCAGAACAATGAACGGTGTCATAACATATTGAAGACTAAGTTGTAAAGCAGAGCTACGGGCTTTTACACGTGATTGAAAAACATGTTCAAAAAGTCCTACCATACAAAATCTATTGGGGGGGGGGCAGGGTAAGTTTTAAGGTGTGGAGTAATTAGGTCCATTACCCGACTTAAACACAAACATGTCAGCATTGAAATACAGAGCAGGGGGCTACCCCAATTCTTAAACTATCAGACCTTATTACGGTACTGCTGACAGTAACCTATCTTATACTAGGTAGTATGACTGCACGTATTTTCACAAAAGCAATCGGGCTTGCTATATTTTTCAAATCACACCACACAAAAACTTAAATATATTGGATAATTGTACAAATAAGATGAAAGTTTGTCAAATAATTTTCTCATTGCACAAATATTTCATACAAAATAAAACTTTGTCAATAGTCATATATGAAGCTTACAATATGAAGCTTACAATAATTGATGACATAATAGGCCACACTGAACTAGACTTGATTCTATAGAGGGTAGATGTGTTCTATGTTTCACAATATAACTCTGATTACTTAGTACACATTACATAGTAAATGTAATCTCCATTTTGTATAGAAACATCACATATAGGAATAGGAAAAGAAATAGAATAGACAAAATGAAATGAAATTATTTATATATTTATTGTTAAGAAATTGAAATTTTATTTTATCTTATATTATAATTAGATTAATGAAAAAAATAATTTATAAATCTTTTTCATATATCACAAATATGGATTTATTGTAAAATGAAAAGACTTTGTACCATAATCATATATCTATTATAAATTATATGGTTAGGTTTTATTTGATGCTAGTCCTTTTAATCTCAACCATCAATCTATTTTTTCATCTAGTGCTTCTTACTAAGAAATGTCTATCAGTATAACTAGTCTATTGAATTTGGTGTGTTAGTTAAAATTTAGTAATTTTTAATATTGTATTTAAGGATTAAATCTTTTTTAAGTCACTGAATTTGTTGGTTTAGACCATTTGCATTAATATAAGGGAGGAGGTCCCCATTTATGACTTCGAGTCACTTTAGCTAGCTAAAAAAGTTCTTGAGATTTCTCAATGAGAAGAACTATTTTATTGAATTACTCATTCCTAATGAAACAAGAGATCCATAGAAAGTGAATAATTCATTCTTAATATTGTTCCAAAAAGTTATTAGTTGGTTAAATTTATTGTGTAATATTTTATAATATAATGTTAAGTTTTTCTTTTCAAATTTATATTATTGTATTAGTATTAAAAGTATATGCAATTGTTAGAAGTAGTATTTTCTTTGAAAATATATTATTGTATTGTAATTAATTATGATGATTCTTACATTTTAATTATTGAAGTGAAGTGAGGTCATGCAAATACACAACTATTAGAATCTTATTGTTGAAGTGATGCCATGTAGATACACAATTGGCAAGAATTTAGAAATTTGAAGCTTAAAAAAGTCATGGATTGTCTCTCAACTTCTACTTGTTTCTCTTTTTCTAAAATTTGCACCTTCTACAAATTTGTGGTATAATATAATTCTCTCATATTCAAAGCACAATAGTAGAAGAATATTAATATTTGAAGGTAGACTTTCCTTCTTTATTTTTTAGGTTTTAATTTTAATACGTTTATTAAAAGAAATACAATATTAATGTAATCATGGATGAAGGTTCTAATAAATGACTATCCAACCATGTATTCTTAATACAAACACATAATTTATGTACAATGATACTCAAAACTAATACATTCTTCTGAAAATCAGCTTGATTCTATACACAATCAACAATTATACTACATTCTCAATCTTTGTCACAATGAAATTGTGCATGTTAGGACTTAGTTTGATTACCATGTAATATCAATACTTTTAAATTAGTGTGATTCTTAGGCTACTCTTTATCTTCCTACTCTACTTAGAAATATTTAGACATATTTGGGTCCTTAGATCTCTCCTTTCCCTTTGTTTCTTTCCTGTTTCTATACTAAAACACCAAAAAAATAGGTTATGAGAAGGGGGATCACCAAAATGATAATAGATAGACCTATTTTCCTTTATTTTATTAGGAAATGAGATCCAAACAATGAATTGATTATCAAACCTTAGGTGAATCAATCCAATGTGAGAATCTTCAAATTTCCTTATGACTCAAGGACGGGGGTCAAGGTCAAACAACACTTTGGGGAGATAAAGTAAAAATAGAAAATCATTTCCAAAATTCAATATAACACTTGAAACTTGAATCTCTTAAACTCAATATTTGCAGAACCAAAAAATAGAATGCAAATTTGAGAAGGGAAGAAACATGTGTACCAATCATCAAAAGTTTTTTATAGAAGTTGATCTAAGACTCATTTTACCATGGGTGAATGGGTCCAAGTACAAGGGTTTCAACAATATTTCAAGAGTCTCTCCTACAGGTCTGTAGCTTTTGATTTGTCTAGGTTTCAATGTCGAAAAGTCAGAAATTAGATCTGTAGGTTGGATTTTGTGATTTGATGACAACTTTGACAACTTTTGCAAATTTGTAAACTTTTTAAAATCTTGCTCTTGAAAGGGTATTCAATTCTTCTTCAACCTAAATCTACAATCACACATACAAGAGAGACAAATATTTGGTTTTGGGTGAATACCCATTTTGGTAATCAAACCTTGAATTGAAATAATGCATGAAAGAGGGAATGAAGAATGAATAAAGCTATGTTACCACTCAACAAAAACTTGTATGAAACCTTGATAATGGATATCTTAGGAGACCTACAACGTGCATAAAATAGTTGAATTGGATGTGGATCTTGACACTTTAATCTTGCTTGAAATGATACTTTGAATGCTTGACTTGATCATCAAACCTACATCACAATGTTAGCTCTAAAAGCATGCATGATGCAAGAAGACTTTGACATGATGAATAGATCTTGAATGCTACAATAAATCTCTAATATATCTGCTCTTGAATGGTCTTGATTTCTTTTGAAATGCTCATAGAAGTTCTCTTAAAAATCTAGGTGAAACATAGTGAAATAAACTTGTATTTATAGGTAAGTATCTTTAATTTCCCAAAATTCAAATATCACAAGCCGACATTGAATTATGGATTTGAAAACATTAAAATACTGCCAAACATATAATTTGAATGTAAGTCCTAAGGTCTAGGGAGGACCCATTAGATCATGGGTGAATGGGTCCCAAGTCCCTATACTTGGAACACACATTGCTCGATGTAAAGTGTTATGTTTAGGCATTAATTATTGTCGGATTTCCCCTTTGGAAAATGTAATTTATTAGGATTTTACATGAATTAAAGGGGCCTAAAAGCTCATTTAATTAAGAGGGCCCAAATTGTGTATGCATTTAGCATTGAGTATAAAGGGTTACATGATGCGAAATCTTTTGTGTAAAGATAATTAATTCTAAAATTAATACTCCTAAATGAAAAGTGATAAAAAATTTAAATGTTCTAAACACAAGCATAGGAAATATTTATAATTGCATGCAAGATGGATTGTTTGGTCTAGAGATGCTCTTGCAAGATCAAATCACACATTAATAAGTGATTTGTATGAATAATCATGACAAATAAGGGCTAAGTGATAGAATCACCTTTTATGATGGTAAACCAACCTCAATGTACTATCGACACATGAATGGGCTTATGGGATAAGCTCAATGTTTCTTTTCCTTCCACCACTTCTAATATTAAGCAAGGAACTAGGAAAATTCTAAGTTCCACATTTTTCCTACATCTACATTTATCCTCAATTGTTCTTTCATCTTCCATTTGACTCCTATAGAACTAATTATCTTTCACTAATCTAATCCCCTTCTTGTATTATTCCTATATTTTATAGATCCATTCTATTTACTAATATCCCAAGAACAACTACTTCTATCTATCTATCTATCTATCTATCTATCTATCTATCTATCTATCTATTGTCATCCTTCAAAAAGATCACAATCACCATGTATTCTACTATTCCATATCTACCACCAAATTATATGTCATATTTCCCTTGATATCCATCTTCTTTGCTATTGTGGATTTTTTCTATCTTCCAAACACTTTCATTTTGTTCTATATCACTATTCCACTTATTCTTAGAATCACACCTTTTACAATTTCTTCTTTGCTATCCTACATCTTTTCATTACCTTTCCTACTTTGATGACTTCTTCTACACTGTTCTTTACTTTTGGACTTCTATCTTTTGTCACCATATTTCTTTCTTCTACACATTCATCTATTATTACTTCAAATATCTAGTCTATTTTTAGAATCTATCACTTATCTTTGGGGTATGTGCAGGATCATCATGGAAAAAATAGGCCCTTAAGTGGCAAAAAATTCAGAAAAATCAGAGTTAGGCAACTTGACGTAAAAATTTGAATAAGTTATCTATATTATTTCAAAAATATATAAGAATAGAATCTATAGAAAATTTAATGTAGTTTCTAAACTACTAGGTTTATTTTAAAAAAAAAATCTATTTGGTTAAAATTTGAAATTTCAATGCAGGTACTTAAATTTTAGGGAAAAAGAAGAAGTAGGTGTTTGTCTAACCACCCTAAGCACAATAAAATGATAATATTTTTATATAAGATTTTAGATATAAGTAGAGGACTCATGTCCTGATGTGATGCATATTTTTTTAAAAAAATTCCAAGTAAATAATTAATTAAATGAATTTTTTATTACATCTTTTAAAAAATATAAAACTTGCATGTGACCACCTTAACTTGGTCAAAACTTCATGAAATTTAATTTTTTTTTTTTAATCCTATATTATGTGAAGCATAGAATATGATGCATGTTTCAAATTCAAAAATGTGATACCGTTTAAAAGTTATAGGTGTTTTTCAATCAACCTATCAATTAGGACTTTAGTCATAATTTAAATAGAAAATGAATAATAAATATTTAATAAACTCAAAGTGAAGCATAATTTATATTGGTGGAAAGATGAGAATCTCTTTTAAAAACCCTTTTCATTTCATCAATTTTGGGTAAAAAAAAGTTGTCAACCACATACCCTACACATACCCATCATATCGCCACTTTTTGGCCCATCATGATCTTACACATACCCTTTAACTTAATCTTCACATTACTCACATTCTACCTTTTCAAGTTTCATCAAATTTCCACTCATATTCTTCATTTGTTGTGAGTGCCTTTATCAATCAACCACACCATCCCTTTATCTACTATTAACTCTAGATTATTGTTGTTATTTCCACAATTCTAACTTTCCTCACCAAAAAGAAATTACTACTTTTCTCTAACTAAACTGTAATATCACCAATTCCACTTACACCCACATATACTCACTTCTCTCAAATTATATATTTTTAATTTATATTTATTACTAAAAATATTGATACCAACCATAATCTCATACTCATTTTATTCATCCACATTTCCTTTTCACTTGACATTTCCTCATTTACAAATTTATCGAATGTTTTTTAAAGCATAACTCTATATTTACCATTCCAGCTTCAACTTTCGTGCCCTAATTTGTTATTCTAATTAAATTATTTTCTACTCACTTAATCACATCCAACTGTTCATACTATCTCCTACCCACTTACTTTCCTTAGTTATTTAAAATAATCATATCTCCATTTCCAACATTAAATCAATTATTGCATCAGATGTATAACTCAAACCTTGTCATGTCATCCAAACGAAGTTATAGATATTTAATCCATGTTGTCGTGTCATCTATGGATATTAAGGATGTAATTGATGCGTGGACAAATTCACGAGTAGGGGAAAAATCAATTGAGATCTCGAAAGCTCAATGCTTCTAGAAGGATGAAAAAAATGTACTGATGGGATGTGATGGTGGGGTACAGGTATACAAGCCCACCGTTTATTTCTAGAATCGATAAATCCCGACGAATTTCATGCACTTCGTATCCTTCAAAACACCAAATTTGGTTCTCGTCTATATATATTCTCCAAATTGTTTATCCTCCTCACTAAACCATCACTTGTTTCTCCAATCCAATCTATTTCGAGTTTGGGTACAATATCTATATTTTCTAGCAAAATTGTTATTGTTGATCAATCATAAGCTTTCTACAACAAATTCATGGAGTACAGTGCATCAATTAAAGGTTTAGACGTGCTCCCTCTTATGACCAAGTGTGCTTCTGCTGGAATTTCCTGAGTTAGAATTGGAACAAGGACAAAGCATTCAAAATCTATTAGGGCATTTCAATCTCAAAAAGTTCCACCTCATCTTCTTCTTCATTGTATGATGTTCTTTGTGTCTCCCCTGACGTGAGTGTGCATAATATAAAGAGTGCATATCGTCAGATGGCTCTTAAATACCATCCTAATGTCTGCCCGACTGCAAAGAAAGAAGAGTCTAGAAAGTTGTTTCTTCAAGTTCAGGAGGCTTATGAGACTCTATGGGATCCTCTCCTCTTCCATGATTACGACTGGAGACTACAGAACATGTTCACAGTAGCAGAGTTCGAAGGTAGATTAGGGAATAGTCATGTGTGGGAAGCTCTGTTGATGAAGTTGATTAGAAGGTGATCAGGAAATAGCTCGTCATGGGGTAGAAAAATGAGAAGACAAAACCAACAGGGGGCTTATTCTTGCTAATGATGAAATTGTGATTATAGTGAGTTATTGAGAGTTTGTTGTAAATTGGATTGTAAAAAGGGCCTATTTGGGCCTTGTAGACGTGTAAATATAAACAAAAATTGTGTGCATTTTTTTAGTTTTGTGCCAATGGATGTTTCATAAATAGCGTTGTCACATACGCGCAAGACTTTTAGGTTCTCACTGTTGATCCACACATTAAATAATTTACTTTTATTTTCATTCGTTATAATGTAATATATATCTAAATCATGTTTAAGGCTTCAATTTAAAATTGGATCCCAAATCAGAGTAATTTAGATAAGGGGTATGCAAATTAATGATTTATCAAAATGGGCTTATAATCTATGGAAAAGTCAATGCCTTCATTGTACCCTCATAGACTTACCACATATGCTTCCCTTTTATAGGGATGCATAAAGCATAGAGTCCTTCCACGAGGCAAACTACTCCACGCCCACCTCATTCTCATAGAATTTATATGCCATGTCTACATACATACCAAAATTGTTATCATGTAAGCCAAGTGAACCAATCAATCATGCACAAAAAATGTTTGACAAAATGTCTCACTTAAACTTACTTTCATGGACAAATAATTAGAAGCAAATATCAATTCGAGGTCTTTGTGGAAAATGGGTTTACAAAAATGTATGGTAAATGCGGTAGAATTGAGAAATCATGCAAAATGTTTGACAAAATGCTAACCTGAAATGTGATCTCATTCAATGTTAGGACTGCCATAGTCAACAATCAAATAAGAACATTGGATGGTGTCATAACATAGTCACAAGACTAAGCTTCAAAGTAGGACTACGGGCTTTTACACCTGATGGGAAAACAAGAACTCCTACTATACAAAATCTATGGGAGGGGTAAGTTTTAGGGTGTGGAATATGCAGGTCAATTTAGTTGACTTGAACACAAAAATGTCGCCATTGAAATACAAAGCAGGGAGCTACCCCAATTCACAAGGCTATTGGAGCTTATCACTACACTACTGGGAGTAACTGATCTTATACTCGAGAGTATGACTACACGTCTTTTCATAGAAGTAATTAGCTTTGTTGTATTTTTCAAATTGGATCACACAAAAACTAAAAATATATAAGGTAATTGTAGAAATATTTTAGCCAAGATGAAAGCTTGTCAAAAAAATTTACCATCTATTAAATAATTGTACAAATATTTCATCCAAGAAAAAATCTTGTCTAAAATATTTTCTCATTTGTTATTTAGAAAAAACATAGTCATTAGTCGGCAAGCTTCTATTGACAATTTTACCTTCTATATCTAAAGCTTGGAGTAATTGATGATATAATAGGCCATAATGAACTGGACTTGATTCTGTAGAGGGTAGATATGTTCTATTTCTCACAATATAAATCTAATCACTTAATAGTTTCATATGCTGGCCTAGAACATCTAGTAGGCTCGCCACAAGCAAAGGATAAACACTACACACATTAGGAATTCCTTGTACAATTCCAACTCTGCTTTTAACATAATCTCCACTTTCTATATGAAAAATAACATATCGGGAGAGAGATATTTTTTTTAGAATTAGGATATACTAACCGTTAATAAATCAAATATTTTATTTTATTTTACATTACAATTGGATCAATGAAAGAACAATCACTAGATCTATATTATATTCATGTATTAATGATAAAATGTATGGTTAGGATCTATTTGGTAGTGGTCTTTTTAATCTCCACCATCAATATAATTTATTTCATTTAGCACTTCTTACTAATGGAATGCTTATTGGTATGAACCATAGATTTTTGGTTCATATGGACTTCTCTAGCTCTTCTAGGGTTTTTCACCTAAAAGGAGAGAGATAGGGTCCAAAAATGCTTAGGGTTCATTCAAATTATGCTATGTGAGATGTTGTCTAAGCTAAATGAAAATTCAGTGATTTATATGATTGATTATGAATGCAAAACTAAGATTTAAACTATGCTAGAAAACACATTGTGATATGCAAACAATAAACTAAAAGATGAAATAATGCAAAACAGAAAGAAATGGGATCAATCAGAGTGCACCTAGGAAATACTTGATGAATCTAGAATGTTGTGAATGTTGTTTGAAGTTAATAAAAATCAACAGTGGGATTCATTCGCCCAGGGTGGTGAATTAGTCCTGCTACTAGTGAAAAAGTGTCAGAAAAAGGCTTCTGACTGTTGGGATCCAAAATTTGACAAAATTAAGATTTTCAGTCTTAAGGTGGGACTCATTCACCATTGGTGGAAAATCAGTCCTCTCCCAAAATTCTAAGAAATTAGGAGACAACTCTGTAACACCAGATCTGGAAATGTCTACTTGTCGGGTTACCGAAGTCAATTATGTAGGAAATGGACAAAAAACCTTCTCCAAGCTTGAAATAAGGTTGATTTGACTTGAAGCACCTAGTTAACTTGTTGACCAATCTTCAACACCTAAATGCTTGTAAAATCTGCATATAAAGGTCTACAAACACACATGCAAGAGGGGGAAAATGGTTCAGGGTTAGCAAATAGGGGTTTGGCTTGGTCAAACCCCACTTTGGTAATCAAACCCTTAATAAAATACTGAAATGCAAGAGAATGATAAACTAACAACATGCAAATGCTCTCAACTTACTAAACCTTTGATGATGCAAATATGAAGTAATGTCAATGGATACTCCAAAGTACTTGAATAATGTTTGATAAGATGTTGTAAGATGCTTGAATTCTTGAGATTACTTTAATAGGATATGTGAATGTTGGAGGATGACTACTTGAATGAATCAGGTCTAAAATGAAGTGAAAATCACTTATTATACAATCTTGTGCCTTAGTAACCCATTCATACCTCATCACAGGCCGACATCAAGTGTTTTTGAATAAAAAACTTAAAGGAAATTTTTAAAATTTTGAATTTGGAGCCAAGGGGGACTCATTCGCCACCCATGGTGAATGGATCCCACCTAGGACCTGAAAATGGGTGTCAGTAATTATCTTGTATAATTTAATGTTGTTTGTCAGGCTAACATTCAAAAATACAATTAATTAAAGCATATGAGGGCATAAAGGGACCAAATAAAGCATAAGAAAGGGGTAAATGGTGAAGTTATGCATAGAAAAGTGTGAAATCTTGTTACAAGACCTTACAACACTTTAAAATAGGACTTGTTTAGTGATGAAAAGGTGATTTTTAGGTAAATTGTAATGAATAGAGTCTTGAAGAGTGTAGAAATGTCTTACAACACTTCACAACACCTTCATAATACGTCAATATTTGAATTTTAGTACCTAAATATGCATGTTCAAGCCATGTTACATTATAAAATCAAAGAAAAATAGACAAACACCATGAAACAAGACCTAAAAGGCCATGGAAATGACAAGGGTCCATTTTTGTATGGCACATGGTATAATTGGTCTATTGATTTTAGTATGTTAGCTAAAATTTGATATTGTTATTGCTGTAATTGAAATTTAAATATTTTTGGGTTCATTGAACTTTTGGGTTTAGATCATTTGTATTAATATATGAAAGGAGGTCCCCATTTATGACCTCAACTAACTATAACTAGCTAAAAATATTTGAGATTTATCAATCTAAAGAACTATTTTATTAACTTACTAGTTCTTGATGCAACAAGCGATCTACAAATAATGAATTATGCATTATTAATATTGTTAAAAAAAGTTAGTTAAATTTTTTGTGTAACAAATTTTATAACATAATGTTGTATTTATTTTCAATTTAATATTTATTGTATTAACATTAAAAGTTCATATAGTTTTTGAAGGTTGTATAATTTTTATTGAAAGCATATTATTGTATTGTACTGCTAAAAGTTTTTATTCTTGGGACATAAATGTAAGCACACTATAATGTGCTTGCATTTCAAAGAAGAAAAAGTAGCTCTCTCTTTCTCTTGAGATATTTTTCTACCTCCTCATATAGCCCACACTCTCCCTCTGCATTGGACTATATTAATGATTAAAAATTTAAGTTTATTTACATATGTACATTTACTTTCTTATACGTTAAGTTATATTTCACGTATATAATTTTAGAATGTTTGAGAATGGTTTCAAGTCTCTAAGAGTTATAATGCAGATTATAGGTTTTGGAAGATCTTATAATATTTTATATGGTCAAATATTAGTAATCAACAGACTCCTATCATCTTGCAATTGTCTAATGGTAACTTTGTAACTATTCAAAACCATCATCAAACCTCTCCTTAGATATTTCTCTTCCTATATCTTCATATTTTCCTACCTCTCTCTCCCTCCCTCCTTCCCTCTTTAATTATCTCTATCTCACCTTTATCTCTCTCCCCTATCCCTTCCTCTCTCTACCTCTCCCTCCCTCTCCTCTTACCTCTATTCTTCCCTCTCTACTTCTCTCTATCTCATCTCTCTCTCACCTCCCTCTATATTTCTCTATATCTCAAGTCTCTCTCTTTCTCTCCCCATCCCTCTAGATATTTTTCTGTCTCCCTCTCCCCCTCTCCTTCCCTCTCTCTCTCTCTCCATTCCTCTCTACTTCTCTCATCTCACCTCTCTCTCTCTCTCTCTCCCTCCTTCCTTCTCTACTTATCTCTATATCACCTCTATCTCTCTCTCTCTCCTTATTCCTCTAAATATATCTCTCCCTCTCCTCTCTATCTCTACCTCTCCCACCTCCCTCTATTTCTCATCCAAGAAGACATAAAGAGGGCCATCCAGGGGCCAACAAACACACAAGAGAAAATACCAATCTTCAAGAAGATAGAGACCTTTAATGGCCTACCATTCCTTGGAGGGAAACTAGAGTTTTACTTCAAAGGAAAAAAGTTTCTAGTTCTTTTTCCTAGTATTGTACTTGTGGGTAGGAGGTACCCTCTCCATATTATTTCCCTTTTTCTTGGGACTAGTTTAAGGGGCCTCTAATTTCTCATCCTTGGAATGCTTGGCCTAGCAACTCTTCAACTCATATTAGAAAACTTGAATAGTGATCATTTTGTTCTTCAAATTTTCCTTTCTATATTCAATGATCTCCTACAAATTAAGAAGGATTTCATCTTGGTTGTTGTGGAGATTAGAAACCTCATTCCTTAATCTCAAACTCTCCTCAGGGGACCCAATAATAGTTTTGATCTCTGCGAACTCTTTTTCTAGGTCTAACTGGTTGTCAAAAGTATTGGCCATACCTCTCAACAAATCCGAGTGGTCATTATCTTCCTCTTCACCTGGCTAATCCATAGACTTTTTTATCCTGAAACTTTCTAGGTCTTGAATATTTTTCTTCACCATTATCAATTGGGATAACAACCACGGTAGGATGTCATTATGATTTTTGTGACTTTACATATTGCATCAAATTCTCCCTCAAGGGGGTACAATTCTCACATTGGTTAAAGAAACCCAAAGGAGTATCCTCATTCACCTGGGTCTAGTCAATATCTTGCTTATGGGAAGAGGAGAGACTAGTGGAAAAGGTATGCAAAGGAGATTTGGGGAGAGTCTTCAGGAAAACCATCAAATGATGGAGACTAAGAGGATCTAGAATTATCATCAGAGATGGAAATTTGGTGGGGTACAAAAGAAAAAAAATTCTTACTAGAGGGAGTAGGGTCCTCAAACATTGGGATTTTACCTTTGGAAGCACAAGGAGATTAGACCTAGTGATTCTAGGTTGATGGACATGTGGAAAAAATAGAAGAGGTAGGAGGTATAACATTTCCCTCTAAGATTTCAATGGAACTTTTATGAATATAGATCGGGTTAACCACCCATGGTAGGGAAGATATGGCCAAGGAAAGAGCTACATTGTGCCAATAAAGTCTATAAATCAAACCTTGATGTAGAGGAAAAGGCTTCCCATTATCTTGGACAACTTTAATAGATTTTTGTGAGGAGATGATAGAGAAAGCAAAGTTTTTTTTGATATTGTGGCGAAAATAATTTAACATGGGAAAAATATGGGCATGCAATATTTAAAGTGGATATCTAGTGTCACATACATCATTGACACCTTGACAATATTCTTCCACACGCCAAGCAAGTCCTCTCTAGTATATTTTTTCTGTAACCTATTTACCTTTTCACCTTTCTTCAAGAATTTATTTGTGTCTCTTTGCTAGTGCTCTTTAGTTTTTTTTGAGATATATGGAGTCACCAAAAAAGTAACCCTTCTACTTATTCTAACTTTTTTGGTACCTCCTTGTGATTTTGGCTTAATGTTGTTGTGATTTGATGTTGCAATGTGGATAACACATTCACATTAGGTCTTGGGCCCTTGTGAAATAATAGGATTTTAATGGTTCCTTGCAAAAGTGTTGTAACACACTTTCACACTTTTCTAGGGTTTTATCAAATAAGCTAAGCATAATAATCATAATCAACCTAATCTTGCCTTATTTGGAGTGTTGTAAAGTCTTGTAACACACTTTCACATTCCTCTAGGCTTATCATTAATAATTAGTCTTTCTCATACTTTAATTGGACCTATTTTTCATCCACAAGCCTCATTTATTGCATCATTTTGAGTATAATCCCAACACCAATCAGTAACCAATCATAATTCAGGTGTTCCTGGCTTATGTGGCCCCATATTTAGTGTTTGGGACTCATTCACCACCTTGGGCAAATGAGTCCTACCTAGGTATTTTTGGCCTCAATGCAGGTTTCACACATTTCTAAGAATTTTTCATTTTTGGTCCCATCCATTACATGTGATGGGACTCATTCACCACCTTGGGCGAATAAGTCCCATGTGACCAAAATTCAAATTTAATTCAAAATTTTGGCAAGATTTTATTCTCCTAGATCTGATGTCAGCTTGTAGTGTTGTAATTGCGGGAATTCTTGCATAATTAAGTATAAATACAAGGTTCGTTCACTCGCATTCTCACCTAGAAAATTTTACAAGCATTCAAGAGTTCACAAGAGCATTCAAGGCATTTCAAGGGTAGATTATCAAGAATTCTAGAGAATTCTTCAAGTATCAATCATCATGTCAAAGATTACATTCTTCATGTTTGTTATTATGCTAACAATTATGATGTAGGGTTTATGATTCAAGAAAGCATTACATTCAAGATCAACATCATTCAAGCTAGAGTCAATAACCACATCCATTGTAGCTATTTCAAGCATTATTGTAACACCTTACTGCTATGGTTTGGTGAGTTACAACATTAATATGTGTTCATTTATCATTCTCCTTTCATATTTTCTTTCATTTCAATATTTAATTACTAACAAGGGGTTTGACCAAGGTATACCCCCATTCACTAACCCCCACAACCCTCTTCTTGTGTGTGATTTGTAGGGATAGGTTGTAGATTATCCAAGAAGAAAAGTTGGAGAAAATTTTTCAAATCCCTATAGTTGTCAAAGTTTTCATCAAACTTTAGAGAAGCTTGGAGAAGCTCTACAAGTGGCATTTTGTAGTTTCAGATCCATAAACTAGTCGAGAAGAGCAGAGTAGACTAAGAGGCTAAAATCTAGTTCAAAAATTCTAGAAAAGTAGAAGTGGACTGATTCGCTACTATTGGTGAATGAGTGCCACTGTATAGGCTTGAAAAATATTTTTACAAATCTGGATACCCTTTTGGCTAAAACTTGTTCTTGCACATTTTCCTAGAAACTAGACTAATTCGCCCATCTTGACGAATGAGTCCTAGTTAGCATCAACATCAGATTTTTCAATGATCCAGACCTCCATTTTTCCTTCTTCAGTCTTCAAGGTGCACACTTTCAATTTCATATCTTTTTGTTACGTTTTATTCACTTTTCTAGGTCATTTAGGGTTAGTTTGCATTCAACTAGGATTTTGTCTTATAACTTGCATTGCATTGTATTTTCCAAGTTTAAACTTGGTGGTGAACCCTTCATTAGCTATCATTTAGTCTCTAGGACAACCCTATTGTAATATTTCAATCTCGTTTGCATTGAGATCTCTAGGGTTATACTTTAGTGGAGTCTCTTTAAAAGTGGGTGTGAATACATCATATCCTAATCAATCATTCAATTCTTATTTTAAGAGGTTCCATTTTGGTGAACCTACATTTAGGACATCATTATTCTGATTTGGAGTGCATTTACATCCTAGATTTAGCTTGCATTAACATTGCATTAGGTTTTGCATTGGTTAATTTGCATTCTAGGGTTTCAATTCTTGCATTAGTGAAAGCTCATGTAGCTTGCATTCTTGCATCTAATTTCATTGAAAATCAATAAAATTTTGCATTTTCATCTCATACATAGTTCAAAAAACATAAAAAGCATAAAATTCAATTCAAAATTTTTGAAAATTTTCCAAAAAATTAGTATCTAGACTCATTCACCACCTTGGGTGAATCAGCCCCTTTGCACATTTTTCACTGTATTTTTTGGCATCTAATCTTCATTTTCTGAGTCTCTGTTTGTTGTTATTATCTCTCTATTTTAGTCTCCAGACTTTGTGTTTCATTGCATTTAGTTTAAATTCATTCATCTTGTGCATTGCTTAAAATCAAAATTTCATTTACATAGTTTACAGTCTAAAATTTGCATAATGGATATGTGCGTTAACAAGCTTTGGATGTCATTAAAGTCCTTAGTGGATGTGTCAAGTTGTGCTTTTGGAAATGACCCTAATGACATTGAACTCACTCATGCTCACTCATCTCCTAATGCATGTCCTCCTCATGATTGTGACATCATTGGAGAAGATGATGACAACATGAATAGGTTCCTAAAAAATTGTCTTGATAACCTTGAAGCTAATGCATCCTTCTATCCATCCATGAAAAAAAAATATCTTCCTACAATACAACCTCTTGAGATGTTTGGTTACTTACATCTTGAAACAAAATTTGAACCTAAGCTCCCTATAATAGGTGAACCTAGTTCCTATAGACAATCAAACACTCAACCATTTTATGATAACAAAGTAACAAGCACTCCCATCAATCTAGAAGAAACATATGGAAAAGGCTTCACAATATTGAGTAAACAAGGATGTGATACAACAAGTGAACATGATATCCATCAACTCCTAGAGCAAATATCAACTGTTGAAAATACCAAGGGAATAGGATATCAAGATCCCCCTCACAATAAACATGTTCCTAAAGAATATCTAAGACTTTGTAGTGATGGTATGGTGATCTTTGATTCCTCTCATGATATGAATTTCCTTCTTCCTAAAGAACAACTCTTGGATAATAACAATGATAGGGATGAGAGGATCAATCTAGGTCCCCCTCCTTCACATTCAATTAAAGAAAAGGGTGAATCTAGCAAACACAAGAGGCCTTACAAGTTAGAAAAAATAAAACCTCCTCATCCACCATTAAAAAGTGAAAGGAAACTACAATTGATTTTGAACAAAGAACTAATAACATTACCACCTATGAATAGATTGGTATTATATCCTAAAGATGCAAAATTCCTACATTATGTATATCATTGAATTCTCAGACATAGTACCAAGAGTGTTGTGCATTCCAGTTAATATTACAAAACTTTCAATTCAATGGAAATGATTGCCATTGAGTGATTACATGAGTCTAATAGTGTTTCCCCCCTTGTCATGTAATAGTTATAGAACATTCTATTCTCACTGTTACATGATCTTTCCCATCACCTACCTCAGCTCATTCTTGTCTCGCACTCAGTGGGGACAAGAAATTGATAGCCTTGTCCTAGTAATGCATTTTTTATTGTCCCTTAGATTTGTTATTCACCTTCCACTGATATATACTGAGATTGGGAGGTAGATGACTTGCTCATAGGTTGACTCATATTTTCCTTACTATTCTTTTGTATTATTTCATTTTCATTTTCCTTTGTGTGATTGCATGTGCGTAATGTGATCCCCTGTAATGTTATGTTTGATCCTCTCTCTCTTCATGACATTCCTCTATTTGTACCTTCATTCTTCTCTATGTCATGTATATCTTTCACTTTTTTATCTTTATATATTTTTCCTTTTCCTTTTGGGGATGATATAAGGCATCGATACACCCTATGTCTCTTCCACATTGACTCAAAAGGATTGTCTTTTTCCTTTTCCTTTTTCTTTATTTCTCTTTTACATTTGTCTTATGTTTTCATTTTGGGGATGACACAAGGAATCAAGACACCCTATGTCTCTTCCATGTTGACTCAAAAGGCTTTTCTTTTTCCTTTTCTTTTTTCTTTATCTCTCTTTTTCATTTGTCTTGTGTTTTCCTTTTGGGGATGACGTAAGGCGTTAAGACACCCTATGTCTCTTCCATGTTGACCCAAAAGGATTTTATTTTTCCTTTTCATTTTTCTTTATCTCTTTTTCATCTATCTTATGTTTTCCTTTTAGGGATGACGCAAGGTGTTGACACATTCATGTTTCTTCCATGTTCATCCAAAAGGTTCTTCTTCTTTTCTTCTTTCTTTGTGCCATTCTTCTAGTTCTATGTGCATTTGGAGGATAATGACAACTCTGAGCTCTATAAAATAATTGTAGCAAAAAACATATTGACTCCAAATCCATAGATCCCAAGTATGTGTTTGGTGTTTCCATTTTGGGGGAAACCCCTTTCTTTTCCTTTTCTCTCACATGACATAGCCTTACTCAGAAACACATTGACTTGGCATAGGGCTTTCCAAGTTGGATCTCATGTCTCCTTTGTTTGAATTTTCATCTGCTACTTTAAAGTAATTGCTCATAGTATGGTGTTTAGCAATTTCGTTAAAGTGGGGGCATTTATTGGCATCATTCTTTTTCATTTTTCCTTTTCTCAGTTCTTGGTGTAGTTTTCTTACTTCATACAATGTGTTTGTCGCTTTGTGGATGACATTGAGTGTGATGTCCTTCAAGTGTGTGATATCTCTTAGCATATTATATTCCTCTTAGTGGCTTGATGCGACACACTACATCCCCTAAGTTGTGAATCTTCTATTCTTTGATTGGTCCTCTCTTGGAGACATTAGGCACACTGTGCCCTAAGTTAAAGACCTCACATGAACTAAGCAAGACTCCTTTTAACATTTCCTATTTTTTCACTTTGCATTTGTTTTTATATGGCCACCTTGCATAACACAACTTGCATTCCTATAGTTCCATCCTGTTTGTTCATGAGCTCCAAGCATAAGAAGTTTTCTAGTCTCATGAAGCTCAAAAATCATCTTTTTTGTGCCTTATTAAAGTTATCAGGAGATATAACTTTGGTATGGTTGAGTGGGAAGCCCAATCTGAGGCCTGACTTTCCCCATAGCCACTTGCATGTGTGTGAGTGCATACCAGCCATGAGTGTATGTTTCTCACCTTTTAGGACTTCTCACCAAGTGGACAGCTAGAAGTTTCATCACCTCAGAGTGAGTATGCATTTTCCAGACAAATAGCCTACATCTGATCCACATGATCATGATGGAAAAATAGTCGAAGCTTGATCTGATTCTTTTATTTAAACTTTTCTCTTTTTCATCTTTTTGCAGTGTATGCTTATTCTTTTTTCTTGCTCTTTACATCATTCTCATGTGCGTTCCTTTGTGATCATGTTAGTTTGTTTTGGGATCTTGATCCTGGGAGCTTGACCACCCCTCTTGATAGTTGTCGTCTCATCTTGATAGCATTGGTACATTGTAACCCCTCTTGATGTGTGTTTTTCTAATTTAGTGTGAGTTTGAAGTAGGTTCATCCTCTCACTAAAGTGGGGACTAAATGGAGTCATCGAAAAAGTAACCCTTCTACTTTTTTTGACTTGTTTGGGTCCTCCTCATGATTTTGTCTTAATGTTGCCTTGATTTGATGTTGCAATGTGGATAACAAATTCACATTAGGTCTTGGGCCCTTGTGAACTAATAGGATTTTAATGGTGCCTTACAAAAGTGTTGTGAAGTATTGTAACACACTTTCACACTTTTCTAGGGTTTTATCAAATAAGCTAAGCATAATAATAATAATCAACCTTAATCTTGCCTTATTTGTAGTGTTCTAAAGTGTTGTAACACACTTTCATATTCCTCTAGGCTTATCTTTAATAATTGGGCTTGCTTATGCTTTAATTGGCCCTATTTTGCATCCACAAGCCTCATTTATCACATCTTTTTGAGGATAATTTTGACATCAATCAATAACCAATCATAATTTAGGTGTTCCTAGCTTACAGTTTGGCCCAAATTTAGTGTGTGGGACTCATTTTCCACCTTGGAAAAATGAGTCCCACCTAGGTCTTTTTGGCCCCGATGTAGGTTTCACAAATTTCTAAGCATTTTTCATTTTTGGTCCCATACATTGTGTGATGGGACTCATTCACCACCTTGGGCCAATGAGTGTTGAATGAGAAAACTTCAAATTAACGGTCATGTGAGTGCATTTCCTATATAAAAAATCTTCCAAATCATTATTTCATCATGTATTCAAGTTGTCATGTCAAGCATTCAAGAGTTAAACACTTCAAGTCTTCACAAGATCATCAAGATAGCATTCAAGATAGATTATAAGGCATTCAAGAGAAAAATTCTTCATCAATTGTTGTAGCAATTCAAGATCCATCATCATGGCAAGGTTCTAATTTTACTACTTCATGTTCATACTTCATTATCTTATTTCATCATTTGGTTTAATTACCTAAAAGGGGTTAGACCAAGGAAAAATGGGCTATTCCCTAACAGTCAATACTTTTGTTCTCTTTTTTTGTGTGATTGTAGATCTAGGTGCTTTGAAGGATTGGACATGATTTAAGAATATGCTACAAGGTTGTTGGATTTGTCTCCCCATTTGCTAGGTCATTATCTTCACAAAAAGTCACCTACAGGCCCAAAATTGGCAGTTTTAGATTCTGAAACATAGAGGAATAGGAAGAGTAGACAGTCAAGACCAGATTTAGACCTTCAAGTTTCAGAAAACCCTAAGTGGGCTCATTCACCAAGATTGGCAAATGAGTCCCATTTTGGGTCAATTTTGAGATTTTTATAGTTTTAGATACCCTTTTTCAAGAACCCTGTTCCTATGTAGAAACCCTAATCTAGGGCGAATGAGTCCCTATAGTTGAAAATTTTAGGATCAATAGAATTTCCAATCTTCATTCAAGCCTCTACAAGTTTCTAGGTGAACATTTTCTATTTTGTAGTTTTTTGTGTTGTTTTGTTTACTTTTCTAGGTCATTTTGTAGGTCATTGCATTCAATTAGAGTTTTTTTTTACATCTTGTATTGCATTGTCTTTTCCAAGTCTAAACTTGGTGGTTAGCCCCTCATTATATCTCATTCATCCTTTACGATAGTACCTTTGCTAGATTTCAATCTCCCTTGCATTAAAATCTCAAGGGTTTGTTCTTGAGTGAAGAGTAAGGAAATTTCCTCTCTCCTTTTAGGTCCAAAACCCTAGAAGCAAAAGAGAGACCCCCATTTTACTCTTTTCATTTTGGTGACGCTACATTGAGAATACCTTCTTTTCTTATTCAGATTCCATCATCATCCTATATTTAGCTTGCACTAACTTTGCATTAGGGGGTAAACCCACAATAGTGGGTTACAATTTTTTGAACAGAGAATAATTAGAAATTCTCATCAAAAAATTTAAAATGGTTTACCCCTTCTAATGAAGGGGGTTCGAATGAACCACCCCCTTCTAATGAACCCCCCTCCCTTCTAATGAACCCCCTTTTGCACCATATAAGGGGGTTCGAATGAACCCCCTTCATTAGAAGGGGTTCTAATGAACCCCTTTTTTCACCTTCCCCTCCACCATTTCAAAATTTATGCATTTTTTTGACTATCGAAGCTTGGGAAGGAGGTGAAAATGGAGTCAACTTGATAAACCAAGTTGGATGATTGTAGTGATCAAAACGTGCTTTCCAACAACTATAAATTTAATATATTTTGTTTATATTTTATATTTTATTTTTTAGTTTTACTGTACATGGGTTTTTCACTGAACGTCAAGTTCGATGAAAAATCATCATGGAAAAATAGTAAATTTGAGGAAGTTTTGTTTGAAAAATATATATCCAATAGGTATTGATGTCCTCGTTCTAACAAAAAAATAAAAATTGAATTTCAATACATACCAAAAAAGTTATGCGAGTTGAAGTGCACCTATGTCTAAATTATAAATGTTTTGACTTCAAAACTTAATTAAAAGAAAAATATTCAACAAAATGCTATGAAACAAAATGAAAGCCCTAGATACTTGTGTTACCAACCTAAATTAAAAATAATTAGAGTTTTATCCTTTGTAGAAAAAAAGTTATGTGAGCCAAAGTACACACTACTTTTAAAAAATGTTGTTTACTATTAAAAACTAGTTATCAAGGGAGATGCAAAAAAATTACAATTTAATTTTAATTTTTTTTTTTTTAAAATACATTTAAAATCTATAGACAAAATCTCACAAATCACTAGTTTACATAATTTTCAAATTCCTAATAGCTTACCTACTATAAGTGTTAGAAAGTGAAGTTTTCTCTGAAAATGTTGATTTCAATGTCAAGTTTGGCCAAAAAGTGTAACCCATTATTGTGGGATGACCCTAGGGTTTGCATTGGTTAATTTTCATTTTAGGGTTTCAAATTTTTGCATTAGTGAAAGCTCATATAGCTTGCACTTTTGCATCTAATTTCATTGAAAATCATTGAAAATATGCATTTGCATCTCATATTTAGATCATACAACATAGAAAACACAAAAATCAACCAAAACAATATGAAAATTCTAAAAAAAACCCTACTGGGACTCATTTTCCACCTTGGGAAAATCATTCCTAGTGCAAAATTTGCACTACATTTTACAGAGTTAATTTATTTGTTTTCAAGCTTCTGATTGTTGTTATTGCTTTTATGTTTTAGTTTGATTACTTTCTATTCAAATCATTAGAAGTAGCATAATTTACATTCATGGCAATTGTGGATAGAATTAGATTCTTGCACTTTTCAATTTCAACATTAGTTCCTAATTCACTTAGATCATATTACATTCATATCATTAAAACCCTTTAGTAGTTCCTATCACCAAGATACCTTCATCACTAATAGGAGAGGTATCGAGAGAAGAAAATTTATGTTTTTCATGATTTTCAATGCTTGCATCCTTTTGTGTCAAACCTTTAGTGGATGATATAGGAGAGATGAAGTCATCAAGGGCTTCATCTAACATTGAAAATTCATCACTACTAAAGGGTTTGAATGACAAGTTTTCTCTAAGGCTAACCATTTTTTCATTTGTTTCTTTTGATGTTTTTATGATTTTTTTTTGTTTTTTGATAAAATGGTTAACCTTAGAGAAAACATATCATTCAAACCCTTTAGTATGACTTTTTAATATTAGATGAAGCCCTTGATGAATTCATCTCTCCTAGATCATCCACTAAAGGTTTGACACAAAATGATGCGAGCATTGAAAATCATGAAAATCATAATTGTTCTTCTCCCGATACCTCTCCTATTAGTGACAAAGGTATCTTGGTGATAGGAGATACAACCATTGAGAATCATGAAAGTATTTTTTTTCTTCCCTCTTGGAAATATATTATGATACACGAAACTAAGATCATGGCCACTACTTTAACCTACTCTCCATTCAACTCCCAACACCTACCCTACTTGTGAAAATGATGTAGTTAATAAGGACACAATTGTGAATGATCATGAAAAACATAGTTGTGTGGAGGATATATTAAGAGATCCAATATCTCCTACTTGGGAAGACATCATAGGACATGGGGATGTAAATATAGATAATCATGACAATCAAACCTTTCCTTCTCAAACTATATTCTCCAGACATGAAGAAGATAGTTTACTGTTAGAAGATATCCTTAGACTTAGGAGAATCTTACTCCTCCATTCCTTGATGCTCCTACCATTTGGGAAGACCTATTTGAACAAAAAAGTCTAATAATTGGTAATCATAAAACTTATAGTTTCTCTTGTCTTGATGCCTCCCTTATGTGTGATGAAGCTACTTCACAAAATCTAATCTTGAAGTGTGATGAACCTATTGTTTGTCACTTTCCTAAAATCTCTCCTACTAGGGAAGATATTATGGAACAAGAGAATGAGACATTAATGATAAACAATGACATTATGGACAACAATCAAATTCCCTGGGATTTCCTAATATCTCTCCTATTGGTGAAGAAGATATTATGGTGTTACAAGATCCCATCAATGATAATCATGAGGAAAACATTATTGAACAAGGAAACACCATCATTGAAAAACAAGAAAATCCAACCATGGATTATTCCCTTACTTGTGATGAAGTCATTTTTGAAGAACCAACCTTTGAATGTCAAGAACATTTAGTTTGTAGTTCTCCTAAAAACACTCCTACTAGGGAAGGTATCATGGTGCAAGAAAACAACAACATTGTCAAACTCCTTTCAAGCAATAGTGTGACATTAAAGACTCCCCTTCGCCAAGAGATCATGAAAACAAGAGTGTTGAGGTTATGAACATTAGAGCTCCTTTGAGTCCTCTAATTATCAAACCACCTAACCCTCAACTTATCATTCATCCACCCTCAAAACAACCAAAAGTTCAAAAGAAACTTCTGCTCATCTTAGAACCACCTAAAATACAATTCAATAATGATAATGTTTCTCACCTACTAAGTTACAATGACATTGCTCACATATATAACAAAGTCTATACAATCAAGGCCAACCTTGAACCTGAAGGACTTATGAAGCAACTTGGGAAAGGATGTTGTATTATAGAAGAAGGTATACATGTCCTTATAGAGCCTAGAACACAAGAAATGACTAATGATCTTGGTTATTGTCCCTCAAAACAAAAGCCTCCATCCAATTTCAACACTATCGCAAAAGATTCTTCCAAGACAACTGTAACCTTGGTACATCCTAAACTGATAGATATCTCATTAAATATGTATCAAGTAGAAACTTTGTTTAATTATCAAAATAAATAACATTAGTTGCTGCTCCTTTCCATGTAATAGTTTTAGGATCATAGCATACTCACTGTTGCATGTTTTACATTCATTGCAAGGGGCAGCATATCATTGTGGAAACAAAAAAAAAGTATCCCTTTTTGCTTACTTGATATGGGAATAATTGATGAAAAATTGGACTTAATAAGGCTTTGATTTAGTGTTGTGAGGTGTTTTACACATCCACATTAGGTCTTGGACACTTGCAAATGCATTAAACGATGTCTTGTAAAGGTGTTGTAAAGTGTTGTAAATCACTTTCATACTTTTCTAGACTCTTATTAAGCATTTAAGTCTAATATTATTTTAATTCAAAAGCAAGTTTTTCCCTCTTCTTCTATAATTAAATAATTATTTCAATTATTTAAGTATTCATTAACCTTTTCTCTCTATAATTAAATAAATGCTATATGTATTTAATTATTTATCCTTTCTTTATCTCCCTAATTAAATAATTATTTTTAATTATCTCATTATTTGTTCTCACCTTTCTTTTGAAATAAATAAAATTAATATTTTATTTATTTCTCCTATGTTGGCCACCTAAATTAAATAATTATTTAATTCTCTCCAACAACCTCTTTTTCTATGCCAACCTTATCTTCCACCTCAAAACTTTATCTATCCATGTCTTTCTCCTCTCAATTAACCTCCACCCTTGATTAAGTTATTTTCTAATTTAATCTTGGCCCTTGATCACGATCCTTATTCTAGCCACTCCTTTATAAAAGGAGACCTTTAACCCTAATTCATTCACCTAATAATGCATTCATAATTCATTCATCATTCATTATCTATCTCAAGTCAAGAAATATGGGTAAGTGCACCAAGATGGTCGCACTTTTGTGGCCAAACAAGAAAAAAAAAAGCCATAACGTGTTCGCGTTATGTCTTTTTAAAAGAAAAAAAAAATGCGAATCCAAATATAACGGGTATATTGTGACTTTTAACTAGTTTTAGTGCAATAAATAATGCGTTCTCATTATAACGTGAGCGCATTATTTAATCCTAAACGGACATATCTCTACTGGTTAATAACGCGCTCGTGTTATGATAAATTTGTCTTTTTTAAGCTTTAGATGGTACATTTATAGGGTAGAGGATTAAGGGTACTAGGGAGAGAGCTAGAGGGATTGAGTGAGAGAGAGGGAGATACTTCAGAGAGAGAGGAAGGGAGTGAGAGAGATACCCTCTCTCACCCTCTCCAACACTCTCCCACCTTCTCCCATCCTCTCCCGCTCTCTCCCACCTTATCCTACACTTTGCAACCCTCTCCAACCTTCCCTACTCTCTCCCACAATCTCCTCCATATCCCACCCTCTCCTAACCTTTCTAACACCTTCTCCTACAATCTTCCACCCTCTCCCATTATCTCCCACTCTCTAACACTCTCTCCAACCCTCTCTCACCCTCTCCTACCATCTCCAACCCTTTCCCACCCTCTCCCA
>VDFB02000002.1:57588450-57634749 GCA_007258455.2 Sequoia sempervirens | reverse complement strand
ACAAATTTTCACATAATTGGGTTCGTGCTCACCATCAAGATTGCATCTGGTTCAATATCAAGAAAATCGAACACATGGGTAATGTTAGGTTCTTTATTAGCTTTCCAACGATGTAATTTTTTTCACTTTCTAACAACGTTAAGCCTTTCATCCATAATTTCTTTTGTTTGTATGTCCGTTTTTCTTCAAAAAACAGTGTTTGGTATTTTTTTCACTATAAATTAACTGTCCATCAAAATTTGAAATAAATTACATTTTTAGAAACTAGACTCCATTCCAAAAATTTAAAAAAAATTAAAAAAATTAAAATCTATTACTTTCAAAAAATTTAGGGGGAGCACGACCAAAATTCTGCTTTTTAGGAAGTGCCCACTTAGAAAATTAATAAAAAATCAAATATTCATTAAAAAATTATCAGAAAAATCCAGTCCTTACTACATACTATTATCTAACTTCTAACTAGAGCGATTTTAAAAATACTACAAAAAGTCCACCATGCTCGGGTCACACAAGAGTTGCTATGTTATGTTTTTCTGACAGAAACAATAGCAATTTGTGTGTGTCCCTTTTTTGAACCCCTTAATCTCAACCATTTTCAAAATAAATTAGTAGTTTAGAAAGTAGACTTGGAGCACTACGATCCTTGTTTTTGTTCCATCTAAAATTTTTGAGTGTAGCTATCCTCAATTTCACGTCCAAGGTCAGTATTTCCTGATTTCAGAAAAAAAGTGGCCACTTAAGCCCCTTTTTTGGGAACCATCTTGGTGCACTTACCCATCTACGGTTTAGCATTTTGAGTCTTCACAAGGAAGCATCTTCAAGAACATCATCAAGGCATTCAAAATCAAGATTCTTCATCCATTGTTGTAGCAATTCAAGATCCTTTATCATGGAAAGTCTCTAATTGAATTGTTTCATGTTTCATGCTTTATTATCTTATTTAATCATTTTGGTTTAATTACCTAAACAGGGTTTGATCACTTGGCAAACCTCCATTCCCTAACAATCAACATTTCTCTTTCTAACATTGTGTGTTTGCAAATTTAGGTGCTTGGATGGCCTTGACATAATTGAAGATTAGGTTGCAAATTTTTTGAAGTCATATCCTATTGGAAAGGTCAAAACCTACACAAAAATTCACCAACAATGCTAAAAATTAGGGTTTCAAATTTTGACACCTGGAGGTGTAGATTGAGTAGATTGAAAGCTTCAGATTCCATTTTTGAATTTTCAAAAAAGCCAAAGTGGACTAATTTTCCAAAGTGGTGAATGAGTCCCACTGTACCTATTTCTTGAAGATTTTTATAGATTTGGACACCCATTTGGCTAAAATGGGCTCCGATGTAGTTTTCTGGAACTGAGACTAATTCGCCCAGAATGGCAAATGAGTCCCACCACGCCTAAAGATTAGCATATTCAAAATTTCAGTCATTTCCAGTCTCTAACAAGTTTATAGGTGCACACATTCAATTTTATAGCTTTCTATTTTGTTTTACTTGCATTTCTATTCATCTTTATAGGTCTTTTTGCATACTAGACTATGTTTTCAAACACTTTGAATTTCTTAGTTTGCATTCAATTAGTAATCTATTTCATTAATTTTTTGCATTCATATTAGCTCATTTAGGCATATTGCATCCATTTTATATTAATCTTTGAATGTATACATTTCATTTTGGCTCAAATTATTACCCTTTTAGGTGAAAACCCCTAGAAGGACAACAAACATTACAGGTGCCAAAACATTTGTCTCCAATCATCATCCACTCTGAGCTCACCCTTGTCTTGCACTAAGTGGGGGAAAGGGGGTTAGTTATCCTTCTCCTCATATGTCACTTGTCGTTGTCTCTTTTGGTTAGTTGATCACCTTTCATGTATATATAAGAGCAAGCTTGAGATGTGAACAACATGCCTTAAGTTGGCTTGCATGTGACATACTTATTCATGATGTAGCTCAATTCAAAACAATATGATTTGGCATAGGGATTTCCAAGTTGGATCTCATGTCTTATTTTCATGTTATCATTTATCATTGGCTACTTTAGAGCAATAAATTTCATAGTGATGGTGTAGCAACTACTTTAAAGTGGGGGCATACATCGATGTCATCTTTTGGAAAAAATTTCATGGCGTGATTTTTCTTTGTTTTGTGATGTGTCCTCTTCTTGGTGGTTTCATTGGGTTTGATATCGTCCAAGAGTGTACGATCTACTGACATGATATGATGTGAATGAGGCATCCCATGGGTGATGGTCTGACACTTTTGACTTGTCATCTCTTGGAGACATTAGGCACAATGCTCCCTAAGAAAAAGACCTTACATGAACAAAGCAAAATACCCTTCAACAAAACTTCTTCATGACATTTCAAAGCATTTACAAAATAATTTTCATTGTGGTACCTTGTCTTATCAAATTTATCAAGAGGATAACTTTGGTATGGTTAGTATGATGGGAAGATGACACACTGGTATGAATTTCTCATTATATTGTGGAAAGTTGACACATTGGCATGACTTTTTCACTAAACCACTTCTTTGGGAGAACTCACCTCACAGATGCCCTAATGTTTCATGGTCCCATAGTTAGTGCATCTTTGATTTACCTCATTTATTTTTTCTAGTTCTTGACATTGCTTATTTGTGTATCTTGTTTTACTACATATTATACACCTTGTGTGTGTCTTTTTGTGCTCATGTTGTTTGACTTACAATCTTGGTTCTTGGGGGCTTGGTTGCTGCCTTGATCTTTTTCATCCTTTGTCATCCACATTGGTACACTCAGACCTCTCTTGAATGTATACTTTAGTGTGAGTTTGAAGCAAGTTCATTCTCTCACTAAAGTGGGGGCTAAATGTAGTGTCGAAAAAAGTGTCTTATGCTTGATATGGGAATAATTAATGATAAATTGGATTTAATATAGCCTTGGTGTAGTGTTGTTAGGTGTTTTACACATACACATTAGGTTTGGGGCCCTTTTAAAGCTAAATTAACTTAACTCTACTTTAATTTAAGGGTATGTGCAGGATCATCATGGAAAAAATAGGCCCTTAAGTGGTGAAAAATTCAAAAAAATTAGAGTTAGGAAACTTGACATAAAAAATTGAATAAGTTATCTATATTATTTATAAAATATGTAAGAATAGAATCTGTAGAAAATTGAATGTAGTTTCTAAACTACTAGGTTTATTTTAAAAGAAAAAAATCTATTTGGTGAAAATTTGAAATTTAAAAGAGTACTTAAATTTCGGGAAAATAAGAAGTGTCCGTCTAACCACCCTAACCACAATAAAATGATAATTATGTTTTATAATATTTTAGATATAAGTAGAGGACTCATGTCCAGATGTGATGCATATTTTTTTGTAATTTTTTTGAAGTAAATAATTAATTATGAATTTTTATTACAAATTTTAAAAATATAAAAAAATCGTATGTCGACCACCTTAACTTGGTCAAAACTTCATGAAATTCATTTTTTAATCCTATAGTATGTGAAGCATAGAATGTGACACATGTTTTAAATTAAAAAAATGTGATACCGTTTGAAAGCTATAGATATTTTTCAATCAGCCTATCAATCAGGACTTTAGTCGTAATTCAAATAGAAAATTGAATAATAATTATTTATTAAATTCAAAGTAAAACATAATTTATATTGGTGGAAATCTAAGAATCTCTTTTAAAAACTCTTTTCGTTTCATCAATTTTGGGTAAAAAAAAAGTCGTCAACCACATACCCTACACATACCCAACATATCACAACTTTTTGGCCCATCATGATCCTGCACATACCCTTAATGTGGTAAAATGTATGTATTTACACTTTCACATTAAATTTAAGGGGATTTTAAATAAAATTGGAACTAATCTAGTGTTGTAATGTGTTTTACACATTCACATGGGATATAGGACCCTTATAAGCTAAATAGACCCAATTTTTCCTTAATTTAGTGTTGTAAAGTGTATTTATTTACACTTTCACATTAGATTTTGAGCTCTATTACATTTATGACCTCACTATCATCAATAATAGGCCCCTATGATCACATATTATGCATCTCGAGGTATATTTTAATCAAAAACCTAACAAAATTAGCATATAAACTTAAGTTTTTCAGTCCACGACATTCTAATAGGAAAAATGGCCCCTATGGGACCCATTTTCCTAAGATGGCGAATGAGTCTCATTTGAGCTATTTTCAAGGTTTGAGTGGAAAAAATTGGGTTTTAAGTTCAAATTAATCCTATGTTGGCCTTGGGGATCAAATTAACAAACATGTGAGTGCATTGCCTATATAAACAAGCTTCCAAAACATTATTTCATCATCTATTCAAGTTGTCAAGTCAAGCATTCAAGAGTTAAGCACTTCAAGTCTTCACCAAATCATCAAGATAACATTAAATATAAATTCTAAGACATTCAAGAGCAATATTCTTGATCAATTATTGCAACAATTCAAGATCCATCATCATGGTTGTGATGTAGAAAAATGGCCCCTTATCATTTTCATGGCCTTTTAGGTCTTGTTTCATGGTGTTTGATCTATTTTACTCTGATTTTATGTTGTGACATGGCTTGAACATACATATTTAGGTACTAAAATTCAAATAACGATGTCTTGTGAAGGTGTTGTGAAGTGTTGTAAAATATTTCTACACTCTTCTAGACTCTATTCATTACAATTCACCTAAAAATCACCTTTTCATCACTAAACAAGTCCTATTTTGAAGTGTTGTAAAGTCTTGTAACAAGATTTTATGCTTTTGTAGGAACATCTTCACTATTTATCCCTTTCCCATGCTTTATTTAACCCTTTTATGCCCTCATATGTCTTAATTAAGTGTATTTTTGAATGTAATCCTGACAAACAACATTAAATACAACTTAATTCCTAACACCCATTTTCAACTCCTAGGTGAGACCCATGTGGGTGGTGAATGAGTCCCCCTTGGCTCCAAATTCAAATTTTTTAAAAATTTGTTTAAGGTTTTTATTCAAAAACACTTGATGTCACCCTATGATAAGGTATGAACAGTTAACTAAGGCACAAGTGTGTATAAATATGTGATTTTTACCTCATTTTATATCCTCCCATAATCTCCTCACTCATTCAAGCATTCCATCTTACATCTCAAGCATTCAAGCAATATTCAAGCACTTTGGAGCATCCATTGACATTACTTTAGATTTGCATTATCAAGGGTTTGGTAAGTTTATAGCTATATCATGTTATTAGTTTATCATTCTCTTTATTTTCATTGTTTTATTAAGGGTTTGATTACCAAAAGTGGGGTTGGACCAAGGAAAACCCCTATTTTCTAACTCTCAACCATTTTTCCCCTATTGAATGTGTGTTTGCAGACCTAGGTATGTAGATTTAACAAGATTTTTGGTGTTGAAGATTGGTAAACAACTCAACTAGGTGCTTCAAGTCAACTTATTCATATTTCAAGCTTGGAGAAGGTTTTCTATCTGTTTCCTACAAAATTGACTTCGGCAACCCGATAATCAGAGATTTCTAAATTTGGTGTTGCAAAGTTGTCTCCTAATTTTTTAGAAATTTGGGAGAGGACTGATTCGCCACCAGTGGCGAATGAGTCCCACCTCATGACTAAAAAAATGAATTTTGTCAGATTCCAGATCCTAGCAGTCAGAAACTAGTTTCTAACACTTTTTCACCAGTAGGAGGACTAATTTGCCACCCTGGGAAAATGAGTACCACTGTGAAATTTTAGTAATTTTAGTCAGCATTCACAACATTCTATAATCATCAAACATTTCCCAGGTGCACTCTATTTTTTCTCATTTCTTTTTTTTCGACATTATTTCTTCATTTAGTTCATTGTTTGCATATCACATGTTTTCAAACATAGTTTCAAACATAGTTTTGCATTCATATTCATTCATTTAAATCACTAAATTGCATTTATTTTACTTCATTTAGCTTATACAACATCACACATAATATTATTTGAATGAACCCTTAGCATTTTTGGGCCCTATCTCTCTCCTTTTAGATGAAAAATCCTAGAAGAGCTAGAGAAGTCCATAGGAAACCCAAAAATCAACGGTTCATTTTGGTGAATATGCATTTTGAACACTTTTCATTTTTGATTTCATTTTCATATTGCATCCTAGATTACATTTTCATCAACATTCAATTAGGACATTGTTTTGTTTTTGCAATCTAGGACTTTTCATATTGCATTAGTGAAAACTTTATTTAGATTTCATTTTTGCATTGCATATGATTGAAAAAACTAAAAATCTGCATTCTGCATCTTTGATTGCATTCTGTAGAGCATTAAAATCATCTTAAAATTTTTGATAAACACCAAAAATAATCATACTAGGACTTATTCGCCACCCTAGGCAAATCAGTCCCTCTACACTTTTTCAACAACATTTCTGGCATTTTTCTAGAATTTTCTTGCATTTCAATTTTTTTTGTTACATTTCTATTATAGTTAGCAACATTTTTGTTATTTGCATATTAGAAATCTTATATTACCTTGCATTTGATTCCCCCCCTCCTTTGTGGTACTTGAATGAGTGTTTGGTGCCCCGTTGATAATACTTTAGTGAGAATAAGTTCTAGACTCATGGCTTCCCATGATAGCACTTTTGTGGTGGACCTTGGGATCTCATGAGTTCCTACTCCTAGTATGGACAACGATGCATTAGACACTAACAATACCACTTATATTCCTTCACCTTTCCATCCAATGAATGTTGAAACCCAAAAAAATTCCCTCCCGCAAGACAAGGTCATTAATATTCATGAGGATTTTGCACATTTACAACAAGACTTGTCACTTGAAAACATTTCCTCCACTACCATACCTTCCATTGACAATCTTCATCGTTTGATTGATAGTGATGATGGATTGCAAGTGATGAAGAGAATTTCTGAGATTTACAATAAACATGCCTCTTCTAATACCCAATCCACAACCATTCATGTACGCCAAGGAGGCCCTCAAGTTCCACCCCCTTCAACCATAACATCCATCCCAACTTATACCAATCCACAAGTCCACCCAACTATGCATCAAGTTAATTATGCAGCTAATTATTTCCCATTTCCACCTAGCATTCCTACTTCTCTTTTGGCATCGAAAGTACCCTCCACCACCTTCACACCCCATAGTATTCCTTTCACTTCCCCTAATATCACCTACACTCCATCACCCTTTTCTCTTCCACCTCAACCCACTTACCCCGACTATGTTCTTACACAACTCCTTAATACTGTTTCGTCCATGCAACATCAAATTTCAACCATTAGCTTTGTGTAGTGATTATTTCCTTGATGATAATCTATTAGCCAAACTATTTCTAATAACCTTGAAAGATACTGCATTAGAATGGTTTTCCAACTTGCCCAATCATTCCATCCGTTCATTCAATGAATTGGTGGATGCTTTCATAAGTCACTTTCAAGTGCACATGACCCCTAAAAAGACAATGGTTGACCTCATGAGATGTAGAAAAAACACAAATGAAAAAGTAACATATTTTATCTCACAATACCAATCCTTGTATGCTCAAATTGATGTCAAGATTCCTGATGCACATTTACAAAAGATGTTTATCGAAAACTTGCACACAAACCTTCAGGATAAGCTAACCATGATGAAATTCCCTTCATTCATGCATTTATGTACAACCTTGTGTGAATACCATAATTAAGTTTCAAGTTGTGATTCAAAATCCACCTCTAACCGAGCTAAAAAACACGTGCACAACAATCAAAACCCAAATAACACACAAAACTTTCACAAACAAAATAGAGGCTTTTTACAGTTCAATCTGCCTCCTCCGTCACAAATGCAACAAACCCAACCAGCTCAAACTCAAGTGGAAATTGTTAAAGCAGTGGTTCCTTATACCCATGGGGACCCAAAGAGACAATTTACTCCCTTACTCGATACCCTCCATAACACAATGAACCAATTAATTCAACAGCGCATGCTCACTTTGCCACCCATCCAACCACTTGACCCAAACTAGCCCTTACCACCCACCTTCAAACCTAATGCTTATTGTCATTTTCATTGCCATAATGGACATGACACTGAACATTGCAAGCATCTAAAACATTTAGTTCAAGACCTCATTGATTCAATCCATTTGTCCATTGTGGGTGTTAATGATCAAGGCAATAAGTTTGATGTACCCCCTAACCAGAACTTACAAATTTTCACCAATCCTATGCCTAAACACACTACATTTGTCAAGCCTAGTGAGCCTTCAAACACTGATGTAATGACTGTTGATAGAAATACCGAACAACATGATATACCTCCACTTGTTACTAAAGATAGTCCTATGGATCAACTTGTGGCTATGATAGACGTTATCCCTCATAAGGGCCAAACCACCAAATCTCTTCATATCAATTTTTCTGCTAAAGACATACTACAAAAGCTTCCTGATGGTCCTCTCTACATAGTTGGCATAATCTATGATAAGCCCACTAATGGGATACTAATAGATCCCGCTTATGGTGAGAATATGATCATAGAGGAGTTTCTAGTATTACACGAGCTATATCAAGATGCTTATAATAAACCAACTACATGGATTAAAATACATACTAGTTTTGCATGCCCTATGATTGGATCGATCATACTCCCCTTATAGATAGGACCTAAAAATTTGGATCTAACATTTTCAATTATTCCACAATCAGATCAATTTCATTTGTGGCTAGGACACCCTTGGCTTCACTCAATGAAAACGGTTCCATCAATTGTTCATAAGTGTTTGAAGTTTCCACATGGCAATGATATATTTACTATACACCATAGTGGCTTTAATCCCTTATTGTCTAAAGGTAACTTTTCATTAGAAGCCTCTTGTCCTAAACCCATGGAACCAATCACACCTTGAAAAGACTTCTTTTTCATAACCTACCAAAAATTCAAAGCCAAAAAGATAGCTGAATTGTCTCTTCATAACGAATCCTCATCTACTTCGACACCTCATGTCATAGATGAAACCATGCTTCAACCTGGGTCCGACATTGAGAAAACCATACAACCTCATGAACAACCACCCCTAGATACTTCCCAACCATCACTTAAATGACCAAGGGAAAATGAAACAACTCCTATCAGGCCTCCTTGTATTAAACACGTGTATAAAGAAAAAGAGAAAATGATTGATCCATCCTATTCAGTTTCTTCTATTCTTCCCTCTTCAGAAGTAGAAGACCCTATGATGCCTCAATCTTCTTTGACACCTCAACAACTCCAAAATAGAATTAAATGGAATCGCGGTGCTATGGAATGTAGGCATTCTCATCGTCTCCTTACTTGTCAATCTCGCATGGAAGAAGATAAAGAAAATCAACCTCTAACTTTAACAGAATTAATAGATGACCATCCTCCTCCCAACTTGCCACAAGACAATCCAGTAAAAAAATCACAACAAAATGAACCCATCCAACAACCTCAGCTTTTGATACATCCATCCTTAGAAATCACCAGGTTCGTCCTCCTATTGTCATTAATCTTGATGATGATGATGATGATGCGACGATAGCAAAAATAAGAAGTGCATAATGACCTAAATTCTCTATTTTCATCTACAATGATCTTAAAAGACAAATCCTCTCCACCAAGTGAATAACCTAGTACAAATCCTAGTTCGGCTCTTTTAATTATTCCTTTGGACATTCAACTGCCCTCGCATTACACTGAACATGATTGGGAGGTGGATGACTTGTTAGATGGTTGACTTGCATTCACCTATCTAAACTCTTTCTAGCTTTTTTCTTTTTCTCTTTCCTTTTTTCTTTGCTTTCATGTGTGTATTGTGTTCCCCCGTATCGTGTGTTTGATGTTCTCTCTCTTCGTACACTTCTTTTGTTCATCGTGCATTGTCTTTTTCGCTTTTGTTTTGTGTTTTCCTTTTGGGGATGATGCAAAGCATAGAGATGCCCTATTTCTCTTCCATGTTGACCCAAGTGGTCATTTTTCTTTTGTTTTGCTTGCCTTTTATTTGTGTTCACCTTTTGGGGATGACGCAAGGTGTTAAGACCGCAATGTCTCTTCCATGTTGACCCAAAATGGACTTTCTTTTTCCTTTGTTTTCGCATTCTTTGTGTCATTCTTCCAATTATATGTGCTTTGGGGAATGATGACAGTTTCGAACTCTTTCATAAAAACATTGCAACAACGAACATACTAACCCCAGATCCATAGATCCCTTATGTGTTTGGTGTGCTTTCTTTCCTAGGGAGAAACTCCCTTTTCTTTCCTTTTCCTTGACATGACGCAGCCTAACTTCGAAACATATGACTTGGCATAGGGCTTTCCAAATTGGCTCTCATTTCTTGTTTTCTTGTTTTCTTTTTCTTTTCTTTGTTACTTTAAAGTAATTTCTCACATAATGATGTGTAGAAATTCCTTTAAAGTGGGGGGCATACATTACCTTTAATTCATTTGCATTCTTGGTTCCTAGTGTATCCTTTTCGTTTATGTGATGTGTTTGTCACTTTGTGGATGACATTGGGTGTGATGTCCTTCATAAGTGTGATCTATCTTAGCATATTACATTCCTCTTGGTGGCCTGATGCAACGTACTGCATCCCCTAAGTTGTGAATATACTACTCTTTGATTGGTCCTCTTTTGGAGACATTAGACACAATGCTCCCTAAGTGACTGACCTTGCATGAACTGAACAAGACTCCTTTGAATACATTTTACATTTTACACTTTTGCATTTTTACATTTCACATTTTTTCCACCTTGTATAACACAACTTGCATGATTGTGGTACCTTTCTTTTTGTTCATTACATTTTTCTTTGTGGTGCCTTGTTAAATTTATCAGGAGGCATAGATTTAGTATGGTTGAGCAGGAAGCCCACCTAGCGGCATGACTTTTCCCCATAGCCACCTTTTTGTTTGTGAGTGCATACCAACTAGTATATGTATCTTACCTTTTTGGGCTTTCTCACCCTACGGACAGCCAAAAGTTCTGTGGCCCCAACGTGAGTACATTTTGGCCTTATCACCTGATGGATTGTTATGTGTTTTGTTGCCCCAGGGTGAGTACACATTCTCTTTTTCAAACAATCAGCCTAGACCAAATCCACAACTAGTTGGATTGACAATTGAAGCTTTATCCGATTCATCTCAACACTTGTGTGTTTCTTTGTTATGATGTTTAGCTTTCCATGGGATCTTCATCCTGGGGGCTTTATCATCCATCTTGATTGTTGTCATTCTATCTTGCTAACGTAAGTACATTTGAACCCTCCTCTCGATGTTCATGGCTACTTTAGTGCGAGTTTGAAGCAAGTTCATCCTCTCACTAAAGTGGGGGCTAAATGTGTAGTAGAAAAATGGCCCCTTATCATTTTCATGGCCTTTTAGGTCTTATTTCATGGTGTTTGATCTATTTTTCTCTAATTTTATGTTGTGGCATGGATAGAACATGCATAATTAGGTACTAATATCCAAATAACGACGTCTTCTGAAGGTGGTGTGAAGTGTTGTAAAACATTTCTACACTCTTCTAGACTCTATTCATTACAATTCACCTAAAAAACACCTTTTCATCACTAAAAAAGTCCTATTTTGAAGTGTTGTAAAGTCTTGTAACAATATTTCATGCTTTTGTAGGCACATCTTCACTATTTATCCATTTCACATGCTTTATTTGACCCCTTTATGCGCTCATATGCCTTAATTAAGTGTATTTTTGAATGTAAGCCTGAAAAACAACATTAAATACAACTTAATTCCCGACACCCATTTTCAGGTCCTAGGTGGGACCCATTCACCATGGGTGGAAAATGAGTCCCCATTGGCTCCAAATTCAAAATTTTAAAAATTTCCTTTCGGGTTTTTATTCAAAAACACTTGATGTCGGCCTGTGATGAGGTATGAACGGTTAACTAAGGCACAAGTGTGTATAAATATGTGATTTTCACCTCATTTTATATCCCCCCATAATCTCCTCACTCATTCAAGCATTCTACAACATCAATTCAAGCAATATTCAAGCAGTTTGGAGCATCCATTGACATTACTTCAGATTTGCATTATCAAGGGTTTGGTAAGTTGATAGCTATTACATATTATTAGTTTATCATTCTCTTTCTTTTCATTGTTTTATTAAGGGTTTGATTACTAAAAGTGGGGTTTGACCAAGGCAAACCCCTATTTGCTAACCCTCAACCATTTTTCCCCTATTGCATGTGTGTTTCCAGACCTAGGTATGCAAATTTAACAAGATTTTTGGTGTTAAAGATTGGTAAACAAGTCAACTAGGTGCTTCAAGTCAACTTATTCATATTTCAAGCTTGGAGAAGGTTTTCTATCTGTTTCCTATAGAATTGACTTTAGTAACCTAACAATCAAAGATTTCCAAATATGGTGTTGCAGAGTTATCTCTTGATTTTTTAGAAATTTGGGAGAGGACTGATTCGCTACTAGTGGTGAATGAGACCCACCTTGGGACTAAAAATTTGAATTTTGTCATATTCTGGATCCTGATAGTCAGAAACCAGTTTCTGACATTTTTTCACCAGTAGGAGGACTAATTCGCCACCCTGGGCGAATGAGACCCACTATGAAATTTCACTAATTTTAGTCAGTATTCACAACATTCCACAATTATCAAACATTGCCCTGGTGCACTATATTTCATCTCATTTCTTTATGTTTTGCATTATTTCTTCATTTAGTTAATTGTTTGCATATCACAACGTGTTTTCAAACATAGTTTAAGTCTTAGTTTTGCATTCATATTCATTCATTTAAATCACTCAATTTCATTTAGTTTACTTCATTTAGCTTAGACACCATCACACATAACATTATTTGAATGAACCCTTAGCATTTTTGGGCCCTATCTCCCTCCTTTTAGGTGAAAAACCCTAAAAGAGCTAGAGAAGTCCATAGGAAACATAAGAATCAATGGTTCAATGGAAAGGCTCTAATTGCATTACTTCATGTTCATACTTCATTATGTTATTTCATCATTTAGTTTAATTACTTAAAAGGCGTTTGACCAAGGAAAACCCATATTCCCTAACAATCAATACTTTTGTACTCTTTCTTTTCGTGATTGTAGATCTAGATGTTTTGAAGGCTTGGAGAGGATTGAAGAATAGGTTACAATCTTGTTGGAGTTGTCTCCCCATTTACTAGGTCATTGTCTTCACAAAAAGTCACCTACAAGCCCAAAATTGGTAGTTTCAGATTTAGAAACATAAAGGAACAAGAAGAGCAGACATTCAAGACCAGATTCAGACCTTCAAGTTTTAGAAAACCCTAAGTGGACTCATTTGCCAAGATTGGAGAATGAGTCCCATTTTAGGTGAATTTTAAGGTTTTTACAATTTCAGATACCCTTTTCTAAGAAACTTATTCCTTTGTAGAAACCATGATCTGGGACTAATTCACCTAGATTGGAGAATGAGTCCCAATAGGTCAAAATTTTAGGATCAACAACATTTCCAGTCTTCATTCAAGCCTCTACAAATTTCTTGGTGCACACTTTCTATTTTGCATTTTTTTGTTGTTGTTTTGTTTACTTTTCTAGGTCATTTTGTAAGCCATTGCATTCAATTAGGGTTTTGTTTTACATCTTGCATTGCATTGTCTTTTCCAAGTCTAAACTCTGTGGTGAACAACCCATTAGATTTCATTCAACCTTTAGGACAATCCCTTTGCTAGCTTTCAATCTCCCTTGCATTGAAATCTCAAGGGTTTGTTCTTGAGTGAAGAGTAAGGAAATCACCTATCTCCTTTTAGTTCCAAAACCATAGAAGTGAAAGAGAGACCCCCATTTTATTCTTTTTAGTATTGTTAAACTATTTTTGAATGATTTTCAAGCCTTCAATAATGTCTTTTAGTTCTAGTTCTAAGGCAATGAGTTTCAGTTTCAGATTCTCCAGAAATGCAATGTGAAAATGCAATAAAAAGATGAATGCAAAGACCTATGTTCAAATGCAATTTTGTTTTTATTTTCAAATGCAAATAAATGATATCTAAATGATATTCACAATGATCAATTTGATTTTGTATTTTTTAGATTTAGAGAGATGCAAAACAATGCAAATCTAAACCCTAAATGAGATGCAATTGTGAATGCAATCCAAGAAACCCTAAACGAGATCTTAATTCAATGCAAATGAGATGCAAGTGAATGCAAGTTCTAATCTAATATTCCAACACTTAAACAATTAGAAGTTTGCAATGTTCAATATGTTGGGTTCACCATTAATGATTAGGTGAAGAAATTAGGGTTTTATCAAGATGAAGACTTAAACCACTAGAATTTTTCACATTAAATCACTACAATTCATGAAAATATGAGGGCCAAAAGATGAAAATAATAATTATAAATTGACCCTAACTATTATAGCAACTGTAAGGGGAGTTTTTAGATCTCAAAGAGGTGTGTACCTTGCTGCAAGAAGCTTATTTTTAGGGCATAAAGGACTCATTCACCTATAGTGGTGAATGGGTCCCTAAATTAGGGTTTTTGAAATTGAGATCTGGGTTATTTCCCCTAATTTCTGCACTCTTAGATTCCCAATTGTTAGCTCCCAAAAACCTATACTTAATTTTGTAGCTTCAATTCTTTATTCTTTGTGGACAAGGAAAAAGTAAGCCTTTTACTTTTTCTTGTTTTGTCCCTCATTGTGCTTATTTGGCTTGATTTCACCTTGATTTAATGTTGTAATGTAACTTATAAATTCACATTAGGTCTTGAATATTCAAATTATTAAGACTTTATGATGTCTTATGAAGGTGTTGTGAAGTGTTGTAACACATTTCTACACTTTTCTAGACGCTTCTTATTATAATTCATCTAAATATTTCCTTTTTATCTCTTACCAAGTCTTATTTTAAAGTGTTGTAAAGTATTTTAACAAAATTTCACACTTTTCTAAGCTTTTCATCACTAAATAAACCTTTCTTATACTTTATTTGGCCCCTTTATGCACTTAAAGGCCTTAATTAAGTGTACGTTTACATGTAAACCACACAAATAGTTCATTAAATGAAACTTAATATATAACACCCACTTGCATGCCTTCAGTGTGGCATTCCATAACCTTCTAGCATCAGTATTCTATCTCCAGGTGCACTTGATTCAATCTCATTAAGTTTTGTTTTAATTTGTGCATGTTTCTAGTTCATGTTTGCATACAACACTGTGTTTTGAAACACTTCATATTTCTTTGTTTTGTATACATTATCAATAGTATCTTTCTATTCCTTGCATTCATTTTACTTCATTTAGGCATATTAAATTTGTATCACATCCCTCTTTGAGTGTAAGCACTGCATTTTGGCCCCAATCTTATCTCCTTTTAGGTGAAAAACCCTAGAAGGAGCATATAGCATTAGGGTGCCAAAATCTTTGATTTCATTTTGGTGAACCTACATATTGAACATAATTGCTTTGATTTTCATATTTATTTACATCCTATGACTCCTTGCATTAGCTTTTGCATTGTTTTTGCATTCTAGGGTTTACAAAATTCCATTAGCAAATATCTCATATAGATTTCATTTTTACACTTCAAAACATAACAAAAACTTAAATTCTTCATTTTCATATTGTCATTGCATTTGTGCATTTGAAAAACATCAAATTTCATTTCAAATTTCTAAGAAAACTCAAAAAATTCATCCCTGGACTCATTTGCCACCATGGGCGAATCAGTCTAGTTGCACAATTTGCACTACATTTTCTGGTATTTTTTAGGCATTTTCTGCATTACAATTTTCTACTATTACTCTATATCATACTTTCCATATTTTCTACTTTATTCTCTTTCTTGCATATTAGTTTACTTTCACTCATTGTCATCATGGCATTTTCCTTTAATAAGTTTTGGATGTCTTTAAAATCCTTAGTGGACATGTCAAACTATGCCTTTGGTTGTGATCCTAATGATCTTGAGCTTCCTCATGCTCCTTAAACTCCCCATGAATTTCCTCCTCGTGTTGTTGACATCATTATAGAAGATGATGATAGCATGAATAAGTTCTTAAATTAATGCCTTTACAACCTTGAAGCCAATGCAGCCTTTTACCCATCCATGAAGTCACAAGACCTCCCTACTATCTGACCTCCTAATATGTTTGGTCATTTACATCCTGAAATAAATGAAGGACCTAAGTTCCCTTCCACAGATGGATCTGTAAAAAAATATTTTGGCACCTGAATGCTTTACACTCCTTCTAGGGTTTTTACCTAAAAGGGTAAAGATTTGGGCCAAAATGCAATGTTCACATTCAAGGATTGATGTGATGTGGGTGAAAAGTGTCTAGATATAATGTTCTAAATGTAGAAAACTAAAGAAAGATATTGATTATTGAATGTAAACCTATTGAAATGCAAGTTGTTGGAAAACACATTATGATATGCTAAAGCACCTAGAAATGAATAGTAAACTATAACATAAAAGGATGAAACTAAATGTGTGCACCTAGGATCTTGTTGGAGACTGGAAATGACTTCTAAAATGTTGTTGATGATTATTTTTAGGCCTAGAGGGACTCATTCGCCATTCTGGGCGAATTAGTCCCAAATATGGGAAACTATTCTAGAGCCCGTTTCAAACAAATGGATATCCAAAACTGTAGGAAATATTTTTCATGCCCAACAGTGGGAATCATTCACCATCAATGGTGAATCAACCCACTTTTGAATTTTTGAAAATCCAAAAGTGGAAATTGAAGCCCTCAGTCTACTCTTCGATTCTTGATAGGTGTTCGCCTCTAAATGTCTAATTTTTGGACCTAAAAGTGACTTTTTGTTGATTTTTTGCCTTGGTTAACAAGATGTCTTCAATAGTTTTGCAAATTGATCCTTTATTATTTCCAAGTCTTCAAGATGCCTAAATCTTTCCATGATGATTTGGTCTTGATTTTCTACAACAAAAGATGAAGATTATGCCCTTGAATGTCTGAAAAGTGATCTTGAATGACTTGGAGTGATGAAACCCTAGCTTGCTTGACTTGAAGTGGAAGAAAAATGATGAATGAGTTATGAAATGAGTTAAGAGATTGATATTGTTATGAATTAGGGTTTAGAGGCTTTCATTTATAGGAAATTCTCCTAATTTTTCCATAAATTGGATCCCCAAGGCCAACATGAAGAGAATTAAAACTTAAATCCCAAAATTTCCTGCTCAAAACCAAAAAAATGACCCAAATGGGACTGGTAGGGACTCATTCACACAGAGTGGAAAACCAGTCCCAGAGGTGTCCTTTTGACAACTAGAATGGTGGAGAATGATAAATTTTAGTTCTTATGTTGATTTCATCAGGTATTTGATCAAATTGTGCCTCGGGATGCACAATATGGGGTCATAGGGGCCTATTAATGATGATGTGAAAGGAAATTAGGGCTTGGGACACAAAATTCAATGTGAAAGTGTGATTAAATACTCTTTACAACACTAAAATGAGGTCCACTTAGCCTAGAAAGGCACAACACCCAATGTGAATGTGTAAGAAACATTACAACACTAGAGTAAAGTCAAATTTAGTTTACAATCCTTCTAGATTGATGTGGAAATGCAATTAAATATGTTTTATAATGTTGAATTAAGGGGAAATGGGTTCATTAATTCTAGAGAGGGGTGAAAGTCTTTTACAATTTTTACAAGACATTGATAAATGCATTTGTAAGGGTCCAAGACCTAATGTGGACATGTAAAACACCTCGCAACACTAAATCAAGGCCTCATTAAGTCAAATTTATCATCAATTAATCCCAAATCAAGCAAGCAAAAAAGGATACTTTTTTCATGTCCACAAGACCTAGTTTCTCTAACCAAGCAACTCTCCAACCATTCTATGATACCAAAGTTACAAACACACCAATCAACGTTGAAGAAAATTATGGCAAAGGATTTACTATCTTAAGAAAACAAGGATATGACACAACAATTGAACACGACATTCATCAACTTTTAGAACAAAGACCAATGGATGAAAACACAACAGCGTTAGGATATCAAGATCCCCCTCATGGCAACAAGCCTCCTTTTGAATATTGGAGAATTTAGAATGATGGCACAGTAATCTTTGATTCCCCTCCTGACATGAATGTCCTCCTTCCACGTGAACAATCCTTACATGATTCCAATGACAAGGATTTTAGGATACCCATGGGTCCTCCTCCTCCTTCAATCCATGAAAAAGGTGAATCTAGTAAACGAAAACAACCTTACAAACTTTACAAACTGAAAAAATTAAAGTTTCCTCTCCATCCACCACCTGAATGTGAAAGGAAACTCCAAATTCTTTTAAATAGAGGTCTCATCCTATTACCACCTATGAATAGGTTGGTAATCCATCCTAAAGATTCCAATATACCTTATTGTAAATACCATCATGTTCTTGGACACTGAACTAATGAATTTTGGACATTGAAGGACATGTTGAACAAATATCCCTTCACTGATACTGACTGTTATCCTATCATCCCATAGCACCCTATCACCAACCTTATTATGCAATAGTTGTAGAATTTTCCATTCTCACTATTACATGATCCTTCCCATCATCCATCTTGGCTCATTCTTTCCTTACACTCAATGGGGGCAAGAAGTTGTTAGCCTTGTCCTCGTAATGCATTTTTCCTTGTCCCTTAGCTACTTTATTCATCTCCCACTTACACCAATTGAGATTGGGAGGTGGATGACTCATTTGATGTGTGACTTACATTTGCATTACTAGTCTTTTTACATTTTCATTTTCTTTGGTGTCATTATATGTGTGTATCACGTTTCCCTGTAGTGTGACATTTGATGTTCTCACTCTCTTTGTGCACTTCCTCTATTTGTATCTCCATTCTTCTATATGTCGTACATTGTTTTTGTCTTTCACTTTTGTTTTGTGTTTTCCTTTTTGGGATGACGCAAAGCGTAGAGATGCCCTATGTCTCTTCCATGTTGACCCAAAAGGTCTTTTATTTTTTGTGTTTTCCTTTTGGGGATAACACAAAGTGTAGAGATGCCCTATGTTTCTTCCATGTTGACCCAAAAGGTCTTTTCTTTTTCACTTTTGTTTTGTGTTTTCCTTTTGGGGATGATGCAAAGTGTAGAGACGCCCTATGTCTCTTCCATGTTGACCCAATTAGTCCTTTTTATTGTCTTTTTCTCTTTTTTTTTTGTTTTCCTTTTGAGGGTGATGCAAGGAATTGAGATCGAAATGTCTCCTTCAAGTTTACCCAAAATCTTTTCCTTTTCTTTCGCCTCTTCATTTGCTTTTCGCTTGTGTTTTCCTTTTGGGGATGATGCATATCATTGAGACCATAATTTCTCCACCATGTTGACCCAAAACAAATTTTTCTTTTTCTTTTGTTTTCTCTTTCTTTGTGTCATTCTTCCAGTTTTATGTGTATATGGGAAATGATGAAAATTTTGAGCTCTTTAATAAAAACATTGCAACAATGAACATACTAACCCCAAATCCATAGATCCCTTATGCGTTTGGTTTGTTCCTTTTTGGGGGAAACCCTTCTTTCTTTTGTTTCTTTACATTCGCATGATGCAACCTTAGTCAGAAATGTATGACTTGGCATAAGGGATTTCCAAATTGGTTCTCACGTCTTGTTTCTTTTTGCATTTTTTATTTCACTACTTTAAAGTAATTGCTCACAGAATAATGTGTAGCAATTCCTTTAAAGTGGGGGCATACATTGGCATTATCATTTTGCATTTTTCTTTTTCTTTGTTCTTAGTGCAGCCTTGTTACTTTATACGATGTGTTTGTAACTTTGTGGATGACATTGTGTATAGTGTCCTTCATAAGTGTGATCTAATTTAGCATATTGCATTCCTCTTAGTGGTTTAATATGACACACTGCATCCCCTAAGTTGATAATATTATATTCTTTGATCATTCCTCTCTTGGAGACATTAGACACAATGTTCCCTAAGTTATAGACCTTGTATGACCTAAGCAAGAATCATTTGAAAATTCCTTTGCATTTTGCATTTACATGTCCACCATGCATAACACAACTTGCATTCATGTGGTACCATTGCATTTATTGATGAGTACTAAACATATGAAGCTTTGCTTGTCTCATGAAGCCTGAACTAAATTTTTTCTTTATGGCGCCTTATTAAATTTATAAGGAGGTATAACTTTAGTATGGTTGAGCGGGAAAGCCCATTCTGAGGCAAGAATTTTCCACATGGCAACTTTCTGGATTTCTCACCCCACGAACAACTAGAAGTCTCATGGCCCCAGAGTGAGTATACTTGGGCTTTCTCACCCAGTGAAAAACCATGAGTTTTGTCGCCCTAGAGTGAGTACACTTTTCTTGATCCAAAAAATAGCCTAGATCTAACCCACAACGAGTTGGACAAATGATCGAAGATTTCTTTACCTTTCTTCATTCTTCATCACTTTCATGTGTGTTCCTTTGTGTTTTTTATTGAATTTCCATGGGATCTTAATCCTAGGGGCTTGATCATCCCTCTTGATCATTGTTTTCTTATCTTACCAAGTATTAGTACATTCAGACCTCTCCTGAGATGCATTGCTCTAATTTAGTGTGGGTTTGAAGCAAGTTCATCCTCTCACTAAAGTGGGGGTTAACTGCATGGACACGGAAAAAGTAACCCTTTAAATTTTTCTTGTTTTGTCCCTCCTTGTACTTATTTGGCCCGATTTCACCTTGTTTTAATGTTGTAATCGAACTTATACATTCACATTAGGTCTTGAATATTCAAATTATTAAGACTTTATGATGTCTTGTGAAGGTGTTGTGAAGTGTTGTAACACATTTATACACTTTTCTAGAATCTTCTTATTATAATTCATCTAAATATTCCCTTTTTATCCCTTAACAAGTCTTATTTTAAAGTGTTGTAAAGTATTGTAACAAACTTTCACACTTCTCTAGGCTTTTCATCACTAAATACACCTTTCTTATGCTTTATTTGGCCCCTTTATGCACTTACAAGCCTTAATTAAGTGTACTTTTGAATGTAAACCCAACAAATAACATTAAAGGCAACTTAATCTCTAACACCCACTTGCATGCATTCAGTGGGACCCATTTGCTATGGGTGGTGAATGAGTCCCTCTTGGCACAAAATTCAAAATAAATTCAAATTTCTTTCAGGTTTTTAATCATTAAGACCTTAGCTCGGCCTATGATGTATTTTTGAGAAATTAGGGCATAAGTGTGTATAAATAAGTGTTTTTCTATCCATTTAAACCCCCATTCATTCAAGCATCCATTCAAGCATCCTTGCATCCATCTAAGCACTTGAGCATCATAGCATCATTCAATCAAGCAATTATCAAGCATCTTGGAGTAGCCATTGACCTATCTTCATACTTCAACAACAAGGGTTTGGTGAGTTTAGGACACTTGCATGTTGTTTATTCATCATTCCTTTCTTATTGCATTTCATTTCTTTATCAAGGGTTTGATTACCAAAGGTTTGGTGAGTTTATGACACTTGCATGTTGTTTATTCATCATTCCTTTCTTATTTCATTTCATTTCTTTATCAAGGGTTTGATTACCAAAGTGGGATTTGACCAAGGAAAATCCCTATACTCTAATTCTTAACCATTTCCCCCTTCTTTGCATGTGTGTTTGTAGGTATTGTAAGCATATTTTTCAAATAGATAGATGTTGAAAAGTGGTCAACAAGTCAAAAAATCTATTCAAGTAAAAAAAGACCTAATTCAAGCTTGGAGACAACATTCAACCCATTTTCTGTAGATTTGGTTCTGTCATCCCGACAAGAAGATAGGTGCAGATTTGGACCCATAGAGTTGACTTCAGAATTTGTAGATTTTTTTAGGTGGACTGATTAACCATTAGTGGAGAATGAGTCCCACTGCTAGGCTGGAAAAGGTGATTTCATTAGATTTTAGTTCCTGACACTCCGAAACCTGTTTCAACAAAGTTTACCAAAACCTAGATTGATTCGCCATCGCTGACAAATGAGTCCCAATGGCCATCAACAATGATTTCTAAGACATTCTAGAACCTTCCAACGTCAGCATTCTATCTCTAGGTGCACTACATTCAATCTCATTAAGTTTTGTTTTCATTTGTCCATGTTTCTAGTTCATGTTTGCATACAACATTATGTTTTCAAACACTTTATATTTCTTAGTTTTGCATACATTATCAATATTATTTTTATGTTCCTTGCATTTAGTTTACTTCATTTAGGCATATTACATTTGTATCACATCCCTTTTTGAGTGTAAGCACTGCATTTTGGCCCCAATCTCATCTCCTCTTAGGTGAAAAACCCTAGAAGGAGCATATAGCATTGGGGTGCCAAAATCTTTGTTTTCATTTTTTCACTTTGAAGGTGAATCTTGCAACTTGACAACTTTGACAATTTTGCTTCAAAATTCTTCTCCAGTTGATTTTCAACCTGTAAATCTATAAGCACACACTCAAAGAGAAGAAATTTGTTTGATTGTTAGTGAATAGGGGTTTTCCTAAGTCAAACCTCTTGTAGGTAATTAAACCAAATGATGAAATAATGTAATTGGAGCATGAACATGAAATGATGCAATGTTGATAGGTTGGAAGATGTCTTGGAGGATAAATATACAATCTAACATGTAGTGGCCATGAAGAATGTAGATCTTGATCCTTGAATAAGATGTGAACAATGCTTGCAATAAATCTTCAATGCTACATCAACTTTCTTAGCTCAACAACATGCATGAATTAACTAAACCCTTGACATGATGAAAGGATCTTGAATTTCTACAATAAAATCTTGATAACCTCCCTTGAAATGCCTTTGAAAATGCTCTTGTAAACTCTATAATGATCTTGTGAATGTAATCTTATGATAACTTGAACTTGCTAGGAGAAACAATGTGAATCAACTGCATATTTATACTAAATCAAGAGATTAACCCTAAAATTCAAATAATTCAAGCCGACACTAGATTTGGAAATGAATGTTATTAAAATCATGCCATAATCAAATTCAAAAATGGGATCCTTATTAAGGGAGGACCCATTTTCCACCTAGGGCGAATGGGTCCTAGCACAATTTTCTAGGACCTTTCCTTCGGGGAATGAAAGATCACTAAAAACCCATTTGAAATATGTTGATAAAGGGGGGTCCTGTAGAGGGAGGACACATTCAACACCTAGGGTGAATGGGTCCTAGTACTAATTTCTAGGACCTTGATTTTCCCAATTAAATGTTATGTAATTTGAATTATGGGTGTTAGGATATATCTTTGGGAGGTGTCGCAAATAAGGATTAAATTTGAATTAAAGGGGCTAATTAACTCTAATTAACCACAATTTATTAAAAGGACACTAGATAAATGTGAAAGTATGTTACAACACTTTACAACACGTAAATAAAGTACAAATTAGGTTCATTTTATTAAAAGGGGGCCCAAGATCAATGTGAATGTGTTACAACTCATCACAACACTAAAACTAGGAAAAAATTAGGTTAATTCAATGACAATTATTCCCAAATCAAGTAAGGAAAAGGATACTTTTTTTGTTACTACAAATTATTTTAATAAGAACTCAATCATTGACCTTTAAGACCTCTCAATCAATAGGTTGCGCATAAAAAATCACTTAACAACCTCATAATAGACCTCATGCATTACCTCAATATATGCTAAAAATTGATGAACTCAATGAATGTAAAATGGAGTGAAGAAATACTAATTAAATTTTATCTTTTCATATTTGTTAATGAACCATAATATATATGTTGTAATTTAGTCCCCATAATATCACCTACCATATTTTTGCATTTGCACAGTTAATTTAAACTTATGTTTATTTTTATATCATGTAGATTAAAATTATACCTCCAACCATATTTTTGCATTTGCACAGTTAATTTAAACTTATGTTTATTTTTATATCATGTAGATTAAAATTATACCTCCAACTTTGGTTTCATTTTACCAAAAAGACATCAAAATTGTTGGAATCCCATTAAAGAGAGAAGAGAAAAACTATTGGAATAATATTGAGCTAATTATATCAATAATTTTGTTACCAAGGCTAGCTTTTGGATAAATGATGGCTTTGGATGATAGTCTTGATAATTATACAATAAGAAATAGAGAGATAAAAATAAATGTAGAGAGATAGAGAAGAAGAAACAATTAGTTAAAGGAATAGAATGAAATAGAGAGAGAGAGAGAGAGATATGTGAAGATATATACGAAGAGAAAGATAGAGATGAAGATAAAAAGAAAAAGAGGGAGAGATGTGCCAACAAGGGAAAATAAATAATGAGAAAGATATATATATATATATAGAGAGAGAGAGAGAGAAGAATATAGAGGGAGAGAGTGTAAAAGAGAGAAAAGAAGAGAGGGGGAGAGTTAGTTATAGGAAGATAGAGAGGAAGATTAACATGAGAGGGAGATAAATAAAAATAAAGAGATAGAGAGGCAAAGGATTTAGAAGATATAGAGAGAGAGGTAAAGGAGAGATGAATATATATCAACAATGTGACAAAAGATCAAGAAGTTGAATTTTTGATGAAAAGATAGAGAAATTTGTAAAGTTCTTAAAGTGACAAAGTTCATGAGTTTACAAATTTTGTGAAAGTTCTATCCTTTTTATCCTTATCTCTCTTTCTATCCCTATCCATCCCTCTCTCCCTCCCTCCCTCTTTCTCCCTCTTTTTATATCTCTCTACTTCTCTCCTCTCTCTATTTATCTATATTCCTCTCTCTCCCTCTCTATCTATATAAATTTATCTCCTTCCCTCTCCTCTCTCTCTCTCTCTCATATATACACACTCCATATTTCTCCATCCCTATCTCTATATCTATCTCTATCTTTTCCGATCCTTATCTCCCTCTCTCCCTCTCTTTATACCTCTCGCTATTACTTGTCCCTATCACCTGCTTCCTCTCACTCTTGCACCCTTTATCTATATCTCCATATCTCTCTCTCCCCTCGATGTCTCTCTATCTCCCTCTCCCTCCTCTCTCTACCTCTAGATATCTCCCTATCTCTCTCTCCATATCCCTCTCTATTTCTATATATCTCCCTCTAACTATATAAATTCCTCCCCTCTATCTATTAAGCTATATATCTCTCTCTATCTCTTTCTATCCATATATTTATCTACCTTTATCTCTCTCTAAATATCACCCTATATATATATTCCTCTCTATATGTTGATCTATCTCTCCCTCTCCCCCTTCTTCTTCACTCTCTTATCCATCCTCTCCCTATATCTCTCCACATCTCTCCCTCTCTCACTCCCTCCCTATTCCCCCTATTTATCTCTCTATCTCTACCTCTCTCCCTTTCTCTTCCCATATCACTCTATCCCTCTCTATCTCATATTTCTCTCTCCCTCTCTCCATCTCCATTTATATCTCTACTCTATTTCTCTATCTCTCTATTTATATCTTTCTCTCTATCTCCCTCCCCCAATATCTATATCTCTTATATCTCTATCTCACCATCTATATCTCTCTCCCTCTCCCTCTCCCTCTCCCTCTCCCTCTATCTATCTGAATCTCTTTCTATCTTTCTATCTCTCTCTGCCTCTTTATATCTCTCTATCTATTTTTCTCCCTCTTCCTCTCTCCCTCTATCTTCATATCTACCTCTATCTTCATATCTACCTCTATCTTCCTCCCCCTCTCTATCTTTAGACATATCTCCCTCTCTCTCTTTCTATACCTCCATATCTATATCTCTTTTCCTCTCTATCTCTGTCTCTTCATATTTTTTCTTTCATCTCTCCCTTTATCTCTATCTAAATGGCCTACCAATTGACCTCATGTATTGCACAAATGTATGCAAAAAATAGACCAGTTTTTTTCCTAATTGACCTTCCACACATCTTTGGCATACTCATTGCACACCAAGGTGTGATTGCTAGTTACTTCAACTATCTAATCTATTTTGTAAACTTTGTCACCTTTGTTTGACTTAATCTTCATAGTATTCACATTCTATCTTTTGAAATTTTATCAACTTTCTACTCATTTTTATCCTTTATTTTGAGTGCTTGTATCAACCACGCCATTTTTTTTTATCTACTATCAACTCTAGACTATTTTTTGTTATTTCCACAATTCTAATTTTCCTCACCTTAAAATAATTACTCCCTTTTCTCTAACTAAATTATAATATCTCCAATTCTACTTACACCCAGACATACTCACTTCTCTCCAATTATTCATTTTTTTATCTATATCCTATCGATACCAAACATATTAATCTCATACTTACCTTCAACATTTAAAATTTGTAAAATATTTTCCAAAAAATAACTCTATATTTACTATTTTAGAATCAACTTCCGTGCACTCATTTGTTATTCTACCTAAATCATGTCTCCTCAATCACATCCAACTATTCATATTATCTCCTATCCACTTAGTTCTATAAAACAAACATATCTCCATTCCCAACATTAAATGTAAACTGTTGATGTATAAATTTAAAATTTATAACCATTGCTGTCATTCTTCATAGATATGCTTGAGCACTTCGCTTCTCTGGCCCACGACAAACGAAGTTCTGGATATTTAGTCCGTTATGTCGTGTCATATGTGGATATTAAGGCTGTATTTGACGCGTGAACATCTGGAAATCTCAATGTTTCTAGGAGGATGAAAACAATGTTCCGCGCACATCGATGGGACGTGACAGCGGGGTAGAGGTATACAGGGCCATCGTTTATTTCTAGAATCCAGAAATTCCTCAAAACTTTTATGCATTCCGTATCCTTCCATAAGCTCACAATTTGGTTTCGGTTTATATAGATGCTCCATATTGTTTACCCTCCTCACTAAATCAAGACTTGTTTCTTCAATCCAATCTTTTTGGAGTTCGGGTATAATATTTAGTTTCCATCTATATTTACAGGAAAAATTATTATTGCTGATCAATCATAAGCTTTCTATAACACATTCATGGAGTACAGTGCATTAATTAAAGGCTTACAAGTGCCCCCTCTTATGACCAAGTGTGCTTCTGCTGGAATTTCACGGGTTAGAATTGGAGCGATGCCTAAGCATTCAACAACTATTAGGGCATTTCAATCTCAAAATGTTGCCTCCTCCTCCTCTTCTTCATTGTATGATGTTCTCAGTGTCTCTCCTAACGTGAGTGCGCGTGATATAAAGAGCGCATATCGTCAGATGGCTCTCAAATACCATCCTGACGTCTGCCCTGCTGCAGAGAAAGAAGAGTGTAGCAGATTGTTTCTTAAAGTTCAGGAGGCTTATGAGACTCTGTCGGATCCTCTCCTCCACCAGGATTACGATTGGAGACTGCAGAACATGTTCACAGTAGGCGACAATGAACGCAGATTAGAGAGTCGTCATGTGTGGGAAGCTCAGATGATGGAATTGATTAGAAGGGGATCAGGAAATAACTCGTCATGGGGTAGCAGAATGAGAAGACGAAACCAACATGGGGTTTATGCTTGCTGATGATGAAATCGTGATTACAGTAGGTTATCGAGAGTTTGCTGTAAGTTGGATTGTAAAAAGGGCCTATTTGGGCCTTCTAGATGTGTAAACCATAAACAAAATTTGTGGGCGGTCTTTTAATTCTACGTTGATGGATGTTTTAGAAACACTGTTGTCACATACGGGCAGGACATTTAGGTACTCAAAGCGATCCACATATTGGTTAATTCCATTCGTTATAATGTGATATATAACTAGCAATTGAATCCACAGGTTTAATTAATGGACGTGTGCCCTGATTACAGTAAAATTTTGCTAAGGGCGTGAATTTTTCATATTTAAAATTTTTAAATGTAGAAGATTTGTAGGATATAAATTATTACAAGGCTTCAATTTCTAAATTTAAAATTAGATCCCAGATCAGAGTAATTTAGGTTAAGGGGTATGCAAACTAATGATTTATCGAAATGGTGTTGCCTATAAGCCATGATAAATTCAATGCCTTTATTGTACTCTCGCAGAGTTGCCACGTATGTTTCCCTTAAGCAGGAATGCGTAAAGCAGAGTTCTTCCACAAGACAAACTGCTCCATGCCCACCTCATTCTCACAGAATTTAAATGCGCCATTTCTACTTATATACAAGAATTTTTATCGTGTATGCCAAGTACGACAATCTTAAGGATGCACAGAAAATGTTAGACAAAATGTCTCACCTAAACACAGTTTAATAGACTGGAATGATATTAAGATGCCCACGATTGATGTTTGAATCAAGCGCTGTAGCTCTTTCATCAGATGCCGGAACAAAATGTGGTTGCATGGACTGCATCGCTTTCAGGATATGTTCAGAATGGACTATGTAATGAATGTTTGAATCTTTTTAGATAAATGCAATTTACAGCCGTCAAGCCAAATTTGATCACATTGGCCAATTTTCTCTCTGTATATGTTCGCTTGGAAGCACAGGAATGTGGCGAGGAAATTAATGGACAAATAATTATAAGCTATTATCAAATTGACGTCTTTGTGGAAAATTGGGTTACAGAAATGTATGGCAAATGCGGTAGCACACATGAAGCACGTAAAATGTTTTACAAAATGCTTAGCCTAAATGTGATCTCGTTCAATGTTAGGATTGGCATGGTCAACTCTCAGATAAGAACAGTGGATGGTGTCGTAACGAAGTCAAGACTACATTGCAAAGCAGGGCAATGGGTTTTTACACCTGATGGAAAATCATGTTCAATAATTCCTATCATAGGGTGTGGAGCAAACAGGTCAATTTATTTGCCTTAACATAAACATGACGGTATTGAAATACAGAAAAAGGGGTTACCCAATTCATGAGCTATTGGAACTTATCACTGTACTGCTGGCAGTAACCAATCTTATGCCAGGGAGTATGACGTGTTTTTCAAACTAAAATATATTGGGTAATTGTACACATATTTCATCAGAGATGGAAGCTCGTCAAGGGGTTTTCTAATCTATTAGGTAATCTAAAATGAAAGTTTGTCAAAAGATTTTCCCCTTTGTTATTAGCAAAAATGTAGAATTTGGCAAGTCTAAATTTATGACTTTACTTCTTATATCCAAAGCTTGGAAAAAATGATCACATAATAGGACACACCGAACTGGATTTCATTTTCTCGAAGGTAGATGTATTCTATCTCTCACAATATAACTCTGATTATTTAATAGTTTTCTATGCTAACCTAGAATATCTAGAAGGCTCACCACAAGCAAATAATAAACACTGCCCACATTATAGAGGTCCTTCACAAGCCCAACCTTTTTAACATAAATTCCACTTTCTATAAGAAACATATAAGAAAAGAAATAGATATGTTTTACAATCATATGAAATTAGATATGCTTGTTGTTAAGATATCACATATTTAATTTTATTTTTCATTATAATTGGATTAATGAAATAAAAATTTATAAATCTTTTTCATGTCACATATATAGATTTAATGTAAAATGACAAGGCTCCATACTACAATCATGTATCCATTATAAATTATATGGTTAGGATCTATTTGATGCTAGCCCATTTAATCTCAACGATCAATCTATTTATTTCATCTAATGTTTCTCACCAAGGAAATGTCTATCAATGCAAGTAATTTATTGAATTGTTGTGTTAGTTAAAATTTGATATTTTTTATTAATGTAATTAAAATTTAATTTTTTTGAGTCATTGAATTTGTCGATTTAGACCATTTGCATTAATACAAGGTAGGAGGTCCCCATTTATGACCCTCAGTCACTCTAGCTAGCTAAAAAGGTTCTTGAGATTTATCAATCAAAAGAACTATTTTATGAACTTACTAGTTCCTAATAAAACAAGAGGTCTATTGAAAGTGAATAATGCATTATTAATATTATTCAAAAAAGTTATTAGTTGGTTAAATTTTTTGTGTAATATAATATGATGTTAAGTTTTTCTTTTCAATTTTATATTATTGTATTACCATTTAAAGTATATGCAATTGTTAAAATTGTAGTATTTTCATTGAACACCAATTATTGTATAATTGTAATTGATTATGATGAGTCTTGAGTGTTAATTATTGAAGTGGACTAATAAGTTCACAACTATTAGAGGTTAATTGTTGAAGTGATGTCATAGAAATACACAATTATCAAGCATCTAGAAATTTGAAGCTTCAAAAAGCCATGGAGTGTCTCTCAACTTCTACTTATTTCTCTTTTTATATAATTTATTCCTTTTACAAATATTTTGGTGTAATACAATTCTCTCATATTCAAAGAATAATTATAGTAGAAGAATATTAACATTTGAAGGTAAATTTTACTTATTATTCTATTTCTAGGTTTCTAATTTCAATGTTTAAAAATAATAATATATTAATGTAATCATAGGTTCTAATAAAGGACTATTCCAACCATGTAGCCTTAACAAAAACACACATAATTTGTGTGCAGTGATACTCAAAACTAATAAATTCTTATGAAAATCATCTTGATTCTATACACAAGATCAACAATTATAATTACATCCCCAATCTTTGTCACACCAACATTTCATGTTAGGACTTAGTTGTTTGATTACCATGTAATATCAATATTTTTAAATTAGTGCAATCATGAACACTAGTTTCCTTAGGCTACTCTCTCCCTTCCCTTGGTCTCTTTCTTGTTTCTCTACTATCTCCTTTGCAAATGAATTAGATCTCCTTTTATAATGCATCATTTGTGTATAAGGTTCTTGGTTGATCAAGATGTGAATTATTAATCTAAAACTAATATGGTATTAAACACAACCCTTCTAGTGACGAATAAGGCTCCTAAAATTATTAAACCTTGGGGAAAGGTTCTAAACACATGTTACATAATATGTAGATATCATTGGAGTAGTCTAGCAAACCACATTGTCAAATGATCAAGGAATGAGAAATAAACATATGGAAATGTGTGTGATTGTTTTAGATAATTATATAATTCAAAATGAATAAAATTGATATCATACTAAAATATTATTCCATTGGCTTGAGTGCTTGGATGAAAATTGAATAAAAATTCAAAGGAAAATATTTTTATTGATACAAGATGGATTGTTGGCCTAAGTGATAGAATCACACTTTAGAATGATAAACCAACCTCGATGCACTCTCAACACATGAATAGGCTTATGGGATAAACTCATTTTTTCTTCTCCTTTGACCTCTACTAGTCTCAAGAAAGGAACTACACCATACTCTGATTTCCACTTTTATTCTTACACCTACATTTGTCCTCAAGTGTTCTTTCATATTCCATTTGACTCCTCTAGAACTAATTCTCTTCCACAACTACTTTTATCTATCTGTTTTCATCATTCAAAAATGTCACAATCACCACATATTCTACTATTCCATATCTACTACAAGATTATATGTCATATTTCCCTTGATATCCATAATATTTGCTATTGTGGTAGAAAATGGTATATTTTACTATCTTCCAAACACTTTCATTTGGTTCTCTATGTTTCCAAATTATTCTTAGAATCGCACCTTAAATTACAATTTCTTTTTTGTTATCATACATATTCCCATTACGCTTTGTACTTTCGTAACTTCTTCTACATTGCTCTTTACTTTTGGACTTCTATATTATCTCACCATTTTTCTTTCTTCTACACATTCATCTATTATTACTTCACCTATCTAGTCTATTTTCTAGACTTTGTCGCCTATCTTTGACTTATAATCTTCACATTCTTCAAATTCTAACTTTACAAGTTTCATCAACTTTCCACTCATTTTTTTCATTTATTTTGAGTGACTATATCAACAACACCATCTCCTTTTCTAGTATCAACACTAGGTTATTTTTGTTTTTTCCATAATTCTAACTTTCCTCACCTTAAAATAATTACTCACCCTTTTCTCTAAAGTTAAATTATAATATCTCTAATCCTACTTACGCCCACATATACTCACTGAACTCTCCTATTCAACACATGAAGTCTTATAGGATAAACTCAAATTTTCTTCTCCTTCCACCTCTACTAGTCTCAAGCATGGAACTACGACATACTCTAAGTTCCACTTTATTATTACACCTATATTTATCCCCATGTATTCTTTCATCTTCTATTTGACTCCTCTAGAACTAATTCTCTTCCACCAATCTAATTTCCTTCTTGTATTGTTCCTATATTTCATAGATCCATACTATACTATTTTTGCAAACACAACTACTTCTATGTATCTATTCTCATCCTTAAATAATATCACAATCCCCACATATTCTATTATTCGATATCTACCACAAGATTATTTACCATATTTCCTTCGATATCCATCTTATTTGCTATTGTGTTAAAAACCAATACATTTTTCTATCTTCCAAACACTTTCATTTGGTTCTCTATCACTATCTCCAAATTATTCATAGAATTATACCCTAAATTACAATTTCTTCTTTGTTATCATGAACCTTCCCATTACCTTTAGTACTTTCATAACTTCTACATTGCTCTTTACTTTTGAACTTCTATATTATCTCACCATATTTCTTTCTTCTACACATTCATCTATTAGTGCTTTCACTATCTAGTCTATTTTCTAGACTTTATCACCTATCTTTGACTTAATCTTCACATTATTCACATTCTACCTTTTCAAGTTTGATCAACTTTCCATTCATTTTTTTCAATTATTTTCAGCAACTGTGACAACAACACCATCTCTTTATTTAGTATCAACTCTAGGTTATTGTTGTTATTTCCACAATTCTAACTTTCCTCACCTTAAAATAATTGGTCACCCTTCTCTCTAGCTAAATTATAATATCTCTAATCTTATTTACACCCACATATACACACTTCCCTCCAATTATTATTTTTTAATCTATATTTATTTAAAAAAATATTGATCCCAAACATATTAACCTCATATTACTTCCAACAAAATTTTAATGTAAAATATTTGATTCATCCACATTTCTTTTCACTTGACACTTCCGTATTTAACGCCTACCCACTTACTTTCCTTATCTCTTTAAAATAATCATATCTCCATTCCCAGCATTAAATCTAAATTATTGCTATCATATGTATAACTCTAACCTCAATTAGCTCTATATTGTCGTTCATCATATATGTGGTTGAGCAGTTAACAACGGTTGTCTCACTCACCACAAACGAAGTTCTAGATATTTAATCCGTGATGTCGTGTCATCTGTGGAAACTAAGGCTGTATTTGACACGTGAAGAAATCCAGGAGTAGGGGAACAAATCAATTGAAATCTCGAAAGCTCAATGTTTCTGGAAGGATGAAAACAATGTCCAGCGCACACCGATGGGATGTGACGGCGGGGTACAGGTATACAAGCCTACCGTTTATTTCTAGAATGGATAAATTCCGACGACTTCTATGCACTTCGTATCCTTCTCCGAAACTCCCAATTTGGTTTCCGTCTATATAAATTCTCCAAATTGTTTATCCTCCTCACTAAACCAAGACTGACTTCTTCAATCCAATCTATTTGGAGTTTGGGTACAATATCTATATTTACAGGCAAAATTGTTATTGCTGATCAATCATAAGCTTTCTACAACAGATTCATGGAGTACGGTGCATCAATTAAAGGTTTTCAGGTACCCCCTCTTATTACCAAGTGTGCTTCTGCTGGAATTTCCCGGGTTAGAATTGGAACAAGGCCAAAGCATTCGACGTCTATTAGGGCATTTCAATCTCCAAACGTTTCCTCCTCCTCTTCTTCTTCTTCACTGTATGATGTTCTCTGTGTCTCCCCTGACGTGAGTGCGCCTGATATAAAGAGCGCATATCGTCGGATGGCTCTTAAATACCATCCTGATGTCTGCTCTGCTGCAGAGAAAGAAGAGTGTAGCAGATTGTTTCTTCAAGTTCAGGAGGCTTATGAGATTCTGTCGGATCCTCTCCTCCGCCAAGATTACGACTGGAGACTGCAGAACATGTTCACAGTAGGGGAGTTCGAAGGCAGATTAGGGAGTAGTCATGTGTGGGAAGCTCAGCTGATGGAGTTGATTAGAAGAGGATCAGGAAATAACTCGTCATGGGGTAGCAGAATGAGAAGACGAAACCGAGACGAGGTTTATTCTTGCTGATGATGAAATGGTGATTACAGTGTTACAGTGGGTTAATGAGAGTTCGCTATAAATTGGATTGTAAAAAGGGCATTTGTGCGCCGTCTAGTTGTGTAAATATAAACAAAAATTGTGGGCGTTTTTTTAATTCTGAGCCGATGGATGTTTTATAAATACCATTGTCACATACGTGCAGGGACTATTAGGTTCTCACTGCTGATCCACACATTAAATCATTTCTTATATTTTCATTCGTTATAATGCGATATATATCTAAGCATGTTCAAGGCTTCAATTTCTAAATTTAAATTGGATTCCAGATCAGAGTAATTTAGATAAGCGCTATGCAAATTAAGGATTTATTGAAATGGTGTTTGCTTATAAGCTATGTCAAAGTCGATGCCTTCATTTTACCCTCATAGACTTAGCAGAGAGTCCTTCAACGAAGCAAACTACTCGACGCCCACCTCATTCTCAGAATTTATACGACATCTCTGCATACATACCAGAATTGTTATCATGTATGCGCAGAAAATGTTCGACAAAATGTCTCACCTAAACGCACTTTCATGGACTGCAAGATATGCACACGAGGGATGATTGGATTAAGCGCTGCAGCTCTTTAAATAGATGCCGCAACAACATGTGGTAGCATGGACTGCATTGCTTTCAGGATATATTCAGAATGGGTTAAGCAGTGAATTTTGATATCTTTTTCGATAAATGCAGCTTATAGTTGTGAAGGCAAATTTGATCACTTTGGAAAGTTTTCTCTCTGCATATGTTAGCATGGAAGCACTGAAACATGGTAAGGAAATTCATGGACAAATAATTAGAATCGGATATCAATTCGACGTCTTTGTGGAAAATGGGCTTACAAAAATGTATGTCAAATGCAGTAGCGTTGAGGAAGCACGCAAGATGCTTGACAAAATGCTTACCCCAAATATGATCTCGTTCAATGTTAGGATTGCCATGGTGAACACGCAGATAAGAACAGTGGATGGTGTCATAACAAAGTCAAAACTACATTGCAAAGCAGGGCAATGGATTTTTACAGCTGATGGAAAAGCATGCTCAAATATCCTATTATACAAAATCTATGAGAGGGGTAAGTTTTAGGGTGTGGAGTAAGCAGGTGAATTTACTTGACTTAAACGCCAACATGTCGGTATTGAAATACAGAGCAGGGGGTTATCCAATTCATAAGCTATTGAACCTTATCACGCTACTGCTGGCAGTAACCAATCTTTCACCGTTTGCAATAATACAAGGGAGGAGGTCCCTATTTATGACCTTGAGTCACTCTAGCTAGATAAAAAAAAGCTTGAGATTTATCAGTCAAAAGAACTATTTTATTGACTTATTAGTTTCTAATGAAACAAGAGGTCTGTAGAAAGTGAATAATGCATTATTAATATTGTTCAAAAAAGTTATTAGTTGGTTAAATTTCTTGTGTTATATTTTATAGTTTCTTTTCAATTTATATTATTGTATTATTATTAAAAGTATATGCAATTCTTAGAAGTAGTATTTTCATTGATAGTAAATTATTGTGTTGTAATTAATTATGACGAGTCTTAGTTTTAACTATTGAAGTGAAGTGATAAGGTACACAAGTATTAGAAGTTAATTGTTTAATTGATGCCATGTAGATACACAATTGTCAAACATCTAGAAATTTGAAACTTCAAGAATCCATGGAGTAGTCTAGCAAACCACATTGTCAAGTGATCAAGGAATGAGAAACAAACATATGGACATGTGTGTGATTGTTTTAGACGAAACTATAATTGAAAATGCATAAATGTGATATCATACCAAAGGATTATTCCATTGGCATGAGTGGAAATTAAACAAAAAACACAAAGGAAAATAAAATTGAGCTGAAGGGAAATATTTTTATTCACGAAAGATGGATTGTTGGTCTAGGATGCTCCTACATCAAACACCCTAAATAAGTGATTTGTATGAATAGTTCTCATAAATAGGGGCTAAGTGATAGAATCACCCAGAGGTTGGTAAACCAACCTCAATGCTCTCTCAACATATGAATAGGCTTATGGGGTAAACTCAATGTCACTTCTTCCACCTCTACTTCTCTCAAACAAGGAACTACGACATACTCTAAGTTCCACTTTTATTCCTACAACTATATTTATCCTTAAGTGTTTTTTCATCTTCCACTTAACTCCTCTAGAACTAATTATTTTCCACCAATCTAATCCATTTCTTGTACTATTCCTATATTTTATAGATCCATATTATTTACTATTGTCCCAAACACTATTTATATCTATTTATTATCATCCTTAAAAAATATCGCCATAGTCACCACATATTCTACTATTGCATATCTAGCACAAGATTATATGCCATATTTCCCTTAATATCCATCTTCTCTTCTATTGCACTGTACAAACCAATATTTTTTTCTATCTTCCAAATACTTCCATTTGGTTCTCTATCATTATTTCCACTTGTTCTTATAATCATAACTTCTTCCATTTCTTCTTTGCTATCATACATATTCCCATTAGCTTTTGTGCTTTCATAACCTCTACATTGCTCTTTGCTTTTGAACTTCTATATTTTCTCACCATATTTTTTTTCTTCCACATATTCATCTATTATTACTTCAAGTATCTAGTCTATTTTTTAGACTATTCACCTATCTTTGACTTAATCTTCACATTATTCACAATCTACCTTTTCAAGTTTCATCAACTTTCCACTCATATTTTTCATTTTTTTTGAGTGACTTTACCAACCACACCATCTTTTTATCTATTATCAACTCTAGGTCATTGTTGTTATTTCTACAATTCTGACTTTGTTCACTTTAAAAAAAATTACTCCCCTTTTCTCTAACTAAATTACAATATCATGAATCTTACTTACACTCACACATACTCATTTCTCTCCAATTATATTTTGTTATCTATATCCACTACTAAAAATATTGTACCAAACATATTAATTTCATATTTATCTATTTGACACTTCCGTAACAAATGTGTAAAATTTCTTCTCTATATTTCTTATTCCAGATTCAACTTTGGTGACCAATTTGTTTTTCTTACTAAATCAATCTCTCTCACTTAATCACATCCAACGATTCATACTATCCCCCACCCACTTACTTTCCTCTACCCTCAATTACTTCTATGTCGTCACTCCATATATCCCCCACCCACTTTCCTCTAACCTCAATTACTTATATGTTGTCACTCCATATATATGGTCGAGCCATTAAACAATGCTTGTCGGGCCCACGACAAAGGAAGTTCTGCCTATTTAATCCGTGATATCGTGTCATCTGTGGATACAAAGGCTGTATTTGACGCGTGAAAAAATCCAGGAGTAGGAGAACAAATCAATTCAAGATCTGAAAGGCCCAATGTTTCTAGAAGGATGAATAAAATGTTCCGCGCACCCCGATGGGATGTGATGGCGGGGTAGAGGTATGGGACCACCGATTCCTTCTGGAATCCAGAAATTCCTACGACTTTTATGCACTTCGTATCCTTCTCCGAAACCCCCAATTTGGTTTCTGTCTATATAAGTTCTGCGAATTGTTTATCCTCCTCACTAAACCAAGTCTTGTTTCTTTAATCCAATCCATTTGGAGTCTGGGTATAATATTGAATTTCCATCTATATTTACAGGCAAAATTGTTATTGGTGATCAATCATTAGCTTCCAATAACAGATCCATGGAGTACAGTGCGTCAATTAAAGGTTTACAGGCGCCCCGTCTTATGACCAACTGTGCTTCTGCTAGAATTTCACGGGTTAGAAATGGAGCGAGACCAAAGCATTCGACAACTATTAAGGCATTTCAATCTCGAAACGTTTCTCCTTCTTCTACTTCATTGTATGATGTTCTCTCTGTCTCTCCTGACGTGAGTACGCGTGATATAAAGAGCGCATACCGTCGAATGGCTCTCAAATACCATCCTGACGTCTGCCCGGTTGCAGAGAAAGAAAAGTGTAGCAGATTGTTTCTTCAAGTTCAGGAGGCTTATGAGACTCTATCGGATCCTCTTCTCCGCCAGGATTACGACTGCAGACTGCAGAACATGTTCACAGTAGGGGAGTTTGAAGGCAGATTAGAGAGTAGTCATGTGTGGGAAGCTCAGCTGATGGAGTTGATTAGAAGGGGATCAACAAATAACTCGTCATGGGGTAGCAGAATGAGAAGACAGAACCAACAGGGGGCTTACGCTTGCTGATGATGAAATCGTGATTACAGTAGGGTGTTGAGAGTTTTCTGTACATTGGATTGTAAAAAGGGCCTATTTTCCCCTTCTAGACATGTAAATATAAACAAGAATTGTTGGCAGTTTTTTAATTCCATGCCGATTGATGATTTAGAAATACCATTGTCACATAGGCGCAGGACATTTAGGTACTCAGCCGATCCAGAATATTATTAACTTTCTGTTAATTTCATTCGTTATAATGTGATATATAACTAGCAATTGATCCATGGGTTTAATGGTGATGCCCTGATTACAGTAAAACCATGTTAAGAGTGGATGATTTTCTCATATTTAAATGTAGAAGATAATAGAAAATTTATGTACATTTTAAATCGATTCTCTGTAAGATAAAAATTATTACAATGATTTTATATTTTTTACAATAAATTTATTAAAAACTTGTGTGTAATTTATATATATTAAATTAATCAAATTTTTTACTTATTTTTATATAATTTTTAATAGAGAAAAATAAAGTTCTTATTGTAAACTAACGAAAACTAAAATAAACTTCATGTAAAAACTAAATACTTGAGGAATGATTCCATACATATCATTATAATCAAACAACCTAAAGTCCAAGAAGACATTAATTTCTGAAAATAATGATCATTTGTCAAATTTTGTCTATTTGCAAATGAACACATAAATAGTTTGTCTTATTACCATATTAATAGTTAAAACTATCCTTTCCCTAGTCAAAAGATCGGTGGAAGATTTTTAGAACACAATTCTTGTACCAAGTTTTGTTTCTATAAGTGTTCTATTGGAACCCTCTATCTTCATCTACTCTATCTTCATCTACAATTACCAAACTTTGTACAATTAGTTGAACAATTGTATGCAATGTTTACAAAGAAAAGAGTATGCCTACACTACATAGAATAGATACACATGTCAATTGATAAACTACTAGTGTGTGTAAAAGCTTTAGGATTAAGAATTGTACTTGGAAATGGATAATGGTATTTGAGACACTATATTAGATTTTCAAATAAAACTATGGTAAAATGGTTATTATTAGATACTTTCTCACATTTGTGAATTTCAAATTCACTAATTCCATAGGTATCAAAATTTACTTCTATAATAAATCCTTCTATTTAATAACATAAAACAATTATAATGCTTTTAAGTATCTACACTCAAATTTATCTAAAACATGAAATATAAACAATTAAAACATTTTTATAAAATATGAAACTAGAAAATACAATGAATATTGAATAATATTAAAAAGACTGTTACTTATATATACTATAGATACAAATAAATACAACTATGGAAAAAACAATGTTTGTTATTGCTACATACCAAAATAAAATTAGTGGACACATTGTCACTTTTCTCTGGTTAAAATGTCTTCGAATTGAAACGAAATCATGTTCAAGGCTTCAATTTCTCAATTTAAAATTGGATCCCAGATCAGAGTAATTAAGGTAAGGGATATGCAAACTAATGATTTATTGAAATGGTGTCGCCTATAAGCCATGGCAAAGTCGATGCCTTCATTGTATCCTGATAGACTTACCACATATGTTTCCCTTCTGCAGGGATGCGTAAAACACAGAGTGCTTCCACGAGGCGCCATACGACCTCTCTCCTTACATACCGGAATCGTTATCATATCTGCCCACTGCGCCAATCTTAAGTATGCACAGAAAATGTTTGACAAAATATCTCACCTAGACACAGATTCATGTACTACAATGATACTACGATATGCGCACAATGGATGTTTGGATAAAGTGTTGCAGTTCTTTCATCAGATGCCAGAACAAAATGTGGTTGAATTGACTGCATTGCTTTCAGGATATGTTTAGAATGGGTTATACAATGAATCTTTGAATCTTTTTAGATAAATGCAGCTTACAGTTGTGACGCCAAATTTGATCACTTTGGCCAGTTTTCTCTCTGCATATATTAGCTTGGAAGCACTGGAACATGGCAAGGAAATTAATGGACAAATAATTAGAAGCGGATATCAATTCGACATCTTTGTTGAAAATGGGTTTACGGAAATATCTGGCAAATGGGGTAGCATCAAGGAAGCAAGCGAAATGTTTGACAAAATACTTACCCCAAATGTGATCTCGTTAAGTGTTAGGATTGCCATTGTCAACACTCAAATCAGAACAATGAATGGTGTCATAGCATAGTGAAGACTAAGTTGCAAAGAAGAGCTATTGGCTTTTACACCCGATTGGAAAACATGTTCAAAAAGTCCTACCATACAAAATCTTTGGGAGGGGTAAGTTTTAGTGTGGGGTGAGCAGGTCAATTTTCTTGACTTAAACACAAACATGTCGGTATTGAAATACAGAGCAGGGGGGTACCCCAATTCATAAACTATTGGACCTATCTTACACTAGGGAGTATGACTGCACGTATTTTCACAGAAGCAATCGAGCTTGCTGTATTTTTCAAACCACACCACACAAAAACTAAAATATTGGGCAATTGTACAAATAAGATGAAAGTTTGTCAAATGATTTCAAATTGCACAAATATTTCATACAAAATGAAACTTTGTCAATAGTCGGCAGTTTATATTGACGATTTTAGCTCTTACATCTGAAGCTTGTAATAATTGTTATGATTGATGACATAAGCGGCCACAGTGAACTAGACTTGATTCTGTAGAGGGTAGGTGTGTTCTATGTTTCACAATACAAGTCTGATTACTTAGTAGTTTCCTATGCTGGCCTGGGACATCTAGCATGCTCACCACAAAGAAAGGATAACTCATAAACATTGCCCACATTACACAGGCACTTCACAATCACGCCTTTAACATAGTCTCCATTTTGTATAAGAAACACTAGGAAAATAAATAGAATAGATATTTTTTTACAATCAAATGAAAAAATTGAATTTATGAAAGAATAATTTATTTTAAAAAATTATATGTTACAAATATGGATTTATTGTAAAATGGTAAGACTCAATATCATTATCATATATCTATTATAAATTAAATGGTTAGGATCTATTTGATGCTATTATTTTTAATTTCAACCATCAATCTATTTTTTTCATTTAGTGCTTCTCACTAAGAAATGTCTATCAACATAATTAGTCAATTGAATTGGTGTGGTAGTTAAAATTGGTATTGTTATTATTGTAATTAAGGTTCAAATCTTTTTTAAGTCATTGAATTTGTGGGCTTGGATCATTTGCATTAATATAAGGGAGGAGGTCTCCATTTATGACTTTGTCTCGTTCTAGCGAGCTAAAAAAATTCTTGAGATTTATTAATCAAAAGAACTATTTTTCTAACAATTTACTAGTTCCTAATGAAACAAGAGATCTATAGAAAGTGAATAATGCATTATTAATATTGTTCAAGAAAGTTATTAGTTGGTTAGATTCCTTGGGTAATATTTTATAATATAATGTCAAGTTTCTCTTTTCAATTTTATATTATTGTATTAGCATTAGAAGTGTATGTAATTGTTAGAAGCACTATTTTCATTAAAAACATATTATTGTATTGCAATTAATTATGACGAGTCTTAAGTTTTAATTATTGAAGTGAAGTGATGCCACGCAAATACACAACTATTAAAATTTCATTTTTGAAGTGATGCCATGTAGATACTCAATTGTGAAGAATCTAGAAATTTGAAGCTTCAAAAAGTCATGGAGTGTCTCTAAACTTCTACTTAAAACATCTTTTTTCTAAAATTTGCACCTTCTACTAATTTTGTGGTTTAACATAATTCTCTCATATTCAAGGGACAATTCTAGTAGAAGCTAGTTGTTTGATTACCATGTAATATCAATACTTTTAAATTGACGTGATTATGAACATTAGCTTTTTTAGGCTACTCTTTATCTTCCTACTCTACTTTGAAATATTTAGACATATTTTGATCCTTATCTCTCCTTTCCCTTTGTTTCTTTCTTTTTTCTCTACTATCTCCTTTTTAAATGAATTAGACCTCCTTTTGTAGTGCATCTTTTGTGTACAAGGTTCTTGGTTTCCTGAGATGTGAAGTATTATTCTATAATTAATACAATCCTAAACACAACCCCTCTAGTGACCAATAAGGCTCCTAGAATGATTAAACCTCGAGGAAATGTTCTAAAGCATGCTATATAATGTGTAGATCTTGTTGGAGTACTGTAGCAAACCATATTGTCAAATGATAAAAGAATGAGAAAAAAATATATGGACATGTGTGTGATTGCTTTAGATGAAGATGTAATTCAAAATGAATAAGTGTGATATTGTTACCAAAGGAATTTTCCATTGGCTTGAGTGAGTTTGGATGGAAAATGAATTAAAAAATCAAAGGAAAATAAAATTAAATCAAGGGAAATATTTTAACTGATGCAAGATGGATTGTTGGCCTAGGATGCTTTTGCATCAAATACACTTGGTAAGTGATTTGTATGAATAATCATGACAAATAAGGGCTAAGTGATAGAATCACCCTTTATTATGGTAAACCAACCTTACTGCACTCTTGAAACATGAATAGGCAGCTTATGGGATAAACTCAATGTTTCTTAACCTTCCACCTCTATTAGTATCAAGCAAGGAACTAGGACATAATCTAAGTTCCACGTTTTTTCTACACCTACATTTATCCTCAAGTGTTCTTTCATCTTCCATTCAACTCATCTAGAACTAATTCTCTTTTTCTAATCTAATCCCCTTCTTTTACTATTCCTATATTTTATCGATCCATTCTATTTACTACTATCCCAAATGCAACTACTTCTATCTATCTATTGTCATCCTTCAAAAATATCATAATCACCACATATTATACTATTCCATATCTACCACAAGATTATATGTCATATTTCCCTTGATGTCCATCTTCTTTTCTATTGTGGTATGAACCAATACATTTTTCTATCTTCCAAACACTTTCATTTTGTACACTATCACTATTTCCACTTATTCTTAGAATTATACCTTTTACAATTTCTTCTTTGCTATCCTACATCTTTCCATTACCTTTTGTACTTTCATAACTTCTTCTACATTGTTCTTTACTTTGGACTTCTATCTTTTGTCACCATATTTCTTTCGTCTACACATTAATCTATTATTACTTCAACTATCTAGTCTATTTTTAGAATCTATCACTTTCTTTAACTTAATCTTCACATTATTCACATTCTACCTTTCCAAGTTTCATCAACTTTCTACTCATATTCTTCATTTACTTTGAGTGACTATATCAAACACACCATCTCTTTATCTACTATTAGCTCTAGATTGTTGTTATTTCACCAATTCTAACTTTCCTCATCTTAATATAATTAATTACTCACAATTTTTTGTAACTAAATTATAATAGCTCTAATCCTACTTACCCCTGCATACACTCACTTCTCTTCAATTATATATATTTTTAATCTTTATTCATTGTTGATACCAAACATATTAATCTCGTATTTATTTTATTCATCCATATTTCCTTTTCACTTGACATTTCCTCATTTACAAATTTGTAGAATGTTTTCTGAAGAATAACTCTATATTTACCATTTCGAACCCTCATTTGTTATTCTAATTAAATCATTTTCTCCTCACTTACTTTCCTTAGCTCTTTGAAACAATCATATCTCCATTTCCAACATTATATCTAAAAATTATTACATCAGATGTAGAACTCTAACCTTGTCGTGTCATCCAAACGGAGTTTTGGATGTTTAATCCGTGTTGTCGTGTCATCTATGGATATTAAGGATGCAATTGACGCGTGGACAAATTCACGTAGGGGAAAAATCAATTGAAATCTCGATAGCTCAATGTTTCTAGAATGATGGAAACAATGTACCGCGCACACCGATGGGGATGTGACGGCGGGGTACAGGTATACAGGAATACAAGCCCACCGTTTATTTCTAGAATCGATCAATTCCGACGACTTTATGTGTTTCGTATCCTTCTCCGAAACCCCCAATTTGGTTTCCGTCTATATAAATTCTCCAAATTGCTTATCCTCCTCACTAAACCAAGACTTGTTTCTTCAATCCAATTTAGTTTGAGTTTGCGTACAATATCTATATTTACAGGCAAAATTGTTCTTGTTGATCAATCATAAGTTTTCTACGACAGATTCATGGAGTACAGTGCATCAATTAAAGGTTTACAGGCACCCCCTCTTATGACCAAGTGTGCTTCTGTTGGAATTTCCAGGGTTAGAGTTGGAACAAGGCCAGAGAATTCGACATCTATTAGGGCATTTCAATCTCCAAACGTTCCCTTCTCTTCTTCTTCTTCATTGTATGACGTTCTCTGTGTCTCCCCTGACGTGAGTGCGCGTGATATAAAGAGCGCATATCGTCGGATGGCTCTTAAATACCATCCTGATGTCTGCCCTGCTGCAGAAAAAGAAGAGTGTAGCATATTGTTTCTTCAAGTTCAGAAGGCTTATGAGACTCTGTCGGATCCTCTCCTCCGCCAGGATTACGACTGGAGACTGCAGAACATGTTCACAGTAGGGGAGTTGGAAGGCAGATTAGGGATTGGTCACGTGTGGGAAGCTCAGCTGATGGAGTTGATTAGAAGGGGATCAGGAAATAACTCGTCATGGGGTAGCAGAATGAGAAGAGGGGGCTTATTCTTGTTGATGATGAAATCGTGATTACAATGAGTTATTGAGAGTTTGTTGTAAATTGGATTGTAAAAAGGGGCCTATTTGGGCTTTGTAGCCGTGTAAATATAAACAGAAATTGAAGGCATTCTTTTAATTCTGTGACGATGGATGTTTCAGAAATGCCGTTGTCACATATGCGTAGGACTTTTAGGTTTTCATTGCCGATCCACACATTAAATCAGTTACTATTATTTTCATTCGTTATAATGTCATATATATCCAAATTATGTTCAAGGCTTCAATTTCTGAATTTAAAATTGGATTCCAGATCAGAGTAATTTAGATAAGGGGTATGCAAATTAATGATTTATCAACATGGTTTTGCTTATAAACCATGGCAAAGTCGATCCCTTCATTGTACCCTCATAGACTTACCCCATATGCTTCCCTTCTGCAGGGATGCGTAAAGCACAGAGTCCTTCCACGAGGGAAACTACCCCACGCCCACCTCATTCTCACAGAATTTATACGCCATCTCTACATACATACCAGAATTGTTATCATGTAACCCAAGTGAACCAATCTTAAGTATGCGCTGAAAATGTTTGACAAATTGTCTCACCTAAACGCACTTTCATGGACTGCAATTATATCAAGATATGCACACGATGGATATTTGGATCAAAGAGATGCCGCAACAAAATGTGGTAGCATGGACTGCATTGCTTTCAGGATATGTTCAGAATGGGTTTTGTAATGATTCTTTAAATCTTTTTAGGTAAATGCAGCTTACAGTTGTGAAGCCAAATTTGATCACTTTGGCTAGTTTTCTCTCTTGTGTTGGCTTGGAAGCATTGGAACGTGACAAGGAAATTCATGGACAAATAATTAGAACCAGATATCAATTTGAGGTCTTTGTGGAAAAAGGGTTTACAGAAATGTATGATAAATGCGGTAGAATTGAGGAAGCACGCAAAATGTTTGACAAAATGCTAACTCCAAATGTGATCTCGTTCAATGTTAGGACTGCCATAGTCAACAATCGGATAAGAACGGTGGATGGTGTCATAACATAGTCACAAGACTAAGTTTCAAAGCAGGACTATGGGCTTTTACACCTGATGGAAAAACAAGAAGTCCTACTATACAAAATATATGGGAGGGGTAAGTTTTAGGGTGTGGAATAAGCAGGTCAATTTACTTGACTTAAACACCATTATGTCGGCATTGAAATACAGAGCAGGGAGCTACCCCAATTCACAAGGCTATTGGAGCTTATCATGACAATGCTGGGAGTAACCGATCTTATACTAGGGAGTATGACTGCACGTCTTTTCATAGAAGCAATTAGCTTTGCTGTATTTTTCAAAACGGATCACACAAAAACTAAAAATATATTAGGTAATTGCAGAAATATTTCGGCCAAGATGAAAGCTTGTCAAAAGATTTTATCATCTATTAA